>OX387339.1:61137362-61822362 GCA_947562085.1 Eudonia lacustrata | reverse complement strand
ATGGCATCCCTCCAATAGTCATAAAAATGTGTGCAGCGGAGTTGTCCCTCGTGTTAACGCGCCTTTACCGTCTCTCGCTCTCTTCAGGTTGTAGTACTATTATTTATTCTGTGGTTGTGTGCCGGAATCTTGAAAAGAGGCTAATGTGCAACCGGTCCCCAAAAAAAGGAGATCGGTCAGATCCATCGAATTACCGCCCCATAGCCGTAACTTCAGTTTTGTGCAAAGTAATGGAGCACATTTTAACGCCCGTTTTGCTTACTGGAGTTAGAAATTTGACATAATTTGTATGGAGCTTATGTCAAATTTGTATCTATAGTAGGCAAACAACATCTATCTAGATAGGTTATTGGGAACGGGCATTAATAAACAACTTGTCCACTACCTAGAAGAACACTCTATAATTCACGATCGCCAATACAGGTTTCGGCCGAAACGGTCAACGAGTGCTCTTCTAGCGTACGTTGCACATCGATGGGGTGAGGCTTTTGACAACACAGGTATGTGCGTTCACGGCAAAAAAGTCACCATTTTTTCCCCTACCAACTCTTCAGGGTATGTACCCTGAAGAGTTGGAAGGGTTTTCTGCAGGCTTAGAGATGTCTCTAAGCCTGCAGAGCAGTATCAACATGCTCGGTATAACGATACGCTGCGATCTGAACCAACGGGAACACATAGAAACTTCTTTATGCCGGACCAGTTGTGCCTTTTGTACAAGACACAGGTACGGTCTTGCGTGGAGTATTGCTCGCACATCTGGGACGGTTCCGCAAAGTAAATTCTCGATGCCTTGGACAGATTGCA
The DNA here is from genome assembly GCA_947562085.1 of Eudonia lacustrata. Taxonomy (NCBI): domain Eukaryota; kingdom Metazoa; phylum Arthropoda; class Insecta; order Lepidoptera; family Crambidae; genus Eudonia; species Eudonia lacustrata. The sequence goes on along the minus strand of OX387339.1, from coordinate 61,821,558 downwards.
GCGTCGCGCTGAACGCATTGTCGACAATGCAGAAGTGGCAAATACTCTTGAATCTCTGCAATTGCGTAAAGATGTTGCGTCACTCAGCGTCATACCGCTTATACCATGGCGTGGCGAGTGCTCTGAAGAGCTCTTTGATCTCTTTCTCCCTTCCTTCATATGACTACACGTGCTGCTCTTCGGAGTCGCCGCTTTACTATCTTAAATATCCCATCGCGCACAAAGAAATTCGGTGACTCGTTTCTTTGTCACACCTCCAAAAGATAGAATAGTCTACCAGCACACGTTTTCCCTCCTTCCTATGATATGGGGTCCTTCAAAAGAGGCGTGAAGAAGCACGTTGTGGGCCGGCAGACTGAGGTTAACTAATACTACGTTTGTTTTCACGCTGCACCAGTTATCTTCGCGTCTGGACTCCATTTCCACTTAACATCAAGTGGGATGGAGTCATTTGCCGAGTTATCTATAAAAAAAAATAAAAAAAATTGATACAATTGATACAACAAGTTGAAATCTCCTTTTTGCAAAGTTTATTATTTAGGGGGTAAATACAAATATGTTTATTAACTTTATTGTAAAGAAAATGACATAAAAAGCTATAAAACCTACGAGCAAAAGATGTACGACACTGCTTAGCTTCACAAACACGATTTCTTCTTCTTTGATTGAAGTTGTTGCTACTGTCTAATGACGTTTCGAAGTGTTTTCGAAGGAGTGTACACAGGACAAATGTTTGTCTTACTGTGATAATTGCACAGTTTTCATACAACAGCTTAGTAGGAATCTGAATGGTCTAAAAGTAGGTTCTGACTTTAAGAATTGCACTTTGGGCTATTTCTACGCTTTTAATAGTTGTAGCAGATAGATTCCGCCCCAAGAAGTAATGCAGTATGTAATTAAAGACTGGCAAAGTGCAAGATAAATTTGTTTAACAGCTGTTGGTTCAAGAACGTGTCTTATGGTTTTGAATACAACAATTAATCTAATTATGTAAAAGATACAATTTCACTAAAAACATCAACCAGTCTCAGAAAGCACGAGTAGGAATCGAATCCACGAAAGTGTTGTTTCGACTGTGACGGTAACTTAACAGTGACGTAACACTGCTGGCTTACAGCGTTAATCACAAAATACTTAAAGAATTCAGAGTCTTCTGGGGTCTCGGTAGCTCAGTGAGCGGTCAGAGCATTGGATTGGTAATTCAATAGGCCTGTAGTTGTTCCGTTTTGCTTTCCGAAGGACAAATAACTAAATAAATAAACGCTTATATTATAAGTCTTAGTAAAATTAGGACTCGATTTATTAAGGTAGTGTCATAGAGACGGGCAAAATCACTTTGTCTGTAAAATATATTCAATATATATTTTTTTTAATAAATAAATAAACTTTCCTACACTCACACCAATTATCTAGCCCAAGAGAAGCTTCGTTATGAAACTCGTTAAATGGTTACTAGACAACGGATAAACTTACTTAAAATACTTAAATACATACTTATACTTATAGAAAACACCCAGACCCGAGACAATTTAGAAAAACAATAATTTCTAAATTGACCCGACCGAGGATCGAACCCGGGACCTCAGAGATGGCGACACCATGGAAACCGGTGTACAAACCACTCGACCAAGGAGGTCGTCAAAAATTAGGTACTCTCAGCTCTACTGTAAAATACAATATGATATATAATAATTTCCGCGTTCCATTTTAATCAAAGTCTTTATAAGTTAGAGGGATTAACGCAAAGTAAAAAAAAATGTCTATGATACCTATACATATAGATGTTAAGCGGAAACGGAGTCCAGACGCGAAGACAACTGGTGATATTGCGTGAAAACAACGCAGCATCAGTCTCACCCTGCCGGCCCACAAGGTGCCTCTTCACGCCTCGTTTGAAGGACCCCATGTTTTGGACTATTCCATCTTTTGGAAGTGCGACAAAGAAACGAGTCACCAAATTTGTTTGTGCGCGATGGAATGTTTGAGATAGTACAGCGGTGACTCCGGAGAGCAGCACGCGTACTCCTATGGAGGAAGGGAGAAGGTGGAATAAGGTCAAAGTCTTATCTTTATATTTCTGGCTAACTGAGTCAGCGCGCGACCACAACCGGTGCAACTCGGTCGAAACGTCGGGTATAGGGTATGTTTATGTCTATGAACTACGTAGGTATAGGTAGCTATACATAGAAGTTTGCGATAATCCCCTTTATAAAAACTGTGATCTAATAATTTATTCACAAACGGCTCGCTGCATCAATTGGTCTTGTTGTTGAAATAACAGTTTGCCTTGAAAATTATTTCATTTAATAAATTGTAATCTATTATATTTTATGGGTTGGGTTGGGTGGCACTTAGTGACTTTAAACACATACATGTTATGACTAAAAATTGGTCTAGAAAAAATTGGCATTAGTACATTTTAGAAACGCAGACTGGACTGCACGTTTTTTACATCTAGGTATTCGATATTAACGCACATTCAAGTGAATTTGTCTTTTCCTAATGGAATGGATAAAAAATATTTCTGAAGTTGTATATTTAATAAAATATTAAGATTGTGGGCAACATAATTGCGTAAAATTACGAGTATATATTACTTAGTTTTTCTAAAAATCACAATTTTGCTAAGTACACGCGTAAGTATTAGGCGTCCGTCAATCTTTCACTGTAAATCCCAAATCCCTTAGCTCTCGAACTATAAAATCGTCTTTATATAGATCTATCTTGTTTATCCATTCCTCGGTAGTGATGACGTGGCGACAGGTACCCCCGTACTCCGGAGGTAGATACTGAGGGTCAATATGCCGGTGGAGGGAATTCATGTCGGTGCCGTGGAAATGCAGCATGTTCCACATGGCCTGGGGGATGCACTGCTTGAAGAGGTAGAAGAAGGTGTTCAGGAACCAGTTGTAGTTCACCATGTGGAGGCCATGCATCTTCAGCGGGAACGACACCTGTAAGTTTATGATGCCCTGGTATTACTTTCTCTTTTGCTTTCACCACAATCATTAATTTATTGATATTGGACTGATAAGTTGGTCGAACAATGCGTATGCGACGACGACCTTGCTAATAAATTAATCAAAATTAAAGATACGAATTCGGGTATTTTTTTATAGGTCGGTATGACGGACATTTTTAGTAAAAAAGGGAGTTCTCTGGCGAATTATATTGTTTTTTTTTTACTTTATTAATGTGTTTTGTTGTATTCGTTGTTTTCCGTACCATGGTGCCACTACTGTGTTCAGCAGAACATCCGTGCAGCAGGCCCCGCTTTCTGCGTATACTGAGCTGGCCACAGTATTGGCATCACTTAATAGTGCGCAATATGTATATCTATTTATTTTTAACTGACTTCAAAAAAAAGGAGGAGGTTATCAATTCGACTGTATTTTTATTTATTTTTGTTATCTGTATGTAAATTATGTGTTGTTATTTGCTGCTATGAAGCTAGGTGAAGTTTCATCACTACATCAACAAAGAAAGAAAGAAAAATATTTATGATATCACATCATCATCATCATCATCATCATCTCAGCCAAAAGACGTCTACTACTGGACAAAGGCCTCCCACAAGGATCTACACAACGACCGGTTTTGTGCTGCTCGATCTTCACGCGATCTTCACCAGATCGTCGGTCCACCTTGTTGGAAGCCTATCCACACTGCGCCTTCCGGTACGAACATAACAACAGGTAATAAGTAACAAAAATAAAAATAAATAGATATACATATTGCGCACTATTATGTGATGCCAACACTGTGCCCAACACACGTGCTGAACACAGTAGTGGCAACATGGTACCGAAGCTATGAAGCTAGCAAGTGCTAGCGTGTCGCGTAAAGGCACTCACCCCCATTAGGCTGACGATCTGGTGCGCTATGGTGGGCGTGAGATGGCGCACGTGCCGCAGGCTCAGCCCCTCCAGGTCCACGATGATGGTGACGCCCAGGATCTGCAGCTTCGGCTGCATCACCGCGATCTCGTCCATTAGCAGGGCGCAGCGGACCACGTCCGTTATTGGTGTGGCGTCTACCTCCCATTTACCTGGGCAGTAAAAAAGTAGCACGTTGCAGAACCCGTTTTATGTATCATCATGTATCATCGTCATTAACTGCAAATGTAACTTTGTAATCCTATATATTTATACGGGATTACAAAGTTATTTATGCAGTTGGTGTATCTAGAAAACAAGACCGAAATTGCAAAATATTTTAGTTTTTTCCTAAATTATACACTAAACACAAATTGTATTCTAAATTTGAAGCTTCTGTGTCTGCTAGAAATGCCTTAGAGTTTTGATGATCGGTCAGTGAGTCAGTGAGTGACAAAATTAAGAAACTTTGACTAGTTATAATTCTTAAACTACTGATGAAATTTAAAATATACCGTGTTTATACAATGCCTGCTTGGTTACTGAAAATTCAGGCTTCTAGTTTTAACCACAACGAAGTAATCGAGCATCGAAAATGGCCTGTTTCGAGAAAAGGATGGTACGACCGGCCGTGGCGCTTTATTGCTCGACTTGGCGGGGGCACTACCGTGCTCCCAGACTCTTCTCGTTTGCCGCCAGGAGACGCTGCGCTGGTTCAATGCCATAACATTTTCGTTTTCGTAAACGTAATCGAATAAATACGGTAAACAAAACTCACATTCAGGCACCCTGAAGTTAACGCGAATACTACACCTAATAAAATTCATAACACTATGTAAACGGATCGCTTATATTTCTTAAATCATAGTTAAAACGTCTATTTAAAAACATTTACAAAATAAACGCGAGTAAAGCGTATTGACTAATTTAAAAGCGGTTGTTTTTATAAAATTACGTCACTTAATATTTTGATGGTTTTAAAATTAAAATCATTAAAAAAAATCCTGATTCATGTCATTATATAAGGTCGAATAACGACCTGCAGCTCTCTGCCGATGGTATGCACGAATTTTAGATGGCCGCAAATCTAAACAAAAGAAAAAAATATAAGTATTTTCTTACCAAACCTCATTAGTATAATCCGACCGTTTTTGGGACTCTCAGGCAGCGTCCCACCATACACGTATTTCACTTTCCGCAGCCCGAACGCGTCACAATCGTAGAGGTGCGCGTTGTTACGTCGAAAGTCTTCGTAGCGCACCATCTGCAAACTCCACCGGTGCTATGCATTCCTGGTATAGCGTATGACTTACGTTTAAAACTCTGATTTCAGATTTAGGTGTAATCGCGATATTAGCGGCCTACGACTTCTTACCCGACTGCGTCAGAAGGAGGGTTATTTTCTTACTTGTATTATGTACTAGAGTGCGAATGTTCCGTAGAAATAACACACTAGCGTGTAAATTCTTTAATTTAATACTTAATTATTTATTAACGAGAAAGCATTACACACAGTGTCTAATATTTGCTAATTTAATGAAATGATTTGAAAAAGACAATTTTAAGAAAAAATTCCACGAGCGGGATTCGAACCCGCACCCCATGACATGCCGTCAGGTGCACTACCAATTTATTATGAGATGAGTTTCTTCAAGAAGCGTGTAAACAGGGCTTACAAATTAGATAACGCATAGGCAACTCTCTGGATGCTGCTAAATGTCCTGGCTTTGAACACAGAATAAGTAATAGTTTCTTTGGAGATGACCACTTCCTATGAAGGAGGCAAGGCTGTTCATTTGCCGTCGTCATTTTATAAAAAAAATATTTTATACGCTTCTTGATGAAAAACTTGCCCATATGCCAAGGTTACAAGAACTCTTTGCCGGTTTACGTTAATTTGTTAAAGTATGTTTTTGGCTGATTTTCTTGGGCTAGCATGACATTTTCTGCATATGTTAAAAAGAAGCAAACTCTTGGAAAAATAAAATACATTTTTGCTTTTTTTAGGAGACCGTATTGAGAGGGGGGGAGGGGGGGGATTCATGCAGAATTTCAAATTAATAAAATCCATTCCTTTGATTACTCGTACCAGTTTGTGAGCGAGCGCAGGTATGAACCGGCGGCATCGCAAGAACCTGAGACAATAGGCATCGTCGATTCGCCGTGGTCTGCATTCTCCCCGCTCTGAAATTATTGCACAATCCAATTCAAATAATCTCCATGTAACTAGGTATTTATGAAGGGACTGATGAATCAATTAAGTTACCAAATATACTCCTAAATATTATTATTATTATTTTTAACCAAAATTTAATTATTAGGTACCAATTAATGTCAAGATTATTTACAATGAAAATCAAGGTGAAAAAAAGTAAGAATAAAAATAAAAGAATGTCAACTATTTAATTGTAAACCTATTTGAAATAGGTAGTAGGTAAGTAAATTATTTATAAAAATATTAAATAAAATTATAAAATTGTAACAAATAATTTATTTAACATACGCTACACGAATGAGTAGAACGAAATGTTTTATTATATCTATCTATCTGCAATCGACCGACCCGTCGTGCACATTTGGGGAAACAACGTCTCAACTCGGAATAAAGTACCAGGACAACATAAAAATGTAGAGATAGTTAGTTAGTTAATCGGTGGTTAAAATTTTTGGTCGTGCAACGCAACGCGAATTTAACTGTCTGTTAAGTCGATATTTAAACAGCTGAATACCAGGGAACCATAAATAGAAGCAGGTAGTACCTTAGTTATATGTAAGTTGTGCTTGTGCCACGACTTGTGCTCCTATGTTTTGGTTGGGTTCACTCTCCTTATTTTGTGACCGGCCGGTATGTTTGTATTGTACAGGCAGCGATCGTTTGGCTTTTTATTATACGACGCGACGGGGCGCGGCGCGGGCGCGACGACAGAAAATACTTTGTATTTATTTAAGAAAAGTAGGTAGGTATTTAGGTATATTCTGTCTATGAAAGAGAATACGTGTTTTTTTGTGGTAGCGTCTGTTAAGTCTATTTTTATGCAACAATTATGTTCTGTATCTGTATGTTCGGATGAACTGAACGACTCCGGACAATAACTAAATAGCATTAGTTATTATATTCAGTATGATTAGAAGTAATTTTTTATTTGTTGTCTTACGTTTATTTAGCACGTAGCAATATCATTTGAGGTACTAGATATAGTTTTGGATGTTGGACTTTTGGGTTCCTTCAAACTTGACAAGACTATAAAAAAAATAAAACAAGAAACCCGACTGCTAAAACAACTATATCAAAAATAACTGCAAAGAGAAAAGGCTGAAAAGAAAAAAACAAGCTCTAAGATCCCAGAATTCAATTTGAGCAATGTTGAATGCAACGTGAAATATTTCTACATTGATTATTGATAGTTGTCGCAGGCGGGGACAATCACCAACCAAAGAGAGTGCGGATTTAATTGATTGAAATCTGGGATCATAAAGCTTGTTTTTTTCTTTCCAGTTTTTTCTCTTTGCAGAAATAATTTTGATAAGTATATTATATGTAGTTGTTCTAGCAGTCGGGTTTTTTGTTTTATTTTAATAATTTATTTTATTCAAACTTTTTAGTTTTGGAAAGTAAATAACCAAGCATTTCAAAACCTACCTAAAATAATTATATTAAAACGCCTTACTATTTTAAATAGCAAAGTCATAGCGCATACACCAATTGGCGTAAAAACGAAACTCTACGGCTAGTACTTTTGACTGACAAGTTCTTTGAGTATTTTTAAACAGCATTGTAATAAAATCTGCTAATATTCCCGAATTAGCTAACCCGGCCAATGTTTTACTTTTTTTTTGACATACATACATACATACTTATACTCGAAAAACATAACTCTCTTCTGACGCAGTCGGGTAATTAGAACTTGAAAAAAACGACTTGCCTCAGGTGGGACACGAATCCACGACCACGTACGTCCCTCTCCCACCTATGTTCGACATACAAATAGCATGTAAAACATCAAACACAGTGTTCGAGGCAGTTTTTGTGAACCTTGTTTTAGGGAATTATGTCAAATACCCCTATAATTTGCATAGTTTCCAAAAAACATTGGTAAAAAAACATGGTCAGTGGACACAGCAGCGCCTCAACTAGAAATGAAGTACCAGGAGAACATAGGCCTAGCACAGAGAGCTTTACCATGTCTTAATCGCGTTTAGCCAAAATTGTTTCTGTGAAACGTGAACTGTCTCTTAAGTCGAGATTTAAGCGACCGAACACCAGGACATCATGAACTGAAGCTAGTAAATCTCTTGTTATGGTTACTTCTTTCAAAAATTTTATTGTGGGTCTCCGAGTTCAAGCTCGTTTAAGCAGAATTTGTAAAGCAACATTTGATCCTAGATATGATGGTACAACATTTATAAACTTTCTTTCCGACCGACCTTTCTTTAAGACCGTTGCTTTATTTAAGCTATAAAAGATTAATAATGATAAAAAAACAAATGATAAAGAATCACGATAGCTCAATTGGGAGAGCACCTGACCCGGTATGTCAGAAGGGTGCAGGTTCAAATCCTGCTCGTGGATTTTTTTTTAACATTTGTGTTTTTGTAATTTGTTAGTAACAAAATTTGCGTTAAAAAAATTATATAAACAAACCAAAAACATTTTATTAATAATAGTTTTGTAAAATTTACAAAGCCAAAGTTAACCCCGACCCCGCCCGCCTGCGCCGAAAGTTAAGAGGATCTCGCTCACATTACTTTAAAGTATACGAAACCGTCACAAGTTTTGTTTACAATCCGTATTCATTCGATTACGTTTACGACGACGTGACGTGACGTGACGTATAAAAATATGATAACTAGGTATATTTTTTTCGAGGGCCTCCGGGGAAATTTTTTTATTTCACCCAAATGTCCTGGGTTCTAGTTAAAATTGCACAATCGTGTTTTTGAGCAAGGGTTTCAAAGACAAAGGCATGAAGTTATCTATATCAAAATGTCAGATTCGTTGGTCTTGTCATACTCCTACAACTTTCGATGAAAGTTGATGTATTTTTTCCAAGTGTCGCCTTAAGGAAATAATCCCTGACTGCACACCTCGCGGTTATTGAGAGTCTTGGCGTTTAAAAAGCCACGACCTCCATACTTACGCGGGATGTACAGTCTCATACCAGATGAGCGTGGGTGAAGCTTGCAATGCGCTGTGAGCTGTTGACGGACTCTCCTATTTAGAGCGTCTAACTCAGTCTGAGTCCATCTTAGTATGCCAAAGGAGTACGTGAGTATTGCCCCCCGACAAAAGGCTTTAAGTAGGTACTTTTGTCAGACGACAGAAGAAACGCTCCTTCACCGCCTGCTTTATGTCCCCATCCGTAATACTCAGAGACTGTGACATACCAGGATATTTGTAAGGTTCCGCCTCCGAGAGAGACCTGAGAGCCATTGTCTCAGAAAGTTGTAAATTGGTTGAATTATTATTATTTTATTATTATTATTTTTATTTCTTTTTTTCTTAGCCTAGGTTTGTTATAATATTAATATAAAAGTAAAATACAAAAGCACATATAAAACATAAAAATATTATAAAAAACCTAGCCTAGGGTGCCGCCGGCAACGGGGCAGGGCTCAAGCTGCCGGTGGTTAGGGCTGCAGAGACAGGAACCTTCGGACTATCCGCACCTTGTCCAAGAGTACCGCCTTCTGTATCTGACCCTTGATCCAACCATTGAGCGAGAGTTTCTTAGGGTGTTGGTCGAGACTCTTCGCTACCAGACCGTTCGCAGACACGACTATCGGCACAATGATTGTCGAGTCAATATCCCACATGGCGGTTACCTCGTGAGCCAAGTCAAGGTACTTGCTGGCCTTCTCCTTCTCGGCCTTTACAAGGTTCTCGTCATGTGGGATGGTGACGTCGACAAGCACTGCCCGGCGTTGCGATCGATCTATCAGCACGATATCAGGCCTATGAGCTAGAATAGTCCTGTCCGTGATGACAGCTATTTATTATTATTATTATTAAAGTAAGTAATATTTTTTACTGTTTTCCTTAATTCTGATACTTTTTATATTATTTGATTAAAACTTTGGACTTTATATTTTAAAGGAATGAAATTAAATAACTTATATCTAATAGAACACACTGTGCAAACAAACTTATGTAAAACAAAACAAAAAAAATAGTGGAGACCCCAGTTCTGTGTGAACACAGATATAATTTTATTGCTCTGTGTGTGTGAATGTGCGCGACGGACTTGTCGCGCTGTACATAACATTCTATTTATATTACTTTATTTAAAAGTGCAGTAATAACAACATTATTATAAGCACATACCAGTTTGACACTACTACACCACACTAGGTGAACTTATTAATCAGCGTGACTTCAAACACAGTTTAGATAAGTTATTCTGTGCTTCAAAGCACTCTGAACGAGTTTTTTTTTTTGGTAAAACTGGTTCGCATCGGAGACGTGAACTTAGATTAAAACCGGATGAACCGTTGATACAGAAGTATCTAGCCGTTATTCATCAGATGCACAAAAATAATAAGAATAAACTAACTGCCGTACTCAGAGACGTCAATTAAGTTTTAATGACAATGAAATCTCTTGCTGTCACTTTCTTATGTATAGTGCTAAGTAGAGAAGGAAAGACATTTAATTGTCATTAAAATTAATTGACGTCTCGAGTACGGCAGTTAAAGGCTAGTTTGAAATCCATATGTATATACATATATACAAACCTACCTTCTACGAACAGAAAATATGTAATTAATTAGTTACTAAAATAAATTAAATTATAAAAAACACAGTTAACAATTAATAAATTGGTACCAATTTATTAATTTATATTAATGAATGATCGATGGAGGAGCTCGGTGGCGCAGTGGTTAACGCGCCCGGTCTGCGAGTGTTGAGGTAAAGCAACTTTCGCAAAGGCCGGTCATCGAATGGGTGACCAAAAATATATCATCTCGAGCTCTTCCGTGCTTCGGAAGGCACGTAAAGCCGTTGGTCCCTGCTGCATTAGCAGTCGTTAACAACCACCAACCCGCAGTGGGCCCGCGTGGTGGTTAATGGCCCGTTCTCCCCCCTATCTATCTATAGGGAAGGCTCGTGCTCCAGCAGTGGGGACATAATAATGAGCTGATGATGATGATGTCAATGATTAAACTATTGTAGCACTATAACACCATAATTTATAATAATCAAAACTGTAGGCCCCTTACAAATAAACAAAGAATAAGGTCCGAATAGTTATTCCGTGTTTAGTTCTTAATTACTGTTCGAAGCTTATTGTTTGTTTATTTGTAAGTATATTTAATTTCGACAACAGAAAGTAACGCTAACGCCATAGATGGAAGCGTACTTTACCTGGAACCTTATACTACTGAGAAATTGGTTATTTTTTTTACTGTCGGAACACAATAATGTTATTTAGGTAACAATATGGTGGGTAGCGGCTACACGTATCCTAATTATTTTATTTCATTTTCACTTTCGAAAAATATACGGTTATTTACTGTAAAGGATAATTTTAGGGGTGAAATTTAATGTAAGTGAATAATAATCAAATATTTTTGCGAAAATCGTTCTAGATTGCCTGAACATGGTTAACGTAAGGGACATTTTTTGAACGATAGAGCAATTCTAAGTATAGACGATAGAGCGGAAATTTTGAATCCTAATATATATAAAACTCATTTTGGCCAAAATGTCCCTTACGTTAGTTGATACTTCTGGTATCGATATATCAAATCAGTGAAAGTAGCTAGACTACATCTAGAATGCCATTACGTGATCCCGCATTCGATGCCCGTGGAGGCAGAGCTTAGATGTTTTAGAATAGATCATGTTGTCTTAAATAGAATCTATATGCTATATATGGTATTGGGTATTGAAAATGCATTGAAATTCTTTATTTTATTATCATAAACTATCTCCAACCATCATATCCAAAGTCCATACTATATTTTATTAATATATTTATTAAACTCATAAAAAATTTAAATTTTTTTTTCAATTTTTTTGTTCTGTTTGTGTCCATGGGTCCATGGGGGCCGGAGGCAAGGCATCTAGTTAAAGAGTTAAGTGCTCGCCTTATCGAGGCCTCCGGTGACAAGAAGGCTGGCAGCTACCTCTGCCAGCGTATTAGTTTGGCAATACAAAGGGGCAATGTTGCCAGCATTCTTGGGACCGTTTCCATGACCCACAGTTGGAGGACATCTTTTATTTATAGGTCTTTAGTTTTTAATTTTCTAATTATTTTTCTGTTTTTTTTTTCAAGTTAAGTTATATAATAATATGTCATGTTCATAATATCGATTTTAAATTTACAAAATGGCGCGCGCTTGCGCGCTTCCCCGACTTCCTGTCACACTGTTACACCCTACTTCCGTCACATTTCACGAAATCACTCCCACAAATTGTATAGGTATATAGAAAGCGAGCAGAAAGATGTTACACATCAAAAATCCTTGAAAATTCGTTCACTTCTCAACGACACTTTAATTGATGTCTCAAAACTGCTAATTGTGCAGCGTAGTTTTTCAAATGACCGATTTAATAAGACTGAACGATAAAAGGCGCACCAGTATCGCGACTTAGATTAGTAACTAGATACTATGTCTACATAGTAACCATAGTAAAAATAACCTCGAACGTTATTAAGTATGGAACATTCACTGCAGGCCTTACGACACAACAGCCACAAAATAAAGGGACTGCAGAAAGTAAGCTTCTTACAAACGCGTGAGCAACGCAGACGTGGACAACTGCTCGCGGACACGGGACCTCACACGGACCTCACACTTCTGTTCCGTGGGACCTCACAACAGCTCCGGCCGGATTGTGCCGAGCTGTTCCGATATTGTGTCCATCGAGCGTGGTATGTATTAATTAAGTTTAGGTACCTTCTGTGGGTTTTAGACCCTTTCACGAATATGGAACCATCAAAAACAAACTTGTAAAAAGAAAACAAGTCTCGCAACTCAGTTATTGTACCGTAAAAAGTTGACTTGAATAAATTGACTTGGCAATCGCACTAAACAATCTAATTTAATATAATTATGTATTACTTGTGGGATACATTGTGTTTTCAGGCGATGATGTTTTTTGTTAGGTTAGCTAATTACGTAATAACTTAAGACCGAAGGTCCCTTAAGTAAGGACTGAATAAATTAACCTACTTAGTATTACATATTGTTTTCTAAAGTTTACGCGAACACTACACATTGAAATGAAACAACTTTTACGGATCTACTCGCGTTTATTTTACACATTACTTAATTAATGTTTATCCTGACGTTTCGAACCCTTTGCAGGGTGCGTGGTCACAGGGAGACTGAGGTGTTGGGCATCTCATAATTAGTTGGTAGCGTGTATACCCTCATTTAAATCTAGATGCTAACTATTTAATTCCTTCCTGCCCTAAACCACCAAAACTGTAACGGGTTACCGAAAATTCACAAACCCGAGGCTCCGCTACGCCCTATTGTAAGCCAGATCGATTCACCAACTTACCGACTGGCCCGGCATGTAGCTAAGATTCTTTCTCCACTTAGAGGTAACACAACAGCTTATGTGAAGAATTCCTACCAATTTGTCAACGATATCAAAGACCTACATCTGGCTGACCATGAAACTATGGTTAGTTTTGATGTGCAGTCCTTATTTATATGCCTACCAGTACAGGATTGCATTGAAATTACCAAAAAACGTCTAGCGGAACAAGATATGCCTGATGAATATGCAGTACTATTAGAGCATTGTCTAACATCTGGCTACCTTTTGTGGAATGACATTTACTACCTGCAAGTAGAGGGTGTTGCCATGAGTTCCCATATTTCGCCCGTCGTCGCCGATATCTTTATGGAAAACTTCGAGGAGAGGGCCCTGAGCACAGCACCGGTGACCCCTAGGTTCTACAAGCGGTACGTAGATGACACTTTCACTATCCTACCAACTGATAAAGTATCTGCTTTTCTAGATCATCTTAACTCCATACATCCAAAAACACAATTCACAGTGGAGTTAGAGGCAGATAGTAAGCTAGCTTTCTTGGATATTTTAATCATCAGGAATCCGGATCATAGTTTGAGTCACACTGTGTATCGTAAAGTAACCCATACAGATAGGTACCTCAATGGTGATTCTCACCACCATCCTAGACAGTTGGCTACTGTAGGGAAATCTTTGTTTCAGAGAGCACGCGGCATCTGTGACACCCAACACCTGGCTGCTGAGCTTCAGCATGTCAATGTCATGTACTACAGGATAATAAACTGAAAGTACCACGGCTTTGTCACAGAAAACGCAATAAACCAACCACAATCGAGCGCCAACCTGCTGTACTTCCATATATGAAAGGTGTCACTGACAATATTGGACATATCTTAAAGCGAGCTTCAATCAACACTTACTTCAAGCCGCCGAAGAAGATCAACCAATTTAAGCTACCAACAAGCTACCAACTAATTATGAGATAACCAACACCTCAGTCTCCCTGTGACCACGGACCCTGCAAAGGGTTCGAAACGTCAGGATAAACATTAAATAAGTAATGTGTAAAATAAACGCGAGTAGATCCGTAAAAGTTGTTTCATTTCAATACTTAGTATTATATGGATCTCACAACTTTTTACGGTAGAAGAACTGAGTTGCGGGACTTGGTTTTTTTTACAAGTTTGTTTTTGATGGCATCTCATTTCTTTTTGTAGATAGTCCTACTTTTTTCCTTTCCGGGATCATCTAGGTACCTATCTACACCTATTATTCCATTATATTATACATAATACAGATGTACTGATCCATTAACTGCACATGTAACTTTGTAATCTGGTATATTTATATGGGATTACAAAGTTATTTATGCAGTTGGTGTATCTAGAAAACTGGACCTAAATTGCAAAATATTTTAGTTTTTTTAAACAAAGAATAAGGTCCGAATAGTTATTGTGTGTTTTGTCTCTTTGACTCTAATTTGAAAAGACGTTTACATGAAAGGACCGAAACACGGAATATCTATTCGGACCTTATTCTTTGTTTATTTGTAAGGCGGTAATTGTATTTGAAAGTTAGTCAGTCAGTCAGTCAGTCAGTCAGTCAGTCAGTCAGTCAGTCAGTCAGTCAGTCAGTCAGTCAGTCAGTCAGTCAGTCAGTCAGTCAGTCAGTCAGTCAGTCAGTCAGTCAGTCAGTCAGTCAGTCAGTCAGTCAGTCAGCCAATCAGTCAGTCAGTCAGTCATTTGAAATATACCGTGTTTATACAATGCCTGCTTGGGTACTGAAAATTCAGATTTCTAGTTTTATCCGCAACGAAGTTATAGGGGTACGTACGGCCGTGCCGCTTTTTAGCTCGACTTGGCGGCGACACTGCCGTGCCCCCAGATCTCTGAACAGCTCAGAATCACAAAATAAGGAGGACCTACCGACCCAGATGGTAACCTGTATGTAGGTACCTGTATAGCCGTGCTCGAGCTGCTCAAACATGCTCTATGTTTTTTTTTCCTTTGCACGGAACAGTCCGAGCACTGCTGTTGCGAGACTCCATGCGCGTGAGAGGTTGTCTAAGTGTGCTCGATTGCGTTTTTATTTTTATTTCTTGAGAGAGTTTGATGTTTGTCACTGGGCATTTTCAGCTTCACCTGGCTTTTTTGGGGGCGGCGAGAAACCTAAAGGGTTCCGTTCAAACCGTGTGAAACGAAGGACTGCCAGAGCTTTTCCAGAGGGAACGGCATCACGCACTAGTGCGTGTCCCCATCCGAAGGGTTCGGATCGGATCGTGGAGCGGAACAACCCGAGGGCGCCTTAAGGCTCGGACTTCGGCTCCGGGTTGACCGGGCCGTGGTGGTGGTTAGAAGGGCCCAGGTACATGTCAGTATCTGGTATAGAGCGCGTGTGAACCGGCTCGTCGTACACTTGTCTACTAGTACGGTGCCTTAGGCCTAAACTCATGATAATAAATGATTGGCCTCGCGCGCTCGACTAGATACCGCGCTATCTAAAACAATAGCTCCATGAATGCGGCAACTCAATATTGTGGTGTGTGTAAGAACGGTGTCCTTCTTATTTCTTGTAGTATTTTTTTTACACAGTTTAACTGGCATTTTACTTCGGTTTATGACCAAAATTTAACAAAACATTCAGTACGCGCACCTCACAGTTTGCAACGCGACTGACAGCAGGCGTCGAGTCTATAAGCTTTCGAACCTATAAGGCAGTGGAAAAAAAATTCGCGACAGCGTGTGTCGCAACAGCGGCATTCGAAACTACGTTGGACACCCGAATGATATTGGGTACTAGGGTACGACTTCGGCGTAGTATTTTTTGCCGCATTTAACAAGTACGCCGGCGGCGCGGCGGCGGTATCTAGTCGAGCGCGCGAGACCAATCATCGATTCGTAAGGCATCGATTTAAAAATAATCTAAGGTATAAACTATTGTTCATGTTTTGTTCATGTTTAGTGCATTCTGTAAATGTATAGTGACATTTAGAGGACCAGGCGGGGACTGCGTTTGTACGAAGTTTACTTTCTGCAGTGTCTTTATTGTGACAGAGTTCTGCTCGGATAGCAGTCGGCTGCCGCCTCTGTTACAAATATTGAGTGACATTACCGGCCGGTTGCGGCACTAGCTGATACGTATCAGGTAACCAGCCCTAGTCTTTGTCTTATATCGAAATCGTGTGACAGACACAAACGGTTGGAATATTGGTACAGACTATGCAGGCTGCTTGGTACGAGTTCTATTTGCCAATCGAAGCCCTGGGAACTGTTGCTTAATCTAAGCCCTAAGTAACTAGTGCGAGCTTTCGTTAAAGAAAACGAGATTCTGCGTAGCATTTGTGTAGCACCGAATAGCTAATAAAAGTCACACAAGGCAAGGTGTCACCCAGGCCTTAGGCTAACCAACGGTAGATTTTCTAAACGATATCGATCAAATCAATCAATCTTAATAATATTATAAACGCGAAAGTTTGAAAGTATGGAAGGATGTTTGTTACTCTTTCACGTAAAAACTACTACTACTATTTGGATGAAATTCGGCATACAGACAGTTTATAACGTGGATTAAAACATAGAATACTTTTAATCCCGATATTCCCACGGGGACGGGAACCACGCGGGGGAAACCGCAAGCGGCTGCTAGTAATAAATAAAATCTTGTGAAAAACACGAATTTTATTCTAGACAATCAAGTTTGAACTCTTTTAATCAAAGTTTGAAGTACACAATTTAACAAGAGACTACCACACTGTCAAATGTTACAAAATTAAATACAGTGAAAACTTCTTGCTTCAACAAAGTGCCCTGTGTCTAATAATGAGAGATACAAGTTGCCATACCAATTCTTATATTCGTTAACGCGATTGGCTATATCCCGTTTTGTAAACAGTATTAAATGTATAATACTAAGTAAACAGCCTATAACTGTCCCACTGCTGGGCAAAGGCCTCCATCATTGAAATCAAGTCATCTCTACAATTGGTGGTTAATATATTAATCCCCACGCTCGCCAAATGCGGGTTGGTGATCACAAACCCGGGCTATGCATCGAAAAATCCGAAACACACTTTGCCCGACCTGGGAATTGAACCCGGGACCTTCGAGTATCGGCCCGAGCGCTATGCCACTTGGCCACCGATAAAATGTACAATGTTACCAAATGTGAAGTTAGTATGTCAATTAGGCACTTCCGTCGGAATTGTCGCGGCAAACGACTATTACCATATATCATGCTTCTGAGCTCCTCAATCCTCTTGGCGCGGGTGTCGGGGTCCTCGCAGCAGTGCTGGCGGGCGTACTCCTCGAACTCAGGGTCCTCGAACCTGCTGACCTCCGCTTGGAACG
Source organism: Eudonia lacustrata (assembly GCA_947562085.1). Classification (NCBI taxonomy): domain Eukaryota; kingdom Metazoa; phylum Arthropoda; class Insecta; order Lepidoptera; family Crambidae; genus Eudonia; species Eudonia lacustrata. The sequence goes on along the minus strand of OX387339.1, from coordinate 61,803,847 downwards.
CGATCTCGATGAACGGCATTCTCACATCTGCAAAATATAATATAAGGTAAATACGCTAAATTTCGGCCCCCTTACGGATTTTCTAACTTTAGATCGCTCTGGCCCCATCAGTTGCAATGAAAGGATAGCTTGTGATGCGGTTTTAGAAAGCTTGAATGTCTATTTAATGTTTATTAGTCATAAGATTGATTTGTTTACAAAAAGAAAAAGTATTAAGGTTTAAATGCGTCATGAACAAAAAAACCTTAAAGTCGGCCATTCACGGCCCATGGTCGGTCACGTTTTTCCCAAATGTCGGCATATAAAACACCCTACATAGGGTGTTTTATATGAAGACAATGAAAAATATTATTAATATGATTTATTTCCTCAATAGCTTCTTTTATATGTATAGTGCGATCGTATCCGCATAATTTTGTTTTTATTTCGTATTATTAGGTATTTATCCTGAACCATGTTTAGCTATTATAAATATGTTTTCAATATTGTAAACTCCTACGTCCAAACTTAACTTCTTTATAATTATACATATTATTAAATTATAATTATATAAATTTAAAGAAAATAAGTTTGATAAATAAATTAAAATTACTACACACAATCGATGAAGAAATACAAAAGTAATCACCTGTACCTATAGCGGCGCTTGAATTTCGATGCCGGCCGACATTACGATCTTTAATATTTCTAAAGTCGGCCCCTGTCTCGTGTAGCTTATTTCTCGAGATTCAAGTAATTTCACCCCGGCCGGTATTCGGCGAATAAACGTAAAATAGATGTTTATATAATTTTTAACGCTTGACCCGGTATGTCAGAAGGGTGCAGGTTCAAACCCTGCTCGTGGGAATTTTTTCAACATTTGTGTTTTTGTTAACGTAAAATAGATTTATATATCTATAATCTTTGCAAATTCTCCCATTAAGCCAATAGAATTGAATAGAATTTAAATATATAAAACAGACTGCATTTACTTTAAGTCGGTCCCGGCCGAGAATCCGGTTTTAAGTTAAAACCGGTATTCTAATGGCGGCTCCCTAAACTAATACGCAAAACGTTGAAAAAACTATCTCAAAATATAGTAAAAATAACTTTTTAGGGATAAGAAACCTTAGAACAAAAAAAAGAATCGTCTTATCGTTGTAATTTTAATCCCCGAGGCGCGGGTATTCACAGTGAGTAAGCTAATTTAATTTAGAACTTGACGCTTCAACGGCGGCAGCGCTACTGACGCTCAGTGTGCGACGAGCGAATGACTTAATTGAATAGTAACTGTTTGTACGTAAAGAGTATGAACTAAGGTTGCAATTCGAGTTGCAAAATTGCCACTTAATTTCCTTTTGTATGAACGCAAGCTGAAAATGTGCAGACGGCCGAAGTTTGGGGTGGAGGGGGGGGGGGGGGGGACGTTTAGTGTTTATTATAAAACTAAAAGATGTACGGTAGATTGAGTTAAAAATGGAGTCAACGAACACGTGTTATTTATTCCACAAACAAATCCGCAATACACATGTTGATACAGAGAACTTTACACATTCTTTAAGGTGCTTCTTTTTATTAACTTCCTTCATCGCATCCAGATGCCCAGTGTGAGTTCTGTTTACTATCCGTGTTAATTCGATTACGTTTACGAAAACGAAAATAAGTAAGGCATTGAGCCGTCGTGCTAGATCACCCATACCACGAACTTCTGGACGCCAGCCCGGATTGTAATGTGTTTGCAGATGAATGGAAGGTGATTCTTTAAGAATGCTTGAAGTACTGTGAGATGAATTTATGATATATATACCTAAAATATAGACGTCCTGAATGGGTAGTAGTAAAGTAAGTAGGTAAAAAAATTATGGACGATCCAAAGCACTTTTCTAAAGTTTATTTAAATAAAGAATATTTGACTTTGACTTTGACTTTGATAGTTGTGTCTTAATTACTTAATTTTTGTTAGCATGCATAATTTTTATTTTGTACTGTATTATTTTATTGATTGTGTTCATTGCAATGTTTAATATTTATTTGAATTTTTCTATGATTTTAATGCTTCTATTTATTTTTTTTTGTATTTTTTATTACTATGTTATTGTATAATATATTTTATTAGATTTATTGTAATTGAATTAATGTGTTAATTGGTGTAATTGGCGTTAGCCGTACTGATTATAGTAGTTTATGCAACTGTCATATAATGAAGGGTATTAAAACACGAGTGTGAGTTTATGAAACGAGCGCAGCGAGTTTCATAATAGTAACGAGTGTTTTAATACCCGTGTTATATGCAGTTGCATACACTACTTTATCTTCACTAATGCAATTAGTCAAACAACAAGAGTAAAAGCTGACAATAGTTTATTTATAATAATTGTTAAAATTTTGGATGGTACAATTTTGAAAGTTAATGTTAATTATTGATCCAGCAGCTGTAGCGGTCGCGGGGCAAGCAGTAGAGCTCGTAGACGGAGTTGGAATATTTATAATTACTTCATTCGTCTTGTTTTCTATACTGTTCAAGATCGTATTTGAGACTTGAATTTTATTCATTAAAGACTCATCAATGTAGCTTTCAGCCACAGTAGAAGACTTCCACCCCCCGTGTCGTTTCAGTGCGGTCAAATCACCACCGCTATCTATGAGAAGGGTCGCCGAGGTGCGCCGGAAGCAATGCCCCGTGTACAACGCTGGGTTAGGCAGATTCAAAAAACTTGCGATAGTTTTTCCCAGAGCACCAAATTTATTAATACCAGTTCTTTGATCGACGCACTTCCCCGATCTATTCAAGAAAAAGGCAGGGTTTCGACAGGGGGTGGGTCGAAGTTCCATGTATTTTTTACATACGGCATAGCAGTTGCCCGTCACAACGAAAGAACGATTTATTTTCGTTTTTGTTTTCGAAACTTTCACCATGATTGTACTGTCGTCTATGTTAGAGACTTCATCGAACTGGATGTTGTATAGCTCTTGCCCTCGGCATGCCCCCATTATGCCGAAGATTAGTGCAACCTGTAACAATAAACGATATAATAAGCTTGAGGTACATAGCCAAGGCAAAAACTATGATTTATGAAGTAGTAAAGTGTAGGTACCTACTACCTAATTTATACACAAAGCGCTTAAACGGAGTGTCTAGATAACTTGCGTGTGTAGTACGTAAGTACTAGGTAGATTAAATAACAGAACTAAAATACACTTACCTTTTCAAAAAGATACAAAATATCTGGTGAATCTTTCAGGAACATCTTTATTTGACCTGATGTAAACGTCAAGGACTTTTTTTCCTTGTGTCCTTCTGAACTGCGTTTCAGGAACGCTATGACTTTTGAATACGTCGTGATATCAATATTGTTGTAGATACTCAGTGTGGACTTGAGCATAGAATATTTAGCTCACATAGAAGATGGCTTGAATTTGTCGGAGAGGTCTTTGAGATACACAAGAATGACATTTTCAGAAAATGATGTAGTTTTCTTTTCGATCTTCCATGTCAAAAAGTTATTATATTCTTTTTCATATAATTTTCTAGATTTTTCTGGCAAAAGATTGTGAGTTACTTTTGTTGCCAATTCTAGAATATCGGGAGGCGTACAAATATCATCGTCGCTGTCCATTTTTAACTTTTAATTTGTATTTTAAAAACAAAACACATTGCGAAACATTAAATTCACGCGTACGTGTATTGTCACAGTGAACTTGCCGCCATTAAAATCTAACCAATGAGAGCGCAGCTGCGCGCGCAGGGCCAATCAGGAGCGCGCGCTGTTCTTTTTTTATTTAATTGGCACAAGATCTTACCAAAGAGTTTTGTGTATGTGTATGTAAGTTTAGTAGTTTCGACGAAGTTTTCACGTATAACCCAACTGTTTTCAAAAGCCAGCCTAATGTCAAAATTTTATACAACTTGTATGAGGATTTTGACATAAGGCTCGCCAGGTTAATTGGTCGCGTTTTATTGATGTTATAATGAGATTTTACGATATCGATGTGGATATTATACCATCATGTGAAATTGCTTAAATTGAGTGTTTTGTTGTCTGCGCTATAACAGTAGTAATTATAAGTCAAGTATTGGAAACATAAGTAGAATGTTACAACATTAGTGTAGATAAAATAAATAAATAAATTGAAGCAGCACCTCTTGGCGACATATGAGAACAGTAAAATTTTTGCCATACAAATTCTCGTTTTCGATAACGTGATCGAATTGCGAATAAAACTCGCACCAGATGTTAAGTGCCGATAAGGGCGCGAAGGTGGAAGCGCACTTCACCTGGCACCTTGACTACTGAGGCACTGGCTAACTTATCTCGTACTTAACTGTTGCAAGTTTTAACCGTTTGATTAGTTAACCAATCGAGTAGGATATTTATTTTCCATTGGTTTAGCAGCCTTATCGCAATGATATAAGGGTTGTCAACTATGTTGGCGTCTGTTGATGTCAACAGTTTAAAGAGTCTAGTGGTGTACCGACCCGAATGTTTATAATAGGCTAGTGTCACCATCCTACACTTTAAGCTCAGTTTTTGACACAATTTCATCATCATCATCAGCTCATAAAGTCCCCACTGCCGGGGCACGAGCCTTCCCTATGGATGGATAGGGAGAACATGCCATAAACCACCACGCGGGCCCACTGCGAGTTGGTGGTTGTTAACGACTGCTAATGCAGCCGGGACCAACGGTTTTACGTGCCTTCCGAAGCACGGAGGAGCTCGAGATGATATATTCTTGGTCACCCATCCGATGACCGGCCTTTGCGAAAGTTGCTTAACCTCAGCACTCGCAGACCGGGCGCGTTAACCACTGCGCCATCGAGCTCCTCCACAGATAGAGAGACACAGTTTTTCGTTGCCTAAAAATAATAAATTTTACGGGATGAGCTAGGAAGCAGGGCTGTGTCGAATTGTTGCTGAAGACTAAACTCAGTTGTAGACCCCTGAATTAATTAATGCAAAAAACCCGGCCAAGTGCGAGTCAGAATCGCGCACGAAAGGTTCCGTGCCATTATCTATAGAAATATTTCTAGTTTCTACCTATTATCGTTATTAAGACCGAGAATAAAATTGAAAAAAAACACGTTTATTGTATGGGAGCCCCCCTTAAATATTTGTCTTTTTCTTTTTTTTTTATGTTCTGTGAATATTTCAAGCGTCTACTTACCTGTTGCCGTTATCAATGTCGAGCAAAAACGAGCAAAAAAAATTATTTTGTTGTATGCGAGCCCCAGTTAAATATTTGTTTTATTTTAATTTAATTATTTATTTTTAAAGTGAATATATAGGTATCTAAATATTCTGTGAATATTTCAAGCGTCATCTGTTGCTGTTATCAATATAGAGCAAAAACTATCAAAAAATCACGTTTGTTGTATGGGAACCCTTTAAATATTTATTTTATTCTCTTTTTTAGTATTTGTTGTTATAGTGACAACAGAAATACATCACCTGTGAAAATTTCAACTGTCTCACTAAGTATAGCGCTTCATGAGATACAGCCAGGTGACAGACAGACGGACAAACAGACAGACCGACGACGGACAGCGGAGTCTTAGTAATAGTCTTAGTAATAAAAAAGGTCGGTCACTGATTCCCGACGAAAACTCCATTATTTTGAAAGTTCTATCACCGTGTTGCTATGGTGATTTAAACTTGCTTAGATTACAGGAAGCTTACGCTTGCTAGCTTGATGTGTAGATTTAAATTATCATTTATGACACAAGAAAACAGCTATTCTACCAACCCTACTTAGTATAATATAGTGTTCGGGGTCGAAATAAGAACTGAGACACCGATAGAAATGATAGGCTGATAAAGGATATGAAACAGATGTATATTTGAATAAAACAATGAATGGATGGAAATGTTACGAGTACGCGTGACTTGATTGCTTACTGATTGCGAACTAAAACTATAGGGAAAATTGCTAATGAATTAAACTAGGTCAATTGAATAAATGCTGATGAGACATTGTACGCGCTTGCTCGTACATATAGTAGGTATCCTACTATTTTAGGTCTATCTAACTACTATTATTTAAAAAATATATTATAGCTGGCGAAATTACTATATTTTATCAGCAAAGTCACTAAAATCAGTCTCTATTATCTAAAACGGAACACTCTTAATATTAATTTCAGAAATAAAATAAATATTTTTAATATACTATATTTTTTTACTTAATTCCCTACCTACGATATTTTTATTGGTACTGAATCCAAAAATACTATATTTGGTCACAGAATAAGTAATGATTTGGTCTAAAAAAAGTTGACAACCCTATCCTAAGCGACCCGCGTCGTAGAAATGTGTACTTTCTCTTGGAAGGTTATTTTGTTTTAGTGCTATTATTTTATTACTTAAGACTTTCATAGATGAATGCGAGCGAAACCAGACTTTGTGTAGGTATATGATCTTTTGAATTCTGTCAAAGAGGAAAGCTTATATTAATAAATAAGATAGGAAAGACAAGCATTTTTTTAATAGCTAGCTCGGCAAATGACTCTACTCCACCTGATGTTGTGGATATGGAGTCCAGACGCGAAGACAGCTGGTGATGCAGCGTGAAAAAAACGCAGCATCAGCCATCACATGGTGCTATTGCACGCTCCGTTTGAAAGGTCCCACGTCATTTTAACCACCGTTTTCCTTTCATAGAAGGAAAACGTGTAGTGGTAGACTATTTTATTTGGAAGGTACGACAATGCGCCAAAGAAAAGTGTCCCCAAACTTCTTTGTGCGCGATGGAATATATTTGAGATAGTAAAGCGGTGATGACTAGGAGACAAAAATTTTTTTTTTTAAATATTAGCTCGGCAAATGACTATCCCATCTGATGTTAAGTGGAAATGGAGTCCAGTCGCGAAGATAACTGGTGCAGCGTGGAAACAAACGTAGCATCAGTTAACTTCATTCAGCCGGCCCACAAGGTGCTTCTTCACGCCTCTCTTGCAGGACTAAATGTCACTCCTCGAAAAATACTGACATCCAAACGAAAAATACTTAAGAAAAATCTACCCAGTTGCCAATACCACCAACAAAACCGAGCATAATAGTAGTATAGTAATAAAATAGTACCTCGGCTGGGAATAGAACCTGTGACCTTTAGGTCTGATACCGGTAGTGCAACCACTAGACAACAAATAGAATTAAAATCAGACTAATCAACTACAACACAGGCATACTTAGTGACATTCATATGAGCTATGTGGCCTAAAATGAATAAGTGATTTTGAATTTTGAACTAATTTATTGAAATATTCATGCTGTTCCACTTGAACTTAATCATAATACACCATCGTATGACCCCCATATGTCAATTTGATACAGTTAGTATAATCTTGTAAGTTGTTTTAACTGGACCTTTAATGTGCAGTTATGGCATGCATGTCCCAATCTTCTCCATGCTCCAGTCGGTTGCTAGTCTCAAATTAAGGCCGGTTGCGACAAAAGTTAATGGCGATATTAGCTAATTTTGGAATACCTATTGTAATTGCAACGGTTTTAAAGTTTGCTCATAATTATGTTAGTTGGATGATTGGACTGATCTCTATAGAGATATATTTATCCCTGGCTATAGCCAGAGATAAATGGAGTAAGATAAATAGGCCTTTGCCCTGCTGTGGCTTAAAGCAAGCTTGTTCCATCGTCAGCCTCTTCTTAGCCCTAGGGATTAGAATGAGGCCAAGAGCAAGCCCATCTCACAATAAAAATTAAAAAAAAAAATTATTTCAATAGAAATATTTTTTTTATATTTATTGTGTTATATCTGGTTAAGACATAGTTACTTCTGGAGCAAGCATTTCTTAATACTTAAGCATTTATTACATAGTAGGTAAGCAGCTCAACATAATTATTTCGATGTTTGGTACTCAATTAAAGCACATTATATTTTTTTATCTATACCGTCGTCGGCGTCGCGAAGAACCCTTTCCCGCCAACCAACAGGGTGCCTAGTATGTTTTGTTTGCTATCCGTATTACGTTTACGAAAACTAAAATTAGTATGGCATTGAAGCAGCGCCTCCTGGCGGCATACGAGAAAAGTTAACATTTTGTCGTACAAATTCTCGTTTCGTTAACGTGATCGAATTGCGAATGATACTCGCACTTGGCACCCTGGCGTATGTACTGTAGTGATCGGGACTCCTTGCTCGGGCAGCTCTATGGCACACGACGGACTGAACTAAAATAGCGACGTCGTCGCTATGTAACACCGCTGAAAAATACCTCTCTGAACGTTCTGAATGCCTGGTAGAAGCGACGCTAAATCTACAGTTAGCGTCGCCTGAAAAACTTTCAATCCAGTCTCTAAGCAGCTTAAAAAGCAGAATGTTTATTAATCATTTTGATTTAAAAGTTTCTTAAATAATGAAATACGACGGCGACGACGACGCCGACGACGTGATCTGAGTTTGAATGTAGAGATGAAAATAAGTCTGAAGGAAACAAGAGAAATTATGGATTCGGTGACAGCCCGCTCGCTGATAAACTAAAATAAAGGCTGAACTGTGTAATTCTCTCTTCATAAAATACACAACTTAAGTATAGCCATAATCTTAAATTTGATGAAATCAAATATTTCTAGACTTTAATTAATCCATCTAGGTTGTTATCGAAACTTGCATAACATCTACCGTTACATTGCCATTCATTTGTTTATTTATATATGTTACAGTTACCTACATGTCCAAAAAGTAAAAGCAATATTCATCTTAGACAAATGATCTACTATTCCATGACAAACGAGTTTAGATCTTAATCAATAATATCTTTTTTGAATCTGTCACAGGTTTTGTTGCCACCTTTCTATTTGTAGGTACATGAAACATGTTCTTAATGCCGTTACTCAAAATTATTCTAATATTGGTGAACATGACAGCTTGATTCTTATTTACATTTAGAAATAAGGTAATTTATCAGCGTAGTGAAAGCGTAATTTTAATGATTAGAGGCCTTTGCCCAGCCGTGGGAAGTATTGAAGCTATTACTTATGAGCATATCTTGTCGGTGAATGTGAAGCTCGATGGCGCAGTGGTTAACGCGCCCGGTTTGCGAGTGTTGAGGTTAAGCAATTTTCGCAAAGACCGGTCATCGGATGGGTGACCAAAACTTTACCATCTCGAGCTCCTCCGTGCTTCGGAAGGCACGTAAAGCCGTTGGTCCCGGCTGCATTCGCAGTCGTTAACAACCACCAATCCGCACTGGGCCCGCGTGGTGGTTTATGGCCCGTTCTCCCTATCCATCCTTAGGGAAGGCTCGTGCTCCAGCAGAGGGGTTATAAAATAATAATAATAATAATAATAAACCAAGAGAAGCTTCGTTATGAAACTCGTTAAATGGTTACTAGACAACGGATAAACATACTTAAAATCTCCTCAGTCTCCCTGTGACCACGAACCCTGTAAAGGGTTCGAAACGTCAGGATAAACATTAAATAAGTAATGTGTAAAATAAACGCGAGTAGATCCGTAAAAGTTATATCATTTCAATAGGTACTTAAAATACTTAAATACATACTTATTAACGCCCCTTAAAATATTATTCATCAAAAGCGGTCCGATCCTATAGATAATATTTACCTAAAAATGCGGTTTCAAACAGAAACGGACTTGTTCAAAATTGCAAACAATTCTAATGATTTTTTTCCAATCAAAAATGGACAAAAATGTGGGTGATTTGTTGTTTCATATTTAAATTTCTATCGAAACCAAACTTGTCCCATAAAATATTATGCTTTTTAGGTATGATAATCCTAAATCCTAAATTAACATTTAATTCTAATTTAAAAAATTAGAATTAAAAATATACTATGCCAAAATCTTGTTATTTCTTCATAACCAGACATGTCCATGAGTTTTTCAATCATAACGGTAGTTGTCCACCGTTTTCAAATAAAACTAATGAAAAAAAAGCGCCGGTCGGACTCGCCCATGAAGGGTTCCGTAGCAGCAAGTAACATAATATAAAAGTTCTTGTAGTTCGTTTATATTTGAGTTGATTGAATGAAAGGTAAATTGCGGTTTACGATTTATGACGTATTAAAAAAAAACTACTTACTAGATCTCGTTCAAACCAATTTTCGGTGGAAGTTTGCATGGTATGTACATCATATATTTTTTTTAGTTTTATTATTCTCTTATTTTAGAAGTTACAGGAGGACACACATTTTACCACTTTGGAAGTGTCTCTCGCGCAAACCATTCAGTTTAGAAAAAAATTATATTAGAAACCTCAATATCACTTTTTAATTGAATTTTTAAAACTGTGACAATGCTGCTATATTACTATTATGGCTATGTCTTGCTTGACGTAATAATATTGTTAGACAATATTTTGTTAGCTTTTTAGGCACAGGTACCATACTAGAGTTCATGATTTCTCGAGTTTATCAATTTCTCGGGTCTCGAGAATTTTCGAGGCTAATTTCTCGGGTCTTCTCGGGTTGTCGAGAAATTTACATTTACGTACGTTTTTGCATATTATTTCTGTTCTAATAATCTGATTAATTCTAAAACCTTTATTGACAGTTTTCAACAAAATTAGCTTATCATTTTCTTAAAAAAAAAACAAAAAAAAAAACTATTCTGTCGAACTTATAATTACAATCACAGCACTATATTTGGCTGGTTAAATAGAAATAAAATCAACTTAAAACTTATCAACAAAATTAGCTTTTATTAAACAAAACAAAAAATAAACAAAAATTTCAACATGAAAACGTTAACATTATCTTAACTTATAATTAAATTACAATCAATCACAGCACCATTTTTGGCATGTTAATTAGAAAAAGAAATCAAATGAAAACTTTGCAAGATCAATGAAACATTTCGACGTTTCGGTACAGTCTATAACAAACGCAATTCAAATTAATAATAAGCCCTAGGATTAATATGTGATACACAACATTCAGTGGCAATATTCGTCTCACAAGTTCAAAATATCATACAATAAGTATGATATTTTGAACTTGTGAGACGAATTTTATTTTGTTAGTAATTTCTAATTACTAACAAAATAAAACCATACAAGAAAAGCTTGGAAAAATAAATAGTAGGTATATTTTTTACACAACTGAGCTTGTGTATTGTTGTTTTAAAAAAATAGAAAATATAATTAAGTTAAGTGCAGGTATATAGTATAATTATGTATCGTTAGTTATTTTAAGTATTTAAATTTCATTAAAAATTAATAGAAATGAACAGATACCTAGTAAATTTAATTTAAGATCTAAATGATATTATTAATCTTGATAAATATAATATGAATAAAGCCATGTCAATAAAAGTGAAAAGACTTACCTGTTTGTTTTCAATTTATCACGTAATTCACAAAAAAATTGCGTCTACTACACTTCGTAATCCGAACCGTCTGAACTCGGCTGGAGTCTATTAATCTAAGGCTAGAGTATAATTTCATAGACTCAAATATGATTTCTCGAGTTCTCGACTTTTCTCGAGCTTATTTACCCGGGAACAAAGCCCAACGATTTACCAATGAACCCTATACCGTACCTACTTGGAACACCAACTACTAACTTGCATTAGGGAAAATCCAACTCGGGACTTCTGGATCTAAAACCTATGGTTTGGCCACTAGACATCACGTTTAGAATGACATGGTAATTTCTTGTTTGGCATTGTGATATTTGTTTATTCTGTAAGTTTGTTACTTTGTTATTGCAACTAACAATTTCTTTTTCAATTTCTCTTTTGTTTTTCATTCTTCTACGTGTAAGCACGATCTATTCCAATCCAATTCCACTAAACTAATCAAGCATTTGGCCTTCAAATAAGGCAGAAACTTAAGCGTACTGCATAAGTACTTCAATACTGTCGGAACGACATCGACAATACTAGCATTAATGTTAAGGTGACATACCTATTGAGATAAGAGGGTTTTCGCAAGCTAGGCGGACGTAGTATAGGTTTTTTTAGTTTAACCTTTTGTCTGCTTAGTGACAGATCCGTCCAACAAACAATTAAAATTCTATTGTGTCTATTCACAGCAGACGACAGACTAACACCGTTTCACTACAGCAGAATCGATTCAGAGACATCGTTTTCATACCGAGATAGTCTAGCCACTCAGTCGGTAAAAAGAAGACGGCATATAGGTCAATCAATCAATATTTTTATAATATAAAATAGAAACAAATCACAACTCACCTAGATCCGAAAGACAGATTCACTCAACAATACACCTATTATCACACACTTTTTGTTTTATACCCAATACATATTTATTCATCACAGTATTTTGTTTTTGTTTACTATTATTCCGATCAATGGCACAAGCCGCGCAGATGCATGCCGGTCGTGCGAGCAAGCAGTACGAAAATGATCTCGCGAGTTGCGCGGGCGCACTAGCCATACCTAATTACGGCAAAGAGCGGATAAAACACGCAGAGGGGACACATTGATCGACCGAGGGAAACCGAGTAAACAAATAAAAAAAACAAAACCGGTTCGCTGAGATGATAATGATGATGATGAATCGAGTAAAAACCATGGTTAACTGCTAGTGCCTATTGTCAAATTGGCACAAGTTTAAATGTCCTCGTTTGTCGCCAGGAATTTGTATGGCAAAATTGTAACTTCCTCGTTTTCCACCAGGGGGTGCTGCTTTGGTACCTACTATACAAATTTTTGTTTTGGTTAACCTGGTCAAATGGCCAATGAAACTCGCTCTAGACACAACATAAGGAGACTGCAGAATGTAAGCTCAAACAAACGCGATCGAGCCACGCACACATGTACAACCTACCACAAAATGTCAATTTTTTTAAATAAATTTTGAACCTTAGCATTTGGGTATAAAGATCAATATCGATTTGAGAAATTTGACAGTTTTGGATAGGTTGATGTGTAGGTGTACTACAACTAGGGTTGCCAACTATTTTTCAGGAAATTAAAATAAATCTATCACTAACTAGTATAAAAAAAAGGATTTAAAGAAAAAATAAAGCAGGTTTTTTCCAAATTTATTCATTTAAGCGTTGCGTTTCGTTTCACTTCACCTGAGTGTGAGTATCATTCAGTAGTTCAGAAAATAAGTCAACAGGAATATTCCGTTCAAACGCACGCATTAGTCGGAAATAAAGTATTTTCCATACTTTATTTTTATTAAAAATAATAAAGTATGGGATGGAAAATGACGTAAGATACCTTATTTTAAAGTGTGGGTGAGATCAAGGCTCTGTGCTTACCCGTAAATATTTAAAAAAAACTCTCCTAATAGCTCTCTGGAAACGATTACGCATATACACAAAAACACATTCATCAAAGGCTGTGTATTATTAATAAATGGCCTTGGTTGTGCTATTTTTAAACGGCCAGAGTCGTGTCTCAGTGGATAAATTCTTACAATTTACATATAGTCAAAGTAGCAAAATCTTGTACCTGGGTCGCCAACCTCTATCTAGACAAGTTTTTTTTTAAATAAAATGTTTTTAAAGTAGAATTTCATGTAATATTTTTTTACCATTCGTTCGAATCACAGCTGGTTGCTAATGGTGTTGATAAACAAAATTAGCTTAAGTACATTTTATTGTCGTTTTTGTACTCCATAGCCACGTTTTCCAATTAGACCTTGCAACAAAAGGGTGTCTTGTGCGAGTTTTATTTGCCTATCGGTCATGTTAACGAAAACGAGAATTTTGTCTGGCAAAATATTAACGCTTTCAATGCCATACAAATTGTAGAACAAATAGAAATAGAAATACTCTGTACGGGTACAATACATCACACAAATAAATAATTCTCGTTTTCGTTTACGAGATCGATTGATTGCTATACACAAAATAATCTCGCCAGCGGCGTGGTCGTGGTCGTCGTCCGCGTCGTAACAACATGAGAGCGTACCACGTTACACATAATAAACATGCAACCACCAGTGTCTAACGAGGAAATCATACGATGACACCGAAAATCTACTTTTAGTCATTACATAATTTTAAGACCTTGTTAGAAATAAAGCTAAAGTAGAGCAACAAATGTTATTGTAATTATTTACTACCTATTAACTATGTAGGTATGTCATTGCTTTGTGTAAATGTTTTATTGTTAAAGAAGCGCTAACCTGACTGTTTTGGATAGGTACCTAAGACTCAGGCAATCTTTTTGCTAAGCTTAGGTATTACATAATTTATTTTTTTGTATACCCTAACATTAATTACTCTATTACTGTATTAATTACGTAGTTAAAGTTTTTGTATCTAGGCTAAGTTTTATACAGCAATAAATTATCTTATCTCTCACGGGTCAGATTTATTTAGAAAGTGTCTAATCTGCCACCAGTGGCTATTTGAAAAATAGAAATATCAAGCCGCTAATAGTGGTAAAATAAAAAAAATAAAAATTCAGCCGCTAGTTATTAGGTATTACAATTTGTTCCATATTGCAAACTAATAGAGTTTAATTTTAAATACACATCAAAGTAGCGTAGTGAAATAGTTCCTATAGCGTTCAGTCGTGAAGTCTATTGGTTAGGTTAGGTTAGCGAGGGCCTAGCGAGGGCCAGTCACGGAAGGGGGGAGCAAGTAATAAAAGCATATTTTAATTATGACATTCTAACTTCAATTATAACACTCTTAAGAGTAGCTAATAAGTGTGCACTAATAAGTTGTGGCAAAACAGCTTTTCATGTTAGTCTGCCGCTACAGGAACTATTTCACTGCGCTACTTTTATGTATATTTAAAATTACACTGTATTAGTTTGCAATATGGATACCTAATAACTAGCGGCAGAATATATTTTTTCCCTATTTAACCACTAGCGGCGTGATATTTTTAATTACCAAATAGCCACTGGTGGCAACCTAGACACTTCCTTTATTTAATCTAGGTCGATTTTACATCCACGTTTTATTATCTCCGTATGTTTATTTTACCAGAGTGTCTAATAGTGAATTGTACTAGTATGCCGGCGGTGAAGCGAAGATACACCTTTTTGTTTGGTTCTGTGAAATATCCTTACTGGGGTACGAGAGCCGCTCAAGGTATGTGGCGGTTCTTTCTTCCTTCTTTCCTGTCTGGAGCCTAATAAAAATAGCATACGAGTACGAGTGGCGCCAGTGTTTGACAATAACTAATAAACGCCACTTTACTTTTAATAATTTAAAAAATATTAAAATAAAATAAAAACCCGGCTGCTAAAACAACTACTTATAAAAAAAAAAATTATATACTCGTAAAAACCGGACTAAAATAAGAAATAGCTGCAAAGAGAAAAAACTTTAAAGAAAAAAACAAGCTCTACGATCCTAGAAACTTGAATATTGATAGTTCTCCGCGGGGACAATCACCAACCAAAGAGAGTGCGGATTTAATTGAGCTAGCCACGGCCGCTTGGTTGATGATTGTCCCCGTCCCTGTCCCTGTCCCAACTATCAATATTCTAGTTTCTGGGATCGTAGAGCTTGTTTTTTTCTTTTCAGTTTTTTCTCTTTGCAGTTATTTTCTATGTTAGTCCGGTTGTTACGAGTATAGGTTGAAGGCGTAAAAACGAAACTTTCGACGTCTAGTACTTTTCACTGACAAGTTCTTTGTGTTTTTTTAAAGATGGGAATAAAATCTGATAATATTCCCGAAAACAAAACACCATAAAACATTGCTGTAAATGAAAATGATTAACTACGTCTACCTACGTCCATAGAAAAATTGGCCATATCCTTTATATTCCGTAGACGTAGTTCGTATAAAGACACACATACATACATACATACATACCATACACTCTAAAACATAAATAACCCTCCTTCTGACGCAGTCTAAGGCTAATGCAGGCTAAGGTAATTATTGTAACCAACCCAAATGAAATGAGCCATGATGCTTAATTTAGTTAATTAATTAATTTCTATTTTTTTTTTTTGGCGACGAAAACTGGTGGCGATTTCTGGTGCCACTTGATAGGCTTTCCGTACAATAGATCTCATTCCAAGGGCTTAAACGCACAGAGTACCAACAACGGAACGGACGCGTGTGCAAGAGACGATAATTTTGTGCCAAAGAGTGAATAACGCAGAGGGCATTCCTTTCATAAGCGCAATTTAGTTATTAAGGTTGAGGCTATACTTACTCACTGCTTCTGCCCGACTCCGCGGTTAGGTGTGTTGTGTGTGTGTGGCCGAGTGTCGGCCGGACCTAGAGAACCCGGGTTTGATACAGCGAGCCGGGCTGGGCAGTATTTAAATTTCTTGTAATTGAAATACGTATTTGGTATTTGTATTTCATTTATTTGCTAAAAATTTAATTTGTAATTGGTATTTAATCATTTAACTCCCAGTGACTCCATATGGAGCCATAGAACAGTTGAATTTCTATTGTGTCTGGTTTTATGGATAACGAGAGGTTAAAATACCTGACGCTAAGGTATTTTGTAATTAGATTTCAAAATATTATGGCTTCAAAATATTATAGCACAATATTATAGCTTCAATATCAGTCACTGGACCCTATTTTTAATAAAGTTCCTGTCGTCACTGATGCCACTACACTAATTAATTCCAAAACATTTACGTATACACGACGACCTCCTGTAGCCGAGTGGCTTGCACGCCGGACTTTGGGCGGCGCCAACTCTGAGGTCCCGGGTTCGATTCTCGATGGGGTATAACACAATGTCGAAAACGAACTTTTCGATATTGTGTCGGGTCTGGGCGGTTGTGGTACCGTCGTTGTTTCTGATTTCCATGAAACGAGTTCTTTAGCTACTTACCTTGGGGTCAGAACGATGTATGTGATGTTGTCTGAATCTAAATCTAAATCTTTATCCAAACGACTTTACGCAAAAGAGTGACTGCGAGTTTGCTTACTTTCATTCGATTTTGTTTACGAAGACTATTTTTTTTTGCCAACTTTTTAACTTCTCGTACGTCGTCGTCCAGGGGACGCTGCTTCAATGCCATTACTAATTTTCGTTTTCGTTAACGTGATCGAATTTGAAATGACACTCACACTAGGTTCTCGTATTTTTAATTTAGAGTTTAAGTTTAATAAACACTCATTTGACGGTACGACGCTCAGAATAGTAATTAGTTATTATTCTAAAGGGTCTCTATAGCTTTAGTTATTGTTCTGAGGTACGACGACGACGATAGTTTGCCAATTAAGTACCATAATATTTACCTATACCTATTTTAAAAAATAAATTTGACAGTTGATAAATAGTTGCCAAATATATTATAGTTGCTCTGTTTATCTAGTCAACTGCCCAAATTTGATGTTTTAATGGTTTTAATACGTTGCGTATTGAGTCTTTAAGAGGCCTAATTCTGTCTGACATTATCCCCATAAGACAACATGCCTATAATCATGCAACGAGACAAGATTATGAGTGATGTAAAGACCCGTTATGAAATGAAAATGAAAATTTTTATATAATTTTTAACGCAAATTTTGTTGCGAACAAATTACAAAAACACAAATGTTGAAAAATTTCCACGAGCAGGATTTGAACCCGCACTCTTCTGAAATACCGGTTTTTTTTTAATGAAAATTAATTAAAAATTGTGACGGTTAGCATGAACGTTAGTTTTGTATAGGTAGTAAGTACATTCAAAGTATAAGCCATTTTGTTAGAAAATATTTATTATTTAGTGTAAGTACTGAAATATAATTTTTTTAATGTTATTTTATTATGATCATTAAAACGCATATTGTACAAAAATATTTAATTACCAACTCTTATTTATGAGATATGCAACAATAGGAAAATCTTACAAAATCTCTTCCAATATCATTACCGAAATCAACCCATTTAGTTGACTTTAATAACTACTTAACTTATTTATTAAATAACCCTGTATTAACAATAACCCTAAAATGACAAATATGTCAAGTTGCTTACATTAAAATTTGATAAAATTTTACTAGAAAAAGTGATCAGCCTACAACTATAACATTTTTTCTAGTAAAGTTTTAAACTATATTAGCGTTTGTATTTGTGTCTGTAGTTGTGACTGCAAAAATCAAAATAATAAAAATACGTTAAAATTAAATTTACACTTCAATTTACATATCAACATCACCTTCAGTTAATTTTAACTAATCTTACATTAGGTACTATTTCATCTATTACAAGAACGCGATTACATGTATAATTCTATAGAGATCTTAACATTATTTAATAACTTGTACAAATCCATTCGTTTCATCCAGGCGTTGGGTGCTGCGACACAGTTTCTGCAACTAACCGCAGTATTAACGAACAACACTAAATGTATAACTTGTATTGTTCCAAATAAAATTTTATTTTATTATCTATTTATATTCGATACATTATTAATCTAATACGTAAATCTAACTGGGTGCCTAGTGCGGCTTTTATTTGCCATTCGATCAACGAGAATTTTTATGGCCTTATTTTAACTCTTCTCATGTCACTCTTGTCAATATTGATCTAATGGCAAAAATACTCGCACTAGGGACTGCAAGAATACACTTAAAAACTAAATTTTCTACTTCTAAAACAGTTGATCAGGGTCCCGAGCTGGTCTGGGACAAGGGTTATAAGATGCTTGTACATCAGGTGATCGGCTTGAAATAACAACCCATCACATGTTATCCTCAGAAACCTACTTTGTCTATAGATGCTAAATGTGGCGTCGCGTTCGGTCACTAAAGGCGAGTATACTGAAAATTTGTGATTTCGTTGCTTTCTACCTTTTTAGCGCCATATGGGACAAACAGTTGAATTATACTCATCATACTAATATTATAAAGAGGAAAGCTTTGTATATTTGTATGTATGTTTGTAACGAATAAACTCAAAAGCTATTAGACCGATTTAAAAAAATCTTTAACCATTAGAATGCTACATTAGCGCTGAGTAACATAGGCAAAATTAAAAAAATAATATCCACCCGTGCGAAGCCGGGACGGGCCGCTAGTGTAAGCATGGAGAGCAATAAATGATTGAGTGGTCAACCTGTAGGACGTGAGAGTATGACATACTTACTATATATAGCAACCGGACGTTTAGTAGATAGATGACCACAGTATTGGTGAAGATGGAGATGACAGTCATAAACTGACGATTGTGATGTGATTATTTATTAGTGATTTTGTAATCAATAATGATGATTGTGTGTGATCAAGGTATTAGGCAACAAAGTTACAAAATAACAGGCCCATGGATAAAATCACTACATAGTATAAAACAAAGTCGCTTCCGCTGTCCCTATGTATGTATGTAGCTTAGATATTTAAAACTACGCAACGGATTTTGATGCGGTTTTTTTTGATAGATAGTCATTCAAGAGGAAGGTTTATATGTATAAATACATGCATAATATAATAGAGAAACACTGATAATTTTAGAAGTTTCACATTTTTTTGCGCTTACATTGTAAACGCTGGCTGAATCCTACGAGATAGATCAAATTAATGTACTACAGTATTGTACACCTTAAAAAGATCTACAAAAAAGTAGGCGGTAGTATATGTCTATCTCTTAGGGATAACCCACAATAATCATTTTTTATCCTTTACTTTTTACGAGAAATAAAGGCTTATTTACAAAGCTATTTTAAGCAATACAGCATTAATCCTTATCCGATTAAGTACCTTAAATACATTGTGCATTTAATATAAATCAATATAGCCCTTTATAGCATGTAATTTTAATGAATATTTTCGAAGATATTACAGATTTAAAATGCAGGGACGTAGCGGTTGCGTGTATCAGCATTACACCCGTGCGGGTCGCTAGTACCTTATAATAAACTTATACATTATTATTACCAATTTAAACATGTTTGTTAGTATAAACTATAACCCCCTTATTCATAAAAAAATGTTTAAGCATTATTTAGTTAATCATTGTTTTGTCTCTTTTCCTCAAATTCAAAATGAAGTTTGTGTTGTTTGACTTGACGTTGACTGACTTTACTAAATAATGCTTAAATAATTTTTATGAATAAGGGGGTAAGTTATTAACTTTTTTAACTTATTTATCATTGTTAGTGGTAATTAATTGATATTAATGATGAAGCAGATGGTTATGATAGTAGTGGTGATCCGACGAAGAAAATGAATTCACGGCGTGTACACACGCTTGCACATTAACCTACCACAAACTGTCAAATTTTCTCAATAGACTTTGATCTTTATGACTGAACCTTAAGGTTGAAAATATATTGAAGAAATTTGACAGATTTGGATAGGTTGATGTGCTGGCGTCTGTACATAAATATTGGGTCCTTACCTATGAAATTGACGTTATTTTTCTCGCTTATTATAGGCGTATTACTTTTAAAAGTCAATACCGGTTGTTAATATTATTATACACCTTTAATTAGGACTATGTTACTTAGGCTCCAGTAATAACAATGATTATTCATTTTGTGTCTTTATCGCCCAATTTTTTTTTTAAATTGACTTCTTTTTTTGTTTGCGCAATTAATTGACCTTTTGTTTCATTGTATCTTTGAAGGGTCTTGATTTTTTCTCTTTTTAATGTCTGCTATATTTAGCTAGTGAAACAAACACACTACTCTACAATTGTTATAGTGTTAACATAAATAGATGCTAAGAAAATTAAAAAAACGTTAGTACGAAAAATATAATTTTATAAAAAATATTCATACAAAATGTCAATTTCATAGGTAAGGACCTAATATATATTCATCGCAAGATAATTATAAACAAAAAAGCTTTGATGTTGGCGTGGGGATGATGTTCACGGTGAATCAGTTTACGATGATGATGACGATGACGGTAGGTAGAGGTGATGACGGTGTCCTACCACCTCCTACCACCTAGTCGGCGTAGTAGCCGAGGCTGCGCATGTCGCTGTCAAAGTCCTTGTTCTTGTATCGGCGGATCTTGGTGAGCCACTGCTCCAGCGATACGGAGTCACGTGACCCGCCGTACCGCGGGGGCAGGCACTCCGGGGCGACGAACCTGGGTCATTGCGTTCAAGTTTTTGATTTCTATTTCTGTAGCATTGTTGTGTTCCGGCAGCTAGAGATAAGACAGTCAGTGCCTCACTAGTTGAGGATTCCGGGTGAAATCAAAACCGGGTGGGATCAGGGGGAACTAAAAAAACAGTCGCATCATTCAATCGCAGCAATTGAATGATGCGATTGTTTTTTTCTTCTTTTGGTTTTACAAAAATCATTAAAAAATAATTGTGTATAAGGAACGCGACTTTTATCCATAGAAAGTGTTTTTATGAGTACATATTTATTTTAAACAAATATTATACATCCATATTCACACTACCATTAAATAATCTGGTTTTGTATATGTATTTGGAAAAAGCGAAATATCCATAATAAGTTTTAACGTGCTACTAGCGTCATCTAGCTCTGTTTTGCTAAATCTTAACTAGATGCGATGATAGCGACATCTGTTGGAAGTAGACTGAATTTAGTATTAAGTTTAAAACAAATTTTAAGATTAAACAGCATCAAAGGTGTTAAAAGTAGTAATCATCAAAATGCGATATTAAAATAATTATAATAAAATAAAAAATAAGAAGCTACTCTTAACAAAACTTTCCATAAAAATACTAAATAGGTTTCATGGAAGTTTTGAACATCGTTCATAGATGGCGCTGTAAGCTCAGATTTTTTTTAACAACATGACATCGAGTTTATCCGATGAATATAATATGGATAATGATTCGATGCCTTGTCCACCGTACCTGTGCAGCGAGGCGAGGTCCTGTCCGTGGAAGCGCACGCGGTCCCACAGCTCGTCGCTGGGCGCGAACCGCCGGAACACGTGGAACAGCGCCTCGAACACGCGCGAGCAGTGCACCACGTGCACGTCGCGCAGGTGCAGCGGGAACGCGTACTGCGGGACGGAGCCTTTATAGTCTACGCTAAGTTGGACGTGGCGCGGTAGGGTGGAGCTGCCTTAACTTTAATTTGTTCGTGGGAGTTCGTTAACGACTGACTATTGCAGCCGTAACCGGGACCAACGAATTTTCGGTCTTAAACAAACAAACACAAAATAGAGATAATTAGAAATTTTGGAAGTACAAACACCCGGTTCACACGCGCTCTATACCAGGTGTTATGGAGTAGTGGACTGTATGAATGAATTGTTGGAAACACGTAGTATCTTGTAAATATTTATTAGCTATAATTTAGTACAAATACATAAGAAATTAACCTGACAACTCAAACGAAAACCAATGACAAAAGCACAAAACATCAATGTCCAAAAAAGGTCTTATAAAGAGTTAATACATTACATCTTAATTTGAATATAAAAGGTTTGGACCAGCCAGTCGCCAACACCAGGTACAAACATTGACCTGAGTGTTTCCCCCCACTCCCACGACCCGGTCAACTCGAGCCAAGGTTTCAACCTTTAGAGGTGCCTTTGGGTTGTTCTAGTGAGGAAAGAGGACACGTTTCCGTGATGCCATTCCCTTTAGAAACCCTCTAACGGTGATTCGATCACACAGCTTGATTAGCCCTTTAAGTTTCCCGCTGCCCTTAAAAAGTCTGGTAACGCTGAGGCCAATAGCAAATTAGCACCTGTTGCGGCAGTGCACTCACCCCCGCCACCACCACCGCCCGTGTGGTGCCGGGGATAGGGAATTGCACCACCCCATCTTTTCCCGTGGGTGTCGTAGAAGGGGACTAAGGGACCATTCCAGAGGATGGGCAGCAGCGTCTCTCTGCGATTATTCTCACCATACTGCGATCGCCAACCCACCTGCCAAGCTTTGGCAAGGCCTTTATCTAGCAATGGACATATTTTGGCTGAGATGACGATGACTCACCCCCATGACGTTCATGGCCTGCACCGCGACGGCGGGCGAGAAGTGCCGCATGTGCGCCATGCTGAGGCCGCGGCAGTCCAGCAGCGCGCAGCCGCCCAGCACCTGCAGCTTGGGCTGCATGATGCCCACCTCCAGCAGCAGCAGGCAGCCGCGCACCAGCTCCTCCACGGGAATCACCTCAGGGTTCCATTCGCCTGGAAGGAAATTCGATTCAATAAAAATATACTTCATTGTACATACACCATACGAAAGGAGCTCGATGGCGCAGTGGTTAACGCGCCCGGTCTGCGAGTGCTGAGGCTAAGCACTTACGCAGAGGCCAGTCATCGGATGGGTGACCAAAACGTTATCATCTCGAGCTCCTCCGTGGTTTTTTTTAGAGAGATTGCTGATTGCTTCATACGGAATTTTCAGCGTCACCGGGCTTTTTGGGGGTGGCGAGGTACGTACCTCAAGCCGTGTGAAACGAATCACCTTCGGAGGTTTTCTAGAGGGAACGGCATCGCACATTTAAAAGGCACATCGCGTCCCCTTGCCCTACTAGATTCTCCGAAGGGTTCGGATCGGATCGGTCCTCCGTGCTTCAGGAGGCACGTAAAGCCGTTGGTCCCGGATGCATTAGCAGTTGTTAACAACCACCCAATCCGCACTGATCCCTTGTGCCCGTTCTCCCTATCCATCCATAGGGAAGGCTGCCCCAGCAGTGGGGACATAAATGAGCTGATGATGATGATGTTGACACCATACTAAAACGTAAAGAGGACTATACCAGAAGAAGTACAAATGGCGGATTTATCGCTAAAAAGCAATATCTTCTTGGTAAAGATATGAGCAGTTTATTGTCTTGTTTGTTCGTACAAGCAACCCTCACATTTTCACCATTTTAATGTGTTAAGAAATTAGCACAAAGAGATATAAAATTAGGTGATAGAAAGAGAAGAGAGATGTTGTTGTATTTCAAAGCGTTACAACTACGTTACGTTATTACCACATGAGTGTTATTACTATCAAATCCTACGTCCAACAAGGCTTTGTTGATCTATAAATTCACAGTTGTAAGCTTGAGGTCCTTGCTTTAAATGTGTTTTTGTGTTTTTTTATCACAGTCACGATGGGACTAGCATGTAAAATAAAATAAAAGTCAATTAATATTATGAAAACAATTGCAAGACCACATATTATTTGAAAACCCCCGGCGGCGGGAGATTCATGGTTATACACGGTTTGATAGTTGGTACTGCTGGTAGGGCTTGTTTTTAGTTAGCTTGCTAACATTATTTATTATAATAAAATCCTGAATGATGTTTTAATTTTGCTCTTTAAGAAATTTAAGACACCCGTTAAGGAAACACTAGTAAAAAAGGGTTATTACAATATAACTGACTATGTTCGTGATAAGTATGCATGGAGCTGATATTCCTCCTCGCACACTGCGTAAGTATAAAGCGTCATTCTATAGTTTTGAATTAGTACATACATAGATAGTGCCCAAGTACGTTTTTTTAGAATAAAGTGTAATGTTAAGTAAATGTAAGTAAGAGGTGAGCATTATTTGTAATTCCGGGCTCTTGAAAATGTTTAATTGGAAATATATTGTATGATTTGGTAACGCCATGCTTTTTTTTTGGTAAATGTCGTTACTTCACATACATACATTAAGTACGTTCTACTACAACTACATTCTTCTCCACAGCTAAAAAATAGACGTCCTAAATAGGTAGTTAAAAAATTTATGGACTATTCAAAAGCACTTTTCGTAAGTTTATTTATATAAGTAAATAAATTTGACTTTAACTTTGACATAAACGAGGACTGAAGACTCCCTTACCCAGTCTACAAATGATAACTCTGCCGACATCCGGCCGGTCGAACAGCACACCCTCGAACACGGAGCCGAGCCGGGTGAGCCCGAACCAGTCCACGTCGCGCCACAGGTGCGGGTTCTGCTCCCGGAAGTTGCAGTAGCGCACTAACTGCAAAAAACATCGGTTGTTAGAATACATTTTTGTTTACACCAGTTCTACTATGGGCCTGAGGTATTTTTGTCATTCAAATGATAATTAGTAGGTATGGCATTGATTTCCCTGTGTGGTGCCGGGGATAAAGAATTCCCTGTGTGGTGCCGGGGATAAATAATTGCACCACCCCATCTCTTCCTGTGGGTGTCCTAAAAGCCGACTAAGGGACCATTCCAAAGGATGGGCAGCAGCATCTTTCTGAGTTTCCCCTCAATCTACTGCGATCGCCAACCCGCCTGCCAAGCGTGGCGATTACGGCAAATACCCCTCATATCCTTGGGGGAGGCCTTTGTGCAGCAGTGGACGTCTTTGGCTGAGATGATGATGATGATGATGGCATTGAAGCAGCGCCTCCTGGCGACGTACGAGAAGAGTTAGAATTTTGCCATACAAATTTTCCTTTTCGTAAACGTAATCGAATAAACACGGATAGTATACAAAACTCACAGTTGGTACTCGGTACAGTGCCGCGGTGAAAGTGATGTGTGTATCTTTATTTACATATCCCACTGTACGCGATGGTGTTAAATGGTAGTAAATTCGAATTGCTTTATCATTATAGTCCTAAGATAGTTTTGAGCTCGATGGCGCAGTGGTCAACGCGGCTGGTCTACGATTGCTAAGGTCGGTCATCAGATGGTTGACTAAAATGTATTATCTCAAGCGTGGTGGTTTATGGCCACGTTCTCTCTATCCATCCGTAGGAAAGGCTCGTGCCCCAGCAGTGGGGACTGGGGACATTAAATGAGCTGATAATGATGAAGCGTGTAGCGACTGTATTAAGTAGGAAAATGTCAGAACTCAATCATTTCCTAATTGTTGATTGCTTCAACTTGACAGCATTCCGTTAAACTTTCGGATATACGTTGGACATAATAAATAACGAATCAATGTTAATTATTGATTTAATGTATTTTTATGCATAATTCAAAAAATCTATATAAACTATAAGTGTGCGAAATTTCATACTCCTCCGTCCGTGCAATTTTCGTAAAAAAAGGGGCACAAAGTTTATGTTTCACGTATTATTATAAAGATACTCATAATATGAGGCAATGTCCTTACAGTGCAGCTGTCTGGGTGCCTGGTGTGAGTTTCATTTGACATTCGATCACGTTAACGAATACGATAATTAGTATGGCATTGAAGCACGCCTCTTGGTGACAAACGAGGCAAGTTAAAAGTTTACTAGTTTTCGAGCGAGCGACAAATAAAACCCGCATATCTATGTTTTTTGTGCGCCGAGCTACCTGGGTGTACTTATTCTTGACTAGCTGTGCCCCGCAGTTTCACCAACGTTAATTAGCTCTCAAAAAAAATATTTTCCCGTTCTTGCAACATTTTTCATTGCTGCTCCACTCCTATTAGTCATAGCGTGATATTATGGAGGCTATAGCCTTCCTCAATAAATGGACTATTCAACACATCAATATTTTTTCAATACGAACCAGTAGTTCCTGAGATTAGCGCGTTCAACCAAACAAACAAACAAACAAACTCTTCAGCTTTATAATATTAGTATAGATATTTATTTTTTATAAACTGACCAGTCTGTGCGCCCGCGCAGGTATAGAGCGGCGCGCGCGCAGGAAACGTATCAGGAAAGCGTCGTCCATGCGCGGTGGCTTGCATTGTCCTCGTTCTGTAATTGAAACAATAAATTGTTTATTTTTTGTCCAATTTGTATTGTATATCCTTATGTACACAGAATGAGTTAACTGTTAGTAATTCTGTGCCATTTTCGTTGGATAATTATTTAATTAATAGCGGCGTTGCTTTACTTCTGTTTATTTAAGTTTCGTTTGTATTTTCACTAGGCTAGACTAACTTAGCCGCGGATCGTGCTCAGTGGCGTGCACTTGGAGAGGCCTATGTCCAGCAGTGGACGTGTGTAGGCTGATGATGATGATGATGATGAGACTAACTTTGTTGTCTTGAACAAATAAAGATAAAACTAAACGTCCATTTTGCATTACATATTGTTGGTGTAAATTTCTAACACGCAACTTAGTAAGAATAACTGCTGTTATAACGAACAGGTCAGTCTCCCTTACCACGGACCCTGCAAAGGGCTCGAAACGTCAGAATGAAACAGATTCATTTCCTCGCTGCTAATGTCATTTGCTGACCCTTATTTTCAATGATTTTAGGAAAAAATATCGTCCAATGGTTCCTGTTCGAAACCTTAAAAACTTTAATTAAAAAAGCTGATGGCAATTGAAATAGTAAAACTTAAGCTCATTCCTTCTGATTATTATGGATGTGTGGCAGAGATGACTTATTTGTTTTTTCCTATCTATATTCGATACATTGCTCTGTTCCGGGGACTAAACCTATGGTGAAATTATAGGACATAGAAACATAAAAACTATAATAAAATCTGCCGTGTGATGCCGGCTTAGAATAGCATTATACCCCCTATTTTCCCGTGGGAGCCGTAGAAGGCGACAAAGAGAAAACCGCCTGCAGGAAACGGGCAGCAGCGCCTCCCTCAAACAATAGGCCATACTGCGATCGCCAACTCGCCTGCCAAGCGTGGCGATTATGGCGAACCCCCCCTTTTGGTGGAGGCCTATGCCCAGCAGTGGGCGTCATATGGCTGACGATAATGATGATGATGATGATAATAAAACCGAAAGCAATCAGAAAAAAATCGTTTGATAAAACGCTATTTTAAGGGTAAATACTTTTGGGGGGAATCAAAAACGGGGGAATCAGGAGTAACTCTGATTTTCTCGGTATTGCAAGGGTCCATGGGCTGTGGTTTATGCTGGTTTGCCTTTTTATCTTATAGATGCTCTCTTTTTAAACTTCTCTATAGCACCATTGTAGAACATGTTAATTGGCGCGGAAGGACTGGACTGGCGGTCAGACAACCGCTACACGATCATGACCTCCATTAAGACTAGATTTGTAATTCTAGAGCTATGAGCGGTCTAAAGCCCACGCATACAACTAGCGCAGCGACATTACACCACAGATTTTTTATACAAACCAGAATTTACAACAAACACTTGATTAAGTGATTAACCAAGGGTGTGCACTCAGCATGTTTTTAAACTATTGTTAATTAACAACAAAACAAATACAACTAAAGTTATTTAAAATAATTATGTAATTAACTACTTCCTATGTAGGTACTTAGATAAGCAAGTTGATTTTTTGGATTCCCTAACTTAGATAAGACACATTTTGAAATTTTATGTCATGAATATAATGTAGAAACTTATCATAATAAAATGAAAAAGAAACAAAAATCTAATTTATACAAAATAAATAATATATGTGAATGGTATGTTCGTCATGCATCATGTTTTCCGAGTTGCAATGTTATTCTCAGGGACACGGCTGTAGGAATTCCTTCTGCAAATATGTGCAGACGCGGTCACGTTGAGTCACTGTAAATATTTGTATTTTTAGTACCTACGCGGCCCAGTGCGCTTTTATGTGACTCTGTGATTATGTCTTGGGCAGGATTGTAGCTAGACGTCTTGATTCTTGATATCAACTTGAAACTAGCCGAAGGTAATATTTTTCTACACAAATGTGTTAGCGTTTTAACCGACTTCTAAAAAGGAGGAGGTTACTCAATTCGACTCGTATATATATACCGATTTTGATGATTCTTTTTTAGTTGGAAAGGAGATATAGACACTTTTTAAAACTGACATGCGTATCTAGGTAATTAATTATATGATTTCAATATTATTTATTGCTTTTTAGAGCTGTTTTTACTTTTAGGTTTCCTGTTTTTTGAGGTCGGTTTTTTTTTGTTAATTATGGATAAACCACTGATAACATATGTAGCAAAAAAGTGCTATAATTTACATACGTAGGTACTCGTAGTATATTGTATAAACATAATGTTGTAAGTCTGTCGTAGGCCGTCACTTGGTAAGACTAAAGACTCACTTTAAATCTGGACACTGGCTTAATAATAGCGAGAGCCATCAAACAAGAGATTGAGTTGACTCACTTCACTGAAACCTCGAAAAAAAAGTTCCTAAGGAGTCATCTTTTGCATAAGTTACTTCAAAACATGTTTATCTAGCGGTAATTCGCTTCAACGAGCGCTTTAAGTGCACTACTGCCATAACACATACATTTGTCACACTTACAATTAATTACTCTGTAGATATAATGTTACCGTTTCTATTGTGGCGACGTCGTCTTCCAATGTTGTTCAATAAGGCCAAGGAAAAGCGGCGGGCGTTTACAAATCGACGCATGCGCAGCGAACGCAGCGGCTGAGACGTTTAATGGTGGCGACACGAGACAAATGCTACTTCACTTACACATCACATAGTCGTGCACGGTGATGTACTCCGATTTCTAATGGCTGTCGCGGATCCTGATGGCATGTGAGGAAATACAGAAGATTTATGTGACTATGCCTTAATTCCCTCTTAAGCAATTAATTCCCCACCTTGATTCCCCCTCGGGCGGGGGGAGGGTCCCACATAAGTATCTGCGTATCCCCGGGCGCAGCGGTAGGCCCAATGCATTATAAACCATCCGCGCCCCCCAGCCGTGGTGGTGTTTAGATGACGAGTATTCCACTGTCCAAAAAAAAAGATTAATGCATTTTCTCCGGTATAAAAACGCTAATATAAAGTATAAGGTATAGGCTATAGGCCAAGTCAAGGCCTCCTTCGCCCTCAAGGGCATCGCCGGATATCGAGCCGACCGCTGCCAATTATCGCCCATCGAAGCTTCTGCATTGAAATAAAAAGAAAAAGGCGCACGTTGATCGTGGTAACCGGTCCCGCTGTTCCTGTGGTCCTGAGCCACCTTAGCAGGTACTGTACTGAGTTGTTTAATGGGTATGCGCCCCTGCGCTCCGTCGAACTCCCCGGAGTTGGCAGGCCATGTCGTCCCATATTGTTATGAGAATCCAACTCAGGACCTCTAGCTCTGAGATCGGTGGTCTTACTTAACCACTAGACCACAAAGGCAGTAGAACCGAGCAATGGGTATTACCACATATTTAGTGTAATAAATAATGGCGAAATCTAAATGTTGCCGGCTGCAAATATTTTTTTTTTACATTATGATTGGTACGGAGCGTGAAATTTCAAATCAAGTAGCTTGCGCAAGTTTCACGTAGCTAGAAGTAAAGTCAGTATTACAGGTTTAAGTGATTTAAAGCATATTAAAATCTTTATCGCTTACTGCATTATGACTGAAAGGCAAAGACATTAAATGCAAGAGGCGACTATTTGGAAAGTTGAAATTGATGGAAAGAATGGTTTACTCCTCAAACGAAAGTGCTTGGCTCTCATCTCGCCTGATGTCAAGCGTTTTAAAGTTGAAAGTGGAAGCGAAGCGCACTTCACTAGGAAACGTCTACTGCTAAGAAACTGGCGAAAAATTAATATTGTTGTAAGTATAACAGTGACAGACTCCATGAGATGTAACCAACCTCGCGGACTTATCCCTCCATCCATCATCCTTATGTATTAAATTGCACTTCTTTACATAAAGTAGATGATTCTTCGAAAAATCGTTTCTTTGTTTATCTGAGTTCCGTATATTTTACTATGTTTTCTTTCATCCGATTACGTTAAAATTTTGGTAAGTTTGTTATGCGCATGCTCGCAAAGGGATTTTGAGTTGCTTGTATTGGGATGTTTGAGTTTGCCGTGATAGAACATCACGGCACGGGTTACTGTGTTTACACGGAAAAAAATTGCATATTGCATTTTAATAATGCAATATGCGTATAGCATTTAAAATGCTTTCTCATTTCTCATCAATGCATGCATCTGGTAATAGCCGCGCACACGGTAGCACAACTTTTGCGATTGTTGCAAAAGTGCATATGGCAGCGTCGCGCAAATTTAATGACGGCCATTAGCAAGTAAACGACGATTGCGAATTGCAAAATTCACGGACTAGTAATTGACAGTCGCGAACTAACTAATTGGCCGGCAGCATTTCGTAATACTAGTAAAAAAACGCAGCTTCATTTGGATTGCCTATTACCATTTTAACGATTTATAACTTATAACAGCTTATGAAGCTAATGAATCTACATTCTAAATTCATTGAAGACCATGTCGATTATCCATCGAGATTTCGGCCAATCGGTTAATTTCATAATTATTTGATGTACCATTTTTTATACTTTTTGTGGCGATGAATGAATGCTATTTAGAATTGAAATGACATTGAATGAATGTATAATGTCTGTTTACATTAATTTATGTTGAGGTGTGTTATTACAAAGGTGGGGAACGTACAATTTTTATACTTTGCCAGTAACAGCAGTCTGTAGCTGTAGCAAAAGCGGATTATCCTTAAGGCAAACTAGGCATGTGCCTAGGGGCGCGAGGGTACAAAGGGGCGCGAGGGTACAAAGGGGCGCGCGGGCGGATTATAAAATAAAGAAAAAATATACAATATAGCTTAAAATTAATTGCGCCAGTAAGTAAGCCACATCTAATACTATCGACGTCGAATTAAGTCACTATAATACATTTAAGTTCATTTTTTATCCTGTTCAATAATTTAATTCATACGACTGGCGTGTAAAGCCAGATATTCAAATTCAAATAATTTAGGTAATTTCATAATTTTCGGGTTTACATGCCTGTCGTACCTTAAAGCTTTAAAATATTGTAAACCAAAATCGTAAGATCTGTCCGACAATATCGATCTCATGTAAACTCATGCTCTTTTTTCCTTGGCCCCATCTCACCGCGTTTTCCTAAGGGGCGGTACCTCGGTTTCGGTCAAACTATAGTAAGAGTTATTTTTAATATAGGGGCGCCGATGAGATGATTGCCTACGGCGCTTTCAACGTTTCATCCGCCTCTGAGTTGTAGTAACACTAATACCTTCCGCAATGGTACTGAGATGCGGCTGACCAAATCACAATAATACCCACAAAACTTTCGGCTGCGCATTCACGGATTGTTTTTTTAAATTTTTGCATTCACAATGCTATAGGTCTTTAGAAGATCAAATTTCTAATCCAATTTAAAATCCTCGCTCTGCTGAGCTCTCTGACGCTGCAAGCCATGCAGCGTAAATCACAAAGTACTAGAAGAATTCAACGAGTCTTCTAGGATCTCGGCGGCTCAGCGGTCAGTACATTGGAGCGGTAATCCAAAATCCCACTCGAGGTTTCTGACACTGGTTGATTCTTTCTAGTTAAGTTTTATCTTGTAACTACATGGTATTTGATCGGAAAGTCCCACGTAGCTTTCACTAGCTGAATGTTTAACGTTGCTACTTCGCTGTGTAGCTGGTGAATTCTATTGTTTAATTAAGGAAATGAGTCGTCTGGCTTCTTTCCTTGTGCGACTGTCTAGCATTACAGAAAAAACTTTCACCTAAAATTTACATGGACATAGTAAACAAATTTCTGTTTGTTTTAACATAATCAAACATTTGTGAAGTGCGGTGCTAAAACTAACTCATACAAAGCAAATAAATATATGTTATGACTCCCAGCGTGTGGGAGTGATTTTAACTAATTAGACTTGTTCCGCTAGCTATCAGCAGGAAATTTTTCCTCCCACCTCAGAACCGTAATGTTCGCGAACTTTGATGTTTCAGAGGAAATTCGTCCCGCGTACTATCAGAAACCCTTACCATGACTTCTAAAAGCAGCATTACTGCAATGTTATTGCAGTTATATCGAGGTTGAACGAGGTGCATATAGGGTCTAACAATATCAATAAGCGAACGTTTAATGGGAGCATCTATACATCACACTGAGCATGCTCACCAAATTTGGTCCAAAACTACAGGCTCGTTATAATCAACAAACCATTATCATAATTTACCAAAAAATACAACCTTTTCAAACCCGTACAGCGGTACAGCGGTACAGCTGTACCACACGCACACAAAGATAGCCGTGTGTGTATGAATATCATGCAATGGTTTTTAAATTGTGTGCGTGTATCTGTACATTATCTTTTTATTGACGCTTGCGTGCGTGTTAGTAAAGATACAGAATGTTTCATGATGTACATTATTTAAATTGATTTAGTTTGTTAGAAAACATGACTTTGAAAAATCACTATAAAACTGGAGCCCATTTTTTGTCATTGTATTCAGAATGATGTATAGATGCCGTCCTTAAACGTTCGCTTATTGATTTTGTTAGACCCGGTATATACGCCTCTACTCTCTACTCTTGTTTCGTTTTTACAACAGAACCGCAACAACACTGCTTCAATACCTGCTTTAAGAACCCGCAAAGATCAAGAGAGGTGAGCGAAGATCGCCACTGAGGCCAGAACGGAGATGGGAGAACGACTTCACCACTTTTTTGCCGCCGGGGTGATGAGGTGGCCCGGGATAAGGACGAGTGGAGACGCAGAGGGAAGGCTTTTGCCCAGCAGTGGGATAGACCAGGGCCTTCCTGGTGAAAAAAGAGGGGCACTTACAATTCTGCGAAACCAATTCTCGTTATCAATAACGTGATTGAATCGCACACGCACCTCGATCCCAGCAGTAGTAGATCAAAAGGCTGATGATAATGAGTTGGTACTGACCATAAATCAAGTTCCTCAGCTCCTCAAGGTTCTTGGCTCTGGTTTCCTTCTTCTCGCCGCAGAGTACCAAAGCCTGCTCCTCTAAGTCGGGGTCTTCGTGCCTGTCCAGCTCCGCTTTGTAGGCTATCTCCTTGAACCACTCTGAGAGCATCTGTAACCAAAGGAAAGAAATAATTGTAGTGATAGTATCATTAGAAGTAGAACATTATTTGTAATCCCCTCATCATAATCGGCTTATACAACTCCCAGTTGAGATCTGGTTACAAGTCGCTGCATATTTTTGAATCAGTTTTAATCAAATAATTAGTGGTTTAGTTTTTTATTATAATGAGCTCCATGCCATACGACGATCCATACGAAATGCTTCTGTAGGCTTCGATTTTGCGATTTCAAAACGCCTACAACCGTATCTCAAAGGCCTGATTGATATTCCTTCAATACTTCTGATTCATTGATTGATATTTCGTCAAAGACCATGAGCACACTCAGTTGGTCTCCTCAAGTCACCGAAGTAAGCCGGAAAGTCACCGCAGCACTACGTTCTCTCTACATGCTTAAGAACTTCCTGCATCACAAAACCAAAGTGTCGCTCGTACAAGCCCTTATTTACCCAATTATTGATTATGCTGATGTTTGCTATCCCGATTTAAATAAGGACCTTCTTAATAAACTGGATCGTCTTCTCAATACGCTTTATTTTTGGTTTACGCAAATACGACCATATTTCTTCCTATCGTCATCAGCTTAAATGGCTGACCATCCCGCAACATCATAAGTCCAGAATTCTAACAACTCTATTGTCTATTCTAAATGATCCTAATTCTCCTTCTTACTTAAAATGTAGTTTCAGTTTCCTTAGCTCAACTCATGCCCGCCAACTTCGCTCATCAAATAATCATCTTCTTGCCACACCTTTGCATCATTCAGGATTCGTTGCAAATTCCTTCTCGGTTCTCCCCGAAAAAGTCAGACAAGCTCCAAGTAAATTGGCCTTTAAAACAATGGTGTATAAACTATTTCTACAAGAATCAACACCCACGTATAAAAGAGATTATATTAAGAGATATTATAGTAAGAGATTCCCATAACCTTTTCTTCTATGTTTAAGTATGTTTATGTAGTCTATTTTTAATTAAGTTTTTTTTATATTATGTATATTATATTATTATCATTTAATTTAAGAAACTTAATATGTGTATTTCAGGTCTTATTTTATGTACGTCAACCGGGGGTAATAGCGTCATAGTTTTACTCTCAACAATTTTATCGTCAAATTGTGAGTCACGTAACCAACCATGCCCAATATCCATAACTGAAGAGTGTACTACGTTTTTTTGTCTTCAAAATGCATAAGTAAAATTTTTCAAATTCTCGTAATCAAAAGAGATATTTCCTAATTTTTTAAAAAGAGGAATTTTAGACGCCTTTGCCCCATCTGGGGCATATGCGTCTTTATTAAATATTAATTCGGCTGGTACTTGGCATTGAGTGTATTGCACTTCAAAGGAATTATTTTACACGAATCCGTCGGCAAATTAAAAATAAAACAAACAAGGAGGAAGTTAGAAATAATTTTAAAGAAAGAGGGGAAAAGCGTCTAACGCATTTGCCCTATGTGAAATCCAGATATTCTGAACATTTTGGATGTTTAATAATAAAGTAAATTAATTAAACATGTTAAATTGGTTGTTATAAACCTACTAACGTGATATATTTGGACTAATAAACATTTTAAATACGTATTTAAAAAAAAGAATTTGTTTAAAAAGTTTAATGAACCTCACATTCTTTAAATATACAGTACAAAAAATAAGAATATAAAAATAGATAACATTCGAGTGCAGATTTAGATGATGCCGCAGCGTCGTTGACATTGCGCCGCCCGCTTATGCTATGTAAACGCAGCGTTCATAGCCAGCCAGCATACCGCTGCCGCCTGATCACAAAAACAATAATATAACAAATCTAAAGTATTTATTTCCATACATATATAATCACGAATATTATCCCCGAAGGACCGACTAATTAAAGACTAGGCTATGAGGACCACAGAAGCAGTCCTCTGCCATAATCCACTTTCACCGAATACTTAGCGACTGACCATGTGCTCAGCGTGACAGGTGATACGCCCATTATCGCTCTATGTTGTTGGATGTATGTGCAGTCTTTAGTCCGTTAGTCGCCTTTTACGACACCCAAGGGAAGAGAGGGGGTAGTAGCATTCTTTCACCGCTACGCGACACGGTTATTTCCGTAGAACATTATTATTCCGTTTTTTTTATTATGACACTACTATACTACAACTTAACTGTTGGTCATGCAGTAATGCTGTCATACCAAAAATAATCAGAATAATATGTTCTTAGTAAATTTAATTTAATTGGCCGGCACTTTAAATTTTAGTGCGTTTTGAATGATCCTACGTCTAGATTCAGTATTAGTAAATTAAATTTTCTTTATTGGAATAAATAAGTTAGGTATACCTACATGTTTATGATTTAAATGTTTAACTAATTCACATTGGTTCTAATACTAGTGAAAGGTAGGAAATATCATAGTTACCAATTTTATTTTTAATACTACATTTATTCGACAACTAATCGCACACATATAAAAATAAATAAATTTATATAACTTATGTAAGTATATAATATTTGAATATATATAGTAAGCTTAAGCATATATATGCTATAATGATGATGCGCTAATTTCAACAACATACTTTGTCTCCTCATTTACTTTTGGCATACACACCTAAAATACTTTTGCTTGCGATTGTTTTACTTAAGTTGAATCTCTCAATTCATCTGAATTTGAACACCAGTTCAAAAACATTGTTCATCTAGCTTGTAATAAAACACGAGTGGGGTGAGCCTGGTGATCCGTTTAACAGGGGGACCTAATGCTACCTAGCTGGGGCACCAGTTCTCTCCAACTTTAGTTTTTTAGATATAAGATAATAACTACACAAATTATACTATGTAACAAACGATTGGAGAGATTTTTTTAAAATTATTATTATTATTTATTATTGGTGAAAGCCAAAAATCAAATAAATATATTTATTCAAAGTTAAAAATAATACATTCTAAAAGGTTGACCTTCACTGGTTTTGGGGTAAATGCGCCATACAGACGCAATAACCCCTTTGAGTAGACGCATTTTAAGGTAAACGGCCCATTACTCGTCAGGTTTTGAAAAAAGTTGACTTTGCAGCCCTCCCACGTAAAAACCAGTTGACTTAGAAAAAATTTGATTGCGTGGCGAGGTAAACAATTTACTCGTCTTTTTAGAAAATATTTCATTATTATCGGTGAAACACAGCAAAAAATTAGATATTTAATCAATTAAAAAATGTGCCATATGTACCAGTAGTCGACAGATTTGTCCCAATATTCGTCAAAATGACCTAAAACTCGTCAATTTTCATCACCAATTTGAACTCTTTGTCTTTGAACTTAAAGTTCATTTTTTTTCCTTTTTAACAAATATTTTTTGCAATGTTTCTCTCACTTAAATACTTAATAGTTTGAACGAAGACAAGATTTTCAATGAAAACCACTGAGCAGAACAACCAACTAAGGGCAACTCACGTGTCCTGCAGATATTTTCGCTTCAGGCCCCCACCGGACCGCTACTAGGACCCGCTGGCTGTGCACGAAATGGAAGCCTGGCCAGACCTCAACCAGGCAGACGAACATTCCCACTTCTACAGCTAACCACATGCCACCACGAGTCCAACCCATGTCCGGGGCCTGCCGGAGATGCCCGCGAAGGTATAACCGGCAGGGGGCCTAGGATCCGGAACTCCCGTGGTACCCTAGAAAAGACAGCCAGACCCGTAGTTCCAACTGCCATACCCTACCTATCAGGGTCAGTAGATAGGGACAATCATTCCGGTACAGTCATTATTTCTACATCTCTCTCGAACACCATCACTTTCGTCTTAGATTCGGGGTGGTTGGGGATTTACCTTCTAGCGGTCCACCCCGGGCAACGCCTCCACTGTCAAGTAGAGGCGGCTCTATAGCGGGTCCGCCTGGCTCGCTACCACCTTCCTATTTAAGTCTGACGTCAAGCAGCTTGCTGTGTTCCGTCGTAGCGTAGTAGGAATGCCAGTGCCTTTGGGGGCTTGATGGCTAGCAGTAGCGTCAGAAGGACTGGTCTCGGACTCTGATCAAATTTGTGCTGGAAAGCTCATCGTGGAGGGTAGCGGGATCTGTGGCACGGTTTTAGCCGTTGGCCGATCGCAGGCAGTAGGGGGCTCGCGAAAAAATCCTGGAATGGCTCCACCGTGCCAGTTGGCGACTGGAAGGGAGGACCCGGTGGCAACTCCCAGGGGAGCACGGGCGGCCCCGCGGTTTCTACATGAGTTTTTTCATTAGTACATTGAAGATTATGAGTGCCGTTTTTGGTAGCCAAACTGCGCCTCGCTGGCTTTTGAAACCCCAGCAAAACCACCTCAACTCAATATGAAGCAGAAAGTTTTAAAAAGTAAGTGTGTACAACAGCTGCACTTCCTCCCAATCAAAGTGCACCTCACTAACATGCGAGGTCTGCACTCAAACCTCCAACCAGTCCACTATACCATCTCGAGATCGAAAAGCCACACTTACTCTTTCTTACTGGGACGAAAATAGCGAAACCGTTGGATGTAGTCTACCTTAAGTATTCCGGCTACTCGTTTGAGCATAAGTTCAAGAAGCAAGCCGGGGTCTGTGCGTATGTCCGCGATGACGTGTGCTGTTGATGTCTCACCAGCTACGAGGTTTTAGGTTTATCCGCACTATGGATGCTGGTAGAAACCGGCATTGAAAAAACTCTCTATGTCGGTGTCTATCGGTCGCACAGCGGAGATCAGGAGACGATTCGGTTGTTTGACCACCTCACTGAGGCAGCTGATCTGGCCCAACGAAGGTATCCAACTGCGGAGCTTGTTTTTCTGGGAGACTTCAACGCCCACTATAGCGATTGGCTATTCCCGTTCCAGAAAACGGACCATGCTGGAAAAGAGGCACGCAAGTTTGCGTTATTACAAAATCTCTCCCAGCTGGTGAACCAAGCAACCCACATACTTGATGTTGATGGCCACACATCCAATTGCCTAGACCTTCTGCTGACAACTGACCCAGACAGACTGAATATTTTATCTCATTCTTTGACGTC
The DNA here is from genome assembly GCA_947562085.1 of Eudonia lacustrata. NCBI lineage: Eukaryota > Metazoa > Arthropoda > Insecta > Lepidoptera > Crambidae > Eudonia > Eudonia lacustrata. The sequence goes on along the minus strand of OX387339.1, from coordinate 61,765,430 downwards.
CCCATAGGCATTAGGGCCCGTCCATGGTTCAATGCTGACTGCACTCACGCTGAAGTGCGGAAGGAGGCAGCGTATCAAGCCTGGGCCCTGGCTCGCGGTTGCAAACGCAGGCACGGCAGTATCCACGCAAAGAAGAGAGCCTTTAACTCTGCCGCCAAGTTCTGCAAACGGGTGATAAGGAAGGCACGTTTCGTAGAAGGCAACAAAGGGAAAGCCTGGAGAGGGAGACTCTTTATATGATGAACTCCTTCTTCAGGAAGCCCGTAAGCCGCAAATGGACCTGGATTAGTCCGGACGGTAAAGCCAAAAATTAGATTGATTTTATCATGTCGTCGAGGAAGCAAATATTCAATGATGTCGTCGTGATCAATGCTGTTAAGAAAGGAAGCGATCACCGATTGGTCAGAGGCACATTGAATATCAACGTCAAGCTCGAAAGATATCGACTGATAGAATCTACGCTCCGACCAATACCGGCTCAAATACCCCGTGTGCTTTCAGCTTGAGCTCCAGAACCGTTTCGAAACCCTTGAAAACAGCATCGACGTGGACGATGTGTACAACATGGTGGTGGATACTGTCCGTACGGTAGGGTCCAAGTACTATAAAACCCGCCGTCCTAAATTAAAAAACTCTCCAGCCACATACTATTACTCATGGATCAGAGATATGAAATAAGGCTACATGGCTCAGCGGATGCCCTTCGTTAACGACGGCTAAATAGGCAGATTTCTAAGTCCTTGACGAGCGACCTTCGCCAAATTAATGCCGAAAGTATTAAGGCAGCGATTGAGCGCAATAACGGCTCCAAAGTATTTGCAAGAGATCTGTCTATTGGGCAAAGGCAAATGACGAGGCTGAAAACTGAGGAAGGTAGCATTATTTCATCAACACCTGAAATCCTGAGAGAGATCGAGAGTTTTTATGGCCAGCTTTACTCCACAAAACAACCTGTTGAAAGCAAGGCTAAAGACCATAAGGTTAAAGAGCCAAGCTGACCCGACACTATACCGAAGACATTCCGGACGTCAGCCTGTATGAGATTAGAATGGCTATCAAACAGCTTAAAAACAACAAGGAGGCGGGTGATGACGGAATCACAACAGAGCTTTTGAGAGCGGGTGGTAAGCCGATACCTAAGGTCCTCCAGAAGCTATTTTATTCTGTTATCCTCGAGGGCAGAACGCCAAAGGCATGGGGCAGAGGCGAGGTGATGTTGTTCTTCAAGAAGGGTGATAAGACTCTCCTGAAGAGCTACAGACATATCTCGCTTCTGAGCCATATCTACAAGCTGTTTTCGAGAGTCATTACGAATCGTCCCGCGCGCAGGTTTGACGACTTCCGACCTCCCGAACAAGCCGGGTTCCGAAAAGTACAGTACCATTGGACCACATCCATACGCTGCGGCAAGTTATACGAGTATAACTTTTCACTTTGTTTGGCGTTCGTAGACTATGAGAAAGCCTTCGATTCGATCGAGACCTGGGCAGGGCTGCAGTCTCTCCAGAGGTGCCAAGTAGAGTACAGGTACATTGAGGTGCTGAGGTTCTCATACCAAAATGCCACTATGTCGGTCCAATTACAGAACCACAGCTGTAATCTTATCCAACTACAGCGAGGTGTGAGACAGGGAGACGTTATTTCTTCGAAACTGTTCACAGCTGCGTTGGAGGATATTTTCAAGCTTCTAAACTGGAAAGGACCTTCGATTTGCTGATGATGTAGTATTCATGACTGAGACCTTGGAAGACCTAAACACAATGCTCGAACATCTCAGTAATGCTTCTCAAAGAGTGGGTCTTAAGATGAACATGGACAAGACGAAAATCATGTCCAATGTCCATGTTGGACCCGCTCAAGTTAATGTTGGGAACGTTACACTCGATGTTGTTGACCATTACGTTTACCTGGGACAGACGGTCTAGTTAGGTAAGTCCAACTTCGAAAAAGAGATCTCTCGACGAATCCAGCTCGGATGGGCTGCATTCGGGAAGCTACGAGAAATGCGAATACGCATCCAAAATTTCTCAATGTCTCAAGACAAAAGTTATTGACCAGTGTGTGTTGCCAGTGATTACATACGCGAATGAGACGTGGTCTCTTACTATGGGTCTCTCTCAAGGCCACCCAGCGAGCAATGGAGAGAGCGATGCTTGGTATTTCGCTGCGCGATCGAATCAGAAATGATGAAATCCGCAGGAGAACTAAAACAACTGACATCGCTCGGAGGATTGCTCAGCTGAAGTGGCAGTGGGCGGGACACATAGCGCGGAGAACCGATGGTCGTTGGGCGAAAAGGTTCTCGATTGGCGACCACGCACCGGACGACGTTCCTTGGGCAGGCCCCCTACAAGGTGGACCGAACGATCTGGTCAAGGTCGCGGGAAGCTGCTGGATGCGGGCAGCGCAGGACCGATCGTTGTGGCGATCCTTGGGGGAGGCCTATGCCCAGCAGTAGGCGTCTTAAGGCTGATAATGATGATGATAATTAAAAGTCAAATGTCAATCTGTTTATTGAGATTTGATTGTGATTATGATATTTATTAACGTCGAGGTAGCTACGCCATCGGTTCGCAAATCTATTTTATCTTGATCACGGAAGTGCATCGAACGTAAATGACTATAGATTTTGTCAGTAGCCAACAATAAATATACTTACTGCGAATGTAAGAGAAACGAGAGTGCGCCTGGGTACCATGAAGAGCATACAGAATTCCTTGGCACTTTTGGAATAATCTAAGTATTTATCAGTACCAGCACCTTCTATACCTTCTGAAGCGTATGTTTATCGCGAAGAAATAGATTGCAAGACGATGTGATGGACCAACACTGTTTCATCCGACAAAATAGTGATCTGATTCAACAAAAAAATCAAAAATATTTTGATATTTTTTAAATTTATCAGTTTCTGTATAAACACAAACCTAAAAATTCCGGCTTTTTCAGAAAGTAATCGGTTTATACAAGTGCCAGAAGTTGTAATCGGTTGACATCTCTAACTGCAAAATAATTTGTTTTACTTAAAATATATTTATATAATGCTTTTTATAATCTAATCATGAATGATGATGATGAATAAATTATAAGTTTCAAAGTGTAAAATATTGACCCAAAACCCGACACCCTAGTATTCGACAGTCGTCACCCATTATGTTCAAAACAAGACCTGTTAACGTTTAATGTTCAATACAAAACATGATTAGTACGTAACAAGATGTTTTTTATAAATATGAATTACGACAAAAGCTATACCTATTTAATTACGATAGTGATCAAATAATAAAAATACTGTGACGTTATTAGGTGCAGTTTATCAAGCGTGTCCCAATTACCGTCAAATTAGTAGTAATTTTGTCAAGTACTGGGTCAAACAGGGTTTATGAAGAACCAGTAAATGTCACACGCAATTAATAATATCTACTTAACATTAAAAGATTTTTTATATCTTATAATCGTTAGAAAAATTACTTAACTATTTTACAAAACAATCACACTTACCAAACAGCTAATAGTTTCTTATAATACTTGAAGTCAAACTGGCCAACCGGGTTACACTTTTAGGAGCTGAATTTAAATAATTTACTAATTTAGGTGTCCTAAACTTTTCAACATTTTTTTTGTCGGACGCCATTGCATTTATAACTAAGTGCTGCCATTTTAATTGTGCATTAGATTATCATTAATATGTTGCCATAAAAAACTTTTATTAATATGTTGTGAGAAAAATATTAACAAACCTTTTTTAAAAGTGACGAGTGTTGGGACACTGTCGACATTACCAGCGTTTACCTTACTATATATATTATTTTTAACTTAATCTCAACACTTTGTGACATTATTCTTATTTAAATAATAGAGTCCCGATAAAACTAATTACTTGTACAGGACAGTCAATGAATAAGCATTAGCATGCATTATTGAACACTAACAGAAATATAAAGAAAATACGGATAAAAATATATTATGTTCACTTACCTGCAGCGACGTGACTACTTGACAATAAGTATGGCTTTTTACAAAATGGACGATTTCTCACTTACGTCATGTGCAGCGCCATCTGTTTGTGCTTTTTATGAAGAATTTAGTTAAACCTGTTTTCACTAGAGACTAGAGGGCGGAAATTGTGGTAAGTCGATTAGTTTTTAAGTAATTCCAAATAAACGCATTAACCCAAAGACGCAAATACCCCGGTTGACTTCATTTACGTTCTTTGTCGCACCGCTTACCAATTTTTCTGCCTAGCCCTTAGGTCAACTGGTAGAGAATGCCTTTGGCATTAAGTCCGCCTTTTGTACTTTATTTTATTGTGTAATAAAGATTAAATAATAAATAAAATATTTCGACGATTGTAAACGTTTTGAAATAGCAGAATCGAAGTCCAGGCGAGTGACTGGTATTCAAGGATATGATTAGATAAGTGTGACGAGGCTAATGGGCACATCAATATACTTAATTGTTTTTAAACGATAACATTTTTGTTCGCGTTTGATAATATAACAACAACGCTTCTAATAAGGTAAGTTAATTAAACAGTTAATTTAACATTGCAATGAAACAACTTTTAAGGATCTACTAGCGTTTATTTTACACATTACTTTTAATTAATGTTTATCCTGACGTTTCGAACCCTTTGCAGGGTCCGTGGTCACAGGGAGATTGAGGTGTTGGTCATCTCATAATTAGTTAGCAGCTTAAATACCCTCATTTAAATTTAAAATTATCATCGCAACACTTAAAGGTGTCATGTAGAATCACGTTGCAGACTGCATGTAATGATTTATTTGCATAATCATTTGAAGAATTTGTTTGAATCCCTGTTTACCACCTGACACAAAAATAATAATTATCATGTCACTACAATTGTGTGTAAAAGGAAAATAAAGAAGTAGATTTGACAGGTTAATCACGTGCGTACCGTTCACGCAGTTAGAAAGGTAAAAGTTAAAGAAGTAAGTAAAACTTGTTTCATTTCAATGTGTTGTGTTCGCGTGAACTTTGGAAAACAATAGTTAATTTAATTTCACAATACAAAATGCTTTGGACAGAGACAAGAAAGTAAAGTAAACCAGTTCTCAACATTATTTCCCTTTAATATTCAAAATAGCCAGCTTCAGCCTAGATAACTTTATATACCGAGACATTTAAGTGGTTGTTTTCCCGCAGGTGGGTAGATCAGACCGTGAAACTGAACAATATTCCCTTAGAAACATAGGTCAAAAAACGAGATAGTTTTTTCATTTTTCTATACAAAGCCTCTATTGACCGAGCATGGTTTGTATGGGAAAGTTAAAAAAATATCTTGTTTTTTGACCTATGTTTTTGGGGAACATTGTTCAGTTACTTGTATTTAGTAGTATGGTAAGTTTATGGTCTGATCTATACCTACCTTCTTTTTTTTTTATATTAGAAGGAGGCAAACGAGCAGGCGGGTCTCCTAATGGAATGCAACCACCGCCGCCCATGGACACCTGCGGGAAAACAACCACTACAATGTCACGGTGTATATAATACATATATACCAGCAGCCTGCTCGGCTTCGCACGGGTGGACGTTTCTTTTTTAATATAACCTATGTTACTCAGCGCTAACGTAGCATTCTAATGGTGAAAGAATTTTTTAAATCGGTCCAGTAATTTTTGAGTTTATTCGTTGCAAACATACAAAAATGTTACCTTTATATACCGATCAGCACTTATAAAATTAATTTAGGTATTTCTTTTTTCTCTAACTGCGAGTGACACAGAATAGGCCGGTAATTACATATCGCAATCAAAACTTTCATTTCGGAGCACAGCAATCTCGAGAAGGGCCATTGCAAGGTCCCGTCGTCGCTGCCCATTGTGTTGCACCAGCAATTAAGCAGCCATCATCGTTAGTGTGTACTTGCTTCGTTAAAATTGTATAAAGCTATGTTACCGGAACGGGCTCTACGGTACTTTCAACTGGCCATAATACTTTTTGGAATATCTGTTACATGGTTACAACATGTAGGAAATAGTTAAGTCGACATACAATAATTGTTGTATTTGTAACGCTACAGAAGCCACAAAGTTCATATAATCAACTTTACTTCCTTTGGCTAACAAAGTAAGAGTAGATAGTGTTAATAAATATGGGCGCATTGGACAAAGCCACGATAGCGTAGATGGTAGTGCACCTGACCCGGTATGTCAGAGGGTGCGGCCACGGGTTCGAATCCCACACATGGAATTTTAATTGTTGTGAAATTTGTAGTGTTAAAAAAATAATCGAATCACAAGCGGGATTCGAACCCGCACCCCATGACATGCCGGGTCAGGTGCACTACCAACTATGCTATCATGGCATTCGAATCCCGCTTGTCAAAACATTTTTAAAACTTTGTCATTTTTCAAAATGTATTTTATGTCACTTTTAATAATTTTGAAATCACCGGTGGGTGAGAATCAAAAATCCCCCCTTCTTTCCCCGTCTTTTAGCAATGGAGAAGAACGAAGTAACGAAGCTAAACAGCTGCTAGCTGAGCACGACCATAAAGTAAGGAGGACCCAGAAGGTATGCTCAATATATATTCTGTTGTGTTCCTTGAGAGAGGCCATGGGAGAACGGACAAACTTGACTCAATGGGGTGACAACAATTTCGTCAGTTTTAACGCCACTAAAACGCAGGCATGTCTGTTCACCGCCAAAAGGAGTCCTTTTAACCTGACTCCTACTTTCCGAGGTATGACTGTACCGATTACCGACAACCTTCCATCCATCCAACCATCTGAATTTCGGCGACACCATCGAAATTAAGGCTCAAACAGTGGCCAAAAAAACTGGGTGTCCTAAATAAGGTTAAGGGCCCTATTACATAGTGACTGTGCTTTTTGCGTAAAATGCCCAATTTTGGCGTTCTCGATCTCAGAAACGAAAACACATTAACAATTCTGACTTATTGAATAGTGTAGAATAGCTATTGGCATAGTTCGTAGCGGCCTCGCTTTTTGTAAATTTTGCTTAACTTTTTTTTTAATGAAACCCAAAATAGCAGAGAAAGATTTTCATAAAATGCGCGAAGGCACTTTTTTGAGCTCCTAGATTGAACTACTGTTCTAAACAAATGAAATAAAAAAATATAATGTTATCTCTTATATAGTCGAATAGTTCGTAGCGGCCTCGGAATTTTTAGATATCATTAATTTTACATAGAAAAATAATCTTATTCAAAACCAAGAAACTTCAACAATCGCTTTTTAAAATCGCTGTGATTTTCTCCTATCTACGATAATATTATTGAGCAAAATTTATACCAGAATAATTGTTACTTCATGAGGAATAAATATTTTATAATGACTTTATTATCCTATTTCGATAAAAACGATAAGTACAACTGGAAAATTACTACAAAATGCGAAAATGGGCATTTTACGCAAAAATCACAGTCGAGACGTAATAGGCCTCTTAAGCGATATTTCACATCGGGACAGCTTCTAACTTTATATAAAGCGCAAGCTCGCCACGCTTGATTCGGCGGAATGCAGAGCCAGGAAAATTATAGGTGACGATAAGCTTGTAAAAACCAAGCTTCACAGTCTCGCTCACCGCCGCACTGTTGCCTGCTTGTCGGTCTTTTACAGGCTATACTTCGGAGAGGTGCGTGAGCTCTGCATGAGCTCATTCCACCTTCCCCATTTTACCATCGGGAATCCAGACGTACGGCTACCACCCTTACCTGGTTGACATTCCACTTTTGCGCACCAAGCGTTTTGCTTATACATTTATAATGCGTACAGCCAAAGAGTGGAATTCCCTACCGGCGTCTGTGTTCCCGAGTGCATATAACCCTAAAGTTTTCAAAGCTCGAGTGAATAGGCTATTTCCGGGGAAGCTCGTTCCATCGTCGTCAGCCCTAGGGATTAGAATGAGGCCAAGAGCAAGCCCATCTTACAATAAAAAATAAATAAAACAAAAAACCCTACTGCTAAAACAACTGCTGCTAAAAAAGAGAAAAAAACTAAATGGAAAAAAAAACAAGCTCTACGATCCCAGAATTCAATTTGAGCAATGTTGAATGCAACGTGAAATATTTCTAAATACATTGAATTTTGATAGTTGTCGGCGGGGACAATCACCAACCAAAGAGAGTGCGGATTTAACTCTAGCCACAGCCGCTTGGTTGATGACTGTCCCCGTCTGCGACAACAGTCAATATTCAATGTATTTAGAAATATTTGTATATACACTTGTATATATACTCGAAAAACATAACCCTCCTTCTGACACAGTCGGGTAAAAAATATCGCGCTCGAACAATTCACACTTAGATAGAGATTCCGTGTCTGTGAGACGTTGTGTATGTGTACGTTGCTCAAGCACGTCTGTATAAAGCTTATCTTCTGCAGTTTCCTCGTCTTGTGGCTCGACACAATCGTTTGAAGGCGTTTGTACGAGCTTCCTGGCCACTAGTCAATATGGGTCAACGACTCGCGTTGACTTGCGGCTGAACGTAACCGGTGGGGTTACGCAGCGCTGTCATTACACGTAATAACTGTGGTTAGAGGCAACCGAGAAAGAGCCTTACTATAAACGCCATATTATTCATTATGCGTCTAACAATGAATTAGTTCATTTTTAATACGTTCGAAACTAATTAACGCGTATTTGAGAAATACTGACAGTAAGTTGGGTTGCCAACATTTTGATTCATTAATATTGATTAGATCATTAGAGGTAATATAAAGTAATCCATAGAGAGTATTAGTAAAAATTATCTATATTTTTTAGTTTTTATTTTACGTATTACGTGAAATAAAAACGTTGTACCCCTTTTTACGAAAATTGAGCGGACGGAAGAGTATGGAATTTTGCACACTTATAAGTAGTTTGTATAGAGAAGAAGTGTAAAAAGCTAATATTTTTTCTTAAAATTATGCATAAAAATACATTAAATTAAATAAAAATTGCATCATACATTTTCAAAAATTTCAAAAATGGAAGAGGAGCGGCCGGAATCTGTGAATGCCAATCCAAACTCACATTCTATCTTTTTAAATTTTTCATTGCTTAGAATACAATCCGTGCAGTCTTGCAGCATCATCATTGAGCCGAAATAGTAAACAGCTTTTCATAAAAATTACGGTCGAATTTCGACCACTGGGCGACCACTAGTTTATATACATCTTTTGAAGTTTACGCGAACTAATAAAAACTTACAAATTAATGTGCCTTCCGACGTAGACGCGTGCATACCGACCTATCCAATACTGATAAATTTCTTTAATGCATTTTCAACCATGTAACTTATGACATAAAGTTTGAAGTCTATTGAGGATATTTGGCAGTTTGTGGTATCGGTTGCGCAGGCTGAGTACTCTCGGTAGTTTGTTTACAATAACTATGTTTGAAGTGTATCAGGCAGGGATGCTTTGATATCTCTGTTCATATTCATTATCACCGTCATCATCAGCCTATATTCTACTGCTGGGCGGTCACAGCTAGGGTTGCCTTGCCACCCGTACTTTATTGTAAAGTACTACCTGACCGGCGGACTTCGTACAGTCACCAGCATAAATATATGACTATGGACAGCCCTGCAAAAACATCTTATCATTGATGAAGGGCATATACAGGGTGGAAACTTTCAGCGGGGCAGTAAGGGGAAGTACCTTATCCGTTACAGCTACACGAAAATGGTCTTAGGAGACTATCCATAATTTTTTATGGAATTTTGATCCTCATTCAAAGATTTTTAATAAAATGTACAGTTAGCAAGAAAATAACCATTTTACACAAAAACATTTTTTGATGCCAATCGATCCTGTTTCTAATACTGATCAAAAACTTCTATGGGACCAACCATCGTTGGAGTACTCAAAAAGTCACAAATTGCAAAAAACTTTTCCCTTACATTTTCTAAAGAATTTGTGTAACTGAAATACAAAAAATAAAATACAAGACAAATGATCACGTAGAATTTCACACATATCAAAAAGAAGGCGTATTAATTTTCTTTTTTTATTACCTAACATAACTTGATGATGTTATTCACAACACACTCAGAGCTTTTCTGACGCAACAAACTGTCAAGATTGTTTTTTATTTAATAATAACGTGTTCCAAATTTGAATTGTTTTTAAACTTATCTTTTTATTCAGTCAACAAAAAGATCTCAACCGTCACTAAAAAAGCTTTTGCGTAAAATTTTCATACAAAATGTAAGGGAAAAGTTTTTTGCAATTTGTGACTTTTTGAGTACTCCAACGATGGTTGGTCCGATAGAAGTTTTTGATCAGTATTAGAAACAGGATCGATTAGCATCAAAAAATGTTTTTGTGTAAAATGACTATTTTCTTGCTAACTGTACATTTTTTTGAAAATCTTTGAATGGGGATCAAAATTCCATAAAAAAATATAGATAGTCTTCTAAGACCATTTTCGTGTAGCTGCAACGGATAAGGTACTTCCCCTTACTGCCCCGCTGAAAGTTTCCACCCTGTATATATGACGATCTAACTCGGTATAAGTATGTGATAATTTGTGGCCGGCATAAATATCGATTTCGGAAACGGCATAAGTATTTGACACCGGGCCGATTCAAAATATCTGATATTGCACAAAATCAAAATTATGTAATCCACTAACAGCATAAATATCTATTCACTGTGAACGAATAATCATCGGATCACAGGTGGACCGCATAAATATCTAGCACGAAACAAAATCAAAAATATATAATCAATTTGCAAATAACTTTATCTTGTTATCTTACGAAAATAATTTTAATACATCAACCTGACGTTTCATTTCGTGGAAAGAGTGCAGACTTGTCAGTGCATATGTCCGTCTCGCGTTTTAGGCTATCGCAAGTTTGACAGATTCCACGCTATTAAATGAAATTGCTAAGGGTCACTGTCCATGGCGCGTCATTTGACGAATGCATGACGATTGGGAACTCGGACATTGCCGCTCTGTGGACAGTTTGTTTGCTTGCATCTTGCTTGCATGAAAACAAACTGTCCACAGAGCGGCAACGGTATTTCTCTGGAAAACAAAATACAACTAGCCTTAGTTTTAGTCGTTTCTGAAGATGCAATCATCTCCTAGGCAATTTTAATTAAATAGTTAATGGATTTGACGTGTAGGGTAACAGATTATCGTATTGTCAGCACCCCTCCATTATTGGCACGTTTGAATTTATTTCATTGCATTAGTAACGGAAGTACAGCTAAACCTAGGAGCCAAAGATGATTGTGTACTTTGGGTGGCGATAAACGTAATTTACCCTAATAAGTATTAGTATGCATGTTTTACCTAATTAATTTATCATTATGTCTTTATTAAGAAATAACTTACAGTAACTCCCAAAACCTCTATAATTTTATATTTTTTTTTTTTTCTATGTCTCAAGTGGACATCCACCCGATAAGTGGCCATGGCATTGAATCATCGATTGAAAACAAGAATGAACGGTTGTCATTATGAGCAAAAGATAATTAAATCCAAAAACTCGAACTCGATCTTCGGCTCTTTGTTTTTAATTCCATTGTGGGTAAGCACTTCTTGGCCTTCAACTTATCTGATGTTAAGTGATGATAAGGCCGATTGTCGCCGAAGGTCGAGGAGCTCGATGGCGCAGTGGTTAACGCGCCCGGTCTGCGAGTGCTGAGGTTAAGCAACTTTCGCAAAAACCTCTCATCGGATGGGTGACCAAAAATATATCATCTCGAGCTCCTCCGTGCTTCGGAAGGCATGTAAAGCCGTTGGTCCCGGCTGCATTAGCAGTCGTTAACAACACCAATCCGCACTGGGCCCGCGTAGTGGTTTATGGCCCGTTCTCCCTATCCATCCCTTACTGACACTTGCGGACACTTTCTGAGTTTCTTGCCGGTTCTTCTCAGTACAAGATCTCCCGCCCAGAGTAGATAGACTTACGAACCGATGGCATAAAATGACGTTCATAAGAGCTATTTGTAGCCTAAACCGAATAAATAATTTTAAATTTTGTTTTTTTTTTTTTAAATCCATAGGGAACGCTCGTGCCCCAGCAGTGGGGACATAAAAAATGAGCTGATGATGAAGACCGAAGGTGGAAGCTCACTAGTAGCATTTGGTGGATCGTTGCGCGGATTGTTTTGTTGTTTGTACCACAAACCCCGAACTATGAAACGAAAAATACGAATCACACTTCGTCCGACTTGGGAATTGATCCCGGGTACGAGCGTTTTGCCACTCGGCCACCAAGCCGTTAAATTTTGTATAGGTACAAGTATTACCTACTAAATTGTATTGAAACCTGGAGACTTATTACCAAATGACCATTAGTTACTATATCTATCCTTTCAAATATTTCACAATACGCTACTGGTATTCCTATTTAATAGTAAAAGTATATGTTTTATTATGAAACATGTAAGCAACCGCAGCATGATGCGTCAAGTCTCATAATAAACGCATGTAACTCATTACCTCGGGCTGACCGCTAAAAGTCATCACCTACTTACGAGTATTTTGACTAACTTTTTTACGCTAATGTTGGTGCCGTACCATAATCGTTATAAATTCGTGTCTATTATATAATCTACTTTAATAAAAACTCTTACAACTGTGGCAAAGCGGTCGGCCCGATACCCGAAGGTCCCAGGTTCAATTCCCCAGTCAGCCAAAGTGTGTTTCGATTTTTTCGATGCATAGCCCTGGTTTGTGATCACCAACCCGCATTTGGCACGCGTGGTGAAGGCTTTTGCCCAGCAGTGGGACAGTTATAGGCGATTTACTTTACTTTTCTTACAACTGCTGGCACAAGACTTTTGATATCTTTTATGACAGCTTATCATTACAAATTTAAAATATTGCAGACCCTTTGGATTACAAAGCAGATTTTCCTTTTTTATATTATATTTTTTATACGTCTATAACTGTAGTAAACTCTAGCCATGTTTTCTTTAATAATATGTTATAAAATAAATGTACTGTGTTTTTGATGTTGATGCGGCTTGAATAAATAACTTAATATATATATTTATTAGACAACATCACAAAGATCGTTTTGATCCCAAGGTAAGTAGCTAAAGCACTCGTTCAATGGAAAACAGAAACAACGACGGTACCACAACCACCCAGACCCGAGACAATATCGAAAAGTTCGTTTTCGACATTGACCCGACCGGGAATCGAACCCGGGACCTCGGAGATAGCGCCGTCCAAAGGCTGGCGTGCAAGCCACTCGGCTACGGAGGTAGTCAAACTATCAAACTAACTATCAAATTGTTTTGTAGATTTGTTTTTTAATTTTAATTTTTCATTAGAACAATACATACCTATATAAGAGCCATCTCTTATTTCGGTATCCTATACAAACTTCTAAACTCTTATTCTTAAAAAGCTGTAAACAATACGGTTTACTAACACTTATATTATTATAGGCGTAAATTAAGGATGTGTGTTTTTTGTACGACATAGTGAAGGGTAATGTGGATTGTGCTGAATTGGTGGAAGGTAAGTATAGCTTACAACGCACGAACCCAGCGCGCCCGTCGACGGCCCCTGTCATAGTTTCTTACTCCCAAGACGAGCACGAACTACACGCGTAATGCACCCATCTCCCGTTTGCCACAGATTTATAATGATATATTTAAAGATATTGATATATTTATTCACAGCAAAAATACAGTTAAGAGAAAAGCGATAGAGATTCTGAATAATATTGAGGAATAGTGTACTATAATATGTTATTTCTTAACTTATTATTATTACCTATATTATTATATTAAATAAGGTTACATAATGATAAACTAGATATAAATGAAAATAAAAATAAAAATAAAGTATAAGTAGATACCTAATATTTACTGTAGTAAGGAAAATATAATATACGTGGAAGTACATAAATATTTTTTTAATATTATATATTAGAATGTACTTATCAACATTTTTTTTTACGCCTTATGCAATTAATTATGTTAAGGGAAACCTGTAATTAGCTTTACCTATTATTGTTTAAGTACTATGTAAGAAAGTATTGTATTGTTACGCAGTTGGTTTTCTTAATAAAGAAAAAAAAAATCTTATTGGTTTAGCATGTATGAGATACCAAAACGTGCAATAGCTAAATTACGAACACTCTAACTGTAATTTGTACAAATAAAGCTACAAAACTGTTGCGTACAGTTTTCTTTATCATACGTATGCGAAAGCCTTTCTTTTTCTGTTTTGTACATTCATGTCAATTACAAATTTTAACGAGTGTTTCATAAGGTATATACGGTACATACCTCTCGAATTGTACTAATAGAAAGTTTCAAAGTAAATATCAAATGTAGGTGCGCATCAGATTCACTATGGGAAATTCGGTAAAAAAGGTTGCGTATCTCTCTCTGTACGGTCGCAAAACGTAGTGTGGGCATACCACCAACAAGGTGGACCCACGATCTGGTGAAGGTAGCGGGAAGCCGTCGGATGCGAGCAGCACAAAACCCGCCCTTGTGGAGATCCTTCGGGGAGGCCTTTGTCCAGCAGTGGACGTCTTTTGGCTGATATTATGATGATGATGACGACGATGGTGATTATTTACTCTATACAGCAGCCTTTTAAATTATGTTTTTAAATCTTTTATTTTTATTTTGTTTTGCATTTCAGATCGGTCCTTTTTCTACGTTTTCGTGCGTGCATAGCTGTATACATATTTTTCAGTACAACACGACTTTGCCAACCGACATAGCAGTTTTTTTCAAGTTACAGTCTCATTGATATTATAGAGACACTAGCGGCCGCTCGCAGTTTCACCCGCGTGGTTCCCGTTCCCGTGGGAATATCGGGATAAAAAGTATCCTATGTGTTAATCCAGGTTATAAATTATTTGTATGCTGAATTTCATCCAAATCCATCCATCCGTTGCAACGTGAAAAAGCAATAAATATACACACATACACACAAACTTTCGCATTTATAATATTAGTGTGATTAATGTTCCCAATTCACAGAATGTATTTTGAGAGAAATAAATAAAACATTTCTTATTATATGTATATTACTGGTAACAGTTTAGAATGGTTTAAAACTGGAAGACTGGAAACTGGGAGACTTTTTTACGTAGGTAAATATTTCGAATGCGAATTAAAAACGTCATCAATGCAATAGGTATAATGTGGCCTGTTTTGCCTGCCAAGTGACAACTGCCAAAACAGAACAAACAGAAGCGAGCTACAGTGTAAGCTTATGAAGCGTTCTTTAGTGCATTGCTCTCACGTGTGTGGGACAGCCATTCGAACAACCAATAAACCAGACAAAAAATAAATAAATTCTCAGATTTTACGAGTAGACTGAAGAAGAAATACACAAACGCACTCCACCAAGATTACTATACAGTCAAAGAATATTTAGATGATAAAACAGCCTGGCTATAATAAAAAACATATACAAAATACTACTTTTTATAATAAAAAATTATACTGATATGATAGCCTTTATATACAGTGTCCTGCAGATAACAAAATAGCGTTGCATTGAACATTACAATTAGTTTTATTTTTATTATTATTAACTATAGTTTTAACTTTGTTTTTTTCTTAGACAGGTTTTGACGTTTACTAGTACTGTATGACATTGTAAAAAATTAAACTGGTAAATTATGTTTTTGCAGACTTAAATATTTTATTTAGTTATTTTTTATTTTTTTGTGTTTTTTTTACATGTTGTGATTGTCCTTTACATTTTGTGTTTTTTTTGTGATGGAAAGTGTCCTTTTATGATAGGGCATTTTCCAATATTTATGACACTTTAAGGGAGAAAAGAGCTGGACACTTGTTGAGTTTCTTGCCGGTTCTTCTCAGTGCAAGATCTCCCGCCCAGAGTAGATAGACTTACGAACCGATGGCATAAAATGACGTTCATAAGAGCTATTTGTAGCCTAAACTGAATAAATGATTTTGAATTTGAATTTGAATTTGAACCCAAAATCCTCACCTCAACTACTGAAGGAACTGCCATTTCGACTGCTTCTGCTCTGCCACTGCTTCTTACATCGTTGTTATAGCAACAGGTTTAGATAAGATGGTGGCAACTTACCTGGAATAAGCCTTTTTACCTTTATCAGCTCATTGTGCTGGGGTACGACACGAATCTTCCCTATGGATGGATATACGGGCCATAAACCACCACAGCCGGGACAGAACAGCCGGGACCGACGGCTTGACGTGCCTTCTGAAGCAAGGAGGAGCTCGAGATGATACATTTTTGGTCACCTATCCAATGAAAAAGTCGTACCACCAATCAAACCGAGTAAGTATCTACATTGAGAATAAATCTCCGCTAGGAATCAAACCCCATCACCTCTGGGTTTTAGATCGGTGGCAAAACCAAAAACATTAGACCAAGGCGGCTAAACAAACTCAGTAAAAGATGTGAAAAGAGACCGGTATTTACTGATTGCGTCAATTCCGAAACCAGTTACACAGTCTCGACCGAATCTCGATCTTGACCTTAAACTGGGGTCGAGATTAGATAGCACTGATCGATGCGGAGAAAGTAGTCGGCCTAATGTCTATAACTGTACTTTAAAAGAAATTCTTTTGAATTAGGAATTAGAATACATTAGCGGGCCGTAAAAACATCATACTTTAATTTACACATCATCTTAGCTGGTTGAAAAATCAATCGCATATTTGCTTTTATAATGTGTTAATAAAAAATTGAGTGCGAGCTACAATGGCGCTGGCATCGTTATATTATGGCCATAAACGAACTAAAAAAAAAACATGTAAAATAACCAAAGATATACATTTTTTAATTATAAGTTTACTTTTTTATTTGGACTACGAAAATCAGGTCACCGAGACACGATTGTGAACTTTATTATAATGGCCACTTAGTTTAGAATAATAATCAATAACGGGATTAAATTACCATGTCATACCTAGATACTATGTCGGCACAGTTAAGGCATGATCACGGATGTATGGATATTCCTACGGATATATATCAGATATTAAAAAAAATATCAAATAAACCTTGTAATAATCGCGTTAATAATAAAAATTATAAGACTGTAAAGTTTCATGGTTTTTCAAAGTCACGATTTTACGTTTTACGTGTTGAGTTACGGTCTAATATCCCCAAGTATTATAGAACTAATGCAACTGTCGCGTACTTAACGCGCACTAAAATCCAAAATCTATTCATGTCGCTTCTAGTTGCGCTTATTCAATGGACGCCAATAAATTCTCTAAATTTTTTGCCGATGATCACCGAACTACTCTTTACAAAACGTGCCATGGTAAGTATTTTAACTATTACGCGATAGTTTATAGAAAAAGCAATTTAAGATACGGTTGAAGTAGCGCCTGTGCCACTTGTAGCTTTAATAAAAACTGTATGGCTGGACGCTTTCGCCTTCCTTCAGTTATTGGACACGTATCGTGATAATGCCAAACAACTGTTTAGTTAATAGAACTTTTGACAAATAATACAATACAACTTTCTATGAACCAAAAATCATTAACAATTGTTATGCAAAATTGTGTCTATTTATTTATTTAAATAGGACAATCAACAAGACATACATTAAAACAACAAAGAAGCTATATTTGTATGTTAATGCTGTCTCAATTATAGGTCGCCACGACACGCACTGGTGAGACGTATCAGTGAATTAATTGTGTTGTGTCTCATTTAAAGTCATTTTCTATTTCGGTATACTGACTGTACTTAGCATAAACTCACAGTTAAACAAACTTTATTATGTTTTAATGTGATCTATTAACTGTCAAACCTTTGTATTTTCTTAAGCCTAGAAGGTTTTACTAAAATCGATTAATGGGTTTGCATGAATTAGATTTTAAATTTGTATGGAATGGGGTCAGCGACCGCTTACGATTTCGTCCGCGTCAACATGATCCCGACGAAATTTACCTTCTTGTGATCGACAAGATAAGATAGATATTCTTTTATCATTAATTATATTACACACCAAAAATAAAAACATAGCATAGATATATAAAAAAGTAGCACGTACAAAAGGCAGTTTTATCACTAAGAGTGATCTCTTCCAGACAATCTATCTACCTATTTATTAATTAATCATCTTTTTCGTGATTAATATTTTTCTGCACAAATTATTCAAGGTACTTAATTAAAATGCGTTACATATGAGATTTATATAAATTATATAATGCGAACAGTGTTATTAAACACAATGCGTCATTTTCACTTTTAGCTTATTTAATTTTCAAATGAGAACATAATTATTCATACATTATTTATATGCTCACACTCATATGCCTGTATCACATTGCCCGTATACGTACTTAAGATGCAGTAAAGTTAATAAGCGTGCAAATAATCGACTTTAAATGATAACTTGCGATAAATATACATTTAAGTACTAAATAAGTGCTTGTGGAAAGGCCGTTTTTAAAATGGCAACTGAAACGTAATAACAAGTGTCTCAATAGTGTTCCGAAATCAAGTTTAGTCAACAGATAGCAAATTAGAACGCAAATATTTTGTAAAGTAAATGAACGTCAATTCACGATTATTATTTTGAAACAT
The DNA here is from genome assembly GCA_947562085.1 of Eudonia lacustrata. NCBI lineage: Eukaryota > Metazoa > Arthropoda > Insecta > Lepidoptera > Crambidae > Eudonia > Eudonia lacustrata. The sequence continues at coordinate 61,746,923 of OX387339.1, read as the reverse complement.
ATAAACAAAATTAAACTTCTCCAATCGCGCCTCGTTGGCCTAATGGCAAAGCGTTCGACTTAATACCTATCCGGTGGTCCTGGGGGCAGGTCGAGAATAGTTAGTGTGTTTCGGATTTCGGATGCAAGCTCGGGTTTGGAATCACCAACCAATTGAGCCAATAATGCCAATACCCATCAACTGTATCTGTATCTGTATCTGTGTGCGATAAATGGATTTTAATGTTGGAGACCTTTGTACAGTAGTGAGACTGGATATAGCCTGTCATTTGTCACTACTATATTGGGGAGATGGGAAATCTAGACAAACTGTTAGTTTTGTAGGAATTTACAGTTAACCAAATCGTGACAATGGTATGCTATTTTACTAAATTGTGTCACAAACAAAACTTATAGCCACAAAAAGTTATTTTAGCGTTAAAACCTGTAACATACTTATAACAAAAAATATATGATTACAATTACATTTCAAGCTGTCATATCCTTGGTTTCTAATGCAAATACAAAACCATTCACTTTTAAAGTTGATTTTTTTACTGTTTACATACACACACAAGCGTTGTTTTAAAATCATCCAGATGACAACACTTGTTTACACTATGTCGAGGTTACTTGCTGGTAAGTGCGAATGCAAACAAACTGTTCGCTAACTATCCTAAGCTAACTTGGAAGGTACTTGGCCAATGTTTGGTATTTATTATCACTAAAGGCCTGTTTTCACTTTGATTAGTGCGAGTGCAGGTGATTAGTAATTGCGAGTGTTTAGTGCAGGTGTGTAGTGCAAGAAGGGTCCAATTTTGTCAAGTGGCTGTGTTTAGTAAATTCAGTTGTTAGCGTCCGACGCCAAACGCTAAACACTAAACACTGCTGTCCAAACATGTGTAGTGCAGCACAGTGCAGGCAGGCTGCGAGTGAGCGGAAAGGGAGGGCGCGCGGGACGTGGCTACTCGCAGTCCACTCGCAAAAAAATAGAACCCGCGTCTAATCACTTTACTACGCAGGTTACTAATCACTCGCACTAATCAATCGCTGTCCACACGAGTTTACTCCTAATCACTAAGCACCTGCACTCGTCACCTGCACTAATCACTAATCAAAGTGAAAACAGGCCTTAATGTAAAGTACCGGATGCCTACAAAACACGACATCACAAACACCACCTACAAACCATATTAATATTATTTTTGTGTTGAGAGGACGGCAAACGAGCAAGTAAGGTCCTAAACCGATAAGGCGGAATATGGAAATGCACTTCACCCGGAGTGCTCAACTACTGAGGCACTGGCTATCTTATCTGGTTTATAATAAAAAAAGCTTTATTTGTTCAATACCCAATTGTGTTCGATAATAGGGGTTATTGTACATTTTGCCACAAAGTAGATTCGTCACACAAAAAAGTATGTGTAAATTTGCCACCTTTGGAATTTGGACCTGTGACGAACTTACACATATTTTTAATGCACGTAACAAAATAACTTCCAATGTATGAAGTGTACAAAAATGTGACAGACTTACATTTGTGGCAAATGTACAATAACCTTATCATTGCTGCATCCGTAAAACAAAACTGTGTTGCAGTAAGTAGCGTCCGTATCTCCAAAAACCGCAAACAAATTTTGCTTTAATAAGTTATCCTTAATATTTTGTGTTTGTGTGTTTGTGGGTAGTTTTATGATTTATTATCTTAACTTATCTTCCCTTATTTGCTCTTGAGTTGTTTCGAAGCATTTTACCTAGCGTTGTTTCTTCAATGTTAGGTACACCTTGAAAATCCAAGTGTTTAAAACAGCTATTGACATATTATTTTCAATTGTTGTTTTGAATTCACGATACTACTATATGGCGTTTGTCCAGCAGTGGGACAGTATATAGGCTAATTACTTACAGACAATAATAAATAACAAGAATGTGTCAATATCTGTAATTCGGAACATAATATTAAAAATGATAAAATGTTAAAATGTAATTGCCCTTTTACTCAAGTATATTTTATTTTGTTATCCTACTAATATTATACGTAAACGCGAAAGTTTGTAAGTATGGATGGATGTTTGTTACTCTTTCACGTAAAAACTACTGAATGGATTGGGATGGAATTCGGCATACAGATAGTTTATAACCTGGATTAACACATAGAATACTTTTTATCCCGATATTCTTACAGGAACGGGAACCACGCGGGTGAAACCGCGAGCGGCCGCTAGTTATGTAAATAAATTACTATTAGGTGCACGGTGAGGCTGTCTATAATTAGAGTTATATATATCTAATAATTTTGTAATAATAGTTAGCAATTTTTCATGTAACTCTGTAGATGATCCATAAATAAATAAATAAATGAAATGAAACAGTTAATACGAATCTACTCGCGTTTGCTCGCTCGGCCCGTCATTACCCATCGACTCATTTTATCACAACTGAGACTAGACGTTATTATGCATCATCATCATCATCTTCAGCCTACTAGTCCACAGCTGGACATAGGCCCCATAACAAAATATTAGGTTGGGGAAAAAGTCTTTTCGCATATAGTATGTATGAACTTGTAATAAAATCTCTTTGTCTATACTATTTGTATCTGGCTGGTTTTGGTATCATTTTATGCTTAAATTTTAAAGAAGATAATTCCAAATTCAAATTAGGAAATTGTGTGATTTTCATTTGTTTTATTTACTGACAAGATGAGTGAATCTAATGAAGAAATTCGATACATTTTAAAATATTACTACAAAAAAGGTAAAAATGCAACGTAAGCCACGAAATAAGTTTGCGATGTTTATCTATTGCAGTGTCTGTGAGAGTAGCACAAATTTGGTTTAAAAGCGTTTTCAATCCGGAAATTTTGATGTCAAAGAGGCGCGTCGCTCTGGTCGCCCTATTACGGATAAAATGGATGCCATTTTTGAAAAAGTGGAGCAAGATCGGCATATCAGTAGTTACAACGTAGCTGAAAAACTGGGAATCGACCACAAAGCAGTTTTGGCGCATTTGAAAAAAACTGGGTACACAAAAAAGCTCGATATTTGGGTACCTCACGAGCTCACTGAAAGAAACCTAATGAACCGTGTACTCATTTGTGATTTCCTATTACGACGTAATGAAACCGAACCATTTTTGAAGAAGCTGATATCTGGTGATGAAAAGTGAATCACGTACGAACAGAACGTGCAGAAAAGGTTGTGGTCAAAGGCCGGTCAGGCTTCACAGACTGTGGCGAAACCCGGGTTAACTCGCAACAAGGTGATGCTGTGTGTGTGGTGAGATTGGAAGGGCATTATTCATTATGAGCAGTTACCACCAGGCAGGACCATCGATTTTGAACTCTACTGCGAACAACTGCATGAGATTAAAGCAAGTAGTTGAGATAAAGCGGCCGGAATTAATCAACAGAAGGGGTGTGGTTTTTCATCATGATAACGCTAGACCTCACACATCTTTAGCCACTCAACAGTAGAGCGTTGCATAGCCATTTTCAAGAACTGGCACCGGCATGTATTTATCTTCCTCAGATTCTACAAGACCATATCGAAGAGCAAGTTGCTGATGGATAATCCTGGCTACAAGGTTATGTCTGTGCAAGTACTCACCGTTAGCCAGATGAGAACAACCGGAAATAATATGCCAGTGACTCACCGGGACGGCGGCGGTATGCCCGACCAGATGCCAGAGCGTCTAACTCAGTCTGAGTCCATCTTAGTATGCCAAAGGAGTACGTGAGTAGTGGCATCACCCAAGCGTTGAACACCTTATTGCGCGCACCTTATTGCCCCCCGACAAAAGGCTTTTAAGTACTTTTGTCAGACGACAAAAGAAGCGCTCCTTCACCGCCTGCTTCATGTCCTCCGCAATACTCAGAGACTGTGACATACCAAGATATTTGTAAGTTTCCTTCTCCGAGGTATTACTTTTATTATGCATAGTAGTTCATAACAATTAAGAAAACTAAAACACAATCCAATTAGCATTTTGTTTGTTAAATATAATGCATGTTATATAAGAAAACACTAACTAGAGTTATTTATGGACTTTAGCTAGACTAAGATGTTTGTTGAAAATGTATCACGTATACGTATCGCTAATGTCTTGTCTAATAAAATAGACTATGAATTGATTTCTTTGATTATTAGTTTATACCAGTCATGTTAATTTTACACATTCTATCTCTCTTGTTTGGTCGACTTTTTGAAATTAAAGGAATAATAAAGTGCCTATACTTAACTCTAATTTAGAGAAACATCACTTACATAGGTAAATACTTAATACGAAACAAAATTAGCTAAAGACAGTAGGTATATACATTCCAAGATTTTTCCTCACAATTCTTGTGTAAATAAAATGTAATTACGGCTTATCTGCTATCGATAAACATATGCCAAAGGTCAAGTTGGCATTTATCACAGTTTGTGTAAATAATGTGCTCTACAAACTACAATATACAAAGTGTCCGCCCACAATTGTACAACTACATTAATTTTTCGAAACAATCCGAAGGTGCCTCTAAAGGCTCGGACCTCGGCTCGGGTTGACCGGGCCGTGGTGTTGGAGAGAAGCGCCCAGGTACATGTCTGTACCTGGTATACAGCGCGTGTGTATCGGTTCGTCTTACCCTTGTTCTACGAGTACGGTATCTTGGGCCTAAACTAGGGTGCACGTTTAGTATATTCTGTAAATGTGTAGTGACATTTAGAGGATCGGCCGAGTTTAGAGGATCGGGCGGGTTTAGAGGATCGGGCGGGTTTAGAGGATCGGGCGGGTCCTAAGTCCAGTTGAATGGAAACCGCTGCTGGTAATTGCTAACTTTGGCATGTATGTACTTGTTTTTTGTAAATAGGATTTGCCATCATCGTCACCATCACGAGCTCATTTTATATCCCTCTGCTGGGGCACTAGCCTTCCCTACGGATGGATAGGGAGAACAGCCCATAAACTACCACGCAAGCCCATTGCGGATTGGTGTTTGTTTGACTGTTAAGCAGCCGGGACCAACTGTGGGTCCGAAACGGGCTCGCTGTGTCAAAAATGTGTATCTTATTAGTTATTCTGTGGTATCTCTTTTGTTTAAAGTGATAACAACTTGAAAATTTCTACATTTATTATTGAATGAAGGGGCTTTTTAATTAAATAAATTTTAATTAAATGAACAACAAACTTTATTAAATAAAAATATTTAAAGATAGGTACGTCAATAATATTATTAAAAAAATATACCTACTAATATACTATTGATTCATGAAATAAATAATTTATTTATTAGAACATATTGTGAATCATCCACTTTCAGGCACATTCAACATCATTTTGGGTTAATCTAAAAATTCCATGAAAACGGTTGGTTACCTTAGACTTGAAATAAATGGATCAGATTTAAATAACAATGAATGTAATACATCTTCATTAGTTGTTAAAAGCAAAAAATTTCAACTTTAATTTATATGATTTCTATGCAATGTCTTTACGAATTCGCGTAATTATGTCATATTGAAATGTTTTGCTTTTATTAGAAAAAAAACACTTACCCACAATTATTAAAGCTTTTAATCGCCCCTGTGGTCTAGTGGTTAGGACTGCCGGTCTAAGACCCAAAGGCACTGGGTTCGATTCCCAGCGGAGAGCCATGTTTGTGTACCTACTCGGTTTAGTTGGTTGCTTGTTTGTCCGCCTGGCTCGTCTACCACCATCTTATCTAAATATGTCGCCGTATCATCAATTTTTAAAGATTTGTTGTTTTTATTATTATCAATAATGCATTTCATTTCCGGTTTTAATGGTGTCGCCATCTCTGAGGTCCCGGGTTCGATCCCCGGTCGGGTCCATTTAGAAATTATTGTTTTTCTAAATTGTCTCGGGTCTGGGTGTTTTCTATGTATAATAAGTATGTATTTAAGTTTTTTAAGTATGTTTATCTGTTGTCTAGTAACCATATAACGAGTTTCATAACGAATCTTCTCTTGGGCTAGATAATTGGTGTGAGTGTAGGAATTATTATTATTACTATTATAGCTGTTATAATTATTATCAATGATTAAGCAAAGTCATTAATAAATATCATTTTTATTGTGTTAATTAGCACAATAAAATCAAATATAATAAGAAATAAAATAGTGACAAATTTTTTAAATTTTACTTTGCGACATATATTTGTGTCTGACAAAAAAGGAGCAATAATTTTTTAGTTTATTGCAAATTAGAGTTATAAAATATTTTAATAAGAAAGGTAAAGGCGGCGGTATACAGCGCTAACTACATATTATATCAAATATCTATTTGAATACCAAGAAAAACACGTAAAAACGAGGCACATCAAAACGAGAGTATCTTCTTATTATGGTACAAATATCTGTGTTTGTATTTTTTTTTAATACTTCAAGTTGTACGCTTTCTAGAAATGTATAACACATACATAGTTCAGAATGAAAGAATTCCAGGAAACTTATTTGAAATGTCTGTATGAGTAAATCAGTCTAATCAATGTTCTGTCTCTCTGCACTTCAGAGATTCATTTTACCAAATGCGGGTATAAATAAAAAATAATAGAAATCGAAATTAAATTATATGTTCACATTAAACTATCGATTTTTGTCAAAAGAATTCGGGAAAACCTACTTTCGCAACGCCTCGGTGGCCGAGTGAACGCCTCGGCAGAACGCTCGGCCCGATTCCCGAAGTTCCCGGGTTCAATTCCCAGGTCGGGCAAAATGTATTTTCGGATTTTTCGATGCATAGCCCGGGTTTGTGATCACCAACCCGCATTTGGCAAGCGTGGTGATTAAGACAATACCCATCAATTGTAGCGATGACTTGATTTCAATGATGGATGCCTTTGCCCAGCAGTGGGACAATTATAGGCTGTTTACTACTTTCGCAAAAATCGTTTTCGAGACGGGCGGCGGGCGTTGTATGGAGGGTTACCACCGTGCAACGGCTGCAACGGCTGCATTATGTGTCTTCCGAAGCACGGAGGAGCTAGATGATACAGTTTTGGTTAACCATCCGATGACCGGCCTCTGTGAAAACCGGGCGCGTTAACGCCTGCGCCATCGAGCTCCTCATTTTTAATTTTAATTGCAATATTGACAAATTTTATGTTTTTTAGATTTTAGGATCAAGTGTGGAAATAATTCTCGTATAGTTCTGATTTCTTATTACGTGAATTACGAGATCTGGCCGTCGGGTAGGGTTTTTAAAAACTGTAGACCAGTTGTGCTAATAAAATATATTTAATTAGATATTAAGTTACAATTGAATATATGATTATAATAAAACTTATATGTCTAACGTCCTCGTGCTACAGCGATTGAGCATCAAAAGGCCCGGATCACACCCGAAAATGTCACACGAGACACTTTATTGTCGAATTGGCACTTTTCGGTGAATCTCATTTTTCACAGGAAATTCGATGTTGCAATCTGTTTGGTACGAGGCATCTGTACTCGTAACACCTCCCCTCCTAGACGAGCAACTATTTGCCAATGTTTAATGCAAATGTTGCGGCTCTTCTATCTTCAGAGGCCGATCCCGGAGAAGTTGATGATGGTGCATTTACTCCAACCATTTCAATATTAGCATGTGATGGTTCAGGTTTTATATTCCAGCCTCGACGACGACGGATGCAGTATATGATAAAAAGTGCAGCTGCACTTAACAATATGATACCGTAGGTAGGTATCGTCGTATGAAACACACTCGTGAGAACCTCTGTGTGGGGTCTTGTAGGTACTTGCAACATAATTTGCTTTTGAATATTGTGCAACTTATCCAAATCAATTGTTGTAAGATTATAATGATGAGACATTGATGAGTGATTCATTGAATTGAAGAACAATGCATTTGGAATTGTCATTATCTCAACAGCATGCCCGCGTACTTTGTCATCAATATTGATGATGGTAAATGCAGGTGTTTTAATGTTGCAATTTCGAGGAATTGTTGCCAGGTAGCTTCCTTCCAGGATTCGATGATTTTCTTGCTCGCAAGATAACTGGACGCTAGTTCTTTTTGGGAATGAAATTAAATAGTGTTGATTATCTAGTTCTAATAATGCTTCCTTGAATAGTAAGACAGAAGAGGTATGACATGTGTCGCTTATTTCTTGCTTGAATATAAGATGATGGATGCAGTCACGTTGAGTGCGTGTTTGATGACCAATCTTTTCTTCGCAGATATACCAAGTATTAATCTTCGGGCATTCAGCCTCCATGTACACAAACTCCTGGGAGTTGGCTGCTATGTATGGGAAAGAAGGAATTATAATTTGGTGTTCTTTGTTGGGAATGGGACAGAGTCTGAAAAGGTCATATACTGGCGAGGACAAAATAGGGAATCTAAGAACTATTACTATTCTATCTTCAACATAGTATGCCCCTAAATTAATTAAATCATAGTAATACCTAACATCTACGTCTAATACCTGATCGGGTTTATATAAGGATTTCAATTTGCTTATCATTTTAAGTAAGTCACTAACTGATAAAATAGAATGGTGCATCGATTTAGTGCGACTAAAAGCTAATATGTTTTCTAGCCTAGCTATTTCGTAAGACAAATCTTGCACATTTTCATTAAGCATAATGAACAACTGAGATAGCTGTGTATACATAGACAAAAACTCTCCGTCAGAACTAGCAGTGTTGGAAAGAAAAAGTACCAGTTTTTCTAATTTACGCTGATTACTTGTTATATTGTCTAGGGCGTGAGTTTGTTGGAGACTCATTTCTTTATATAAACTTATGTGCTTATTCAAGTTAAGCGATAAGTCTTGGTCATTTTGCTGTAAAATTTTTATAGCGTTTTCAAACCTTAAGGCATCGTCATTATCGAGATTGCCAGATATGCTTTTAATGAAAGTACCTAAAGGATCAATAAGACCACGCCTTAATCGCCTAGGTTCAAATGTTTGTAATTGCGATGTAATTTTTTCTAATTTATTAAATAAGTGTAAAGCTTGATATTTAAAGGAAGGGAAATTACGATTTGGTGTCTTATTAACAGCGTCATTAAGTTCGTTTTTCAATAAATCAATCTTTCGCTGTATGTCATTAACATTCACGTCCTGGAGGAAAGAGTGGTAATGGGATATGACCTTGGTCTTGCCAAGCTTATAAGGTAGAATTCCAGGTCCGTCGGATAAGTCGTCAAGTCGGATGTTCCCTACTGGTAGATGGTCTTCCAGTGCTCGTGCTGGGATTATCACGACTGTGAGGGTCCTGTAACAAATCGACAGTCTTTTTATTTCGTTTTAGTCTAGCTTTTGCAATGGGCCCGCGTTTTTTAGAAGTATAAATGTGAACAGGTAGGTTGGCCATAACCTTATCCTCTGTATATCGTGGAACTAGTTTTTGCCTGCCAGCTGCTGGATTTTTTACAAATACTGTTTGATTTTGTTCGTAATTTGTTTCAGGTTCCCGGTTAGAATTACGTTGCGTCATTATCGTTGCCCGTTGGGAGTATGATGAGTCGTGAATTATTTTATAGACTGTTTCCATTTTGTTACGGTGTTCTAGTAAGTATTGTTGAAGCAATCTTTCAGTCAAATTTAAGTCAGTGGGATCTCTAGGATCGAAATGACCAGATATAAGATCAAAAGGTCGGCATTTAGTCAGACTATGAATTGAGCTATTATATGCAACTAATGCGTAAGGTATCAAGTTTTGTGTAGGTTCGTTTCTTTGCTGTAGTTTTAGTAACCGTAAGTGTTCTAAAAGCGTGCCGTGGAAACGCTCAACCATGCCGTTCTCATTTGGGGCATAAGCCGCTGTAGTGTGGTGTTGAATTTTGTGCAATCTAAGGAATTCTGATAAAACTTGATTAGTGAATTCGGTTCCCTGATCTGTTATTAATGTTAAGGGAAGGCCGTGATGAGTACTAAATGTCATTAATGCTTTTACGATTCTTGGGGCTGTACAGTCTGTAATTTGATATGCTTGCGCATACTTAGAAAACGAGTCAATAATAGTTAAATATTTCTGCTGTTCTATACTAAGAACATCAACATGTATTATTTCAAATGGTTTTGATGGCGGCGGTACAATTTTAAATTGAGGCCTCACTGGGTTACGGTCGTATTTGGCACGACCACATATTACACACTCATTTATATATTTTGTAATGCTTTCTTTTAATTTAGGCCAAAAGTATCTTTGAGATAACGAAGTATATGTTTCATTTATGCCTCTGTGATTAGTTTTTCCTATATGGTATTTAGATATTATATCTTGTTGATTTAGATAATCGCGAACATTCTCCAATTCGCGCTTTACTAAAATAAGATTTAATGCCGAGTTTTTAAATGTATTCTGAAGAATGGGAACAATTGAGTACATTTTATCTAAAGGTTGCACAAGAACAGCAGTGCGTAATTTAGGGTCAATATGGGTTTTTACTAAACTAATAATATCTTGTTCTATATTATCCTCAGAAACTTCAACTATAGCTTTTCTGAATGTTTCAAAGGGTATTGTAGTTCTAGGTTTAGTTTTCATTGTGTTAGTTACTATTTTTATGATAAGTTGTCGTTTAAATTTATTTAAGGGGTCTTCTGAAATGGGTATTTCTAGAGAAGGGTTTTCTGCACTAGTATGTACTGTGGCAGTGCTTATATCAAGTTGCAAGTCATTTTGTGTAAGTATATTGTCATGTTCATCTATGATAGGTGGTGGGCTAAATAAAAGTCTCTGGCTGGGTGCAGTGTCAGTTGATGAAGCGCTTATTAAAGGTCTATCATCCGGTGCAGTTACAGTGGATTCTGAAGATCTACCAGAAGAAGAGCTTGAGCTGATGTTAACTATTACTGAATCTAACTCTTCGTTATGTATTTCAACGCGAGACAAAGCATCTACGTTGGTATTGCTTTTACCTTTTTTATAAATTATAGTGTAATCATACTCTGCTAGTTTTAATCTCCATCTCGTGAGGCGAGAATTAGGTTCTTTAAGGTTCATTAACCATTGTAAGGGTTTGTGGTCAGTAATAATTTTGAATTTTCGACCAAAGATATATGGCCTAAAATATTTTGCGGCCCAAACTATAGCAAGAAGCTCTTTTTCAATGGTAGAGTAGTTAATTTCGCTGTCATTCAATGTTCTGGATGCATATGCAATAGGTCGGTCTGAGCCTATTGGTCCTTGTGACAGAACTGCTCCCAGCGCTATGTTGGATGCATCAGTTGTCAAAATAAACTCTTTTGAAAGGTCCGGGTACTGTAAAATGGGGTCATTTATTAGAAGTGTTTTACAATGTTCGAAACATTTGATGTAGTCGGGTGTCAGGTTAATTTTAGCTCCTTTTTTAAGACACAATGTCAAGGGTTTTGTTACTCGAGCGAAATCCGGTATAAAACGTCGATAATAACCCAATAGTCCTAAAAATCCTTTTATCTGTTTAGTAGTTTTTGGTATGGGATATTTCAAGATAGCCGAAATTTTGTCCGGGTTAGGTTTTACTCCCTCTGTTGTTATAATATGGCCTAAGTACGGAGTTTCATGTCTTAAAAATTCCGACTTGTCCATTTGTATTTTAAAGTTTGAGTTTCTGAGCCTATCAAAGATTCTTCTAAGATTTACAATATGCTCTTGTAACGAGGTAGAAAAACAGAGAATATCATCTTGATAGACAATACAGATAGAGTGTTGTAGACCCCTTAAGACATTGTCCATCACTCTTTGGAAGGTTGAAGGACTGTTCTTAAGACCCATTGGCATTCTCAGAAACTCAAAATGACCGTTACCGTCGGCGACACTGAATCCCGTTTTGTGAATATCCCGTGGATCCATCTCCACTTGATAAAATCCACTGGCAAGGTCCAGCGTTGTAAAATACTGGCACTTGCCAAGCTTGTCTAGTATGTCGGTAATGTTAGGGATGGGGTATTTGTCATCCACGGTCTTTTCATTGAGTTTACGGAAGTCAACGACTAGTCTCCATTTAGCTTTGCCCGACGCATCCGCTTTTTTAGGTACTATCCATATAGGCGCATTCCATGCCGAAGAAGAAGGCCTAATTATGCCCTGATCCAACATTTTTTTAATTTGCGATTCTACTTCCTGTCTATGTATATACGGGTATCTATAAGTTTTGCTATGAACCGGAATTTCGTCAGTAGTAAAAATTCTATGTTTAATTTTATTAGTGAATGTCAGGGACTCGTTTTCAATATAAAAAACATCTGAGTATTCTTTACACAATAACATTAAATTAGTTCGTTCTTCGACATTCAAATGATCAGTACGCAAGCGCGATAAGATTTCTTGGAACCGCCCGTCCTTGTTGAGTGCATTGTTCATCGCGCGCATAGGTACAGTCCGTTCGCTAAAAATGTGTGCGCTTATTGGTTTCGTTAACGCAAAAGTAATGTTCTCCTTTGTAGGATTACTTATTTCTACTAATGCATAGTTATCCTTTGCGTTAGTAAAACAGTTTGCAAGGTGACACTTAGAAATAGTTTGTTGATCTATGCAAATTTCGCCCGTAGAAATATCAACTGGCACTCTTAATAGTTGACTCGACTCCGCGGGAATACTAGTCTCAAATAGATTTATATTATTTGATTCATACATTTGAATTGGGTTGATTGCATATTGGGTTTTTAAAGTACGTGACTGAAGATCGATTTTCGTTTGCCAATACTCTAAAAGGTCTAAGCCAATTAATCCGTCGAAAAAATCATGAAATCTGTAAATAAATAATTTAATTGGTCTTTTATCATTAAACTCTGAAAAACAAGGTATATTTATAGAGAAGTCATTTTTGGTAGTCGCATGAATATTTGTTACCATGAAAGGGTCATAATTTAAAGGATAATTAGAAAAAAAATTATCAACAGCCTTGGGACTTATGAACGATTGGTTCGCGCCCGTATCAATTAATAGCTTCAAAGGCGGGTAAGAAATTTGAATATACGGCAACTGTTTTTTATTTTGCAAATTTAACTCTATTCTGGGTGGTCCACATTGGCTTCCAAACAAAAATTTCCCTCTTGATTTTGTTCTGAACTTTGAACGTCTATTAGCTGATTGGATTCAATTTCAGTCAGTACGTCAACTTGGTCTAAGTTTCGGTCATCATAGTCGTAGTCATAGTAGTATGGTTCACAAGTCTCATTTACATTTATTTGTCTGGGACCAGTTTGTGGCATAGGTGGTAGTGGACGTGCTACAGGGTGGCTAATACCAGACATAGGCCTAGGGTAAGTTTGATGTTGAACCGGCATGAATGGACGTGTTGGAATTTTAAATCCCGTTGTCATATTAGATCGCGGTAGGGCCCTCATTATTTGTTGAGTTCTGGAAGGTCCTTGCCCGGTCATATTATATTTTAAAGTTTGAGCTGTTGTAGGTAAATTATTATTATTGGATGCGCTATTATAACCGTAATTAGAAGATGAATGCATTTGCTTTGAATGTCCCGGTGTATTATTGAACTGGTGCAAAGATGAATTAAATGGCGTAAAATTTAATGGCATATGGAATTGAGCTTGTTTTCTGTAAGTATTAGATTGAACATTTTTATTTTGCAAATACATAACATTTAATTCGTCTTGTGCGTATTCTAAGGCTTTTTCTAACGTTTCGGGACGCATGCACCTAATGCGTGACCCTAATGGTTCATTGAGACCACGCGTAAAGGTTTGCAATGCCAATTTTTTATATAGGCTGCGTTTAGCCGCGACTGTAGTCTCAATAGACTCATGTAATTCTATATAAGTCATGATGGTGCATAACAAGGTTTGAATACGCTCATAAAAAACGCTTGGTGTATCTGACCTCTGGGTAAGATTGGATAAATCCGTGTAGAGCGCTGTTTCATCACGGTGATCGCTGAAATTGTTAATTAATGCATTTCTTATGCCATTCCAGTCGCTGGGAATGCCATTGTTCATCAGAGTTCTGGCGGCAGGGCCAGTTATTTTATTTAATATCCCATTAATGAGTGCCGAATTATTGAGTTCATTTCCAGGGGCTGGACTGACAAACTTTAATATTAGTTGATCACATATACCTAGGAATCGAATGAGCACATTTGGGTTTCCATCAAACTCAGGGGCCAACCTCAATGCTTTCCAAATTTGATCAGTTAAATCTACAGCTCCTGAGGCTAAAGTAGCTGAATTACTACTGCCTTCCATGTCTTCAGATTCTATTTCTTCTAGCGCTACTAATAGATCGCGGTGAAATCGCGACTTTTTGTAACTCTCTAGGATATTTCGCCTTGTGTTAGGCTTAATATCCCTATCTCTACGTGGATAAAAAATGGTGATAGTTATTTAAAACCTATTAAATTAAAATTAAAAAAAAAATATCAGATAATAGTACTAAATTTCCTACCAGAATGAGGAACCTACTTTTATTCCTACAGGATTGTACTACTATACCTACGGGATTGAGGAATAGCAGCCAATAGGAGTATTATGTAACTATATAATATTACTCACATTAGCAAGGTAATCTGCATAGTGCGTAGAACGTGACCCATCGATTTCTTGATGCAGCCCTCCTTGAAGACGATTCTTCCTCCCAAGAATAGCACGGTCTATAGTGTATGGTCCAACCGACAGCTTACAACCGTAGATTCGTAGGGATAGTCGACACGCCGACGAAACGACTATCAGGCGGACTCGAAGTTGGATATCGCGACCTGAACCGACTATCCTACCGACTGCGCCAATTACGAGATCTGGCCGTCGGGTAGGGTTTTTAAAAACTGTAGACCAGTTGTGCTAATAAAATATATTTAATTAGATATTAAGTTACAATTGAATATATGATTATAATAAAACTTATATGTCTAACGTCCTCGTGCTACAGCGATTGAGCATCAAAAGGCCCGGATCACACCCGAAAATGTCACACGAGACACTTTATTGTCGAATTGGCACTTTTCGGTGAATCTCATTTTTCACAGGAAATTCGATGTTGCAATCTGTTTGGTACGAGGCATCTGTACTCGTAACACGTGTGTAGGGCACAGTCAATAAAAACAACAACTCACGTTAAATGTTATAATCCCAGACACACGATACACAAGGCACAAAGATAAAAATTCAAAATCATTTATTCAGTTTAGGCTACAAGTAGCTCTTGTGAATGTCACTATGCCATCGGTTCGTAAGTCTTTCTGGGCGGGAGATCTTGTACTGAGAAGAACCGGCAAGAAACTCAGCAAAGCAAGTGTCCAGCTCTTTTCTCCCTTACAGCGTCAAAAATATTGGTACAAAAATAAGTTAGCAAATTTATATCAGATAATTATGTAAAAGTTTCAATTTCCACAATGTCATACAGCACCACTACAGTTCTCTAGTAAAAGTCAAAAATTGCAACAATTTCAAAGATAGCAACGACAAAGCACAGTTCGGCACAGTCAACAATTTAGGAAGGAAGAAAGATAGTTCAATGGTAAGCACAAATAAGTCTAAACACATAGGCACCAGAAAGTCTAAACATGAGTAAAAGCGGCAAGTATATAAGCGAAAGCAGAGATGCGTGCGATCGCGTCTTCGCGTATTAAAGATATAATTATTACATACATACATTTCAAGTACAAAACACCAATACAACTTTTTCATCGATGATTAACTTATTTGGAATATTGAATGACCGATTTATGCGTATGACAAATATGTACCGGTTTGGAAGGTGTCATAAAACTGTTGTGTTTTTATTTCACACATTTTTTTAAGTCGACTGTTTAAGTAGTTTATCTAGCTATAACTGTCCACAGACCATAACTGTCCCAGTTGCAATTGTTAGTCATGTGAGAAACTGTCAATCATTTTAGTTCATCATGGATATTTATATTCGTGTTTATGAAAGCACGTGAACTAACTACCACCGATTCGAACCGGTCGGTGTAATGGGTTATGGCCAGTTCTCCATGTCTTCATAAATTTAAACATAATGAACGGGTGGTGAATATTTATACGAATCTAAAGAAGATATAAATATAATGGGGTATTTGACAGGTTTTAGAAAAATATGTTTAATTGTTCATTATAGCATAATATATTTGCAATTTGATTAATTCGTTATGAATTTCTTTATTTTTTATGAAAATCGCCATTAAAATTTAAATTAATAAAAAAGCCGCCAAAACGCTGAAGACGCCATGCATGCAGGTCACGTGATGTCGTGACGTCACCTGCTTGTAAGCAAACTTTTAGCTATCAAATTAAACGTACAAAACTTTGATTAACATTAACTGTAAACAAGCCTGGTGACGTCACTCCAGATTCAGCGTCATCCCGTGCGTTTTTGATCACGTGGACAATCATAAAAATTTTAATATGTTATTAATGATTTTTTATAAAAATCATACTTAATTTAACATTGTGTGCTGGCTAAATTAGTTTAAAAACATGTTTACTATTAAGTTAACAACAGTTTGATCAATATTTTCATTGTAGTCAAATACCCCATTATGTTTTAATCTAAAATTTTTTAGAGGCTTTTACCCGTTGTTTTCGTGTATGTCAGCTCCATCGTCGTACCCTAAACTTACAATATACAAAATTTAGGTTAAAAAAGAGGGAGGGATCATGGTTATAAAAAGATACTTATGAGTTCTATAAACACCGTCGATTGCGGGTCTGCAAGTATAGACATGAACTTTCCTACATCACATCGATTTATGTTATATTTCTGCAACAAGACTCCCTCGCTCCACGGTATTTGGTACGTTCTAGAAACGTGCTTTACGTCGTCAACAGTGCCACAAGTTTCGCAGTTAGGAGATTCTAATTTTCTCATAAGGAAACCGTATTCCTTTGATGGATAACGTCATGAACGGGGTCTGAGAGCTGTTATTATGAAGAATCCTCAGAGGAATTGAATAGTTTTATACCAGATACCTAAATTTACTGAAAATATTTTATATTAAATTTATTTTAAATTTCTGAATTATAGGGTATATAAGAAAATACAACGTTGACGTAAGGTTATGGTGCAGGCGCATGCGATCATAACATTTGTGTCAAAAAAGATAAGCTAGAAAAATTAAAGGATGAAATACAAGTTATAAAAACACTTATCTAACTACATCTATAAAGCAAGTCTTTCATACACACACATACAAAGAAAACGTTGATTATTTCTTTTTTGTGGTATCTCGGTTCTACATTATAAGTCACTTAGCTAATATTCAATAGGTCTATGAAGTCATTAGTCAATATAAAAAGACCAATCAAAGAACATAACAAAAAACATTAAAGTATACCAAATTGTATGGTTATAACTTTTTGCGGTTAGCTAATGAAACAATTGGGAGCTCGTTAACGAAGCGGTGCTGGCGTGCGCGATCGTATTGCGATCTTTCAAGTGAATCAATTTTCGTAGTGCCAGATCTCCGGATACGGCCCTACACGGTTCGGGGGAAGGAAGCGGTGGTTTGCCCGCCTCATTCCTCTTTAGGTGAGGCGACGGTTAAGGGTGGCTGATTCTTAACCGTCGAGTACCTCAGACGTTTGAAGCACGCCCAGACTTCCTCGGGCGTGCTTACTCTGGCGGGCTGTTGCTGGAGTGAACGCCGGGAAAAATGCCTGACGGTAGTCACGGTTCACTCTTGCAACAATGTTTAGAAGTAGAACAGTGATTTTTACAGGGTATGCCCTTCTTCCTCCCGAATCCCTGTCGAGGCCTTCGAACCTGAACAGGGAAGCGGGATCTGAGGGGGAGAGCCCCGCATTACCATCAGTGTCTCCCTAGGCGCGGTGGTACGGGTCAGTGATTTCTACTGGTTTATTTTTTATTTTATTGTCTGTTTAAAAAAAAGTCTCCGGATAGGTGACCAAATTAAATACTTCATGCTTATTGAGCCGGTTGCTGTCGTAAAATAGCATAAGTTAAAACCACCAATCAACAAATAAAAAAATTAACTTTTAGATATTAAAATTATATTTATGTGCTAATACACACATTTATCGCTGTTATACATTATTGTTAAATATAACATTGTTAATAAGTGTTGAGAACTTAAATGCCATAGATATAGTTGTGTGTTTGCTATTTTCGGAATGCCGGTGATATATACGATGAAAAAGTCTTCAAGAAATTAAAAAATGCATTGAACTTTATCTTTTCTCAGTTAGCTGTTTGCCATTATTTCCTAAAATTTGATACTTATTAGGGACACTAATTATTTTTCAAACGACGCTCTCAATTACGTGTACGACAAATATTTTTACATAATTTTCTGACAGGCGTGACAGACATCATTCAATTGAACACGAAAATGGTAATACTGCAATTCAAAAAGGTGCAAATACTAGGTCACGTCAAATACCCTCAGAATAATAATTAGTTATTGTTCTGAGGTAAGACCAGACAATAATATAATATAAGAATGCATTAATGACACATTAATAATAGTCTTGTTGACCCATCGAGAAAGGCTATTACACTTGTTAATTGGTTTTTAATTGGCTCACAGAAGAGAAAATTGTACTGCTGCAAACTCAAACTTTTATATCCAACTAAGTGGTACATAGGACGTTTTTACAACGACTTATTTATTTATTTATTTATTATTATTAGTTACACGGGACGGACCCAATTACATAACTAACATACAGAATATAAAAATTATCATCATTATTATTATTACACAACTACCTATTTAGCATTATAAAAACATTTAAACACAGATATAATACATAAGAACGCTATAAAGGACATTTAGTTTCACAGAAACATAAACACTGTGACTGTGTGCTCGTACTCTCCAAGCTGAATCATTACTGCTGCAATCTGCTCATTTACTGGTTCATTGGGTTCTTGTCTGATGTCTCTGTGATGTTTTTTTTTGTTAGAGGACTTTGAAATCTCAAACACTCTCAATTCAATTCAATTTCTTGAAAGATGGCTCTCGTCTCGCTACGATTTAACCAAATTTTAAGGCAGGGCAGTTTTATTATCTGCTGCGCATGCGACATAGAGAAATATAAGTTTTCTAGTACCTATAAGCAATTTTCTTTATGATTTTTTTTATTTATACAGCCGCAGCAATGAATGACAAAATTGACAAATGACATTGTTTAGCATTTTGTCTCTTTGTGTGTTTTTATGTCAGGCAAAGGCATCTCTGTCTTTCAGCCGACCTGTGAGTTAGGCTTTATAAAATGTTTGTAGCGTGCGATCTTTGTTTTTGATTTTCATTCTTCTTGTATTGTTTTAAACGTTAATGTTTGTAATGTTGTGTTTGAACAGTTTTTTATTTATGTTTATTGCTTTGTGTTTTTGTTCCGTGTCGTGTCGTCGACCTCTAGGTCCTGCCAGAATACCAGCGCTGCAGCGGCTATTGTCGTTGTAGCCTATGCTGAGGCTGGGGCCTAGTTGGCCACACTAAATGTAATTTACCTAAGTACACACGGCGGCAGATCAACCTACCCAAACCTGTCAAATTTCTCCAATGAATATTGATCCTTATAGCCAAAAAATAAAGTTCAAAATTGATTGTAGAAATTTGACAGTTTTGGGTAGGTTGATCTGCCGCCGTGTGTACCTACTCTTAAACCTTTTTATTTTTTTATTTTTATTTTTTAAACGTCATGTACAATCTGTTTGTGGTCAATAAAATTCTATTCTATTCTATTCTATTCTATTAGCTCCACATTAATTAAATCACAGTCCACATTAATTCAAGCATTAAACTATATTATGTTATTCAGATCGCCAAACACATTAATTCAAACATTAAACTATATTATATTATTCAGATCGCCAAACGCATTAATTCAAACATTAAACTATATTATATTATTCAGATCGCCAAACGCATTAATTCAAACATTAAACTATATTATATTATTCAGATCGCCAAACACATAAATTCAAGCATTAAACTATATTATATTATTCAGTTCGCCAAACACATTAATTCAAGCATTTAACTATATTATGTTATTCAGATCGCCAAACACATTAATTCAAGCATTAAACTATATTATATTATTCAGATCGCCAAACACATTAATTCAAGCATTAAACTATATTATATTATTCAGATCGCCAAACGTGTACATCATTATGGTATGGCAGTCAGTATTGATAATATAAGGTAGCTATGATTGAATTACGATTTGTTGCATTCAACGCGAGCATCTGTCAGTTCGGCTTCCAACACATTCACAATCTTATATTTGAAAGAAAGAAAGAAAGAAAAACATTTGTAAGCAACACACACATACATAATAAAAAAAAAATGAGGCAGACAAGAGAATAATTATATGAAACAAAAAGAGTACATAATAAAAAAGAAAACAAAGATTGTAAAGTTAATGGGCCCTGTCTCAGCATAAACTTCTGTGTCATTCGTGGATGTTCAGAATGACATGAAAGCGCTGTTATTCTGTTATATTTATCCCTAAACCAAAAACAGCACTTGTAAAACGACGACTAGACTTACCTCACCTGTCGAGACCGAGACCTACGAGACCTAGACCGAGATCTACCTCGACTCCCAAGCTCCTGCCCGACACAAGCCATCTTTTTAACCGACTTCAAAAAAGGAGCAGGTTACTCCATTCGACTCGTATATATATATATATATATATATATATATATATATATAATATTTAATGAAGGTCTGGAGTCGATCTGATGATGGAGCCGAAAGAAAGTCGAGGGAACTCCTCAACGATTTACAGCAATTACATGGTGTTTGAGCTTGATTAATTTATATTGATGAGAACTTTACAAATTGATGGGTTGTGACTGTCATTACGGGTGTGATGATGAAGGAGACAATCAAGGGAACTTCTCAACGTTTTGCAGTAGCTTCCTTGTGTTTGGTCTTAATTTATTTCTATTGATAAGAACTTTGCACCCATATGGGTTATAAGTGCCATTACAGGTCTGATGATGGAGACCATAGGCAGTCGAGGGAATTCCTCAACGATTTACAACAGTTACCTTTTGTTGGGCTGACTTCATACGGTTCAATATGCCTAAATATTTAGTTCGTACAAAAATAATACCTAATTAAGATTGAAGTTTTACATAGGAATACCACTACCTACTAGGCCGTCGTTCCCTCATCCGAGAAGCATCCTTGTTAGGTCTACGTCTACCCATCACTAAAAAACGTAAAATAAAATAAATTTTAACAAAAAAAAACCGACTTCAAAAAACAGGAAACTTAAAAAAGTAAAAACTGCTCTAAAAAGCAATAAATAATATTGAAATCATATTATTAATAACCTAGATACGCATATCGGTTTTAAAAAATGTCTACTGAAGTCGGGTGGGGCTTTTACAATAAAAAAGTGGAAATAATAGAACAACTTTAAAAGTTTAAATGAAACAAAATTGTCCCCAGCCGACCACCAACCACCCGACTTCAATAGACCTTTTTTAAAATTGATATGCGTATCTAGGTAATTAATTAATTAGTAGTGGCACCAGTGATCGACTTAATTTGTTACCTTGATCAACTGATTTTTGACTTTTGCAACACTTTAATATATGCCAACTGCTTTCTATTATCTTTCAATGTAATTTTACGCAACTTTTGCAAACGATATACAATACAGGTTCACTTTTTATCACCGCCGTCCAAACCTTCTGAGATGACTCCCGTGACAAAACGAACAACTTTCACTATGGGACAAACTTCCTAACTCGAAAAAAAATTTCAGCTGTTCCATACATTTGTTTCCGGTTTTCATGGTGTCGCCATCTCTGAGGTCCCGGGTTCGATCCCCGTCGGGTCAATTTAGAAATTATTGTTTTTCTAAATTGTCTCGGGTCTGGGTGTTTTCTATGTATAATAAGTATGTATTTAAGTATTTTAAGTATGTTTATCCGTTGTCTAGTAACCATATAACGAGTTTCATAACGAAGCTTCTCTTGGGCTAGATAACTGGTGTGAGGGTAGGAAAATTTATTATTATTATCTCTTTATTTCTTTTTTATTCTTAGCCTAGGTTTGTTATAATATTAATATAAAAGTAAAATACAAAAACACATACAAAACATAAAAATATTATAAAAAACCTAGCCTAGGATACCGCCGGCAACAGGGCAGGGCTCATGCTGCCGGTGGTTAGGGCTGCAGAGACAGGAACCTTCGGACTATCCGCGCCGTGTCCAAGAGTACCGCCTTCTTATTATTATTATTATTATTATTATTATACAAAACATCAATATTTGTTCGACCGAAATGTATGGAACAGCTGAATTTTATTTTCGAGCTAAAGAGTTGGTTCAATATTTGTTGTTCGTTTGTATCACGGGCGTCATCTCAGTAATTTGGACTTTTTTACCCGACTGCGTCAGAAGGAGGGTTATTGACATTTGTTTTACATTTGTTTTTGTCTTTTAAAGTGTTTCTTTTTCTTTAATATATCTCGGACCTATATGCTTGCTTACTCGTACTATTAAAAGGAGGATTCCTAACACGTAACTTTGTTTTTTAACTGTTTAAGTAAAAAAACTATTTGGACTATTTTGTAGCACTTCCTTGTTAGTAATTTTGAGTGCTGTTTTCTATAATATATATCGTACCTACCAATGCGTATGCTTGCTAACCCGTAGGTAATTTAAAGGTAAATGCCGCAGACGCAACTTCGTTTTTCAACTTGAACCTTTTTGGCGGTTTCGTTCGAACTTCCTCACTAGTGACGTCCACAAAACAGGTTTAGCTACAACAAGAAATAATCACCCCATCACCTTGAACCTAGCTGGTTCATTAAATAACTGGTTGGAGTTGGCTTTTTCACATATTTCACTTCCAACAAGCGAAATGAAAGTCTGTTCATAAAAAAGGCACATACGTCAAGAAGAAGAACTTTTATTTGTTTTATTTATTAATTGAAACATACCGTTTTTTACAATGAACACTTATTGTACTGTCATTATATTACATTAGGCGAAAACAAGGCTTTGTCCTGATATATTTATAGAAAAAAATATTATTATATTATAACTAGAGAATTATTAGAGAAGTATTAGAGAATTTAATAAAAATGAAAGAAAACATCGCCCTAACTTTCGCCCCGGAATTTTTGTGTAACAACAACAAAATTTGTTATTAAATTATTTTATTTAACAAGAAGTACCTAAGTGAGTAATAAGAAAGTTATTCTTCTAAAGATATTAATAAATTATGTCTATATTTTATCTCATCACCAGCTCATCGCATGTCCCCACTGCTGGGCACGAGCCATTGGGGTGGAAACACCTCAGGGAGAACGGGCCAAATGGACCACGCAGGTCCAGTGCGGGTTGGTGTCTATACTCAGTTAAATTACAAATTATTGTTGGTTATAAACGTAACAGTCCATGGTGAAGATGGCGTGACTTACTGGATGTATACCGACCAGTAAGCTTAGCCAAAGTAACATTAAGAAAACGATAGCGAAGTTCGAAAAGAATAAAATGTATGGGATTGACTTAAGCCGTGGTCAATCTTATGTCAATCCCATACATTTTATTCTTTTAGAACTTCGCTATCGTTTTCTTAATGTTACTTTGGCTACTGCCACTGATTAGCCCACTGCAGCCACGGACAGAAACAATATCGTGGAAAGAAGTAATGGACGCATTTGCCCTGCACTGGGATAAAATATGCTGATATAACAATAATAAATTTAATTATTTACCCTGGATATAGAAAGAACTATGTAAAATAAAATAAATAGATTAGATAGACTATATAAGTAAAAGGCGGACCACCTAACTGCCTTGGAATAAAAGATGACGAATTAATGTGAAGAATGCTGAATGCTGTGCGAGAGGAATAAAAGCATGAATGAGAATTGCTAAAACAGGCTCCGATAATGTTGAAGGTAGAATTAAAAAAAAAACAATATTAAATAGGTTTTCAGTCTTACGAACCTATGGCGTTGTGACATTTATGAGAGCTAATTTTTTGTAGCCTAAACTGAATAAAACATTTGAATTAACGTAACATTACTTTACTTTGAGAGCGTTTACGCCGCACACTTGCGCTGCCAATGAAAAAAATAACATATCTAGTAATTAGAGATACTTAGAAAATAAAATTATGGTCAACGAACTATTTGAATGAAGTAATTTAACATTTTTACGTCACCTAATGAACATCTGACATGTTATGGTTTAGTTAAATAAGACGTTACAGCTAAAAACGGCCACTTTCAACTATAACGCCGTATTTAACAAAACCATAACATGTCAGATGTTCATTAGTAAAAATGCTAAATTACTTCATTCAAATAGTTTGTTGAGCAAAATTTGATTTTCTATCTCTAATTACTAGATATGTTTTTTTTTCATTCGCGACGCTAGTGTGCGGCGTATTACGCTCTTAATGATAACATATGAAACTGTTTGTAGTTCGGTTTTATAGTTTTAGTTGCCTGCTGACTGTATGGAAAAAAATCGCCTAAAAGCTTAGATAATATCTTTGCTTAAAGCTATACGACACCGAAAAATAGTAGTAATGGTCTCTAATTTATTCTTAAATGTACCTACCTTATTATTATAGCAATACAATGATTATCTTATTAAAAACTCTATAACAACTTAAGTTACAGAGTTAAAAACGAATAATTAGTTTTTTACTATACGAGTACATTTTTGAAGTTGTGTTTCTCCTTACCTTCTTTGAATTTATAAATCCGAAGATGTCACTGCACTCCAACAAATCTAGGACAACTTCCAGCCGTGCCCTTCTGTTCAAACCTAGGAGACAATCGCCTTTCAAATCTATAGTCTTAGTACGATTGCACAAAATACCGAAACTTTTCGATTTTAAGATCAAGACGTACGATACACCTCGAGCACAAGACAAAGAGTGTTCATGTTATCACCCGCCAAAATCACTGTCGCAATAAATCAATACAATAAAAAAAAGAAAAACAGTTTAAAATTTAAGAACATTCATTTGGTGTTTCTTTTTGAAAAGAGTTCGACTCACTTTTATTTTACTTTTTAATTTTAGCCTATCAAGGAGGATTTATTTTAATTTTTAAGGATGTTTTTTATCGTTCGATTTAAATCCAGCGAAGAGTATATTGTGTCGCGTAACAAGACCGTTTGCGCGCGATGTGCGTGCGCAGAGCGAGTAGCCGCGGCATACGATGCATTGTGGGTATGCCTCAGTCCGGCCGATGACTCAGTGGTCTGGTCCAAGGCGAGAGCGCGAGCGGTGCACAAAAATGCATATTTTCTATAACAACAATATTATGATCTGCCT
Source organism: Eudonia lacustrata (assembly GCA_947562085.1). NCBI lineage: Eukaryota > Metazoa > Arthropoda > Insecta > Lepidoptera > Crambidae > Eudonia > Eudonia lacustrata. The sequence goes on along the minus strand of OX387339.1, from coordinate 61,721,763 downwards.
TTAACTTTGATATATTTATATAGATTTATATGGACTGTAATCTTCGTGATTATACTTAGGTTTAATCGACATACGAAATATATTACAAACAAAGCTATAAAATAACTTAAAGTAAAAAGAAACAAATCAGACAGCTCATAAACATAAACATAAAAGCTCGCAAGTATTGTCCATATTGTATGATTGTTTCACTCGACATTTAATAGTTTTTTGATATACTGTTAGCAGAGTTATCATGTTAGTATTTTATTTAGTAATTTAGATCAGACGGAAATATTTATCATCACAACCGTAACGCATAGTGCCAGATTGCAATTGTAACTTTATAATCATCATCATCATCATCATCATAATTTCAGCCCATAAGCACCCACTGCTGCGTATTATTTAACATTTTCCTTACAATTGCGAAAACATGTGTCTTTCGTTACATAAATGCAGATGAAATGAAAATGCAGTTCTTCTCGATGTCTTGTAATGTTTTAAAAACACCAGTATTTGAAAATTACTCTGATTTAACAATGACTTGTAAAAGAATGTATGAGCGATGCTCCCGAACGTATAGAAGTGTCTGTCTTAGAAACGCTATAGCTACAGATAGTTATATTTATCCCATAACTGCCTTTAACATGAACCACGCAAATGAGACAGCTTGCGTGTTGCTGGTCGAGGTTCATCAGGCGCGACGCAACAACATGTTCTCTGTACCAATTCTGTTACAACTTTATACCGTGTTTTAACCTGACCAATGACTATTGTATTAAAATAAACATTCTATCAAGTTAATACTTACCAGACTTTGCCTAATTCGTATTTAATTTCATTTCAAATGTTTTCTCTTTCTCTTACGTGTACTTGTAAGCTGACTGTAAATCGTATGATGCTTCGTTGTCTTTACGCTACACTAGTTGGCCTCCTTGCGTCTGGACTATAAAAAATATTTGGTTATATTTCCAAAAATTAATGCTTTAATGCAATTAAAAAGAAAGGCATGAATACATTTTATAAAAGGCAATCATGGCAAAATTGCGTTAAGAATACTTTAACACATTGTGACGTCACTTTCTATGACTTGTACCGCCGCCACCATTCGAACCGATCAAAGAATATCTTGGGCGGTGCAAAAAATAACTTGCTTCACACAACTTCACAAGCTAATATCTAACTGAACCGATATCAAAACAACGTTTTAGGGAAATAAAAACGATAAATATTGATATTATTCTTAATTATTTGTTTGAATCTTATTTTTTTATAATTAAAATAATGTAGGTATAGGTATCCTTTATGCAGGCAAAAGGACTGATATTATGTTAAAGTTTTGATACTTAATATTAATTACTTTAAATGGACAAAATACACTTGTAAACAAATGAAGCAACACGTTTGGTAAATTATTTCACTCTACCAGTACGTAGGTATGTGAGTCAATGAAATAATGAAAAGCTGAGATACCGATATCTTAAACCTGATTACTGTATGTTATATTTGGAAAGGAAAACTACCATGGCATGTCGAATTTGTCACGCATTAATTCGCAGTAGAATTAAGTTTTACTTAGTATCGTAGAAAACAGCGCCATATTGTGTGGTATGCCATAAATATCAAGACGAAGCCATACCAAGTTTGTTTTACCAAACAACAAACCAGTTAGTGTTGACCAGACATTTAATCTATGTATTTTTTAATCAAAGTTATAACTTATGAGTATTATAATAAATTAATAACTCATGAAAAAACAGAGATGTTTTGGTATACTTCTTATATATACATACATACATACATACATACAATTAGATAATTACATACATACATAACGCCTCGGTGGCCGAGTGGCAGAGCGCTCGGCCCGATACCCGAAGGTCCCGGGTTCAAATCCCAGGTCGGGCAAAATGTGTTTCGGATTTTTCGATGCATAGCCCGGGTTTGTGATCACCAACCCGCATTTGGCAAGCGAGGTGATTAAGCCATTACCTATCAATTGTAGCGATGACTTGATTTCAATGATGGAGGCCTTTGCCCAGCAGTGGGACAGTTATAGGCTGTTTACTTACTTAGATACTTACTATACATACATACATACATACATACATAAATCACCAATTTTGAATAAGCTCGCCGTTTGTGAACTCGGTTCTCGACGCCACATTTAGCATATCAAAGTAACTGCATTATGAAGGAAGGTAATATTTCAATATGTTAGTGTGTCTCTGGCTATGACTTGTCTATTGTTTGTTATGTATCGACGAATGTATGCTCACTTTATTTGTTTAACTAAACTAAATTCTACACCTGTGGTTTATGGACTAGCTTTACCCTGAAATCGTATAGTGCCCTACGAGTCCAGTATAATAATACCTTCAGGGCCTTGTTGCGGCTTCCTCGTTTTTGTAGTGCGTCGGGTATGTTCGCGGATGCACATGTCGATGATTTTTTGCCATCATGCGCTCCTGCGCATGATGGCAAAAAAATCATCGACTTCCTAGTCATCGTCATTAGTGGGCAAGGTTAGAGGAAGCAGCAACACGATCCTGAAGATGATAGCTGACAGGATGGATGCAGCTGTCTTCCGGAGGTTCATTGCATGTTTTACATGTGAGCCTGTGAGTCTTCGGGTTGTTTTTGCGTTGTGTTTGTTATTTTAGTTACTAACATAGTTGTAAGTCTGTTTGTTACTAACATACTCTACTTTATTTTATTTTTATTTATGTAATGGAATTATAATGTAATTTTAATAATATAATGTAATTTATAATTTTTAATTTTATTGTTTTTGAATTTTTTTTTTTTTGTTAATTGTGAATATGGACCATGGTCTGAAATAAAAGTGTTTTATTTTTATTTTTATTTATTTTATTTATAGCACATTTAATTCAAACGTTTCGTTTTAGTTTAAAGTTAAATATTACCTTTTGTTTGGTTAATGAGTATTTTAAAGATTCTGCCTTTGTTCACATTTCTTAGGGTTCCGAAGATAAAGCAAGAACCCTTAAAGTTCCCCTCAAGTTTAAATTAAGACTAAAATATGTTTGTAGGCTAATTAAGAAATTTTAGTAATTAAGAAGATTTTTGAAATTATTTAAAAGTCTCATCTATCACAATGATAAAAAGCGGAAAGTGAAATGGATTTATTATTTACTAGCGGCCCGTCCCTGCTTCGCACGGGTGGTTTTTTTTAATATAGCCTATATTACTCAGCGCTAATGTAGCATTCTAATGGTGAAAGATTTTTTTAGTTCGGTTTGTAGTTTTGGAGTTTATTCGTTACAAACACACATACAAAAATACAAAGATTTTCTCTTTATAATATTAGTATAGATTAATGGTAAGGCTTATATAATAACAGATTTGCCTTAAACTAATAATGAAATAAAATTTATCAGCCAAGTCACCATTATGTATGGTAAAATAATAACAATTAGGTATTAACTTTGTCTGTGCATCTGCTCACTGCGCAAGTCCGTCGCGCACTTGGCCGGTGTTGTAGTAATCACGAGCTGACCGACTTACCCGCACGCATCCGTCAGCGATTAAACTTTTGTATTGTTGGAAACCTAAATCCTGCCATTGTCTCGCTCACTACAGTATTTTACTGGTTTATAATGAGTCCCATTATCAACATTACTTTGGTGTCATCAACCTCAGGGCATGGGAGAGTTGACAGTTTGAAAGCGATAGAAAACGACAGAGTCTGTCATCTTGGCCTGCAGAGCAGTATTAACATGGTCGGTATGGAGATTCGCTGCGATCTGAACCAGAGGGACTATATCGAAGCCGTGATAAAAACAGCGTCATGTAAACTCAGTGTCCTGAACAGGGTGCGGCGATTCTTCTCACCGGATCAGTTGTGCCTTTTGTACAAGACACAGGTGCGATCTTGCGTGGAGTATTGCTCGCACCTTTGGGACGGTTCCGCAAAGTACCTTCTCGTTGCTTTGGTCAGATTGCAGCGGCGCGCTATACACATTATCGGCAATGCAGAGGTCACTAATGCTCTCGAGCCCCTGCAATTGAGTAGAGATATAGCGTCACTCAGCGTCTTCTACTGCTTATACCACGGCGAGTGCTCTGAAGAACTCTTTGACCTCATCCCACCTTCTCCCTTCCTGCATAGGAGTAAGCGTGCTGCTCTCCGGAGTCACCGCTGTACTGTCTCGAACATTCCATCGCGCACAAACAAATTTGGTGGCTCGTTTCTTTGTCGCACTTCCAAAAGATGGAATAGTCTACCAGCACACGTTTTCCCTCCTTCCTATGACATGGGGTCCTTCAACGAGGCTTGAAGAGCCACCTTGCGGGCCGGCGGGGTGAGGGTGACTGATGCTGCGTTGTTTTCACGCTGCACCAGTTGTCGTCGCGTCTGGACTCCGTTTCCACTAAATATCAGGTGGAGTGAAGTCATTTGCCGAGCTATGAATATAAAAAAATGAAAAAAATCTTATGCAGTAGATATTAGGTCCTTACCTATGAAATTGCCGTTTTGTATGAAGATTTTTTTTAAATTATATTTTTCATACTAACGTTTTTTTAACTTTCTTAGCATCTATTTATGTTAACACTATAAATTGTAGAGTAGGGAGTGTGTTTGTTTCACTAGTCAAATATAGCAGACATTAACAAGAAAAAAAATCTACACCCTTCAAAGCTACAATGAAACAAAAGGTCAATTCTGCAAACAAAAAAATAAGTAAATTTAAAAATAAAACTTGGGCGATAAAGACACAAAATGAATAATCATTGTTATTACTGAAGCCTCAGTAACATAGTCCTAATTAAAGGTGGTACCGTCGATGTTGTGACTGTCGATTTCGTGACCTAGACCCGAGGTCTTTGCCCATTTGGCCGTATCATACTATGACCGTGCTAGGAACGTTTCAGGCACAAAAATATTACATGTATTGAAAAGTACGAGACTATGCCCACAAGACCGTTTCGTCGCTGACCAACACCGTCGTGTACCATACGCGGCCGTTATGAACGGGTACGATAAGCTGTTTATACGGTGTAGCGGGCATAGGTAGTCCGTGTCATGTTACTTTCCGTGCCTGATACGTTCCTAGCACGGTCATGGTATGATACGGTCTAGGGGAACAGACCTTAAGTGATCACACTTACCTACTTACTTACTCCGCTGACTCAGTGACCCGTAGTGGATATTGGCCACAACAAGACGCCAATCATCCCTACTTTCTACCCTCTCAGACCACTGGTCGAACTGACCCTTGTAGGACTTTTACTACTTCATCCTTCCGGCAGTAGGTACCCAGGACGTCTATCGCCCGGTCCCAATAACATATCTATCTGTGGTTTTGCCTACTGTAGATACAAATTTGACATAAGCTCCGTACAAATTATGTCAAATTTCTAACTCCAGTAAGCAAAACAACAGACAAACGAACGTAATTCTTCTTCGTTAATGTTTTCTTTGAAATCAATCACATTTTGTCGGCTGTCAGTCAGCAAACACGGTAAAAGTTATGACGTTACTGCTACGATACCCGAAATAACTTGTAGTTAATTAAGTTTTATTGTTAGAAAACCTTATAAAACTTGCGAATAACAGTCGAACCCACGCCCTTTAAAATTGGGACGCCTTCTCTCCGAATTGAGTCTCAATAGCTCTTTACCTTTTCAAAGTGTTATTTTATAAATTTACGATTTAATTGCAGTATTTTAGAAAATAGAAATTTAATTATGCTTGAGAGATTCTACCGCATTCGTTAGTTTTTAATAGCTTTTACAGTTTATCAATAGGTGTGAAGAGGCCGGCTAGCGAGCCACAGTCCTGCTTTACTAGGCGTCTTCGCATCTGGACTCCGCTTCTGTATCATCAAGACCTCGATTCTGTTATTTTAAATTGTGAACGTTTCCCATAATAACGCTAAGGCTACCGACACTATCAATATTAATCATCAGTCATCGATAAAATAAAGTCATCCAGTTGATTCTGTCGTCCTTTGTATTTGGGGGAGGCCTTTGTCCAGCAGTGGACGTATTTTGGCTGGGATGATGATGATGATGATGATGTATTTTTGATTAAATTTTTTATCTTTTCTTTTTGTTTTGTAGTTTAAATCTCCTTTGTCTTTGCGTATTTATGTGTATTATAAATATTTAAGTAAGTTTATTTTAGTTATTGCAAAAGGTACACATTAATTCTACCTTTATTTATAACGTTTCCTTTGGCGGGCCTGCTGGAAGATACTTCAGAACTGAAATAAGCAGCCCTTTTACTACAGTCACCTGTAGAACTTATTTCGTAACCATGTGGATAGAGGTAATCCACTTTGAGCACCCGCCTAACCTGCACGATCAGAGATGCGATTTATTTGAAATACTTGTATTTAAAATGCAAAATACCCATTTTGTATTTTGCATTTAAATGCCTTTTAATAAAAAACATTTTGTGTTTTATTTGAAATACTTTTCGAGATGTATTTTGCATTTTTTTAAATTTTAAAATGCAAAAATACTTTGTGGTTAAGTTTCGCCAACATTACCAGTCCAAGTACCAAGTACCAGTAGCTCAGCACCAGTGAAGAGACTTTTTTTTTCATATGGTGGGATGATAATAAGACCTCACATAAGTAAAATGAGTGACGATGTATTCGAACAACTGGTGTTGTTAAAAAGTGTAATAAATAAAAATAAAGAGTATTGAATTGGACAAAAGGTATTTGTATTTTGAAAAAGTATTTTGAAAATACCTATTTTGCATTTAGCATTTAAAATACAAAACGCAAAACTTTTTGGTATTTTGCATTTGAAATAGTAAATCGAAAAATTATTTGCATTTTGTATTTAAATACATTTCATAAACTATTTTGTACATCTCTGGTAGGATGTATAGCTATCACCTTCATACAAAAGTCTACCGCTAAGCGTTATCTTTTTAAAAACTTTTTACTCGGCTTGCGCTCTTTGTTACCTCTCGCTCTTTGTGGTTTGGCGTGTGCCTGTTTGAAGCCCTTCGGCCGTTAAGGAAACCGAAGTTTGGAAACTAGTGAAGAGTATAATATCCACTAAACTTACGAGCATCGTGACATAATAACTAGTCTCGTTTTTTCTTGGCGGGAAAGTGAAGAGTCATGTCTGCGGTTTTGTTTTATTTTCTAAAATTTGTGTTAAGTCGAATATTAATGTGAAATAATGGTGGATTATTAACCGTTAAGTGTTCGTGAGTGTGCGTGAGTGTTGGCAAATGAAACAAAACAGTGCAACGTCACTTTTTAAATTCTCTCAAGAAGTACACCCGAGGACTTAGTAAAGCCCCCCATCTTTACTGAGATACTCTAGGGGTTGGGGGGTGTATCATTTCTCACTTCTCATTTCTATTATCATTCATCATCATCATACAGGAAGGAAATGTTGTTTATTTATGTATTACTTGTAAGAAAAAATACTTTGACACTGGCTAAATGTGCTAATCGCGCGAAGTCATCAACTATCAGAAAAAAAAACTAGGATCTCACGCTCAGCAACGCGCAAGTCATATCGATCACTTCGCGCGAAAGCGGATTTCATAGTTTATTTTCTTAATTCTTTAGCCTTTTCTCCGGCTCCCATGGACCTACGTCTTCACTCCTCAGCATATATAATGGTGGTAGCTAGCCAGGCGATTTTAGAACTATAATACAACAAGCCTTACAATCAATTAGCGATTCACCAACATACCAATGTGTATGTGTTTTAACTCTATACGTGCACTGTATCGGTCCAAAAATTGTGGGTCAGATTTTTTAATTTCCTTTTCTTTTTCTTTCTTTATATCGTGTTTCTTTACTGATTTCATTTATTTATTCGTGTAGCACGTCACGTTATATTTGACCCACGGATCGGGGTCATCGGCCACTTGTTGGACAATAGCACAAACTAAGGCGAGCCAGAAGGTATGGTTATACAGACAGCGCTCGAGCGACGCACACAGACCTTCTCACTGACACGAATCTCTGAACAGCTCGGAACACTTGCCTGTGTGTCTTTTACCGATTGTTCAATAAATTTTTTTATTGCTTTGCGCAAGCATTTAGCCAATGAAATAATGTTTCTGACAAGTAATACATAAATAAACAATATTTCCTACCTGTATGATGATGATGAATGATAATAGAAATGGGAAGTGAGAAATGATATAAGTACATACCCCCCAACCCCTCGAGTATCTCAGTGTGGGGCTTTACTAAGTCTTCACGCGGACTTCGTGAGAGAATTTAAAAAGTGACGTTGCACTGTTGTTTCATTTGCCAACACTCATGCACGCTTACGAACACTTAACGGTTAATAATCCACCATTATTTCACATAAATATTCGACATTAAAACAAGTTTTAGAAAATAAAACAAAACCGCAGACATGACTCTTCACTTTCCCGCCAAGAAGTCTTTTATCGACTTTACTACGGAGAGTGTGCCGGGCAGCTTGTCGAGCTCATACCACCATCGCCCTTTTACCACCGAACCTCCAGACGTACTGCAGGGTATCATCCCCACCTTGTAGAAGTTGCACTATGTCGCAATAAGCGCTTCATGCCATCATTTTTACTGCGCACTGGCAAGGAGTGGAATTCTCTGCCATCGTCTGTGTTCCCAAAAGCTTATAACCTGAATGCCTTCAAGATAGTTTGTAATTATCCCATAGGTATTATTATTTTCTTATGGGGACGTCGCCAGCCGAACGGACGATCCACCCGCATTATTGCGGACCACTTCATCCTTTTCCCCGTTCTAATCCCATCCCATCCCCATCCCATAGGTAGGTATTGTATTAAAAAAATATATCTTAGTATGTATAAATTATTAAACTAAACTATTTATCTCATATATGTACCAATTAATGGAACTATAGGTTTTTAAGTATCTTTTGTTTTGTATACAATGTGTTTATAGTAACTGTTTCTTCCTTAGTAAATAAATAAATAAATAAACTTTCCTACACTCACACCAATTATCTAGCCCAAGAAAAGCTTCGTTATGAAACTCGTTAAATGGTTACTAGACAACGGATAAACATACTTAAAATACTTAAATACATACTTATTATACATAGAAAACACCCAGACCCGAGACAATTTAGAAAAACAATAATTTCTAAATTGACCCGACCGGGGATCGAACCCGGGACCTCAGAGATGACGACACCATGAAAACCGGTGTACAAACCACTCGACCAAGGAGGTCGTCAAAGTAAATAAATAAAAAATAAAAATAAAATAAGATGAGAGTTAATAGGCATCTTCTGGGGCAGCTCGCTCCACCGTAGACCATCAGGTGAGATCGAGGTCAAGAGCTGCCTTATAAGGCATTAAATAAAAATAAAAAAGAGTGGTTGTCTATGTGTTCGTTGCTGGAGCGCGTCTGTATGAAGGTAACCTTTTGCAGTCGTTGTTTAGTGGCGAGAGCTTTCCGATCGCAGCCGGTAATCTAATGACAGCTCCCGAAAAGAGTTTAATTACTAAACTAAGCGGCCACGTGACGTTCTAAAAACCTTTTCTAAAAAAGTATAACTTATTGTAGAAAGTTGGTGACGTAGATTAATGTTTTTTTAGCTGGCTGTGGCTTAGTAGTGGTGGCTTAGTAGAGTGAATAGAAACTTCTTTATGTGGTCTTGTCTGTTTATTAACTTGTCACAGTGTAAAACAATTTTATGAATACTAAATCAACCGGTATGGCGATGGCGATCCTGAGTCGTTGCCAACAACGTAATAAAACAAAAAAGTTGTTTTGTGTGCTGTTGTTTGAATACTGAAGGGAGAAAAGAGCTGGACACTTGCTGAGTTTCTTGCCGGTTCTTCTCAGTACAAGATCTCCCGCCCAGAGTAGATAGACTTACGAACCGATGGCATAAAATGACGTTCATAAGAGCTATTTGTAGCCTAAACTGAATAACTGATTTTGAATTTTGAATTTTTTGAATTTTCCTTCTTAAGTTTTAGGACAACAATGAGGACGACATCGACACAGCACCTGAGTAGCATGTCACTCGGCTCAATGTCCGTATGTTCTTGGGTTTCAAATGGGTTTAAATCCCAAGTCAGGCAAAGTGTGTTAGAAAGAGGTTTGGGTAATTTTGTATGGACCAGAGTGGCGTAATATTTTTTTTTCGCTGCCATTGATATTTTTTTTACTATTTTGTAGTACCCTTATAAAGAAACTTATCAAAGTGATTAGTTTTGCTCTATCTTAGTAGTATCGGAGCTGAATAAATATTTATAAATATTAGTTATGGGGTTAATCTTACTTAACAGATGTAGAGAGTGTGCAGAAATCTCGTATTTCTTTAAATATGCTTAGCTGTTGTGAACATTTCTCTCATAAAAGTACAGTCAGCAACACATAAGGTGAATACCCATAACAATATTTTCTGACTCAATAGTTAAACATTGGGAACAGTAAGTGGAATGATGATAGTGAACCATATGGATAACTTGATATATGTGTTGTCTACTGTACTCATTTTTTATCTATAAATAATGAGACTTTAATTTTCAAATAATATCTTTTTATTATGACGTTTTATACATTTTTATAATACAGTTTGAAATCACTTTGGTAGAATTGCACACTTTCTTTAATTTACTTAACCTTAACCTAGCCTTAGAGGTAATTAAAACATCATTTTGTCACTATCAGTCAAGTTGTACAGGGAACTTATTAAATGTCAGGTTCATCATATACTTCATTTTCAATATCTTGACGAATAATCGTATCCAGGACCTGTGCCGGGCGGGGCGAGTTGTCTTTGGTATCTGCCCCAACTCATAAACCATATAATGAACATTATATGGGAACAGCAACCTAAAGTTGTTTTTCCCACAACACAAGAACAATAATGGCCTAATATCGCTTCAGACCCCTGTAAACCACTATCTAATATTATAAAATATAATAAATTCTGCTCGACTCGGCCTTTTCCTCGACTGAATTCGGCCTCTCAAAAGCCATGGCTCAATGAAGGCGGCTTTGAAACGCTTGAATGTGAGTTTCTTTGCATACCTATATGATATATGAACCATTTTTGATATGCTCTCTGTAGTATCTACGAGCTTGTTCTGTTTGGTATGTACAGACGGCAGCAGATCAATCTACCACAAAATGTCAAATTTCTTTAATAAATTTTGAACCTTAGCGTTTGGGTATAAAGATCAAGATCAATATCGATTAGAGAAATTTGACAGTTTTGGATAGGTCGATGTGCAGGCGTGTGTACCAAGTGCATATCTTATTAAGTCGTCCATGCTTAGTTGAGGAAAATCGTCTATTCCAGGAACTTCCACATTCAGGTCTTGGAAATGAGCCCTTCTGCTGTTGTCATTATTAGAAATAACGTAATCGCTGAGCCAATTTTGATTGCCTTTTATTCGAGGTATAGGAATTTATAATATCTTGGGCCAATCTGTGGTCAACTAATGGGGCTCCAAAAGCATTTAAGAGCGATGCAGCATTTCTACTTCTTCTAATAAATGTGTTGCGACAATATTGAAATTCTGGCCTCGCAATTGCCGAAGATTATGGAAACTAGTAAAGTAGTAGTAAACAGCCTATAACTGTCCCACTGCTGGGCAAAGGCCTCCATCATTGAAATCAAGTCATCGCTACAATTGATGGGTAATGGCTTAATCACCACGCTTGCCAAGTGCGGGTTGGTGATCACAAACCCGGGATATGCATTGAAAAATCCGAAATACATTTTCCCCGACCTGGGAATTGAATCCGGGACCTTCGGGTATCGGACCGAGCACTCTGCCACTCGGCCACCGAGGCGTTATAACTAGACTTATTTTTATCTTATCGCGTCCCATGTTTGTAAACGGGGTTTTTTTAGGCTAAACAATACCGCTTTTAAATGTTTTGCTTAGTATTTCAATTTATTTGCAACCAAAATCTTACTAATAGTTGTTAATGTATTAAAATTATTGACCCAATTGTGGACCCAGTTGGGCACAGCAATTTAGAAGGGAGGATGACGCCATTTATACATAAAATATAAGAATATTAATAGCTTATTAGATTCAATAATATCATTAATGTTTTTACTTTTGTAGAGTATTGTTAAAAAAATAATAAGCAATTACGTAAATAGATTATTGTATTATAAATTATTATATCATTAATTAATAATTAATAACAATATTATTGCACTGAATATTATTATTAATGTCCAATTATATTCATATTATAATTAAATTTTTAAATTGTATATTGCTTCAATTCTTTGTCGTTCAAGTATTCATCAACTCTGTAGTAATTTTTATTTAATAATAGTCTTTTTAAATATATTTTAAACTTTGTAAATTTGTTTTCATTTTTAATTGATTCCAGTAAGTTATTATAAATTTTTATTGACATCACATAAGGACTGGATGAGTGCTGATGTGATCGTGAAGTGGGTAGCAATAATTTGTTTTTATTTCGCGTAGAATATTTTATTGGTGTTTATATCGACGATATTGTGTTCTTTCAAAATAGTTTATGAGTTGGCCTGAATCTAAATTTGAAAATGACGCCAAAATTACCCAAACCCGAATTTTTGAAGCATAGCCCGGTTTTGTGATAACACATTGATTTCAAGGCTGGAGGCCTTTGCTCAGCAGTAAGTAATACTTAGTTTTATTACAACAACGGGGAAGCATTTGACCTATACATTCATATTTTACACATTACTTATTTAATGTTTATCCTGACGTTTCGAACCCTTTGCGTACTTTGTGTACAAACTGGACTGCGACTGTGGGTTCTCTTACATCGGGCAAATAAAGAGAAGTGTAGGAACCCGCGTTAAAGAACATATAGCCGACGTCAAGCATAGGCGCGAAAATAAGTCTGCAGTATGCGAACATTCCCTAGAGGGGCCCAACTATTACATCAGATTTGATAAACCACAAATACTCGCTAGAGAACAACGATTCATCCCTAGGATGATACGCGAGGCTATGAAATTAAAAAACATCCTAATTTTAATAGAGAAGATGTTTGGAATCTACCACTAGCCTGGGATCCCATCATACAAAATATTAAATCCCAGACCAACACCATACTGCCAGACCAAAAGATACTGTAAGCTCTTTCTGCGTAAAACGGAACGCACCTGATTAAATTTAAATGAGGGTATACAAGCTACCAACTAATTATGAGATGACCAACACCTCAGTCTCCCTGTGACCACGGACCCTGCAAAGGGTTCGAAACGTCAGGATAAACATTAAATAAGTAATGTGTAAAATAAACGCGAGTAGATCCGTAAACGTTGTTTCATTTCAATGTGTAGTGTTCGCGTAAAGTTTAGAAAACTATATTCACCTGATATAATAATAATAATAATAACTTGAACCGACCATCGACGTGTCTGCCCAACGATTGTCGGATCAAGTGCGGGTGATCCAGCGTAACAACTTGCTGGATCAGTCAACACTTGATCGGCTACGCCTGGAGTCACTACGTATTTGTGCGGCTTCTTCTTCGGTGCAGGATCGCCCTGCCCCACAATTACCGGCGGTGACGCCGGTCTTGGTGGCGCGAGTAGATTCAATACCCGAGGAAGAAGATTTCATAAATACGAATGTAATTACACAGGTGAATGAGCAAATGAGGAGCGCTTTGAACGATGCCATTCTACAGTATCGCGTAACTCTAGGTCGCGTATACCTTGTTTGCCCACGAATAAGCATAATTTGGCGTTAATGAGTGCCTTGAACGATTTACTGGTTCCTTATCTTGGAACCAGTGAAAATTTAATTGATACCCACTCGAACCTTTATTGTGGGGCCATCGCGGTGTGTCGCGTTGCTCGTGTCAAATTCCAGGATTCTGGCCGAGTACCGCGGCGAACCGGGACTGCCCCTGCTTGGCAATTGAGGATCGAGGGGCGTATTATTAGGTTCAGGACACTCATTGCAAAGCTAATTTGCTTCAGAAATGGCAATAATCGGCCTCGTGTCATGCGATTCGTGGCACAAGCCTTTGTCGGGACTGATGTTCGTCCGGAAAACTATATGGCTTGTGTGACGGAACGTATTGACTTTCTGAAGCAAAAAGTCTATGCGTAGGCAAACCGTATACGTCGCTACAAAGTGCGTGTGGACCGATACCAACAAAATCGCCTCTTTCAAAGTGACCAAAGAAAAGTATACAGACGCTGGGAAGGAACTGATCAACGTGTGAGCGACGGGCAGCTACCAGATGTTGATGCCATGACTAATTTCTGGCGCAGCATTTGGTCGGTGCCCGTCGAGCACACGGAAGGTGAATGGATGAGTGTTGTCAGGGAGGCGTGTGAACCTATCGAGACCATGCAGGCTATAAACATTAGCACAGCTGACGTAAGTTGTGCGATCCGAACGGCCCAAAATTGGAAATGCCCAGGACCGGACGGATTGCACAACTTTTGGATCAAATGGTTTCGATGTTCACACGAGTTACTGGCAACGCAATTCCAAGAAGTCATAGAGCTCGGCTCACTCCCAAGTTTGTTGACTACTGGTGTCACTTTTCTGCTCCATAAATCAGGTAGTACCACGGAACCGAAAAATTATAGACCCTTCACGTGCTTACCAACTTTTTATAAGCTCCTTACATCCATTCTGAGAACAAAAATTAACTCACACATTGTTGCAAATAATATTTTGGACATGACTCAGAATGGATGTAGGGTTGGGTCTCGTGGTACTAAGGAGCTTCTCCTCATTGACATGACTATATGGCAGAAGATTTGGCGTGGCAGAGGGAGTCTCTCCACAGCCTGGATTGACTATAAGAAGGCCTATGATTCGGTGCCGCATTCATGGTTGGTAAGGATTTTAGAGTTATATAAAATTGATATAACTTTAAAAGCTTTTTGATGTCATGTATGCGGCAGTGGACCACGGTCTTGTGTCAACCAGGATGTCGAGATAGTGTTTCTGCCACGCAGGATTTTATAAGGATAGAGCGTGGCATATTCCAGGGCGACAGTCTGAGACCTTTATGGTTTTGTCTAGCTTTGAATTCTCTCAGTACTTTGTTGAGAAATTCAAGGTTAGGTTGTCGACTGCGGAGAGGGGGTGAAGTTATGTCGCATTTGTTGTACATGGATGACCTCAAGTTATTCGCACCAAACCGCCAAGACTTGGTGAAACTGCTGAAAATTACTGAGACTTTCAGCAGTGCCATCAAGATGGAATTTGGGGTAGATAAGTGTGCGGTTATGCATGTACAGCATGGGAGAGTAGTAAATTCAACCAATTTACAACTCTCCGATGCGATAAACATCAGATCTCTCTCTGAAGTTGAAACATATAAATATCTTGGTATGTCACAGGCTTTGGGTGTTGATGACGGGGACATAAAGCAGTCATTACGGGAGCGATTCTTTTGCCGCTTGAGAAAAGTACTTAACAGTCTTTTATCGGGTGGTAATAAGACTCGTGCCTTTAATGGCTGGGTTATGCCTCTGCTCACATACTCCTTTGGCATACTAAGGTGGTCTCAGACCGAATTGGACGCCTTGGATAGAAGAGTCCGTCAAATGCTCACGACTTCCAGAATGCTACACCCGCGCTCATCTGTTATGAGGCTGTACATACCGCGGAGATGTGGGGGTCGCGGCTTTTTAAATGCCAAGAACCTACATAACCGTGAGGTGTGCAGTCTCAGGGATTACTTACTTAACAGTGAGTGCGGGATGCATTTGGATGTCGTGGCAGTTGATAGACACTTTACGCCGCTCTCCTTGGCAACAGAAAACTGGCGCAAACCAGTGGTGCTAAGCACTCTCGATCGCAAGGATATATGGAAGAGCAAGGTGCTACACGGTCGCTACTATCGGGCTCTAACTGGGCCTGATGTAGATTTGACTGCCTCGGTGAACTGGCTACGTTTCGGTGACCTCTTTGGGGAAACTGAAGGTTTTGTCTGTGCCATTGAAGATGAAGTTATCAAGACGAATAACTACCGGAAATATATTATGAGGGACGGTACGGTCGACATCTGTCGGGCATGCCGCCGTCCTGGAGAATCACTCCGACATATTATTTCTGGTTGCTCTCATCTCGCTAACGGAGAGTATTTGCACAGAAACAACCAAGTAGCCAGAATAATTCACCAGCAACTTGCTCTTGGATATGGCCTTGTTGAATCGGAGGTGCCGTACTATAAGTACGCACCTGCGCCAGTACTCGAAAATGGTCATGCAACGCTCTACTGGGATCGCTCTATCATTACGGACAGAACTATTGTTGCCAATAAGCCTGATATCGTGGTGGTCGACCGATCCCAGCGCCGGGCAATACTGGTTGATATCACCATACCTCATGATGAGAACCTCGTGAAAGCCGAGAAGGACAAGCTCAGTGAGTACCTTGACTTGGCTCACGAGGTTACCGCCATGTGGGATGTGGATTCAACCATTATTGTACCGATAGTCGTTTCGGCAAACGGTCTTTTAGCCAAGAGCCTCGATCAACACCTTGAGAGGCTCTCGCTGAAAGGTTGGGTCAAGGGTCAGATGCAAAAGGCAGTACTCCTTGACACGGCACGTCAATACGTGCCTGACAATCAGGAGGTTCCTCACTCTGCAGCCCTGACCACCGGTAGTTTGGGCCCTGCCTCGCTGCTGGCGGTACTCTAGGATTAGATTTTTATAATGTTTTATTGCTTTTATATTAAAATATTGTAAAATTCTAGTTTTAAGGAAAAAAATGAATAAAGAGTATAATAATAATAATAATAAATGATGTAATTGCATAAAAACATGGTATACATGGTGGTAAAATAAAATAATGTGAACAATCATGTTTTGCCGAAACAAAATGGCATGCAAATATTATTGATAACATTAAATTAATTAATTAATAATAACTTATAGTAGATATACCTTAGCGACAATCACAATAAGTAATTCTTAATATCAAAAAAAAGTTGATGAATAGGTAAGCCTTAGCCTTTTCGGCAATATTAGTGTTTTACATTTTGATTGCTCATATAACTTTAGCCTCGATTTGAAGATGCCAGGCCTTTGCTCAGCAGTGAGTACGTATACTTTTTTTTACTACAACAACGGGGTCGTGTTATGTTGTGCTTGACCTTTATTTTGCCTGAAGATAATATATAGTTGCAAGATAAAATTCATAGCATTCGTCTTTAAATAATACTATATCTAAAACAATTTTAACGTTTTGTTTTACGTAGTTTTGTTTTTACTTACATGTGAAAGATAATGTTAAGTTATTTTATGAGTAAAAATCAGTAGATGTTCCCTCTAATTCCGTAGATAAATTAAACCTGTCGATTCGTAGTACTACCACTTACTCAAGTGTTATACTACAGCAAAATACTCTAATGTTATGGTTCTAAGGTTTTTATCATCATTGACAACCTAGAAAAGTACCACTGCTGAACCAACGCTTTTCACATGAACACTTGTTATGCTACCTCCCCACAGCACATGGGTAGATCAGGCCATAACTCTCCACCAGCCCTTGCAAGTTGTAGATATCTTAAATGACGCCTTGCTATATTGTTATAGCAATTTTGTAGCTATGTTAAAACGCCTACTAAATACCCTCAGAACAATAACTAAAACTATAGAAGGATGGCTAAAATAAAAATCGTGCAACTATGTTTAGTTCCGTTTTATCTTATGGCTAGAAAAGGAGGTTGGAGTGCAACAAATGGTTGACACTTAGTTTTTATTTTTTGTATTGTTATGTCAAACGGTCATCAGATAATCGGTGATCAAAAAAAATCTTGAGTCCTTTATAAAGTCACTTACTACATTACCTCAAATATGACGTCACAAATCTGGTGACACCTTTGCTATTTTAGTCCGGTTTCTATAGCTTTAGTTATTATTCTGAGTAAATACCTTCACCGTGATTATGGCGCCTATCTTAAACCTTCCGCTCTTGATGTGTAACGGTGTATTTGCTAATCAAAACGAGACAATGTATTGGGTACCTTTGAAATTTACGTTTTTTTCTCACTCATTAATAAGTTTATTACTTCTAAAACTCAATACCGGTTGTTAATATTATTATACACATTTTATTAAAACTATGTTAAGTACTTAGGCTTCAGTAATAACAATGATTTTTAATTCTGTGTTTTTATGGCCCAAGTTTTATTTTTAAATTTACTTCCTTTTTTGTTCGCTGAATTGACCTTTTGTTTCATTGTGGCTTTGAAGGGACTTGTTTCTTTTCTTTCTAAGGGCTGTTATATTTAGCTAGAGAAACAAACACACTGCCCTAAAATTTTTATAGTGTTAACATAAATATATGTTAAGAAAATTTAAAAGAAGTTTGTATGAAAAATTGTATGTTATAAAAAACTTCATACAAAACGTCAATTTCATAGGTAAGGTCCTAATCTATTTATAAATAAAAATGAATCGCTAAATGTGTTGCTAATTGCATAACTCGAGAACGGCTGAACCGATTTGGCTGATTTCTTTTTGTTTTGTTTGATGAAGCCTGAGGAAGGTTCTTATTTAGAGAAAAAACGTAAAAAATACGGGGAAGTAGTAAAAACAACTATTTTCTTTTCCCATACAAACCAGTCTGTCCCCAGCTGTCAAACATTTGAAGAACGAAACAAAAGCGCGTTAGGACTATCTTTGGTATGCCTTCAAATTGATTAGAGGTCAGATTTATTTATTTACGCGCCAAGTAATCAAACAAAAAATATCGCGTATCTTATGGCATTACAATAAAAATATCATTACATTAGATATTACTAAAGTCTTTCAATGTTATTTTATTTCTATTAGACTGCGACAGGCCAATAACTTTTGACAGAACGAAATCTGTCGGGACAGCTATTATTAACATAAAAAAATCAATGTAACTTTGTTTTAGAGAAATAGGGCAGAACAAGGTCTGCCGTGACAGCTAGTATTAAAATATAAATTCTATAAAAGATAACGACATAGGGTAGTAGCGCCAGAGATCGACAAGGGACAGTGATCGGCATTGTTTTCCGTTCATCATCATCATCAGCTCATTTTATGTCCCCACTGCTGGGCACGAGCCTTCCCTATGGACGGATAGGGAGAACGGGCTATAAACCACCACGCGGCCCCAGTGCGGATTGGTGGTTGTTAACGACTGCTAGTGCAGCCGGGACCAACGGCTTTACGTGCACGACGAAGCACGGAGGAGCTCGAGATGAAAAAGCTTTTGGTCACCCATCCGATGACCGACCTTTGCAATTTTTTTTTCCTTTAATAGGGGTCAGCAACTGGTTTTATTCTTTTTCAACAATTATACAGGTCATCTGCTTTCTTCCTGTTGACCCGTCAACTTTCAAACAAAATCTATGTTATTTTTTGGTGACGAAAAATTAGGCCGAACTCTGCTACCACTGATACTTGCTCTGATTTAACATACTCTTTAGTCTGGTGTCTTGACTAACTAACTAATATTGTTTTCTAGTCTCCCCGTGACCACGGACCCTGCAAAGGTTTCGAAACGTCAGGACAAACATTAATTAAAAGTAATGTGTGAAATAAACGCGAGTAGATCCGTACAAGTTGTTTCATTTCTAACTTACGTTTTTTTATATTAATAGGTAAGTGCCTTGATCTCACCTGATGTAAGGTGATGATAAGGCCAATGATGGAAGCGCACCTCACCCGGAATTCTCAACTAGTGAGGCAATGGCTGGCTATCTTATCTCTAGCTGCCGGAACTCAACATTGCTACAAACATTGATGCTATGGCGACATATTTAGATAAGATGGTGGATAGATAAGAAGCTAGCCAGGCGGACAAACAAGCTCTACCACCAACCAAACCGAGTATTTGTGTACTCATGTACCTCCCGCTGGGAATCGAACCCGGGACCTCTGGGTCTAAACCGGTGGTCTTAGCCACTAGACCACAGAGGCGGTTAAAACTAATTAACTAACTCTGTTACTGAGATGTTTGCTTATTTATTTTAATTAAATGCATGTTTACAGAATAGCCCAAGCCATCACACAACGCACAGACATGTCAAACATATTTTATTAAATCTTTTGTATTGAAGTGTTCTGCCTGTCAGATATATTTATGACAGCTCCAGCTAGCCCCCTAGTAGTTGAAGATTCCTAGATTATTCTTATAAAAAGGAGAAGTAGGAAGAGCTCTTCATCCGGAATCTTCAGCCACTAGTACTTACGTTTATTTTATAATTTAAAATTGTGATAAATGAGTGTTACGTGAGATTTTATTGGGATAAACCTAATCTAACGCTTATAAAATAGAATCACAAAAGTAATTGTAGTATATTAAGTGATGGATTATAATAAATAATGTTATTTTAATGTAGTCTAATAAATTCATACGCTTAAACAAAGTCACGTCTTCGATTTTGATGACTCCTGTCACAGGTATCAAGCTATATTGAACAAACTACTTACATAAAGCAAAAAAAATGCATAATGATAGATAAATAGAAATACAATTTGTTTGTTTTGATGCCATAGAAACTGTCACAGCGATACGAGGTCAGCTAGTCTAAGCACATGAGTAAATACATATATCTACTCTGTGGTCTAAGTATAAAAATAAATATCTTTGAATATTTGAACATGAGCAAGACAAAACACAATTCCTTCGAAACTCCGTAAACAAAAGTGAAACCTGATTGAAAACTGATGCTTTCTCATTAGGTAATACAGGCAGATATACTACAAACTGTCCACCTTTTGGAATAGCCTAGTCTGTGTCCCAATACCTAAAACTTCTAAGGCCTTCTAGGGCTAGTCTAAATACCCACTAGACCTCGACCGAGCTCCTTAATTGCATAAGCTGCACATAACCCGGCTAAGTCATTATATAATCGCATTTATTAAACCGCTTTGAACGTTTATAGGCTTCGGCTGGCAAGGACTGCAGGTTCATTCTCCTAACTTATGGTACCTTGACATTCTAATTATAGGTGCTGGGTTGGCAGTGACTAGAACTAGTGTGGTGGTTTATGGCCCGTTCTCCCTATCCATCCATAGGGAAGGTTCGTGTCGTACCCCAGCAGTGGGGACAAAATGAGCTGATAAAGGTTCCCTGTGTGGTGCCGGGAATAAAGAATTGCACCACCCCATCTCTTCCCGTGGGTGTCGTAAAAGCCGACTAAGGGACCATTCCAGAGGATGGGCAGCAGCATCTCTCTGAGGTTACCCTCAACCTACTGCGATCGCCAACCCGCCTGCCAAGCGTGGCGATTACGGCAAATACCCCCCCTCATATCCTTGGGGGAGGCCTTTGTCCAGCAGTGGACGTCTTTTGGCTGAGATGAACAGAGTAATAGAGAGGAGCTCGATGGCGCAGCGGTTAACGCGCCCGGTCTGCGAGTGCTGAGGTTAAGCAACTTTGCAAAGGCCGGTCATTGGATGGGTGACCAAAAATGTATCATCTTGAGTTCCTCCGTGCTTCGGAAGGCACGTAAACCCGTTGGTCCCGGCTACATTAGCAGTCCCGCCCGCGTGGCCCGCGTGATGGTTTATGTCCCGTTCTCCCTATCCATCCATAGGAAAGGCTCGCGCCCCAGCAGTGCGGACATTAAATGAGCTGATGATGATGATGATGATGATGATGAATAATAATAATACATTAAATTGCACTCGGCTTTAATATTCATCCGAAAATATTACATGAATGTAGAATTTATCATAAGACGGAATCTTTAACATGAAATCACTTTACGCATAAAGTACACACACACACACACGCGCGCACACACACACACTCACACACACACACACACACACACACACACACACACACACACACACACACACACACACACACACACACACACACACAAGCTAAGTTTTGTGACGGTTGTTTTATTTAACTATTGCTATATTTGTGTTACTCCTTTTTTTTAATTTTTTGTTTTATTTTTTATTTTATTATCTACTATTTTTGTATTCCTAACGGTTCATGGTCTGGGCGGTACACTGGAGTCCTGAAATTCAGGGATATCCCAGTTTAGGCTCCAGTCTTCCCAACTATTATGTGTTTGTATTTGACACTGTTTTGTTTTTACCCGACTGCGTCAGATGGAGGGTTATACTTTTCGAGTAGTAATAGTGTAGGACAATCATTAACCAAGCGGCCGTGGCTAGCTCAATTAAATCCGCACTCTCTTTGGTTGGTTGGTGATTGCCGCTTGCGACAACTATCAATATTCAATGTATTTATAAATACTCATTTATTAAAGACTTATTATTTAAGTATAGGTATCGGACAAGGAAATATTTCACGTTGCATTCAACATTGCTCAAATTGAATTCTGGGATCGTAGAGGTTGTTTTTTTTCTTTGCAGTTATTTTTTATGTTAGTCCGGTTTTTACGAGTATATAATTGTTTTTTATACAGTTGTTTTTTGCTTCTCTGTTTGTTCGTACCAAACTTGTAATGTTTTGGAGGAAAAATAAACAATTTTTTATTTATTATTTATTTTATTTCTATACTGCGCATCACGAGCAACGCACGCATACACCCCTTGCACGGACACGGATCTCGGAACAAGAGTACGAGCGTAGTTGTTCCGAGATTCCATGTCCGTGAGAGGTTGTGTATGTGTGCGTTGCGCGAGCGCGCTTGTATGAAGCTTACCTTCTTCAAGCTCCTTATTATGTCATCATCATCATCATCATCATCATCAGCTGATTTATGTCCCCACTGCTGGGGCAAGAGCCTTGGATGGACAGGGAGAACGGGTCATAAACCACCACGCGGGCTCAGTGCGGTGCGGTGGTTGTTAACGACTGCTAATGCAGCCGGGACCAACGGCTTTACGTGCACGACGAAGCACGGAGGAGCGAGAGATGACACATTTTTGGTCACCCATCCGATGACCGGCCTTTGCGAAAGTTGCTTAACCTCAGCACTCGCAGACCGGGCGCGTTAACCACTGCGCCATCGAGCTACTTATTATGTGTAAAGCGTTTATCGAATGCCTATTCATAACATTTTTGAGTTCCTCCGTATTTCGAAAACAACGTTACCTATTATAAGTCCCAGTTTTTTTGAGCTGATGCCTTTGTGCATTTTCAGCGTCACCTGACTTTTTTGGGGGCAGCGAGAAACTTAGAAGGCTCCTCAAGCCGTGTGAAACGAAACACTGCCAGAGGTTTCTACAGGGAATATCTAGATTCTCCGAGGGGATCGGATCGGATCGGGGGCGGAACAACTTTTGTCTTCTCCATGTTCATTTTAAGACCCACTTGTTGAGAGACTCTGTTGAGATAAACGAGCATTGTGGCGAGGTCTTCCAGGGTCTCCAGTGTTGAAAATCACATTTATTTATAAGAACTGTCACCTATATGCATTATTGTTTGAATCTGAATATAATAATTTATGTTTGTTCTGTAAACATTCCTCTTAAGGCGACGCATCGCTAAACAATAAATCTCATACGTTTTGATACGAGCGTTTGCGCCCCGTACCATAAGAAAAACTGGTTTTTTTTCTTTCAAATTAAAACTACAAATTATTTAAAAAAATTGCCGTCTTGTTGCGTGTTTGCGGCCGTGAGGCGCGGTCAGAGTAGGTAGTGTGAGCACGTGGTCACGTGGCTAGCGCGAATACTATATATATATATACAGGGTTACTGGAAACTCGACGTATTCCTGGCTGGACGTGATAGGCCAGCCAAATTACAACCTATTTAACCTACCATATGAAGGGCCGAAAGTTAATAGTTTTCGAGAGTTTTTTGAATTTCAAGAATTTTTACGAAAATACCCAATTTCCTTAATTTTTCTCGAAATTTTAAAACATTTGCTTATTGGAAGGAATTGCGTTTTCCTTTTATTCAAAGCTGATAGTTTAATAAAGCAACGAAAGTCATTAGTACCTGAAATTGCTTAACATTGAGGAAATTGGGTATTTCCGAAAAATAAAATAAAATTAAAAAATCTCGAAAACTATTAACTTTCGGCCATCCATATGGTAGGTTAAATTGGTTGTAATTTGGCTATCCTATCACGTCCAGCCAGGAATACGTCGAGTTTCCAGTAACCCTGTATATATTTGTACCTAATTATTACATAAGATTCGTTCTATTGTAAAAACCTCTAATTAATTAAATAAGTTTTTTTTAATGATTACACCACAAAAATATTTTTTTTGTTATTGTTTTTAGACTTTATGGTTTTTCATTATAGTTATCTATAGTTTGTAAGTTATCTAGCAGGTTGTATTTACCTATAAATGTTTGTTACATTTAGATAATGTCGCAACTTGCAATGGCATATGCTTTTTTTAAATGTATTAGGGTAAACCAACGTTGGTGAATTAATAAATAAATAAAAAATAAGCATATACAGTGAAAGCCGCTCCACGAAATAGATCTGTGTGCACAGGCTTTACTTGGCTACAAGCTAGTTTACATTTATACAACTCTTTATAGCAAGCGCGGTTTCCTGTGCAACATAACCTATAAACTTCATTTGTATGGCAATTACAGCGATATGCGGTCAACTTTACTAAAGATGCCGCCAATAACGATTTGGTCGAACTACGAATGTTCGGCCACGCTCACGACATATACACCAAATATTTGGCAACATGTCTAAAGTTATTTTGTATGTTAAAACATTGCTAAAATACCAGGGAAAATGCGATCTTCACTACAAGTTGAACTTGAAAAACAGTTCAACCTAAATGAGAATGAATCTAGTTGCCACTTTGCTTGAACACCTATCGATACCTAGAAGTATCAAATAATACTAAAATAAAAATAAAAATAATCTAATAAAAATGTCCCTTACGATTACCGTAAGGGACATTTTGCCCAAAATTAGTTTTATTTAAATTAGGGTTCAGAATTTTCCGCTCTATCGATTGGTAAAATTAGAATTGCTCTATCGTTCAAAAAAATTATCCTTTACAGTAAATTAACGTATATTTTTCGAAAGCTTCTAGCCGCTTACATTACTTTTCATCATTTATTTAGACCTTAAATTTCAATAACGTAAGAAGCATGTTGTCATTTATTTTTAATGTAAGGGGCATGCTATCTTTGAAACTAATAAGTTTTATGAAACTTAACAATCATCATCATCATCATCATCATCTCAGCCAAAAGACGTCCACTGCTGGACAAAGGCCTCCCCCAAGGATATGAGGGGTATTTGCCGTAATCGCCACGCTTGGCAGGCGGGTTGGCGATCGCAGTAGGTTGAGGGTAACCTCAGAGAGATGCTGCTGCCCATCCTCTGGAATGGTCCCTTAGTCGGCTTTTACGACACCCACGGGAAGAGATGGGTTGGTGCAATTCTTTATCCCCGGCACCACACACCAACTTAACAATAATAATAAGAAAGAAAAGATAAAACTAAGAAACTTTGTCCTGTACGTCAATAAAATCGGATAAAATGCTAAAAAGTTACAGACAGATATCGAAAAAACAAAACGTTTTTTGGCTCTCCTGTAAAATCGTGGATTGTCCCTTATATTAATTGATACTTCCGGTATCGCTATAATGATGTGGAGAAAATGCTATTCAAATATAAGATTGAATTTTATTTGAAAAACTGTTTGAGTAGGGCGGATGGCAGACCTTGACAAATGGTGCTCAGCAAACTCCAAACATGCCTGACAAAATTAGGTAGGATATAATTATCGTCATTTCAGAAGCAGGTATTATTTTATGAAGACAGCCGCAATTGTTTGCTACCAACAAATGCTAAAAAACTGCGTTTATTCATCACAACTTAACTAATAGATTTTAGGTAATACAGTGATAATTTGAGATTGAAATATATATGATTCTTTCATGATTTCATAGGGTTTCAGTAGGTATTCGGTCGAATAGTACCTACGGAATAATCGGTCAAATACCGAATAGTAACCGAATATTCGTACGTATGTACATTATTTTAAAGAAATAACCAACACAAAAATATCTCAAATAACCGTTCTGTACTTTTAATATATTATTACAATACAATGCAATATTTTTTGTAGCTCAATATAAACTCTTCATGCATACAGCGAGGCTTAAGTCATGAATACGCAACGGAAGTGATTTAATGATTTAATTTATAGATATAATTTAAACGGAAGCTATATACTTGAGTTTTATACGTATATTATAAACAAAAATAATAAAACAAACATAAATTATTATATACAAATTTAAAAAAATTATGCAAAGAGATGACAGTTCATATAAATAAATGTGATTTTTATTATATTTTTATTTGAAATATCAACTAAATACAACAAATATCAATCTTTACTAATATTTACGATACGTTATGAAGACATTAAAACATCAAACATTAAGCAGGTAATCGATTAAATAATTGGATTATGAAATAAAAAATACACAACACACTGTCAATTCATTCAAAACAGAAGTTTGCTTTAATTATTGTTAATGAAATCTCTTTATTGCTATTGCTTATGTGGGAAGGGTCAATCTTTACTGAAAGGACCAGCAGGCCCAGCAGTGGGACGTATATAGGCAGATGATGATGAGGTAAATTTAGTGGTTTAGTAGACTTAATTCACCTGGCTGATATCACCTGGGTGCATTAAGTCTACCAAATAGTATACTTAATTCACCCAGGTGAATTAAGTGCACCCTTAAGTAGACTTAATGCACCCAGGCTATGAAACTTACTTTATTTTGTACTAGATGTCCCGGTGAACTTTGGCCTTTGTAAATTATATTATAACCTCTATGATCACAATGCCTACGCCGCAAAACGACTTTGAAAGATTCCTCCTAAACAGCTAATAAGACTAAGTGGCAAAATTACTACATTTAAAACACCTACAAAGCAAAATGCCTCAAATCAATATCTCTAAAGTGGTTTTTAATACGTCTAATAATAATTAATTGTAATAATACCTAATTTGCAATACGTCTGCATTCTTTCTTGTCTAGGCGGGTCCAGCATAACGTCTCAAAAATTAAAATGACTTTAAGAGCGTTTACGCCGCACACTAGCGCCGCCAATGAAAAAAAAAACATATCTAGTAATTAGAGATAGAAAATCAAATTATGCTCAACAAACTATCTGAATGAAGTAATTTAGCATTTTTACGTCACCTAATGAACACCTGACATGTTATGGTTTAGTTAAATATGGCGTTAAAGTTAAAAGTGGCCGTAACGTCTTATTTAACTAAACCATAACATGTGAGGTGTTCATTAGGTGACGTAAAAATGCTAAATTACTTCATTCAGATAGTTTGTTGAGCATAATTTGATTTTCTATCTCGAATTACTAGATATGTTTGTTTTTTCATTAGTGGCGCTAGTGTGCGGCGTAAACGCTCTTAGAGGATAATACATCGATAGTGTATTGACAATGTCATTGTCATTTGGATTTATTATTTATTATAATTTTTTTCTTCGTGGTTTGGCCACGGTTTTGCAGATAATAAGTTGTACGTGATGTACATGTTGGTACACCATATCCTAAGTGGTATTTCATCATCGTCATCACAAGCCAATCTCCACTGATGGGGCACAGGCAAAGGCCAGAAGAACAAATGATGTCAGACATTTGTCTAGTGATCACTGACTAAAAAAACGGGTGCAAGCTATTTTCGTTCTTATCACTATAATAAACATTTCTCAAAATAACGGTTTTTAATTAAACAGTTAAGTTAGTGAACGAAAATATGGAAAAATACAACGAAATTTCAAATGTCAATGAGGTCGAAAACAGCTTGCACTTTATTTTTTAACGACAGATCACTAGAAAATGTTTTCCTACCATCACTTATTTTCCCGACATTCATTTGTTTTTCCGAAATTCACAAACATTGTATTTTTTATTAAAAAAAACCGACTTCAAAAAACAGGAAACTTAAAAATGTAAAACAGCTCTAAAAAGCAATAAATAATATTGAATTATGATTTCTATTAATTACCTAGATACGCATGTCAGTTTAAAAAAATGTCTGTGGTTGGTGTTTGGTTTGGTGGTCGGCTGGGGGACATTTTTGTTTCATTTAAACTTTTAAAGTTGTTCCATTATCTCCACTTTATTATTGTAAAAGCGGCCCCACCCGACTTCAGTAGACATTTTTTAAAACTGACATGCGTATCTAGGTAATTAATAATATGATTTCAATATTATTTATTGCTTTTTAGAGCTGTTTTACTTTTTTAAGTTTCCTGTTTTTTAAAGTCGGTTATTTTTGATAAAAATTATTTATTTTATGATTTTTAGTGATGGGTAGACGTAGACCTAACAAAGATGCTTCTCGGATGAGGAAACGATGGCCTAGTAGGTAGTGGTATTCCTATGTAAAACTTCAATCTTAATTAGGTATTATTTTTGTACGAACTTTTTACGAAACATTTTGGCATATTGAATCGTATGAAGTAAGCCCAACAAAAGGTAACTGCTGTAATACGTTAAGGAATTCCCTCGACTGTCTATGGTCTCCATCATCAGACCTGTAATGGCAAAGTTCTTATCAATAGAAATGAATTAAGACCAAACACAAGGTAGCTACTGTAAAACGTTAAGGAGTTCCCTTGACTGTCCTTCGTCTTCATCATCAGACCCCCAATAACAGTCACAACCCATCTAGGTGTAAAGTTCTCATCAATACAAATTAATCAAGCCCAAACACCATGTAATTGCTGTAAATCGTTGAGGAGTTCCCTCGACTGTCTTTCGACTCCATCATCAGATCGACTTCAAACCTTTATTAAGTAGTAGTGCTTTAAAATACTTAATGAAAACATTAACAAACGCACTAGTCGCCCCTACAATTTTCGAAAGTTCCCCTCGATTTCTCAGGGATGATATCATCAGATCCTGGTCATCCTTATCATGGTACTACCCTTGGGATATCTCCTTTCTAATAAAAAAAGAATCATAAAAATCGGTTCATAAACGACGAAGTTATCCGCAAACACTCATAAAAATAAAATAAAAAAAAACGAGTTGAATTGAGTAACCTCCTCCTTTTTTGAAGTCGGTTAAAAATGGAAAAAATGTTTACTTGAACTTAGTGGAATAGGTGAATTAAGTCTAATAAAGGTTGACGTTTTCCTTCAGTAGACTTAATTCACCCATTTGCAGGTGCATTAAGTATACTATTTGGTAGACTTAATGCACCCAGGTGATATCAGCCAGGTGAATTAAGT
The DNA here is from genome assembly GCA_947562085.1 of Eudonia lacustrata. Lineage (NCBI taxonomy): Eukaryota > Metazoa > Arthropoda > Insecta > Lepidoptera > Crambidae > Eudonia > Eudonia lacustrata. The sequence goes on along the minus strand of OX387339.1, from coordinate 61,692,681 downwards.
CTACTAAACCAATTTAGTACTCTTACTTAATACTTGTTTTTGCAATGGGATAAAATGATCCTTTACCTTAAGCTATGAATGTGTTGTTTTTTCTAGAAAATTGTATGCCACGTTATGCCTACATAGGCATTGGTTGGCATTCAGCAAGTCAGTATTATAATTTATTACTATGCAATTTATGGGACATTTCAGTTGCTTCCCACGATGTCCCCATTAGTGCATAGAATTTTGAGTCATTAATTATTGAGTTTATAATTATTTAGTATTTTTTGAGATTGAAGGGCACCAGCCCCGGCTCTTTGTCAAATCCCTTTTTTTGGGGCTTTTCCATTTCACAAAAGTTGTTGTTTTTGTAATATTATGCGTTTTCTAAAACTTTGTGTCCATGTTTATTTTTTACAGATTATTCAGGTAGGTTAATATAATATTGTATGTTTCATCATCATCATCATCATCATCAGCCTATACTAGTCCATTGCTGGCCATATTGCGATGATAATTGATGAACAATCACGATACCTTGCAATCAAACGCATAAATAACCTCTTTGCTAACCTTAGAGCATTAAAAGCTTTAAGTTGCTAACACATCAAGTCAATACCTAAAAAATAAAATGATCGATCTCACATAGAAAAAAATGTATGTACAATAAAGACATAGACAACTAAAGGCCGTTACGTATAAGGAGAACATGAGTGTTGAAGAGTTCACACTCTTCAACACAGTCAGTCTCAGTCAGTTGTCATCATCACTGCTGATGCCTATATACTGATATTTTTTTAATGAGTTATGCCCGCGGAGTGGATTTCTAGATACAAGCAAAATAAACTTATCAGAATAATATTATCAATAATAATAAGTTACAATAAATACCATTTACAACACATATTTATTTTCCATAAATATTTTTACGTAGGTAATAGACACGGACAAAAAATGCAAGAATGAACAAAATTATTAAACATTATGAAAAAAATACTATTTGTTAATTTATTGTAGTGATAGACATAACGTTAAATGGCGTAGAGTACCAGGCGATCATAATGTAACAAGTGTTATTGAACGCTCTAGACGGCCAAGCAAAGCATGTTAGTGTGCGGTGCTAGCTGATAGCACATGAGTAGATATGTAGTGAATACATATATGTAGTGAATACATATATCTACTCATGTGCTGATAGTGTTCATTAGCGACCAATGATTGCTGTTTGCTATACATGTTTTCTGACATTTAGGTATACCACTACATTGGTTGAAGTAATTGTTGTAATAAGGTTATATTTTAGAGCTTCTCAAGTGTTTTATTTATTTTTGTTATAATAATTTATAATAAATAAATAGTCTGCTACATGCCGTAGCGTACTAGGCGAGCATAGCGTAGTGCAAGTGTTGCTATTGACTGGTTGCAGAGGTCCGAGTCAAGGTAAGACACGGCAATAGGGTTGGCAAATAAGAGGTAATAAAAAGCAAACTAAAGAACAAAAACATATGTTCCATGCTAATTCATAGTACTTTCTTATACTTATTATGTTAAGCCAGGAGAGATCATTAGATCTGCAAAAAATAAAAAAACAAGCCAGAGCAGGGCTTTAGGGCTTTAGGGCATTACATTAATGAATGTTTTTATGTTCGAAATTAAAAAAATTCGAAGATAAAATAAAAAATACATTCATTAATGTGTAGTAAATATTGTACGTATACTTTACGCTAAGTTTTAATTAATTATATATTTATTTTATACAGGGTGTTCGGCAGATCGTTGAACATACGAAAAGGGGGGTAGGTCGGGTCATCTCCTAACCATTCAGGCATTAAACAAAATCCTGGTCATAAAAATCTTTTTATAGGATTTTTTATTTGATTTTTTGAAATTTCGCCACTGTCGTACAGACGGCAGCAGATCAACCTACCACAAAATGTCAAATTTCTTTAATAAATTTTGAACCTTAGCATTTGGGTATAAAGATCAATATCGATTAAAGAAATTTGACAGTTTTGGATAGGTCGATGTGCAGGCGTGTGTACCTCTAAACTCCTATAACTTTTTCTTTTTTATAGTTTTTTTTTCTTTATTGGAATCTTAGAGGTAGGTCCTAAAAAAATTTTAAACGGTATTTGTTTAAATTAAAATAATGGTATTTGTTACAGGTTATTGCTAAAAACAAAGTTGCGGTCTCCCAAACCTGAAAAAAAAGGTGAAATAATTTTTTTCATAGATTAGACCTTAAACGCCATTTGACCGGCATACAATTGAATTTCTATCCTGTTAAATAGATATATCGAATTAAATAGACAATAAAGCACAATACACCAAGTTAAGGTGCTCATGATACAAGCAGACTTTTTTTGCGCTATCAGCAATTAGGTACATAGCGTGTGCATGCTTGCACGTTCGAAAAAAAAACGAAAGAGAATATGAAAAAGAATCCTGAAAGTAAAATAATAACGACATTGTTTTTATCCCTCCTATTTTTTTTTTATTTTTTCGTTTTGTTGTCGACAGCCCTGGCAGCCTCGAGTGGCTCGTTGCTCAACCGGTGCGCCCGCGCCGCGCGCTGGCTGCGCGGTGCACCGGCCGCGGCGCCATCAAGGTCGCGAGACGTGTGATAACAGCTGTTTAGATCACGATACGAACTCACTGATGGAATGGCCGAACAGAGTGTTTTTTTAAGAGTTCATTATTATATTTACATACGGTTTTAGAAAATTAATTAGTATTATGCGATATTTATTTGTACCTAGTACTAACAACTAACTAACTTTAAGTTTTCTTGATATGATGTTCGCCTTTTTTAAAATTTTGTTCAATAATAAGTTCTACTTAATCTTCCCATACTTTCTTTCCTTCTATCTTCCTTTCAATTGCGTTTTATGATGTCTTGTGATGTCTTATATAATAATTACAATAATGATAAATATTTTTATCAACACGTTTAAGTTTTTAGTTAATATGCATTATTTATGTAAATTATTTATGGCATGCAAATTTAATTTTATTTTATTGAAGTGAAAACTTCTTTAGCGGCGTTGTACACTTTTTTTGTAATGGGTAAAAAATGTTAAATTCGCGTCAGGACACGTGACCTGATCGAAAATTCGTAAGACGGATGGAGAGTAGACAGCCGGCGCGGCGTAGGAGAGGAAGTATCCCCCTCTCTTTCTACGGCGCGGCGAAAATGTATGCCTGCTGTTTCGTTTAGGCGGCGCAGGGCGCTTGCGCGCGAATAAATTGACAAAAATGTTTGTATACGATAGCGCAATAAATAAATATTGTATTATACCACATAAATGATAGTACTTCTATACTGATAATTGAAGCAATTCGTGCAAAATGATTCCCTAACCATTCCAAAATATCAAAAATGCACAACGTTAATATTCAAGTTTTCACTTCTGCCGGCACTCCCGGAGTGCGACCCGTCGTTTTTTTAATAATGACTGCTGGAGAAACCCTTTAAGTTACTCCTCGCCTCCCCTATTAGTGTGATAATTTGGAGCTTGGAGGAATCAATGTATGAACATCAGAGGTTTTGAAAAATTATATTTGCATACGCTTTTGGAGCCCTTGGGAACTGTTTAACAAAATAATATTAATATATAATTTTACTCTTGGAGCGCTTGGGAACAAAATCTTGGAGCGGGCGGTAATAAGCCTAAAAAGTCCGGTGACGGGCGACGCCGAAAATGCCGGCAATCAGCATACTATCTCCAAAAAAAACCATCAACTTAAATGCTAAAACAAATTGGATAGTGCAGTCAAATGAGCATTAGCAGCAAACCAGACCAGACCCAGCCTCTAATGCAGTTAGTGTGGCAATCGGCCGAAACCGGTCAAGGGCATCATCATAAACTTTTAGAGATTAAAGATTAATGTTATTTAAAGAGAGGAGCTCGATAGCTTTTTGCTTGAGCGTTGCAAGGTAAGCAACTATGATGACATTAAAATATCTGGAGCTCCTCAGTGCTTCGGAAGAGGTTATGGCTTAATCCACCGTGGCGGCGGGGCTGCTATTTACTTAGGCTACAGGCAGGAAAGATGGGCGGAAGAACCCCCACACAACATTGGTCTGTATCCCAGTAAGGCTTAAAAATTATTAAAAAGAAAAATAAAATAAATAAATTATTTAATTAATTAATTAAATTAATTTTATTAATTGCTTATTAATTAATTATTTTTATTTTTTAGGCTTCACATGGTCAAAAGGCTGTAGCATAATAAAATGTGGCATTTAAAAAATATTAAATAACATTGTAGATGCCCCATATCTTTTTTGCATAGAATAGAACTATAGATTTCCAAATGTCAGATCAAGAGGCAAGAATTTATTCTCACCGCCACTGTGTAGGACGCAATATTCAAAAAGTAGATTCTTAGTCCGTTTCGTGTGATTTCTATAACAAAAATTATGTAGATTTGGATGTTTTTAATACATCACTGTTGAGTTGTAAAAATTCAATAAAATGTAAAGTTTTTAATACAAAGTGCAAATATTTTTTGTTAATTTCTCTTTTCATTATTATTATTATTTTTTCAATTTTTGTTTTTCTATTTACCTGCATGTGTGACATAAAATTTATTGTCAATGTCTTTTAACTACTTTTTTTCCCCTAACAGTTGTGTAAACTCAGTTTGTTAAATTTTTGGTAGAAACTTTATAGGCCTTTGTGTTATATTTTGTGTACTACTGTAATTTTGAGTTATTATGTGCTGTGTTTGCAAAAAAATTAAAAGAAATAAATAAAATATGTATGTGCTGTTCTTCGTTTGGGTAGGTAGGCCCTATCTTACAAGTAGCTCAACAGTAAGACGTTTATGTTGTGTAGTGATGAAGTATTTATAACATTCGGAGGCTTGTGCTTTTTATTTTTGAATATTGAAGTAACATTCGCAATGCTACAATACTTTATTGTTCATCGTATGTACGATGTACGACTTGGTGTTGCAAAACTATATATTTGTTAATGTGAAGGTAACAGTATGAAACGAAAGGCAGATCTAGAATGTTGGTAAATTAAAAGTACTTATTACGTTTTCCATTGGGAGGTCAGTGAGTTCTTGTGTTAGTCACAGTTAGTATTAATTTATAAGATCTTTAATCTCTTTACATAGCATGATTATGTCACACAATTTATTTATATATGTGTGTACTTATATGTCAAGGAATGCTTGCTTGGTTTCTGGAAAGGCAACCAAATTGTATTATCTCGTGTATTATTTTACACACATTTATATTCATCATAACTTATTTGTATATTGACACGATGATCTGCTATTTCTATATCTACGTAATTACTAAACACACTTCTCATACGAGACCAGAGAAACCTTTGAGGAAATAACCATTAATTGCATGCTAATTGCCTCTGCTGACTAAAGTGAAGCCTTTGACTAATTATACTGCGACACGAAGGCGCACACGTGACGATGACCAGGAAATGCTTATCAGTGCTCTGTAGTCTCCTGGTCTCCTGGTAGGTGCACTGAGGCGACGAAGAGTCCTTTTTCTTTATCTGAGAACTAAAGAAGATTTCCTGGTTATTTTCCATGTCACACCACCAAAAAACGGAATTCACATTCACGCACAAACATGGGGTCCTTTAAACGAGGGGTGAAGAAGCGTAGGCAAGGTGAGAATGGTGAGAGAGGCAGAATTCTGCTTTCCTAGCATTTGGATTACGCAGAAGCGTAAGCAGAAACTTAACATCATTTTCTATGTATAATAAGTATGTATTTAAGTATTTTAAGTATGTTTATCCGTTGTCTAGTAACCATATAACGAGTTTCATAACGAAGCTTCTCTTGGGCTAGATAATTGGTATGAGTGTAGGAAAATTTATTATTATTATTATTATACTAACTATACTTATATCATTTGCACGCAAAATGAGTTTATCTTTTGGTTTTGATCTTCATCTCTATCTTCATCGTGAACACCTTCACCATATCAACTAGTCGGTTCTCAGACACATAGTTTTGTAATTGTGAATTTATAAATACTTGTTCTACGACCTCAACCTACGTTGTTCCCTCTACCGGGTAACAGAACCCTGGTCTCGCGATAACCGCCGGCGTCTCCGGAGACCGCTCACTACACGCGCCTACCCGCCTGCACCTCCGGAGGCAGCTACTGCGGCGAGCCAGCTTTGGTTCCGGTATCTACTGGCGCAGTCTACGGCCCGGGTCTAGGCTGACCTAGGAGCCGAGCTGCGCAAACGAGACTTAAGCCCCCTAGAAGCTAAGTCCTCTTCTCTAATCTGAGCGACACCACTGAATTGTATGCGACCGACGTTACCCACCCCTGGGAATAAACTATTGTAAAGTTTTCACTATTTTTATTCAGGTGTTCAGGTTCAATCAGGTGTTGAAGATGGATTTAAAGGAAACACTAATTATCTCAAATAAAAAAGGAGATGAGCATATAAGTTGAAAGATATGGAAAAGAAAGACCGTTTAAACGATGGATAGACTGAAAGATGATAACTGTTAAGTAATTTGTGGTAGTGGTTAGAAGAATGGAAGTAAGAATCATATTGCGCCTAACCTAAATAAAATAAATTTTAAGACTAATGCTGATGACTTCTTCACATGCAGAAAGTCGCAAGCAAATGCTGAACTGTACTTAGTTTATAGGTAGAACCCACACGTGGTGACGTCATCGTTCATTCTCGCACCTTCATTGCCAATGCATTTATCATTCAACTTAGTTATACGAGTAGTAACGTTCCCCGGTCACGGACACATAACAAAATAAAAATATTGAAAACGGCATTTTTTAAACGACAAAAGACTGCGTTTTAAAAATTTACAACAAAGGACGATGCGTCAACCCGTTCCCCCCAAACCAACAGATTTTAACAAAACAATAAAATTTTACTAATATCTTTCAAAAGGGTTATCCGGGAAAAACCGTGTTGATGAAGTTATCAAGACCGGAAACATATTATGAGGGACGGTACGGTCGACATCTGTCGGGCATGCCGCCGTCCAGGAGAATCACTCCGCCGTATTATTTCTGGTTGTTCTCATCTTGCTAACGGAGAGTATTTGCACAGACACAACCAAGTAGAAAGAATAATTCACCAGCAACTTGCTCTTGGATATGGCCTTGTTGAATCGGAGGTGCCATACTATAAATATGCACCTGCGTGTACTCGAAAATGGTCATGCAACGCTCTACTGGGATCGCTCTATCAATACGGACAGGACTATTGTCGCCAATAAGCCTGATATCGTGGTGGTCGACCGATCCCAGCGCCGGGCAATACTGGTTGATATCACCATACCTCATGATGAGAACCTCGTGAAAGCCGAGAAGGACAAGCTCAGTAAGTACCTTGATAAGTTTATTTTGCAAAAACACATCTTGATAGGGTTAACTTTGAATATAAAGTTTTACTTATCTTAAGTTACTGCAAATGTTATGCTATCTATCGTTCTTCAAGTTACTTCAAAAGTCCTAAACTGGGATAAAATCACTGGCGCTCAAAAGTAGAGCTTGTCCGCTTCAAAATAAGATTTAAATTGAATTGCAATTACAAGTCATGATAAGGGAAAGAGGTCAATTGAGTACATGGGTACATAAATAGATTTATATGACCATATAAACCTTAAGTTTTATCATAAATTACAACCGAGTAGCCATAACAAATTTTATTGCTAAGTCATTGTACACTATGTCGTTCTCTTGAAAATGGGTTATATGTTGCACAGTTTCGGAAATTTTCTATTTTGGAATAGACGTTGTCGTTTTCGGATCTTGTTATTTCAGGAAGTTGTCGTTCTCAGCCTAAGGGTTGATAACAACGTTTTCTTTAAAAAACAACCTTTTACAAAAGCAAAGTGAATAACGTCATTGGTTACAAAATTAGTAAGGTTCTATATTTTAAGCTGTATATAGTAGAAGATACGTTTTATAATTGTTTGTTATTTCAAATAAATAAAAAGAAAATGTTGTTTTTTAGTTGCGAACAATACCACTTTTGTTGCTGGCGACGCGACCTGCATCAATTTATTAATATACTCTTATTTTTCTTTTCTATATCAGTTTGTTATTTATTCACTTTAAGATAATTATACATTTCGGTTTCCATTCGATATACTAACTTCTGAGCTCAATATTTTTTTAAATAACAATTAAGCAACTCGCCTAATGAAACGTTGATGTGAGTTAGTACAAAACATTACATTATATTTATTTAACCTTTTTACCGCCAACAACTTCTGTAGAAGTTCGAGATTTTCGTGCCGTCCACGCCAGCACTTCTATAGAAGTTCTTCTTTGTACCTACTTTATTAAAATACATTTATACGTTGGCGTACAGCGGGACATCGCGTGCAGGATAGTTGGGCGGTGAAAAGGTTAACGGCATTTAGGCGACTTAAATCCTTCCTTACTGGAGTTTAAATCATCTAAATTGATTAGGACATCGATATGTATAAATCTTAATTCTTGGTTAGTCAGATATCAGTAACACACATGCACCGTAATTCACGAGGTCAAACTGCAAAAAGTAAAAGCTTAACGAATGTAGAAAACAAAAGTTAAAAAATATCACCAGCTCAAAAGTAAAGAACCTTGTCTATGCAAGAACAACATTACTCGCATAGTTGCATCCGACCGACCAATGTCATTTCGACAGAGCGTGACGAATAAAACTTTTTTTCATAATATACATTAACGACCAGAGTGACGCTCTCGGACCAGTCCGACTAGTCCTCGCCTAGTGAATAGTTCATATTAGATATAGTTTTTATTGTGTGTATCTGTTGCGCCCGCGCACTGTGATCAACAAACAGTCATGTTATCGTGATTGTGGGAGCAGCTAGTGTGGCGACTCATTTGTTTGTGTTATTTTAAAATAGATCTCCTATTAGTGTCCATAAATGTGTTGTGGAATTTTCCTGTGAGCAGTGCGGCTGATGGGACCAATGTAAGTTAACACTTTCTGTATTAAATAATTAATTGATCAAATGTTATTGAGTTTCTTGCCTCACACGTTTGATAACGTTTCGTTGATAGTACATTTAAGTAGGTTAGGCTAGGGTAGTTATAAATACGAAAATTTTATGATTAAAAAAATAGATACCTATGTTTCAAAACATTAATTTACGTTATCAAAACAGTTCATTTGATAACGTGTAAATTAAATGCTTCAAATTAATAAAGATAAGATTTTTTATCTTTTTTACGTTTGATGAAAATGTTACTTTAAAATGGCGGGCAAAGCGCTATCTGTATAAGTACTCGTATTGTGTAAAAAAGTGATAATCATGGATATCAACATATGAGAAGTATGTTATTTATCTAGCAAATATTCCATAAAGTTACGCAAACGAAGAATTAAGTGCCAAATTAATTATCTGATAACAGACATTATAGTTAAGACATTAACTAGTACGGACTACTTTCACTTAAAAGCATTAAACCATTAAGCCATAACTTTCCGATACCATAAAAGTTTGGACTTCAAGCTTTTGTCTTTATTGTTCTAATTATACTGTTTTGTCAATTAGGTCTTATTAAGTTAATAATATAATATAAGTTAATTATTATAAACATAATAATCCTTATAACTATATAAAAGTCAAACTTTTAAAGAAATATTTATGACGTCGTCTTTTTGTATGTAGATACTTGGGCTCCCAATTTAACCACAGTGCTATAGAACAATTGAATTTCTATACTGAGTAGCTAAATACTTTAAATATATAATTTAATGGTTCAAAGACCGCCCGCTTTTTTAAGTGATATGTCATTTTCTTTGCTAGGGTTTCTACTTGTTTACTTTTTATCTATTGATTGTTTATTGCTTAGTTATCTCTAGAGCATTATTTATCACATTTGGACTTTGAGTCTATGACTGTTAACAGTGGTCCTTGCTCCAATTGAAATAAATTATGAGATTATTTGCATTCAAACACCAATTTATGTGAGAACCTATTTTTTGTTACCAATTTAAACCTGCGGGTTGCCTCTCTATCATCACCACTTGTAAACGTCTCCATTCTGATACTAACTACGGCCTTACCTCGTCGACAATGCCTCATTGGGAAAATAACAAAAAAAAATAAACACAATATTTGGTAATATTTACGTATCAGTACTATTACTTTTATTACATACTAGAAATGCCCCACATTCAAGGGGATCGGGATGTAGGTATATACTTTATAAACCATCACCGAAAAAAAACCAAACTTACATTAATAGAAAACAAAGTACCTGCGGAGACTTCCTGGCGGGAAAGTGAAGAGTCATGTCTGCGGTTTTGTTTTATTTTCTAAATTTTGTGTTATGTCGAATATTAATGTGAAATAATGGTGGATTATTAACCGTTAAGTGTTCGTGTGCATGAGTGTTGGGAAATGAAACAAAACAGTGCAAAGTCACTTTTTAAATTCTCTCAAGAAGTCCGCATGGGGACTTAGCCCCACATTTTTACTGAGATACTCGAGGGGTTGGGGAATATATCATTTCTCACTTCCCATTTCTATTATAATTCATCATAATCATACAGGAAGGAAATATTGTTTATTTATGTATTACTTGTCAGAAAAAATACTTTGACATTGGCTAAATGTGCTAATCGCACGAAGCCATCCACTAAAAGAAAAAAATGTACCTACAAACTTCAAATAAACTGGCAAAACAGTAAACGTATAAATCCTAAAAGCAAAATTAAGACGAGTGAGTATTCTTGCACTGGTGCAGGTGTGATGCTACGCTACCATGATATCACAACGTTAGAACAGTCTCTTGATATGAGAATAAAGACGCGACATTGATCTGTGGTTATGTAAAGCAAAATAATATGACTGTGTAGGACTGCCCTTACGTTATGTATGATACCCTAGTAGCGCCACGCATGAAGAAGTGCAAAATTAGATTTCATTTTTGTAGCAAACTTTATTAATAATTCGTAAAATATTTCTAGATAGGCAAACAAGACAAAACCGTTCACTTAAAAGTTACGATATCTGATTTGCGTAAAATTATGATTCTGTATTTTGATGAAAAAAAAAAGATAGATTCCAATTTTTAAAAACAAAGATAGGTTATTATGACCTCAGAATAATAATTAGTTATTGTTCTGAGGTATGACGACTTTACCGACGCTGTCATACAATTTCAAATTACGAATGTCTAACGACACGACAAGTATTGACCTTAATGTGACGAATGTTTTGTATGACCCTGAATGGCAGCAAATAAAAATACAAAATACTTTTTAAGGCCAATTCATATGAAACAAATAACTACTAGCGATTTTCCCACCCTCAATGAAAAATTATCTTTTAACATCCATTTACCATTTTCCGAATGCAGTGCTTGTCTTTTGTAGTAGGTAAGGTAATCTTCATCTTTTTTAAAAACAATACAAATTATTACCGATGTACTGATTTAGGCGTGCCGCTACCAGGACATCATAATGTTCGAGCGATTCATCGAGATTGCTTACGAGGCGGAGCTGAACACCGTGGAAGACACCGAGCTGCCGGAGCTAGCGTACGAGCTGTGCAACGAGGACCCAGCTACCAGGGATGCAGCGATTGCGGAGTTACGCTCTATGATATACGGTACGCAAAATATTATGGCAGCGGAACTAATAGAGCAGGGTTTGCCAATACGATTATTTATATCGATATATTGGAGACCGGTTTCAGTGGGCGCTGTCAATATTGTGGAACAGCGTTTAGTAATTAATGTAACTCCACATGGCACATCCATGAATTACATTGTTTGCCAAAATTCATTCAATAACCACAGTCGGCTCACTTCGACCGTATTATAATGCAATGACGTCAAAGTTCAAAGTATCATGGACATTAATTAGTTGCACGTCAGCTCTAGACAGTTAATTATACACTTCTTCTATAGAGAAAAACAAAAACATCCTTAGAATTAATAACCAAAGAGATAAAACATGCGCGATAAAAAAACTGTTTTTTCTGACGTTTGTACTATAACCTGCAGCGGCAGGCAAAGCAGCCTTTCTCGGCCCACCGCTGGGCATACTCTTACTCAAAGATATAACCCCATGGAGGTAGTCAATAACATGACTGTTTTCTTTATATTTTACTAGCGGCCGCTCGCGGTTTCACCTGCGTGGTTTCCATTCCCGTGGGAATATATCGGGATAAAAAGTACTCTATGTTTTAATCCAGGCTATAAACTATCTGTATGAAGAATTTCATCCAAATCCATCCATCCGTTGCAGCGTGAAGAAGCAACAAATATACACACAAACTTTCGCATTTATAATATTAGTGTGATGTAATTCTTTTGTACGTGTGTTTGTCACCTGACTCCTCCTAAATGGCTGGACCGATTTGGATAAAATTTTGTGTGTATATTTCAAGGTTCCTGGGTGGTTTGAAAACATAATTGGACCCGGTAGGTGGCGCTGCAATAGGGGTCCATCATGGGATGCGGGTGTTCTCAAGCGGACGAAATCGCGAGCTGGAAATAAGGCGGCCACGATTTATTTTATCATCTATGCTATCGGGCATGTGGCGTGATTAAAATTTGGTTTTTGAGTGTTGTTGTGCGGAATCGAACATTGTGCAACTATCGGAAATGCAACTTCAGGACTCAAGCAGAACTTATTTAGATTCACAGATACAGCAAACAAATTTTACAAGTAATTTAAAAGTTTTCTGTGTATTGCTTCGAAGTTTTATTAAAAAATACAATTTTAAATTATTTTGTAAAATGTCTAGTACATCGTATAAATAGAAGTCTGCTGGACAGTACGACACTAAATCATAAATTATTATAGTGTATTTTTTATAGTATTAAGTAAGGTTTTACATAATACTATAAAAATGAAACACGGTATAGTAAATACGGTTTTTATACTCGGTGTTATTTTAACCGTCTTAAAACCGAAGTCCACATTATGTATTCGTTGTGAATCATTATGTTTATAATGTTAACGTTATCCTTTGTGACGTCCACGTGCCCCTTACTATATTGACTCGTCACTCTTTTTTCACCGTGCGCGTTACAGGATGTTGCTAGAATTTATACCCATCAATTATTTTCTACTTTTTAGTAATTGTAATCTTAATTTAACAATTTTTATTTAACGAATGCTAAGTAAACTTAATTGATACTTTAATTGGGAATAGCACCGTGTATTAGTAATGGATGAAGTTGAGAAAGACCCACAAGGGCTCCAGATCGATCAGTGGTCTGAGAGGGTTAAGAGTGCAGAGTGCAGAGTTTTATTTTTATTTTTTACTAGCTGATAGCCTCAGGCGCGCTTTTCGGCGTCTTTCATCGGACTGTGGGGCAGAGTGCAGAGTGCTGAGACTGAGTTTTTTCCACCATTCGATATGACATTATGATATTTAAACAGCACCGGCTCGTTCCGGTAGCCTTCACAGCCCTTATAAAGGCTAAAGGCAAACCCCAGGGGTTTTACCGGGTCGGTCTTAATCCTTCTTAGAGAAGGACAAGGTCAGCACCGGATCTACGGAGTCTGCGAGCAGAAATTCCCCTGGGTCAAAAAAAAATTACGAGGTGTGTTAAAATTTTGCTTTACACACTCGTTACTGTTAACAAGATCGAATAGTAAATAAAATTCGCACTATGTACACACGCCTGCACACACCACAAACTGTCATATTTCCTCAATAGATTTTGAACTTTAATTAGATGTCATATGGTGTTATATAACAAACAACTATCGCGTTTGAATGTGCCCGACAACTACGTTCGGCGCCGCGCTTGTTGTCAACGCCGCCTGTTCGCGCCACCCTCAAGCCGCACTATCACTCGCCCATCGTTCAAATGCATACCGGCCTCAATGCGCTCCTGTGTCAGCAACCTGGGCAGCTATCCACTCACAGTGTTTATGTTTCTGTGAAACTAAATGTCCTTTATAGCGTTCTTATGTATTATATCTGTGTTTACAAGTTTTTATAATTTTATATAGTTTTGTAATAATAATAATGATGATAATTTTTATAATCTGTATGTTAGTTATGTAATTGGGTCCATCCCGTCTCATCATCATCATCATCATCAGCCCACACACGTCCACAGCTGGACATAGGCCTCTCCAAGTGTCCATCCCGTCTAACTAATAATAATAAATAAATAAATAAATAAATAAATCATCATCATTATCTCAGCCAAAAGACGTCCACTGCTGGACAAAGGCCTCCCCCAAGGATATGAGGGGTATTTGCCGTAATCGCCACGCTTGGCAGGCGGGTTGGCGATCACAGTAGGTTGAGGGTAACCTCAAAGAGATGGCTGCTGCCCATCCTATGGAATGGTCCCATAGTCGGCTTTTACGACACCCACGGGAAGAGATGGGGTGGTGCAATTCTTTATCCCCGGCACCACACGGGGTAATAAATAAATATGGTTGATTTATTTATTGAAGATATTTGACAGTTTTGGATAGGTCGATATACAGGCGTCTGGGTGCCTGGTGTCAGTTTTGTTTTCTAGTATAGTTTTTTTTTCTATCCGTCAATTACGTTTACGGAAACGGAAATTAGTATGGCATTGAAGCAGCGCCTCCTGGCGGCATACGAGAAGAGTTAAAACTTTTGTAATACAAATTCTCGTTTTCGTTAACGTGATCGAACGAAGAACGAAACTCGCAGTAGGCACTCTTTACGCAGAACTCTAGTGAGTCAGCGGTCACGGTGGCGGCATAGTTAATTGAACTTTTCAAAAAACGTTACGTCTGTATTACGCTGTTGCGTCATATTTATTACGCTCGAGCACAGATTGCAGGTTGTTGAACCCATACAAGATGAGTTGTTGTTGTGTATGGGTGTATTTTTAAATGCGTTTATGTAACTTGAGCACGTTTTCGTGTGGTTGTGATGAATATTCATGTTGTTCTATACAATTTCGTAGAGAGAATCGGTATGGTTTGTGACGCCGAAGAATGAAGAAAAAAGAAGTAAGACAGAAAAAAATATGTTTAATTTTGTGAGAGTGTGATCGTTTATACTAATTTCTCTCAAATCTTAGGTTCCTAGGGCTTCTTAGGTTAGGTATCCTATACCGTAGAGGTGACGTTTTACAGCTTCATATTGTCACCGAAAACTTAGGCCGTCGCTCAGTTATTTGTATAAAATCGCCAGGAGAGAGCCGACCCCGGTGTGCCATGAGTGTGGTGCTGCGGAGGACACAGCTGAACACACCCTAGCGGTGTGTGGGGCGTGGGCTGCGCAGCGACATACTCTGTTGGGCACTATCGGGGGTGATCTCTCCCTCTCCAGCGTAATAAAATCCATGCTGGACAGTGAGAGGTCGTGGACGGCCATGGCCTCCTTCTGTGAAGCGGTAATTTCACACAAGGAGGCCGCGGAAAGGGTCCGCGAGGAATCTATCCATGCGGACTTAATCCGACGCAGACGAAATGGGAGAAGGAGGCGGCAGTATGCCCGCTTCATTCCCCCGCATTGAGGTGACGGTCAGGCACGGGGAATCCCTGGCCGTCCACTAGCCTCAGGACGTCTGGAGCACGCTCAAACATCCTCGAACGTGCTCTCTCTGGCGGGCCGCCGCTAGGGTGAACACTGGTGACTGCCTAACCGGTGACCCCAGTCATCCTAGCGGCCGTGAAGGGGATGTACAGTGGTTTTTAGTGGGTAGGCCCCTCCTCCTCCCGAATCCCTATCGAGACCCTCGGGTCTGGGCAGGGAGGCGGGAGCTGGAGGGGAGAACCCCACATAAAAAAAAAATAAAAAAAAAAAGGCCGTCGCTCAGTTAAAACACACTAATTTTCAATTTGGACCTGCACCCTTCTGACATACCGGGTCAGGCGCTCTCCCAATAATTGAGCTATCGTGGTTCTAACCAGCCCGCCGAAATTATTCAACACTATTTACTTTTTTACTTTGAAAGCCAAAGGCGCCCACTCAATGTCAACAACTATCGTCATTAACATCCAATCATAATATTTTTACAAATAAAGAATACTTATGATCAGTTAAGAAGTAGGCAAGCTATTTATAAAATGTTTTGTTTTGTATATATAATTTTTAACGCAAACTTTTTTTGTTGCAAACAAATTACAAAAATACAAATGTTGAAAAAATTTCCACGAGCTGGATTTGAACCTGCACCCTTCTGACATACCGGGTCAGGTGCTCTCCCAATAATTGAGCTATTTACTTTGAAAACCAAAGGCGCCCACTTAATGTCAACAACGTCAAATGTCAGCAGGTACGTGAACATCTCAAAGCCGTATGTGGATCTAATGTTTGCACTGTAGAAGCTTTGAAGTCTCGCGGAAATTACAGTTCCTTCAAATTTGGAGTCCCTGTTAAATGTTATGTCATAGTACTTGCTCCTGAAAGCTGGGCAGAAAACATGTGTGTGAAGCGGTGGAGACAGAATTTTCGTTACAAAGCTGAAAACAATAAAACCGTGCAATAAAGCCCTGAGAATTGAAGTAACATTATCAAAATGTAAGAGGTTTACGGTCCAAAACTGAAGTATTTTACGAAAGTATTCTCTCAAGTACATCTGATGTCATCGCGTTGACGGAAACGTTTCTCACCAGTTCAGTGTACGACGCTGAGCTTTTTCCAGCAGAATTTATAATCATCAGAAAGGACCGCAAAGGTGATATAGGATGGGGTGGTGTATTGCTAGCAGTGCGAAGTAAATTTGTGGTGAGTGAAATTACTAATGTGGATGGATTGACAGACGAAATGGAAATCGTATTTGCTATTACAATGTATAGGAACATTAAATTATTATGTAGTGCCGTTTATCTCCCTCCAAATTACAATGATGAAAAATATCTTAGTGTTACTAGCTTGAATAGAAAATGTAGTGTGTAAATAACCAGATCTAGATTTTGTTATAATGGGAGATTTCAATCTAAAGTCTTGTAGCGCAGCTGTAAAGAATAGTTACGAAAATTTCCTAGAATTTTGTAAATTTAAACAGTAAGTATAATATTGTAGTTAACACTCCTGGATCTGATATTGAGTAACTTTGAGGCAAATGTTGTGGAAATCACAGGGTATGTCGAACCGCTTGTGCCCCCCTGATGCTTATCATCCCCTTTTGTTACTAACAATATCCTTGAGGCAATCGATCTGGAGATCGTTCCCTCATCCTACCATGGTACCAGGTAATGCGGGCTGGAATTTAAAAAAGGCTGACCTATGTGCTCTTTATGTGAGTATAGCTGAAATAGACTGGACCTGTCTCCACAAAAGTGAAGATGTTGATGAAGTAGTCCATCAGTTCTATGATTATATTTATAAATGTATTAATGATCTCGTCCCGGTAAAAATATTTATTATGGCTTCCAACACAAATATAATTACCAAAACTGGTATACAAAAGAAATAATAGGACAAATTAAACTAAAATATTTTCATCTTAAAAGGTATAAATTAAAAAAAGTGTTTAATCATGAAATGTACAAGTATTAAAGAAGTAAAGTAAAACATTTAATTAATGAAGCGTATAACATACACATAAAAAAATCGAACAATTAATTTTAATGATGCTAGCAAGTTCTAGAATTATGCCAATAGCAGACGCGTGAATGGAGGTAAAAACGTGGAACACACGTTCAAAGAAAAAGTTGTCGTGAGGCAAGATGCGGCTACCGCATTTGCCGACTACTTTGGGACTGTATTCTTAGACAACTTTATATCTATATTTTATTTTATTTTCTTGGCTTAAAACATGTGTCAAAAAATACATACAACCCTAAATTTTCACCCTTTTATCACCAATATTAATCATTTGATCAGTTGTCTCCGCCAGGCGTCTACCGGTGCCACTTCTCACCCAGTTAACAGCACGGAGTAGGAATGCCTATCAATAAATCCCAAGGCCAAACGATGTCTGTTTGTGGCTTAGATTTGAGCACACCATGTTTTTCACACGGAAAATTATACGCGGCATGCTCTCGAGTGGGCAAACCATCCAGTTTGTTTGTGTTAGCAAAGGTGTTAGAAGATGGGCTAACAAAAATATTGTACACACTGTAGCATTAATGGATTGATATTGTTTGTTAGTGTTATTGTCGTAATTAATGATATATGTAGGAATAAATTATAATCATTATCAGCTCATTTTGTGTGTCTACTGCTGGGGCACGAGCCTTCCCTATGGATGGATAGGGAGAACGGGCTTTTATGCTACCACGCGGGCCCAGTGCGGATTGTTAGTTGTTAACGACTGCTGATGCAACCGGGACCAACGGCTTTACGTGCCTTTCGAAGCACGGAGGAGCTCGAAATGAAAAATGACCGGCATTTGCAAAAGTTGCCTAACCTCAGCACTCGCAGACCGGGCGCGTTAACCACTGCGCCACCGAGCTCCTCAAATTATAATAATTAAATTATAATAAAGTAAAAAAAATAATGTTTAGTGTTTTGTTATTTTTATATTCCGTCATCGTTCACAGCCTTTTCACAGCGCTCCATGCCTCTTTATCTCTTTATCATATACCACATCCTCATACATTTACAATAAGTTAGTTATTTTTTTTCTACCCTACAAATTCCCTTTATATTATTCCATTAGAAATAATTGGCAAAACAACGTTTGCCGGGTCAGCTAGTAATAATATATTATTCAAGCCAGTGCGGCGACTTATTTCCACACGCATTTGTCTGCAATATAGTCATTTACCTTATAATAAGCTTTCTTAATTAAAACATGTTTAACATGCGTTTTGAATTGAATATCTGTCAACGCAATTATAACATCAGGTATTTTTATTATAAAATCGAATTGAGTGACCTATAAAGGATTTACTACTCTAGCTGAGTCTGAGCTTCGGTGCACATAATTTATTCTGATTCCTTGTATTAAATCCGTGAAACTCGTTTTTCTTGGTAGGTTTTTACGCGGATACATAGTATTTACAAATATATATAATGACAGTAAAGTTGAAATATGTAGTTGTTATAAAATTGATAGGAAGTTAAAGAGAGAACGGAACGGAAGGTTGAGATAGAGAGAGAGAGAAATTTAGGAACCGTCAGCATTCCTATGCTGACTGTTCCTAAATATGCTAAATCACTCGGACGGAGTCGTGTGTCATCTATATAATTAATAGAGATGAATCCAAAAGTCATTTATTTTGTGTTGTTATTTCCAGAGCGTGGGCAATGCCAGCCCATAAGGATCGACGATACGTTCCTACTCCGATACCTGCGTGCGACTAAGTTCATTATACCGAAAGCACATAAATTGGTGAGTTTTTTTATTTTCACAAAAAAAGATTATAAGATTAAGATAATCTAATTCAGCTTCAGTGCAGCAATTAGCAATTAAAAAAAAAAGTAAAAAAAAAAGAGATATCGTCAAATATTAATTGTACTTATTTAAGGAAAAACTGATAGTACGGTACGGAAATCCTTGACCCTGATAACCCTTTGGCAAGGTCCTATCTACATCCATTTAGTAGTTTCTGCGTTTTTGATTCACCGCGAGCGACGGCAGACAGATAAAAATAAACGAAAATCATTTAACGCTTATAACGATATTAGACGTGACCTTCATTTCAACAGATTTTTTTAAATATTTCATGTACTAAAACCAGTTCTACTATAGAAGGTATATAAGTTCAGGTTGCGATCATGCATGTTAAGCAACTTTCGAAATGTTATGTCATCGGATGGGTGACCAAAGCACTATCTCGAGCTCCTCCATGCTGCAGAAGGTTTGCTAAGCAGTTGGTGCCGGTTATAGCGGTTAGATAGATGGTAGTCTTTTACCTATAAGGATGCAGAGAGTTAAGTGTGTTATCATCACCGTCACATCTTCAGCTCATTTTTATGACCCCTCAGCTGAGGCACGAGCTTTCCCTTTGGATGGATAGGGAGAATGAGCCATAAACTACAACGCTGGCCCAGCGGATTGGCGGTTGTGAACGGCTGCTAATGCAGCCGGGACCAACGGCTTTACGTGCTAACGTGCCTGCCGAAGCACGAAGGAGCTCGACATATTTTGCTTTAGTCATTCATCCGTTGAGATATGAAATTTTTGGTCAACCATTGATGACAGACCTTTGCGAAGCTTATAAGATAATGAGGTACACAGGGCGGCAGATCAACCTACCCAATCCTGTCAAAGGAGATGTTTCAATTTGGGCCGAGTCTATGTACAGTACTTTAAAAAATAGGAACAAATATAAGGATTCTCAGATTAATTTAAAAAAAAATATTTCTCTAGTAATTTTTTGGTTCATAAATGTTGTTGTGACGAATTTGGACCATATTTAAAACATAACACGTTCAAAAACAGAAATAAAAATTAACCTTTTAGGTTCTAAGAGATCGAATCCGATCGCGGGCGAGCTTCCGTCAAACCCCAAGCGATCACATTAGAACTTAAACATCGTCTATTTAGAGCCTACTTTTGTATGAAGAAGTTTAGCCATATGAGTTATTGAGATAAAACATGAAAATAAGCCGTGATTAGGACGTCAAACTCATAGTCAAATTGACATTGATTGACGTTCGCCATTGTTGATTTTGAAATGTCAAAAAATATTTTAAAATGATTTGAACCACAAAATAAAGCTAAATTATGAAAAAATTTATGTTTGTAATTGATTATTTATTTTATTTTTTCGATTTATTTTAGCTATACAAAAACTTAACCCAGTGTCCATACAAACTTGAAACATCTCCTTCCTCCAATGAATATTGATCCTTATAACCAAATAATAAAGTTCAAAATTGATTGTAGACATTGACAGTTATGGGTAGATTGATCTGCCGCCGTGTGTACATAACATCGTAACAAAAATCTTAGTTAACATGTCACATTATTTGTAGCTCTACTTTACTCTAGAAACGCTTAGAGCATTAAACCATAATACTCTAAGTAGAAACGTTAAATACATTCTATGTGGTAACTATACTCGTATTATAGTTGCATAACCGACTCGCCAAGATGAGGATTTTGATGGATTACGCAACCAAACTGATTTTCGTCCGACTTTTTCGGCAACGCAACGATTCGCTCACGGTTGGATAATAACTTGATATAGTGGAGGCAGAAACTTTCGGATAGTTTATAGTTACATACATATACACTTTCACCATAAACTGCGATGAGAGTTTTGATAATTGTTATTAAGATACGTAGACCGCACACATCCATACATGTAAGTTATAAAAATAATGTGTTTTTGTTTTGGATATATTTTTAATATAGATTATTATCAATGCGCTAGTAATATATTACCATATAACAGGCAAAGGGATGTATATTCCCACCAAATTTTGAGCTTTATGCCATTGAGATAAGATTGAAAACCAATGAAATATTCAAACATGTTATGCCCGTTATAGGGTTAACCCTAGTCATGTTATCCTATCCAAAAAGCTAAACACTTTTGTTAGGTGTGGGTTCACATGTCAGTAGTAGGGATTCAACCCGGGCCTATGTTTGGCTTGCGACACATCAAAGTTTAGTTTTAAAATACACTTTTTATTACTTTTTGGTGCTTTGTGAAACTTAGGGTCATCTATATTAATATTATAAAGCTGAAGAGTTTGTTTGTTTGAACGCGCTAATCTCAGGAACTACTGGTTCCAATTGAAAAATTATTTTTGTGTTGGATAGTCCATTTATCGAGGAAGGCTTTAGGCTATACAACATCACGCTGCGACCAATAGGAGCGAAGCATCAGTGAAAAATGTTGCAAAAACGGGAACAAGAGCCTAAAAAATTAAAAATGCTGCCGAAAGTCACTATTCCACGCGGACGAAGTCGCGAGCACAGTTAGTAAATAAATAAAACTAAACCTGTAAACTAAATAAATAAATATTACTCGACGATTCGATCGAGTAACACGCTCGAATCGTTCGTTACTTCCTAGTATTGTTTATGTTGTCTAATATTTAAGATTAGTGAGCTTTTGTGCGCAGAATAAAACACTGTGGACTACGGGTTCTTTTTAACTTAAGAGCGTTTACGCCGCTCACTAGCGCCGCCAATGAAAAAAAAAACATATCTACTAATTAGAGATAGAAAATCAAATTATGCTCAACAAACTATTTGAATGAAGTAATTTAGCATTTTTACGTCACCTAATGAACACCTGACATGTTATGGTTTAGTTAAATAAGGCGTTATAGTTAAAAGTGACCGTAACGTCTTATTTAACTAAACCAAAGCATGTGAGGTGTTCATTAGGTGACGTAAAAATGCTAAATTACTTCATTCAAATAGTTTGTTGAGCATAATTTGATTTTCTATCTCTAATTAGTAGATATGTTTTTTTTTTCATTAGTGGCGCTAGTGTGCGGCGTAAACGCTCTTAAAGCAAGCACTAGTGCTTTAAGTTAAAAAGACCCGTTAACTTGATGTTTTAAGAAATAATATACGTAAAGAAGTAAAATAAAACAAATATTAATTACTCACTTGTATTGTTAATTTTTTACAATATTCGTGCCTACTCTTTTTACCATTAATTTGTCGTAGCGTAATTTCGAATGCCCGCCATATAAAAAACGCCCACAGACAACACATCCAGCTGTCATTGACAAGCAGTCGAATCTAAGCGTGAAGTATTTAATCAAACATTAAAGCTATTACAATATTGCATGATTAATGAGAACGGTTTGTTAGCTATACAACCTTATTTTTAGTTTATACGAAAATTTAAACACGGGTCAAATATTTTCATTTACAGAATCAGTACAAAAAAAATTAAAATAATATCTTAAAAACTCACGAAGTTACAAGCTTTTTGTGCTGCACCGTTGTGTGTGTATAGTAGGGTATACTTTATTTGAGATTTTGTAAATATTATTTGGTCAAAATGTAACATGGTATAAAAAATATTGAAATCGATTCTATTACTGATTCTGAACAAACAGTTTTCAGGTTTCGTATAAACTAAAAAATAACATTGTATATCACATCACACTAATATTATAAATGCGAAAGTTTGTGTGTATATTTGTTGCTTCTTCACGTTGCAACGGATGGATCAATTTGGATTAAATTCGGCATATAGATAGTTTATAACCTGCATTAAAACATAGAATACTTTTTATCCGGCTGCTAGTTAATAATAATCTTCAATAATAAAGCAATGACAAGACTAGTCTACTACAAAGGGTTCCTATGGGCTCCATTAATGTATTCTAGTTTGTTGTACACACGCGTGCACATCGGACAGACTACCACAATCTGTCAAATTTCTCCAATTGACTTTGAACTTTATGGAGATGGAATAAGGTTGAACATTTATTGAAGCTATTTGATAATTATGGATACTTATAAAATTTATAAATACAGTGAAAAAATTAAACGCCTACCCAACCCAGCCAGGAATCGAACTTGGGTCTTCCGCAATCCGGGCGGCTGCACTGACCGCTATGCTACCGGGAAGGCTGACGTAAGCGCTGAATTTTGTTACTGCTTTTTTAATTTTTTGAGTGCTAATACCGGCACAGTACGCCATCTATCCAGCGGTCATTGCAACTGATGGCTATGCAGATTCATCTTTGCAGATAAAATACCACAAATTTGATAACACAACGCTATAGTAGATTTTTACTTTTTATTTACAGGTGTTAATTGCTGCACTGAAGCTAAATTAAATATTTATAAAATACAGTGAACAAATTAAACGCCTACCCGACCCAGTCAGGAATCGAACCTGTGGAGTATCTTGCGCCCATTCTTCTCCACAGCTAAAAAATAGACGTCCTGAATGGGTAGTAGGTAAAAAAATTATGGACGATTCAAAAGCACTTTTCTAAAGTTTATTTGAATAAAGAATTGACTTTTTGAGAATTGAGAATTTGACTTTGACTTTGACTTTGAACCTGGGTCTTCCGCAATCCGGGCGGCTGCACTGACCGCTATGCTACCGGGTACCTATGCTACCGCACTGTATTTTATAAATTTTATAAATATTTAATTTAGCTTCAGTACAGCAATTAGCACTTGAAAAAAAAAGTAAAAAAATAGTTATGGATACGTCGAAGTGCAGGCGCCTGTACCGATACTTTGTACATTGTGATGAGAAAATAAATATGTTAATCGCTGGATGAACCTTTACCTACCAAAAGCGCTGTATCTAATGTTGCCAATTACTCACAGCTAGTGCGATACTGCACGTTCAGAGAGCAGTACCCGTCGCTGTACCAGGATGTGGACCTGTGGGGGCTGGCGAGGGTCCGCGGCGCCTACGAGGGCACCATGTTCGACCGCCCGGACGTCGGGCGCCTCACCATCTTCAGATTTGGTAATACATACTAGTGATTTAACGAATATCAATTTTTAAGCATTTGCGAACGCGAATGGCGATGCGAATATCTGCCGCCGATATTCGCGAATGCGAATGCGAATATTCACTTTTGAAATTGGCGCCACTTTTTGGCTCTATTTTTTTTTTTTTTTATTTATTTATCATTCCAATAGTTATTACAAAAAAACCATATATGCGATAACTTTAAAAACCAATAAGGTTTAAGCTTAAGTTATCGAGAGTTACTTTTTTTTTTTTTTTTTAGACAGCTATCTTGTCGCGCGAGTCGCACTTGCCATCTCGTTTGCATATTGCCGAGCTGATCCGAAAAAGATCAATCGATGGTGATATAGCGTGTACCCCCCACTAGGTATACGGCCTACAGATGTTTTAGTCAATAGCTATCACACCACACTTTTGCAAGCAGCTACCACAGCATGATATCGGAGTTTTTACACTACGTCTCCGAGAGACGGCGCTTAGTATTTAGTTAATTATCAATTAACCGTAATAAAATAAAAAGATTAATATAACAATAAAGAGTTTTAGGAATAGTAAACACATTTTCTCTCAAAAAATATATATATATATATATATTATGTCCATAAATTGATACAACTTCGGAATTTAAAAGAAAATTCCACATTTAAAATATTTCGCATGGAATCACAATATTTTGTACTTATCAAATACCTACTTTTCAATTCGTTGAAATGAAATTGTTCATTTGGTAACAGAAGTTCAACATTCCTCTATTGCAGTTTGGTAATAAATTTGTTATTGAAAATTGTTAAATGTAAAAGAACTTTTCAAAAGTTTATTGTCTTCTAAAAGAGGTTTCATAGTGGAATATCTTGTTTGTTATTAGTATTTTCAGTTGAATACCTACAAGTTGATTACTTTACGTTCAAAATAAAGGAAGATTTATGTAAAGACTGATAAAATTTAATAGAAGAATACGTAAATGTTTGGAGGCCTATCACGAAATGCGCGCGCTCGCGCTTTTTCAGTAAGTACTACGAGCGGCCGACGCATCGCAAAAGTAGCACTTTATGCAGTTGTAATTACATTTACTCGTATTTGAAGTCTAATAATTTTTATCGTTCATAAAAAGTTTTTGAGATCTTACAAACTAACGTTAATTCTGGTGTTTTTAATTAATAATATTAATGGAGTAAGGAGATATTTACAGCTAATTCTGAACGTTTCATGGATTTGACTGGGTTTTTTTTTGTAGGAATTCCATTCATATTTCGAAATTCCGAGGCCGCTACAAACTTAACCACTATTTAAGAGATATTAATATATATCTTTCATTTCGTTTGCTTAGTAAAGTAGTTCAATCCATGAGTTTGAAATTTGTCGTCAGCGTATTTAATTGAAAACTAGCTTCGGAATTTTGGCTTTATATAAATAGAAAAGGGAAAATTGCAGAAAGCGAGGCCGCTACGAATTACACTAATAACTATTCTCCACCATACCTACAGTCAAAATTGTCTAAGGGTTTCAGTTTCTCTGAACAAGAACGCCGAAATTGGGCATTTTATGCAAAAATCAAGGTCATAATGTAATCACGGTCCAATAGTAGGAGTTGTTCGTTTGTATCACGGGAGTCATCTCAGAAGGTTTGGACGGTGATAAAAAGTGACCCTGTATTTGCAAGGCTTTGTTTGTACATAATACAAATTCTTATTAGGTAATGCATATTTTATTTGTTTCATTTAGTTACCTAATATTATTAAGATCTTATAAAAAAAATTCAGACGTTGATATTCGCAAAATATTCGCATAAATTTTGCAAATGCGAATGCGAATACGAATGTCAAAAAACATGCTAATATTCGCGAATGCGAATGCGAATGCGAATATTCGTTACATCACACATACTAGTGATGTTACGGATATCAATTTTTGAGCATGCGAATGCGGATGCGAATATTCACTTTTAAATTTGGCGCTATTTATTTGGCTCTATTTTGACAGCTAAATTGTACAGATGTTTTTGCCAACTGCTATCACACCACGCTTTTGCAAGTAGCTACCACAGCATGATATTGGAGATTTTGCATTACGTCTCCGAGAGACAGTGGGAGTTTAGTAGTAGTTAATTATCAATTATGCGTTATAAAATAAAAAGATTAATATATCAATAAAGAGTTTTAGGAATAGTAAACACATATCTCCAAAACATAAATATATAACATCCATAAATTGATACAACTTCGGATATTAAAAGGAAACACTCAATTTAAAATATTTCCCATGGAATTTAAAGATTTAATATTTTTCAAATACTTTTCAATTCATTGAAATAAAATTGTTATTAATTCACAGAAGTTCAACATTCTCAATTCTCAATTCAACGTCCTCTACTGAAGTTTAATTTTATATTTGTTTTTGAAAATTATTAAGTAGGAATATTATTCAAAATATTATAAATGTTATAGTTAAGAGAAAATAACTTTTTAATGTTAAAAATTTAAATGTTAACTGCCATCTAAAAAAAGTTTCATAGAGGAATATCTGGTTTGTTATTAGTATTTTCAGTTTAATAAAAGTTGATTATTTTCAGTTTAAAATAAAGGAAGATTTATGTAAAGATTGATAAAATTTAAGAGAAGAATACGTTTTTGTTTGAAAATGCATGTTAAGCATTTCATATTTTTTGTTTGTTCATTTCTAACGAAAGCTTGATTATTTATATAATTTACAATACCGAACCTATGCCAAATATTAAAGCGAAGGCTGATTATCATACTAATATTATAAAGAGGAAAGCTTTGTATTTTTGTAAAATTCTTTCACCATTAGAATGCTACATTAGCCCTGACTTATTAAGCTTTATTAAAAAAGAAATATCCACCCGTGCGAAGCCGGGACGGGCCGCTAGTAATTAATATAATTACGATTGATATAAATTTGCAAGACTATGTTTGTAATACAAATTATGAGAAATGCATATTTTATTTGTTTCATTTACCTAATATTATTTACGTCTTATAATATTTTTTCGCAAAATATTCGCAAAAATTTTGCGAATGCGAATACGAATGTCAAAAAACATGCGAATATTCGCGAATGCGAATGCGAATATTTGTTACATCACTAATGCATACATACAATCAGTCCCCCTAGACGAGCATAGCATCATCGCTATCACCATCACCACCATCATCATCGTCATCATCATCATCGTTATCATCATCATCATCACCAGCATCGACATCATCATCATCTAACCTTGGCTGACAAAAAACGTCCTCTGCTGGACAAAGCCCTTCCTCAAGCCAAGGAATAACGCTAACAGAATAGAAATGGGACAGAATGATTTATCGTAGGATGGTGTTTAGTTTAACACTATAAGACCAGTAATCGACACATTAATCGTCATAAAAATTTTACGAAAGAAAAGAGAGGCCTATGCCCAGCAGTGGGTCGAGGCATGATAATGATGAAAATTTTACAAGATGGCAGCTAGAAAGCAGGTGGTCTTTATTTATTTTTAGCTAAAGACTAAAATCACTTGCCGACCTCTATTTTTAATGATTAAAAGAAAAAATATCGATCATTGGGTCTTGTCGAACACTGGTGCCAGTGGTGCCATTACCCTATTGGGGTTGATGTTGGCGATGTTGTTGATGATGGCCAACGATGCGTGTAAATAATGTTTGATTAGCTTTTTGTCAATTTCATACGTTTATTTATTACCTAGCGGCCACTCGCGGTTTCACCCGCGTGGTTCCCGTTTCCGTAGGAATATCGGGATAAAAAGTATTCTATGTGTTAATCCAGGTTATAAGCTATCTGTATGTCGAATTTCATCCAAATCCATTCAGTAGTTTTTACGTGAAAGAGTAACAAACATCCATCCGTACTTACAAACTTTCGCGTTTATAATATTAGTAGAATTCCATTCCATTTCTGGGGCTGGCCTGTCCCCTTTATGGGTGGGCAGAGATCACTTCTTGCCATTTGCTACGATCCATAACATACTTCTTTCGCTTCATCTACTCTAATTTACTCCATCAGATTTGGTAATAGCAGTACTATTTTATTTTAAAGAGTGCATCATGTTCTCGTTTTCTTTGAGTCTTTAAAACACTGCCGTGAAATGGTCATGATACTCCGAAATCAGCTAGAGTTGTGGATTGTAGTCCTTAAGTCAGCTTAGATCCGACTTAGCTTATATCGTGCCAGCTCGATGTAAGTATGCTCTTTGATGTTAAAGACAGATTTATTCAAACAACTATTTGGACCTCTTTGCCACAACAAGTACTTACATTAATGGCTACTAGCGGTCGCGCATTGGTCGAAGTTCGACCGTAATTCACAAAATGCAATGTTTATACAAAATAATGTAACACATTATCACCAGCTCCTCTTTATGTCCCTTCCCCACTGTTGGGGCACGAGCCTTCCCTATAGATGGATAGGGAGAACGGGCCATAAGTCACCACGAGCCCAGTGATTGGTGATTGTTAACGATTGCTTATGCAGCCGGGACCAACGGCTTTAAGTGCCTTCCGAAGCACGGAGGAGCTCGAAATGATAAATTTTGTGTCCCCCATCCGATGACCGGCCTTTGCGAAACTTGCATAACCTTAGCACTCACAGACCTGGCGCGCCAATGCGCCAGCGAACTCATCAATGTAACACATATTATAAGGAGAGGAGCTCCTAGCGTGGGAGATAAATCAAACAGCCAGTATGTTGTCTATAGCTTCGTGAGCTGAGAGCTAAGAGATTATTTTATTTGTATTTACATGTTATACTAATTATTGCCAATGCTTAAGTATGTGCGTCAGCTGGAAACAGCAGTGTGTGTGCTCTAGATACAAAGTCCGAGCTGACGCTACACATACATTTCATCTTTCTGTAATCTATATGCATACAGTTTAATAACAAATAATTTGTGTCTATGATTCAGGAGTATGGGACCCTAGTGAGTTCCCTGTGGAAGAGCTAGTGCGCGCGGGCATGCTGATGACGGAGATCGGCCTACGGCAGCCGAAATTGCAGGTGCTGGGGGGGACCGTGCTGGTAGACCTGGAGGGGCTCACGCTGCGGCACGTGGCGGCCCTCACGCCGACCGTGGCGTACCAAATCGTCAGCCTAATGGGGGTCAGTTGTAGTTGTAGTAATTGCTTTTGTATTAATATTGGTAACAAAAACACAAATGTTGAAAAAATTTCCACGAGCAGGATTTAAACTTGCACCCTTCTGACATACCGGGTCAGGTGCTCTCCCAATTGAGCAATCGTGGTTCTACCAGCCCGCCGAAATTATTCAACACTATTTACTTTTTACTTTGAAAGCCAAAGGCAACCATTCAATGTCAACAACTACCGTCATTAACATCGGATCATAATATTTTTACAAATACTAAAGTTCAGTTAAGAAGTAGGCAAGCTATTTATAAAAATGTTTAAATTAATTTTTCCAACATTTGGGTTTTTGTAATTTGTTCGCAACAAAATTTGCGTTAAAAATTATATAAACAAAACAAGAACATTTTAATATTGGTGACCAAAACCGACCTAAACGGTTGTTAGGTTGCACTTACACCAACCTTTTTTGGTTTTGTTTTTAACTTTTTTATTATTTTGGGGAACTTAATTGTTTGTCAAAAATACCCTTACTTACTTACTGAATTTCAAAGAGTTTCAACAACGGCGCTGCTTTTCATTTCTGTGTTGCTTCTGTATAGGACCCATCAGTGGGCTTTTCAAAAGCAACAAAAAGGAGCACACAGCTGAGGTGTTTTTTAACTTTGAAGTTTTCTATTTCGTATTTTATTTTCTCAACGAATTTTTTTCAACTTCCACTGTACATTTTCAGGTTGCGCTACCAGTTCGCTTGAGGAGTTGCCATATCATCAACTACTCCTGGATCCTCAACACATTCTTCTACCTTTTTAAAAGATTCATTCCACGGAATGCTTGGGACAGAATCTTCTTTCACGGCTACGACCTTAAATCACTGCATAAACATATTGACCTAGAATGCCTCCCCAAGAGATACGGCGGTACTTGTAGATACTTCGCAGATTACAATACTTGGCTTCTCAAAATTAAAAAGTATCGAGATGAAAGCTTTGATAAAGACATGAAACAGTTAGGGTACCTTGTGAAGGAATAAAGTAATATGTTTTGTGTTTTTTTTTTAAAGAACTTTAATTTGAGTGTGTTTTTGCTAAGCAACTTTGGCAGATCAAAGAAATGTTTGAATGAGGAGTAACCAAAGATTTTTTATCTTGGAATCTTTAAAACATGCTTGTTGTGTTCATTGAAACATGAACTCCATCGGCTGTTAATACAAAAATCGAAGTCAATATAATAATATTATTTATTTTTATCTTGATATTTGCATATATTATACTTGTGATTAATACCAAAAGCGTTGGCCGCCAGAAGGTTTGTTGGTAGGATGGCATCATAAAGGTCACGGGAAAGAATTGGTTGGAAGAAGCCCAAGACCGGACAGGATGGCGTGCATATGAGGAGGCTTACACTCAAAGAGCAGTAGGTGACTATAGGCTGAAGAAGAAGAAGATACTTGTGAATATCACCCTTTATAGGAGATCTAGTGTTCAGCAGAAGTGGCCAAAAAAATAAGTTTGTTTTATGACTTTTTATAAATAAGAAAACGTTTTAAGCGTTTTCGCAAGCAACATAGCACCTCGTCGCTATTCATCAATGTGTTTTGTATTCATTTTATTACTTAACTGCCTCTGTGGTCTACAAATTAGACCACTCTATATTCACTTACCATCATGTGAAGATATAAAGGACCAGCGCTCAAATAGATAGTAAATATTATAAAAGAATATGCTGTGGAAATTATTGTGATACTTCGAGTTTGAGGAATATACTTTAGTCCAATATGAAAATAAGTAAGTATCAATATTTTTATCGCGTTATTCGTGTATGTATATATAGCTATGTAAATCGATAATAATAGTAGGATAAGTTTTGAAAACGAATACCAATGGCCTTGCCAATAAATGTTTACGAGCGGTGTAAAATACTTATGTTTAAGTTTTTAGAGGCCTCGTGTCCACAAAGCGGTTAAGGGAGAGGAGAGGACATGGGAGGAAATGTGTTGAGAACAACCAAAAACATTTCCTACTTTCGGTGTATTTATCACCAGCTCATTGTATATCCCCACTGCTGGGACACGAGCCTTCCCTATGGGTAGATAGGGAGAACGGCAATAAACCACCACGCGGGTCCAGTCCGCACCTCATTTGTAGTTGTTAACGACTCACGGAGAAGCTCGAAATGATAAATGTTTGGTCACCCCTCTAATGACCGGTCAACGGTCGGCCTTAACCTTAGCAATCGCAGTGGCGATGCAAATAGACCTTTTTAAAGCCAAAGTCTTTAAAGAATACATTTATTGCTGAATTAACAGAACAATATACAGAAAACACAGTCTTCACAATAAAATAAAATGAAATAGCGTCGCGACGAGAGTCGCGGAGGCTTTGCTTATATCGACCGTTCCCGTCGGCGACCGGAGGGCTCTCCGATGGAAAAAACTGCTTAATTTTTTCACACGTTTAAGCATTGTACGATTTTAAAAAAGCATGCTTAAAAAAGCGCTTATTTGCTTTTTTGCGTGTACCTACTTACAAAAAGCTGTCTACGTTGTGTTGAAACGAAAAACGTGAAGCTGTCTGTCCGCTTACTTGCTTAATACGTTTTTCGTTGGTAACATGTTTTGTTGTCAACATGTTTCATTGAAATTTTTTTAAACGAATATTTAAGTATTAAGTTGTACGACGTAGGTACATGTAGAATTTAATGTTTTAACTGGAAGTTAATTTTTTTTTAAATAAATAAACATTCCTACACTCTCACCAATGGTCTAGCCCAAGAGAAGTTTCATTATGAAACTAGTTAAATGGTTACTAGACAACGGATAAACATACTTAAAATACTTAAATACATACTTTATTATACACACATACCCAGACCCGAGACAATATAGAAAAACAATAATTTCTAAATTGGCCCGACCGGGGATCGAACCCGGGACCTAAGAGATGGGGACACCATGAAAACCAGTGTACAAACCACTCGACCAAGGAGGTCGTCAAATTTACGTAATTACACTAATGTTATTACACAAATTTTTAAAACTTACTAAGTATATTAGTACAGATTTCCATAAAGCACGTAAATAAGCAGGCAAGCAAGCAAGCGCACTTACCGCTTCACATTGAAAAACGTACTAGGTACTTCTTACTTTTTGTATAAATGTACCTAAACGAAACAAGTGTTAATTAACCGACTTAAATATCAAAATAATTGCGAACACTTTTTAAAGTGAAAGCATCATACGTTCAAACCTAAAAAGCACGCTTATGCACTTTTTAGAAAAGCATGCTTTTTTAAATGCTTTCGCTTTAAACGCCCACCTCTACTCTTTACTCTACTCTCTACTACTAGCCCGCGGACCGTGCGCCATGGCGCGGAATGCGGGCGGAGGAAAGGAGCGGGACGGTGCGTGTAAGCAAATAGGTACCCAGGTAGCACAAACTGGTCGAGTAAAAGCCAGGAAAACGCTTTTTAAATAGCTTTCATTGCCGTATAAGAGCTTTGTAAACGTTTATACATCTTCTACATAGCCGAATCAGGCGCAGTTTTATATAGCCATTCTGATGTATGCTTTAAAGCAGTAATATAAAACACTCTTAAATTAGCGAACACAGGCTTTTTATACGGCTTTTATTTGACATAAAATTGTATAATGTTTATTTTTCTAGCCTAAAGTATTATAAAATGTCAAATTGTTCTAAAATATAATTTGGATGCGGACCATATTTAATTAATAACCAAAACATAGTAACTAAACATGGCGACAAACATTTTTTTTATTTAAATTATTTAGGTAGGTATTATGATTAATATAGCATCATTCATAATTATGGGAATTTAATTTCATTGATAATTTATGCCTATGTTTGCTGTCAAATGTTGATGCGCCTTTAGAGTCGTCTATTTTAAAATAAATTACAGGTGTAAAATCTAAACAAAAAAAAAATTAAATTAGATGTTTTGATTAAAATTGAAATAAAGATACGTAAACGCAAGATAATGTATTGGAGCAACAATATATTAAGCTTAATGATGGATATACCACGTAGAAATATGATAGTTTTATTGCATTTTTATTTCTACAATAGAAAAATAAAAGAAACATGGTGCTGGCTGCTGTTTACATAACAAAAAAGCATTTTATTCTGCTTAATGCAGTATAAGAAACTTCTATCAAGCTTAAATATTGATATTAGCTGTAATATAAGCCATTTTATATAGCATTACATTGTGTAGTTAATATAGCTAATAGTTGTTTGCAAAAAATATAATATTAGTGAGTGCATCGTCCTGAATTTAACCACCACTTCTTTTAAACTTTTTCCACTGTCTTTCATCCATAATTTAAATAAAAAATAATAATAATAAGTTCCTTACACAAAATACAAAATGGAAGTATTATTTACCTAAGTTTAATTAGCATTATAAGAATAATTTATTGCTCCGGAAGTCACAAAGTTGTTACTTAAATAACCATTAGTAAATTAATATACTAGGTAAATGCTGCTTAAAAAGACATATGCATATTAAATATATTTAATAATACTTTTATTTGACTGTTCGGATCTGTTTGAAAACGTCGGGTAAATGTTATTAATAAAACCGTTTAATGACTGTTACGCATTATTAAAGCAAATAACAGCACATTTATATAGCGAACAACCGATTAATCGCTTTATAAGTAGCTTTATCAAAATGGCTTTATACGAAATACCCATAACGGTTTACACAGCTTATTTTAAAAGCCAATATATGACAGTAATTCAAGAAACGCTGAGTCAATGTTTACTCAGCATTTTAATGAAGCTTATAATTAAATTAAGCTAATTAACAATATATTGTGACTCTATACAACTATGTACTGCATAAATCGCAACTATATAACTTTTAAATGAGTCGATGCTATATAAGATAATTCTTACATGACTTTTGTGCTACCTGGGTAAGAGCGCGGTACTGCGCCTACGCTGCGTAGCAACAACATGGTTCCCGCGTTATACCTTGAATTTTGAGGTTTTTTCATTTACAGTGTTTCCGTTTGCCCCGGTAGCATGTAGCACAATATAGACTAGGCTAGTTAGTATTTTTTAAATTTATTTAATGAATAAAACTAAAAGAATTTAAGAACATAAATAATTGTTTCTGTATTAATATAAATAGCCTAGGTTGCGCCTAGCCTTGCCATATTTTTATACCTATGTAAGCAGTCAATAAAAACGAGATCAATAAAACCTTCATTGAGAATGCATTCCCCGTACAAATATTATACAGAACTTTTATATACCTATGTCACATTCGCGCGTCGCTATATACTTAATGTAATGTTTGTAATTAAGGCTTCTATACAATTTTATCCAGCACGTAGCGCACGTGCAATTTATATTTGTGATGTTTACAAACAAACAATGATAAATGTATATTTTTACTGAATTGTGCTTTTTTATTTCATGAAAGGAGATGTTTAATTTTGTATGGAGAAAATGCCAACACCTTGTACATAATACCAAAATGTAGCTAATGCATGAAATAAGCTTATTCAAAATGATTTTCTTCAAATAAATGAATAGTTTTTACGTAAGAAGTATTATAGATAACCAATAATGGCAAGTTTCGTGATCGCAGGGGGTAATGGTGGTATTCTGTCAATGTCATGTCATGTCAAGTAGCTGTCATAACAAAAGTACTTACCGTATGCATGAAAATTGTTAATGTTAATAAATTAACTTACTTCTGGCTATTACTTTCATAACATGTAGGTAGAGTACAGTTAAACTTAAGCTGTTAAGTGCCTAATTAAAATACGAAAAACTCACCTAAAAACAACGAATGTAGTAGCAACAATGCAATGGTATCAACAGTAGCAGGGTCAAATGCAAATCGAAGTCCGGGATAGCAGGCAGAAGTCAACAAGTGAGGCAGCAAACGGAAGTCCAGGATAGCAGGCAGAAGTCAACAAGTGAGGCAGTAAACGGTTAGCAGGTAATCGGTCCAAATCAGAATTTAAAAACAGCACAGCACAAAACCACAACGACTCAGAATCCATGTAAAAACGGAATGAAAACAAAACACCGGTTTTTTTTTTTTAAATCATGGTGACAGTTGCACTTTTAATTACGTTCTTTACAGCTTTGGACACTTGTGTTTAATCTCAGAAAGACATCTCAAGTTGCCAGGTTATTAAAAATTATGTTTCATTTTTTTATTCTTACGCAAAAATGGTAAAGCATATCGGAATATTAAATATATCAACTAAATACATGTATTTAATACTATTTTTTGAGTAGGTGTACATGGTCTTGGCAAAAAATTAAACATCTCCTTTGTTCTTAGCTCTTAAAAAGTTCATAGAGACTTTTAAGGTTATTAATTAACACAGAGAAAATTCTTTCTCGTACATATAAAGTGAATGATTTTTTTTGTTGATAAAAACATCACTGGATAAGGGTGTTAACGCGAAGGCCGGCACTCATATGAAAATTGCTTCTTACAGGATTCAAACTTGCGATTGAGGCCCTTAATTATTATTTAACAGGCCAGTACCTAACAACAAAACAACTAACGGTTAGGTCATCGACCTCCCCATAAACTACCTATTCAACAAAATCGAGTAATTTGATTTTGGGTCCATTAATGTATTCATAATTGTTATATGTTGTTCTAGTTAACTAATTAGTTTGAGCCTTTGAGCTTATATACGAAAGCCTCCGATTACAAGTTACTTATTCAATTTACATTTTGCTCTACAATAGTACCTTCTGCGTAATAGCTTGTACCTTATGTTAGCAGAGTTTAATATAATTATTTGATGTAGGTTAATTAGATCTTCACGACTTTCCCTTCAGTATTAGAAACACCAGTTACAGATGAAGAGGTCTCTTCCGGGTTCAATTCCCAGCGGTGGTTCATATTATTGGTCTTATTCTCATTACTTGTTTAAGTCCGCCAGGCTAGCTACAATCTTATGAATGACAAGCTATGCCCCGCGGTTTCACCCGCGTTCTATTAGTCATAGCGTGATGTAATATAGCCTATATCCTTCCTCAATAAATGGGCTATTCAACACAAAAATAATTTTTAATTCAAAGCTGTAGTTCCTGAGATTAGCGCGTTCTACCAACCAAACAAAGTCTTCAGCTTCGTAATATTAGTAGGTATAGATTATGAATGTTACGGACAGACTACGCTTAGCCCTAAGTAAATAGATAGTTAAGTATTTTATTAATAAACGGTTATTAATTAGCGTAGGAATGCATAAGCATATTATTGTGTCGTAACTTAGCGTTTAAATATTGTAAGATAAAGTCATAAGTTTATATTGATATAACATTAAAGTTTTATAAGTTAGCCTTAGTAGAATCTTATAAGAATGAATCATGTATGTACTATGTCAAATAAACCATTGTTGTTGAGACACACACAAGTGTCGCAATTGTCATGGGTGGGTCACATTTCGTGTCGCCACATTAATAACTTTTAGTATCTGTATGTGCGAGTATTGTAATTAGACACGTAACGACGCGTAGTACTTGTAATTATATTTACGTAATGTTGCACAACGATACTTAAATTGTAGAATAGATCTAAGTAATCATCAATTATCACATAATGTAGGCTAGCGCACTATTAAAATCATTGTAAATTATGTATGAGTAGGAATTATAATTAGAATCATTTTATAGGATATCCATTAATGTAATGGTTTCGTTAAAACTTAGAGTCACTGAATTATCTTTGTAATGTAATTACGATAGAATGTAAAATGTAATTAGCATAATGATAATTACAAACAAATATGAAAATTTTGCCTAAACGCCAACCAATCAGAGTGGCTACTTTAATAGACAAGGCCGGCGATATCGGCATTTCAGTAAGGACAATGGAGCGCTCTGATTGGTCGTACGTCGGCAACACCGTAGGAGCGCCGGCAAGCGTAAAGACGGCCCGGACGAGCAGATGAAGGCATCAGGCATCACCATTCGGGTCCGGTCGTCCGCCGAGTCAAGTCGTCGTCGCGTCTTCCCCCTCCTCGTGTGGCGGCCTATACTTCGCCTCTCGGCTCTCCGAAAGACGGGCGTTGACCGATAGTCTTCTTAGCCCTCCAGGCAAAGGGCATCCCCAGGGGTTATTTACCGGGTCGGTCTTCCTATAAAAGGCCAGCCCCGGATCACCCTTTTTTTTCAACAGAATCGGAGCCTTTTTTATTACGTTAGACACATACAATATTTTAAAAACAGTTCTCTGTGCTCGCCCGCTATGAGGTCGGCAAAATTACTAGGCTTAACCACCATGCATGTTTGGATTTCTATGTCAAGCCTCTCCAGAGCGTTTAGCGCATCTCCCTATTAAGTTATTAGGTAGAGTACCTATGTTTGCATATTTTTCACCTGGGTCAACAAAAAAAAAGCAGAAGGCATGCTCACTCCGAGGAAGACACAGCAAGAAACCTGAAGAAAGAAGAACGAATCGTCACCTAGAAGATATACAGTCTATTATGGTCAAGCAAGAAAATAGAAAAATAAATTCTCCACTCCCAGTCCAGTCGAGGGAGGTATAGAGCGTCGTCAGTACGTTTTATTTTGACCACGACCCTCGACAATGAATCTGAAAAAATATCAATGATAGTAGCATTTTGTATTAATACAGCAAGAGACAAGGCAGCTAGCTCCTCAGATGACGTGTGCTTCCACCTTCATCCTCATCGTCTCTAACCTTGAGGTGAGATGAAGATCAAACGCTTCCTTCTTGACAAATACGAACATCTCTAGACAAGGCCGCTAAGAACCGATCACTTTACATCGAGGTATTTATTTTCGTTACAGACTGTCGCATGTAGAGATTTTTGAATACAATACAAAAAAAAATTATAATATAATAAAATTTATTTATAATAAATACAAACAAAAGACAGATGATGATGATGATGATGACGGCTTGATACGGGATGTAGTGGAGCTTCCACCTTTAGACTTATCGTCACTATTAGCGTCAGGTGCGACAAACTTCGTACGAAGGCCATGAAGGAAGCTTACCCGTAAGGAATAAAGAGAAAAGAAAAAACGTTTTTGATCGTCCAAACATTTCCCAATCTAATTTTAAACGTAAACCTATTTGATGTGTATGTGTGCGTGCGCTGCGCCGCCGCCCGCTAGCCAATTCGAATATTAGCCAGTAATAAACGGACTACGACCCCAAACGCTTGTATCATTTACCATTTATATCATTGGCGACGAGGATTTTTTTTTCGAACATTAAATCGTCTAATCGTATAAAATGGACAATTTTCAAAGGACGGTTAACACAGTTTTTAAAAGTGAATAAAGTGGAAGACGCAATCAAAGGCGCCATATTGATAACTCATTTATCGGACGAGTCTTACCGGCTTGTGAGAAATCTTGCATTTCCAAATGACATCGATACACTCAGTTACGGGGAGTTAGTTGCATTACTCGACAAGCATTTTAAATCTAAGGAATCCTCCTACGCTGACAGGGCGAAGTTCTACGGGGCGACTAAGAGTCCAGGCGAGTCATTGAAGGAATGGGTGGCGCGGTTGCGGGGACTAGCGAGTTTCTGCGATTTCGGAGCTGCCCTAGAAACGAATATTACGGATCGTTTTATCCTAGGCCTTGGCTCAGGTCCCGAGCGTGATAAGCTTTTTGAACAAAGGCCCTGCTCCATGACGGTCGACAAGGCTTTAGAGATTGCGGAGCAAGCCGAGAGTGCTCGAGCGGCAAGAGCCTTAACCAACATCAGTGTGAAGGAAGAGCCGATTTACCGCACAGTCTTCGAAGGTGGTCGGAACAGAGGCGGCGCCGGCGCCGCCGGCGCCCGTGGCGGTGGCGGTGCGAGAGGCAGTGCGGGTGAGGAGCTGGCGACCGCGCATTCAACGCGGTTTGACAAGATGTGTGCGGTATGCGTGATGAAAAACCAGGACAAAACAAAGTGCCGTTTTAAATCCTATAGGTGCAATAAGTGTGGTAATATAGGGCATCTAAAAAAGGTTTGTGCGGAGCGAAATAAGTTTTCGCGAGTGAATAATATATGTGATGATAAAGCAGATGACGGCGAAAACGGCAATGGCGCAAGTTGCGAAGAATGCCAAAATTTTAATATAAGGTATGTGGAACAAAATCCAATCAAAATAGACTTGTATATTGACGAAATTAGGGTAACTATGGAACTAGACACAGGGTCAGGAAATACTGTTATTTCTGATGAGTTATTTATAATAGTTTATTTTATAATTACAAACTGATAAAATGTAACTTAAGATGTGTCTTTATAATGGACACAGAATCTCACCGTTAGGATTTTTTATTCCAAAAATAACCTATAATAATCAAACGAATCAGATAAAAATATATGTTGTCAAAAATGGAGGACCCCCGTTGCTGGGCCGTGATTTTATCTTAACGTTTAAAATGGGTATTGTTATGTCAGACTTAAATAATGTTGTAGCGTTTAAACAAGATAAGCTCGATAAGTTGATGCAACAATATTCACATTTGTGGAGTGATGAATTGGGTACGTTCAATAAATTTAAAGTAAAATTACAGCTTAAGGAAAATTCCATTCCAAAATTTTTCAAACCGCGCCCTATTCCTTTTGCACTTAAAAATAAGGTCGAAAACGAACAGGTCGACAGGTTAGTGAGCCTCGGCGTATTAGTACCAGTTAGCCATTCAAACTACGCGACCCCCATTGTGCCTGTATTAAAAGAGAACGGTAAGGTCAGAATTGCTGGTGATTTTTCTGTAACCTTAAATAAAGATTTGGTGGTGGATAAATATCCTCTACCGCGAATAGAGGAGGTGTTTGCTAGGCTCAGTGGAGGACAGCAATATACCAAGCTTGATTTAAAAAACGCGTGTAATATAATCAATTCGTACTGGAAGACAGCTCACAAGAGCTTACAACAATAAATACGCCTAAAAGATTGTTTAAATATACTCGCTTGGTGTATGGTCTAGCCGACGCACCTGCAATTTTACAAAAATCGATGGAAATCTTGCTTTCTGGCATTGAGGGCGTAAGTATCTGGCTCGATGACGTGTGCGTCAGTGGTCCCAGCAAGGAAAGTCATTTAGAGCGATTACACACCGTTTTAAGTCGTTTTAGTGAAGCGGGGTTACAATTGCAGCGAGAGAAGTGCGAATTCCTAAAAGACAGTGTTACTTATCTAGGGTACGTTATACATAAGAATGGTTTGCAAACTTGTCCCGAAAAGGTACGAGCTATACTCGAGGCACCCGATCCGTCAAACGTCACTGAAATTAAACGTTTCTTAGGAATAGTAAACTACTATAGAAACTTCATTCCGAACGCATCGTCACTACTTAGTCCCTTACATGAGTTGTTGCGTGTCGGCGCTGAGTGGGAGTGGGGCGAGCGGCAGCGCGCGGCACTGCAGCGCGCGGCACTGCAGCGCGCGGCACTGCAGCGCGCGGCACTGCAGCGCGTACGGCGCGAGTTGGCATCAGAGCGCGTTTTGGCGCATTTCGAGCCACACGCGCAGCTTGTGCTGGCGGCTGACGCCGGCCCCGGCGGGCTCGGCGCCGTTCTGTCTCAGCGTGATGACGCGGGGAAAGAAAGGCCTTTAGCTTTCGCATCTCGATCATTGACGGCTAATGAGCGCAATTATAGTCAAATTCAAAAAGAGGCTACTGCGATTATTTTTGCAATAAAACGATTTCATCAGAATATCTATGGCAGAAGTGAACCATTCATTTTAAAAACGGATCACAGACCGTTGGTGTCGATTTTTGATAAAAAATCTGGTACATCGGTAACGCTGCGATGCGACTTCAAAGGTATATAATTATATTATCAGCATATAATTATGTAATGGACTTTACCTCCGGCATCACCAATTCTGTCGCAGATTTTTTTTCACGCGCACCTTTATCAGAAACTTATAGTCATACTGATAACGAATTTGATACATATAGTTCACTCAAATTTCTAAGTTCAATTTCACCAGCTGTTACAGTTTGCGACGTTAAAAGGGCAACTGAAAATTACCCAATCCTAAAAACAGTTATCAAATTTATGAATAACGGTTGGCCTCGCAAAGTAAAATGTAAATTATTGTCACCTTACTTTCTTTGTAGAGCAGATTTGCAAGAGAATGGTTGTTTATTACGAGGTCACAAAGTTGTTATTCCATCAATATTAAAAAGTAAAATGTTAAAGGAGTTACATAGTACACACTTGGGCATTATAAAAATGAAGAGTAACGCTCGTAGTAGGATGTGGTGGCCGGGTATAGATGCTGACATTGAGCAATGGATCGGCGGCTGCGAGACGTGTGCGGCGCTGCGACCCGCGCCGCCACGCGCGCCGCCTGCCCCGTGGCCGCGAGCGGGCGCAGCCTGGGACCGCGTTCACATTCATTACATGACTATTGGTCAAAAGGTGTACTTAGTCATAGTGGACGCATTTAGCAAGTGGTTGGAATGCGTATACATGAATAATGGTACTAATGCGCAAGCACTCATTACTAAACTAAAAATCATTTTTGTAACT
Source organism: Eudonia lacustrata (assembly GCA_947562085.1). Classification (NCBI taxonomy): domain Eukaryota; kingdom Metazoa; phylum Arthropoda; class Insecta; order Lepidoptera; family Crambidae; genus Eudonia; species Eudonia lacustrata. The sequence goes on along the minus strand of OX387339.1, from coordinate 61,650,827 downwards.
TTTAGCTTACCAAACGTATTAGTATCTGACAACGACATTAAAATAAACTGTAAAGAATTTAATGACTTTTGTAATTGCAATGGCATTAAATATATGAACTCCCCAATTTATCACCCATGCAGCAATGGACAAGCGGAAAATTCAGTCCGAACATGTAAAAAAATGTTAAAATGTATATTAAAAGATAGTTTACCACCTAGCATAGTTTCAGAAGTATTATTAGATTACTTATTTGAGTACAGGAATACTGTGCACTGTACTACAGGTGAAAGCCCTGCCGAACTTATGTTTGGCCGTAACCTAAAATCACGATTAGATTTGATTCATCCTATTAAAAACAAAAAAGATAAAAGTGTAATAGCTATTAATGAACAACAGTCGGTTGCACGCAGTTTTGCTCCTGGCGATATTGTATGGGTGAGATGGTACAGTGCACGCAAGGAATCTTGGCAATTGGGGGGAGTGCAACAAATGGTAGGCAAAAGAATGTTTAAAGTTTTTGTATTTGAATATTCAATAGACTGTATCAGACATGTCGATTAGCTTATTAGATATAGAGGGAGCGCTCCTGGTGACTTGATAAATGGCGCCTCAAATTCACCAACCCCTGTTTGTAATTCAACCCAGCAACAGAGCAATACTGCTACGCATTCATCGTCCAATCCGGAAAGAAATACCGAGCTAGTCGGACCACTTTTACCAGAAGATAGTTGCTCAAGTATTGTTGATATACAATTAGATGATGATTGCATAGATGAGTTTGTAGATTGTGCTGAGGAAGGTGAAGGTGGCTCGTGTGACGGCCCGCAGATGCCGCCGCAGTCTGCTGGCGGGCCCTCACCGCGTCGCCGACGCCGACAGACCTCCCCTCGCCAGCTGGCGGCGACTCACTACCTGCCCTTGATTCTGTACCGCTAGTGGGCCGCCCAAAGCGACAAAGGAAGGAAGTCTGTTATAAGAAATTCTTTTAGTTATTGTACCAATGAAATGTTTAATATTGTTAACAGGTTTCAAAACTAAGTGTGAAGGAATGATGTGTATGTGTGTGTGCGCTGCGCCGCGCCGCCGCCCGCTAGCCAATTCGAATATTAGCCAGTAATAAACGGACTACGATCCCAAACGCTTGTATCATTTACCATTTATATCACTATTGAAGTTTCATTGGCCGTCCTTGTTTATCTGACGTAATAAACATACATTTTAGGAAGAACCTTCTCCTATACGGCTGTATAACTTATTCGTTTGACATAAGGTTTATTTCAGGAATGTCGGAGCTTAACGTACCTACAGTAGCCTACGGTAGGCGAATCCGATAATACATGTTTTCGCCAAATTGGTGTATTGAATTTAATTTGTAATTACACAGGTTTACAGCGATATATCTTGAAATAACAGGCGTACTTACAGTGAAAAGCAAGAAATATTATTGCAGTTCATTAATGATTTGTTTAATTCTTGTTCGTGGCTGGTTGCAGCTACAAACAAGTCAGCCGTTGTGCTTCGATGTGGACTGTATTAAAACTCGTTTCTTGATTATTTCTTCTTTATTCTTCATAGGTGGGGTCCGGAGAGCTTACAAAAATTTGCTCTGACCGGCCTGTATTTATACACTTTGGGTCATGCCCGTGAGCGTGGTGGGGGCAAATGCCGGCCCATGTAGGTATACAATTTTTTCCACTACCCACATGAACCGTCGTAATTTGCAGTTGTCCCTTTCGTTTTGGACCTCCCTTTCTTACATGTATTCTTATCTACCCTACGGTATCTCTCGTAATCTGGATACCTTACAATATTAAAATATTATATTTACTTTAAGATTTAATTAACTTATTTAATTATCTCTACTTAGTGAGGCATTAGGCCTCTGGGCACGTTTACCTGGCCCTCTTTAAAACATACCACAGTTACCTTGTGTTAAATGAAAAGACAAACATAAGAAATATTTATTAAAATAACATATAAATCTAATATATTAACCGTATTACATTATAAAGTTATATTCGCTAACTAATCCTATACAATACAATAACCTGTTACAATAATGAGACTTCTGTCCGTAACAGGCTCCCCCCGGCGCAGCATCCGCGTAGCCTCTTCACTCCATCGGCAGGACAGCCAGTCTCGTCGTCGGTCGTCGGAACGTGCCGCCCTTGGTGCGCACCTCTGCGTTGCGTACTTCGTGGTCAGGTCCAGGGAATATCTTCGTAACGACGCCTCTGGGCCATACATTGCGGGGTAGTGTGTTGTCCACAATTATGACCACGTCGCCCTCTTGTACATTGCGTCGCTCGGAGTCGCGCGTGCCGCCGCGCGGTATGAGTAGTGGTAGATACTCGCGCAGCCATCGTCGCCAGTACTCGTCCGCCAGCGCCTGCGCCGCCCGCCATGTGTTTCGGTCGGCGCGTTCGCACGGCCCAGTGGTGGGCAGGCCGCTCGAGCTGCCCAAAAGGAAGTGATTGGGCGTCAGCGCTTCCGGGTCGTCAATGCTCACAGAGACGTGTGTTAGAGGCCGAGCGTTGACAGTGTGCTCGACTTCAGCCAGTAGTGTTATAAGTACTTCTTCACGCGGCGACTTCTCGTTGAGTGTAGCGCGCAGCGCCGTTTTTACGGTTCTCACCAGCCGTTCCCATGCGCCGCCTTGGTGCGGCGCGCCTGGTGAAATATAGCGCCACTCTGTGCGTTTCGTTAGCGCATATTCTCGTAGCGCTGGCTCCCATTGTTCGTATGCGGCCTTTAGCTCTCGGTCCGCGCCTTTAAAATTCGTAGCGTTGTCACTGTATATAGCCTGGGGCCATCCCCTCCTGGCCGCCATTCTTCTTAGAGCCATAATCGTCGAGTCGCCGTAGTCTACTGCCCGCGCGTAGTTTGCGGGACGCTTTGAGGCGGTCGATGTCGTCTGCGAAGCTCTCTTGTTGCGATTCAATTATTAGTAGGCGCTCGGCCTCGTTGATATGTTCAATCGTCATTTCTCGTGCTCGTGAATAGTAGCACGTTCGCCATCGTTCTTACTAAACGCTCGTAGGAGGAGAAGCGTTTAGCGTTGGGCACTACTCTACTATCACTCTGCCACATATGCGTGTGCGTTACGCAGTGTTCACTCTCCGCGCTGTGTTCGTTATTGATGTCGTCACTCGCAGGCCATTCAGTTTCGTTTTCGTATAAAAATGCCGGTCCGACAAACCACCGATCATTTTTCGTTTTCGTAATCTCATTGCCGCGCGTTACGTCGTCCGCGACATTGTGAGCCGTAGGGACCCATCGCCATTGTGACGGCATCGTCGTTTCTGTGATCTCAGTTAAGCGATGCGCTACATAGGGGGTGTAGCGCACCGTGTCGTTGTTAATCCATTTTAACACTGTTCGTGAATCGGTCCAATATACGACTCTCTCAGGTTGCCATCTTTGCTCATTCAATACTGAACTTGCTAGTCGCGTAGCTATCAATGCCGCTTGCAACTCCATTCTCGGAATACTTTGTTGCCTTATCGGTGCCACTCTGGCCTTAGCAGCGGCAAGTGCGACTCTTATTTTGCCATTTTCACCCTTCATTCTCCAGTATACTGCAACGCCGTAAGCGACCTCGCTGGCATCACAGAAAATATGTAGCTGCTTTCTCGTCACTCCCCCCGTATGTAGACGCCGGGGTAGACGCAGACTACGTAATGCTCTCAAACCGTTTAACCATTCGTGGAACTCGCCGGCCTCGTAATCGGGTAAGGCCTCGTCCCATTCTATTTTTAACCGCCATATGCCTTGTATATGCCTATGCCTTGCCATATGCTCTTCGCTCGTATAGTATAATAACTCAGTATGCCAAGCGGGTCAAATAATGACATAACCGCGCTCAACGCCTCTCGTTTAGTAGGAGCGCGCCTCATTTGCTTCACGTCGTCGCACACGCGAACCATCTCAGTATTAAACGCCAACTCGTCTGTAGCAGCGTCCCATAGTAAACCGAGTGTCCTTCCCCATTGCTGATAACTAGCGCCGAGCTGTCGGGGTGCTGTGTCACGGCTTTCTGCTGGCAGCTCACGCAACACGCGCGGTCCGTTAGAGTTATAACCGGCCAGCGTGAATCCTGCCTGCGCGTGAACTTTCGCGACCTCCTTTATTGTTGCAATCGCTTCTTGTTCGGTGTCGTAGCAGTCGACGTAGTCATCCATATAATGGTTTCTCGTAATCGCTTCGTATGCTCGTGGATACTCGGCAGCGTGTGCTGCGGCGTTCGAGTCTCTTACGCTGTGCGCTAAGAAAGGTGAACTTTTTGCTCCGAATATCATCGACGTCATCTTGTAGCGCGTAGGTGGCTTCGTTCGGTCGGCGCCCCTCCATAGAAACATCTGAGCGGGTTGGTCATCTTTACATATTTTAACTTGAAGAAACATCTCTCGTATGTCGGCCGTAATCGCGATAGCTCGTTCGCGAAATCGTAGTAGCAGGCCCGCCAGGTCGCGTAGTAAGTCGGGACCCTCTAAAAGCTCGTCATTCAGACAAACTCCATTTGCTTCGGCGGCCGCGTCAAAAACAACTCGTAGCTTTCCGGGCTTATTCGGATTCGTTACGGCGAAGTGAGGTAAGTACCATAAATGCGGGCTCATCAAATCGCTCTCGCTACTTTCCTCGGCATAGCGTTTATCAAACAGATTTTCTATTTGATTCGTATAAGCTCGCTTAAATTCATCAGACTTGTCCATCTTCCGTTCTATGGATTTTAATCGTCTTAGTGCCGATTCGTAACTCGGCGGCAGCGTGACGTCATCACGTCGCCACGGTAAGCGAACTTCGTATTTTCCGTTGACTTTCTTTGTCGTCGTGTTAAATAGCTCTACGGCGCGAGCATCACTCGGGCTCACTCGCTCTTTTTTCGTTATTCCCAGTGAGTCGATTTCGAAGTGCTTCTTTACCATAGCATGGAGTTCGTTGTCGGGTGAGAGAGTGCGCGAGATCGTCGCGCATTGCGGTGTGTTTACGTATAACACCGCAACCGTATTACTCTCCATCAGCACGCTTGACCGTGGCGCTGATCCGTGTATTACCCACCCCAGCTTCGTGAGCGATGCGATCGGTTCGTCTCGCTTGCCCTGTAGCAATCTTCGTGTGACTATGAGATGCCAATTGTCTGCCCCAATCAATATTTGAGGCTTGACATATCCGTAGCAGACGTCGCTGTTTGATAGCTCTTTCATGTGTGCGTATTTCAAACAATCGTTGTGCACCGTCTGTCCGTTGAGTGATAAATCTTTCATCGTTCTAGCTCTTATGTCGAATCGTTGTTTATTCGTAGTAGCAATCAACTTTATATTCACCGTCTTGGTTTCGCACGTCGTTTGTGTATTTACGCTTCGTATTTGCAAATCGTTCGCCGGCCCATCCGCGCCTACGTGGTCCGCCAGGTCTTGATCGATTAGTGTGACAGTTGACCCCTCGTCGAGTAGGGCGTATGTGTCGATTGACCCCTTCGGTCCCTTGATGGTAACGGGACACACTTTCAGCAGTACCTTAGTAGCATCGGTCGAGTGATTGACCGACGCTACCATCTCGGTTACATTCGGCCTGGTGCGGTGCTCATGTAGTAAGGCGTGGTGGGGATGGCGACAACCATCAATGCCGCACAGATCGCGTTTATCGCATTGTAGGCGACGGTGTTTCTTATTGGCACAACGGAAACACACTCCGCTTTTCTTTACCCAATCCCATCGTTGTCTAACCGTCATGGTTTTAAAGCGATCACATTGCGGCACGTCGTGACGTCCTCCACAACATAGGCATTCTTTGTTTATGACGTCATCATTCGTTGCGTACACAGCTGTGCTTTTCTTTCGCTCGATTCATTGTTTCACGTTCGCTCTCATCTCGGTAACAACGTTCTTTCTCGTAGGGTTGTAGCTCACGTATGCGTACTGTAGGGCTCTGTCGGCTTCTCTCATGAGAAAGTGGGATAGTGTAACGATCTCAGGCTCGGCATAGCTTCCGTAATCAAATGCATAGTCGCACCACCTTGAGCGTAGGTGCGGTCCGAGCTTGTCCACAACTTCTCGCGTCAACATCGGGTTCCGTAAGTAGCCTCTGTTGTCGATATTATCGAGTATGCACACAATGTTTTGCAGTTTGATTGCGAACGTGTTCAACTCACTGGCCGTCGTGCCGGGTCGCGGCAGTCTTCTAATGTCATCCAGCGCTCGATCGATTATAATTTCCGGCCGTCCGAAGCATTGCTCGAGTGTTTTCATTACAACTTCCGGGTCCACGGCCGTATATAAAAGAGCGGACACCGCTTCCTTTGCTTCATCTTTAAGACAGCTTCTTAATCGTGCCAAGTTCTCGGCTTTACTAAAGTTGAATTGTCTAGTCGTATCGCGCATTGCCGCTTTGAAAGGCAACCATTCGACCGGCGAGCCGCTGAATATAGGCAAATCCAGTGCTTGTCGTGCAATCGGTCGATTTTGCATCATTTTCTCTAGTGTGAGTGCGAGCTTAACCATTCCCGTGTCGTCCTTGTTCGTTTGGTCACGGGGCTCCGCCTCTTTCACTGCGTTTTCGTCTTCGACATATGGCGAGTCAGTGAGGTGGCGACCTCTGTCCATCTCATTTGCACGCGCATCCTTTTGTCCTTGTCGTACATTTCCGACTTTATTCGTATCGGGTCCATGCACGTTCCGACGCCGATCCAACCAGTCATCCAGTTTCAGTTGGGTTATATCGGCGGGTAAGCTCTCCGGTTCTATATCCGTATCATCTTCGATAACGGCGATTTCGTATGCAAGTCTCTTATTAATCATTTCCGCTTCCAATTGTATCTCTCGCCGACGTACTTCGGCGAGTTGCATCTCCGCTTGAAATTGCGCGTGCTTAATTCGTGAGGCGACGCTCGCTGTTGATCGTACCGACGGTGGCCCGGCTCTGGGCGCGTCGGGTGGGGGTGCGTCGTCGTTGCGTCTAATTTCCGTAGTGGCGGTGATGCCGCGTTCAGCGGTCTCTGGGGGCGGTTCCAATGGCGTCACGGTTGAGGCATTGTTTGAGGGTGATTCTGGTGGTTTGTCAGGTGTTCGTAGTCCCGCTGTCGCCTCGGCTTGACCTTGTCTTCGGGTAGTCGGCATCTTCTTTCTTGCTGTCCCTACCAATCTCAAACGGGCACGCTATGTGGGGAGCCCGTCCAAGGATGGAGTTCGTGCGGGAGTGGAAAGGAAGGACCTACCCAGCAGAGAGTCGACGTGGACAACGGGGCGCTCGCGCATCGGTTGGAGTGACCGACTGCTTAGGCAGTGCCTACAGAAAGGACCCCCGCTCCACGACAAACCGTACTGGCGTAGCCGGACTTAAGCTTGCCTTGAAAAAGGCAAACTGACGACCCCGTCCGATAAGTCGTCCCGCCTTGAACGGCGTTTACTCAGAACGCCCACCGTTTGGCACCGCTAGGTGGTGGGCCGTTTTTGAGCCGCGGTCCGCCCGCGTTAGACTTGTGGCAGAACACAAGTGGTACAATGCGTTGGTGGTTACGTAAATGCGTTGGTGAATCTTCCAGCCGACGTTAATGGATGAAAGCTTCTGTTCTTCAAATCGTCCGAAGTATTGTTCTGATCTTCTAAATCCGGCTCAGAAGGACCAAAGGAACTGTTCGTGGCTGGTTGCAGCTACAAACAAGTCAGCCGTTGTGCTTCGATGTGGACTGTATTAAAACTCGTTTCTTGATTATTTCTTCTTTATTCTTCATAGGTGGGGTCCGGAGAGCTTACAAAAATTTGCTCTGACCGGCCTGTATTTATACACTTTGAGTCATGCCCGTGAGCGTGGTGGGGGCAAATGCCGGCCCATGTAGGTATACAATTTTTTCCACTACCCACATGAACCGTCGTAATTTGCAGTTGTCCCTTTCGTTTTGGACCTCCCTTTCTTACATGTATTCTTATCTACCCTACGGTATCTCTCGTAATCTGGATACCTTACAATATTAAAATATTATATTTACTTTAAGATTTAATTAACTTATTTAATTATCTCTACTTAGTGAGGCATTAGGCCTCTGGGCACGTTTACCTGGCCCTCTTTAAAACATACCACAGTTACCTTGTGTTAAATGAAAAGACAAACATAAGAAATATTTATTGAAATAACATATAAATCTAATATATTAACCGTATTACATTATAAAGTTATATTCGCTAACTAATCCTATACAATACAATAACCTGTTACAATAATGAGACTTCTGTCCGTAACAATTCTTATATCATATATATTGTGCATAAAGACAGTAAATCTAAAGGTAACTTAACAAAATGAATGAATGTAGATTTTATGGGTACTTCCCGTATGGACAACTTCCAGTTTCGTAACCCTTATATTAGCTGATTTTTATTTTCTATTTTTTTTTAGTGTAAAGGCACACACCTAAAGCCGGACAGGAAAAGCGCGGGGCATGAACGGGGCATAAACGGGGCATGACGGATAAAGTATACTGGCTGGCGCTGAGCTGGCACCCAGTGACACTATTCAATATGGCATGCATGAAACGACGGTGCAGGCAAACTAAGAAACTACTCCTCGCCTGCTCTTCGCTGCTCCGCGCTCGGAATGTTCGGAGCTGTTCCGAGCTGTTCCGTGTTCGTACAAGGGGTTACCTTATGCAGTCTTCTGTTATTGTGATGGCGGCCAAATACAACGCTCATTTTGTTCATGCGTTTATATGGTTCCTTGAATTTGCGCGGCCCGCGTCCGCGTTGTTTGGTGTGTAGGTGCCTTAGGCGCTGTGCCCATCTAAGCAACGTGACAGTAACGTGATTGTCCACTGGCATGTAGCATGACTCTGGCATGACATTCAATGAGCCCACCAGGGTGACATGCCAGAGACATGTCAGAATACAAAGGCACTCGAGACAATGTCGTCGTCTGATGAAGATCAAGATGCTCTTGCTTATTTATAAATTTTAAATATTCAAAACGGACAAACACGCTTCTGGGTGCATCCCATGTGAAAAAAAGGATATAAACTGGTAAAATGATGATGATGTAAAATGATGATGATGTAAAATGATGATGATGATGAACTGGTGGGACGTCCCACCAGTTCATCATCATCATCATCTTAGCCAAAAGTTGTCCACTGCTGGACAAAGGCCTCCCCCAAGGATCTCCACAAAAAAAGAAAGAATCAAATCAATCAATCTCCCACCAGTTGTTATGAAAGAATTAAATAAATACCCTGATAGGTTTAAAACATTTTATAGAATGAAGAAAGAAACTTATTTTATTATACTAGAAAAATTGAGACCTCATTTACGTAAACAGTGGACCATCTAGGGAACCAGTAAGCCCAGAAGAACGATTGCTTGTAACGTTGAGGTATTATAAGCTAATATAATCATATAGACACGGTCTTTCTGGAATTAATTGAATAAACTTTATATTAAATTCTAAATCGTCCTTCATGTTACGTGTTGCGCGTCACTTGATTGTGTCACTAGTAGCACGCTGAGTAGCATGTCGCGCCACGCCACGCGAATGGGTGTTAGCCCATACATTGACTTTGAATGTTGATGCTAGTCGCAAGTTACATGCCAGATCACGTGCCACGTTACTTAGGTGGGCACAGCGCCTTAGGCACGTGGACTTACAGAGTCACATACACCCGTTCGACGTTTTAACATTTGAAGTTCTCAGAAATGATACAATCCAACAAACAATATTGAATAATGTTCCATTAATATTAAAACACATTCTCTCTGTGAAAGGCGTTCTAATGTAAACGAATTAATGATAAATATTTTTCGGAGCAGCTTACTTTGAAGACAAATTAAATTATCCCTCACCGGCCGCCGGGATACCTATTCCAAGAAAATAATTTTCCACAGTTCGCATTAAACAACGTTTGCTTTCCATTTACCGTAAAAATATTTTAGGGAACATCCTTACAACCTTTTGTTTATACAGAAACAGAGTTGATAATATTAATGTTGATTATTCTCCAATTATTTTAATGGAATGGGTAGAAATAATTAACAAAGCGGTGTTTAAAATAAAATTAACAACCAACCGTGAAAGCCACGTGAAAACTAATCAACTACAGCAATACGAAGGTATGGTTGGGTGATCTGATGGTAATACTCAAAAGTAGTATTCACTTTTTTTTACAGAATACGAGTACTTCAACACCACAATAATGATAGCAAATTTTAAACAATATTTTTTAAATTTAGAAGGCATAACATCTTTTGTGTCGGAGGCTATAACCTCTTTGAGTCGCTGAGCGATCGACGTAAGTATTATCGTCACATGATCTATCCTTAGGTTACAAATAAATCTATACGCTTTCATAAAAAGGTGGTCTATAAAAAGTTTAATAGTATTCCTCACGCCAGGAAGGGGGGAGCATAACTGAGTGTCACGTGTCATATGTGATCGATAATAATCTCGGTAATTCAGGCAGAGACCGTGCTCACGCCGCGTGACAGGTGGTAGCAGGCTCACTCGTGTATATAACATTCAAATTATATGCGAGACATGGCTACGTAAGCTTTATACTTGACAGATATTAATTTGTTAAAAATTAAATTAATTTAAATGAAAATTATTCATTTTTCCTTTAGTTGATGGCTTTGTGCGATCAGCACATTTAGCCAGTTTCAAAGTAATTTTTCTTACAAGTAATACATAAATGAACTATATTTCCTTCCTGTATGGTGATGATGAATGATAATAGAAATGAGAAGTGAGAACTAATATACCCCCCAACCCTTCGAGTATCTCAATAAAGATGTGCGGCTTTACAAAATAAAACCTCACGCGGACTTCTTGAGAGAAATTGAAAAGTGACGTTCCACTGTTTTGTTTCATTTGCCAACACTCATGCACGCTCACGAACACATAAAGGTTAATAATTATATGTTTATAGCGTAGAGCACTAGCGTTCGGCACTTTAAGATCTTTAAGATTTTTTACTTTAAAATCTGTTATTTTTTGATGACGAAATCTTTGGAAGTTCAAATAATTAATGTTGAGTTTATCGTAGAAAGTTTGAATTTAGATTACAAAACTTATTAAGTACTGTCCTTTTTATACCAAATTAAATCTTATTTTAATGTGTGAAGGTCGATTTTCATTTAAATTTTACGGGATAATTGACAGCTAGGAAGCAAGTGGCTTGTACACAATAGTTGCCAAAGACTTCAGTTGCTGATCCTAATGTTTAATGGTTATAGTTAGTTATTTAGCTTCTCTGGGCTAGGTAATTGGTGTGGGTGTAGGAAAGTTCATTTATTTATTTAATTAAAAAGGCCGGCTACGCATCTGCGATTTCTCTGGTTTTCTGGTTCGCCTCCTTCTAATATAAATTTAAAAAAAAATGTTTGCTGGTTTTTATCGAACGCTGTACCACTACCCTAGGTGTTTTAAGGGTGCGTCGTCCGTAAGTGTCAAGTGTCATATATTTTATTTGAAATGTCTTCGTCCATATTTATTTGATGCCGCGCGCCCATTTTAATTTTGTATGGGGAATTTAACGTGTTAATTTGAAAAATAATAATTAAAAAAAACCGCTCGATAAATCGAAAATGTGAGACGGACGATTTGTAGTTAAGACATTGGTGATTGTTTAAACATAATTGGAGGTATAATAATAGATAAACTTTTCAAAAAAAAAATGTAATTTAAATAATATGTAGTGTTAATTCCGCTAACTCACTCGTTTATACAGCTTGGATGCAGTACGCATGCACCGCCCTCCCGCCCGCAAAAAGTATGCACATGCAGGAGAAACAATGCCCGATACCCGATACCGATACCGATTTGGGTATCGGTGTTGGTGTGCATTTTCGCTTGCACGCATTGTTTCTCCTGCATGTGCATACTTTTTGCGGGCGGGAGGGCGGTGCATGCGTACTGCATCCAAGCTGTATAAACGAGTGAGTTAGCGGAATTAACACTACATATTATTTAAATTACATTTTTTTTTTGTACTATGGATTTCCGCAAAATAACGCCTGATTCCATTAATTAGATAAACTTTTGCCCAACTTTAAATGATATTGTAGAAAAAACTATAGTGTGCTATGAATTTATGGGTCAGACTAATTGTAGACACGTTCCCTTTGATACTAAATATATGTTTGTTTATGTAATACGATAGTTTTAACTTAACCGTGACCACACTTTTGGCCTTTTTTGGTCGGTGCACCCTTAAAGATATAACACAGCTGGAGGCACACAACTTTGCATGCTGATCTCCAACTTCAAAATGAAGTTGAAACCTGATGATGATGATGATGATAATTATTAATTATGATGATGATACATACTATCACTATTAACCACGAAACATAGCATTACAAACATTGCGAAACAAACCTATTGTTAATACAGACGCGTGCGCACGTCAACCTATCCTAAACTGTCAAATTTCATCAATAAATTTAGTTACGTACGTAAAGTTCAAAGTTTGAGGAAATTTGAGAGTTATAACATAACAAAATAGCTTTTATTCTAAGTAAACAAAGTAACACAATAAATATCTTAAACTGTATCTCTTAACTCAGCGTGCCTTTCGGTACAGGCCTCCTCCAACTGTCTCCATTGCCTGTCAGACGCCACTCTAGTCGGTGGCCCTTAGGGTCTTTAGCTCGTCCTCCCACCTTCGCGTCTGTTGATGAATTTGACAGTTAGTGTACTCAGATGTGCAGGCGGGTGTGTACGTCGATCTCAGAACAATAAGTAACTGGATATTATTCTGAGACGTAGATAGACAGACTCCGCTAACTTTCAATTACTTACATCTAGCAAAATTATTTATAATACATTCATTTTCTCGTTACAATGTTAAACTAATATTAGGTTATTGTAATAAAAGTAATGGATAACATAAAAAAAATAACAAAAGAAAGCACATAAATTACATTACAAATAAATTACATAGCGTGTTCCTTTTAACGAGCATCGCAAATTAATGTTGGCTTTATTAAATAGCTATTATATGTATTACTATTTTGTAACAATGTTCGGATACTGGTGCCTGGTGCAAGTTTTATATGCCATTTGATCGCGTTAATGAAAACGTATTTGTATCTTCAATGCCATACTAATTCTCCAAATTATAAAAAAAAAAATTGAAATAAATGTTACAAAAAAATGAATAAATAAATAAAAAAAGACTCGCACTAGGCACGCTGTTTTAGTTACGTTCTTTGTATTTTACTAGATTCTCCGGGATGTTGATCTCTCGAGACATGTGACGAAAGCTTTTGTGGAGCATGTGAAGAAATTTTCTTCAATGGATGTTCAACCATATGTCATATGCATAAGGTTCAGGATCTGTTGGGGAAGTTTTGCGGCTTGTGGTGGTCTGGTGTGCTGACGTGTGTGTGTACGTACGTGCATGTATGCACATAAGCATGAATGTGCGAGTTTCATGGTGTTCAAAATTTATATATATGTATATAGATGTGTATTTTTGTTTGTATGTTTGTTTGTAGGGTTTTGGTCTGTGGCTTAAATTTATTCGTGCAAATGTAAGTTATTTAAGTCAGATTGTATACTGATTATTGAACACGAGCATATTATGTTGTCAAGTGCCTTTTGTTGTTCTTAATATGTACCTAGTTAATGAATTATTCTAAGTTGTGGAATTCTCTAATTGGCTTAAGTAACATAAAATAAGTAAGTTAAAATGTGTTTGTAAAAAAGCTGTTGAATTTCCTAATAAATAAATAAATAAATAAAAAGCGGAGAACCCGTTCATAAACCCGCAAAAACACGCGGTTAACATTACTCTATAATTATTACAAGTCAGTAGAGGGTTGAGAATTTAATTGCTGTAAGGCCGCGTCCTCGATGTCTGCGGAGAGCGGGGCGGCAAGCGGTGGCAGGGCGGAGAGCGGAAATGCCTGCCTCCGACAGCAGCGGGCACATCAAAGTCAAAGTCAATTTTTTTTAATAAAACAAACTTACGAAAATCGCTTTTGAATCGTCCATACATTTTTACCTACTACACCCATTCAGGACGTCTATATTTTAGCTATAGAGAAGAATGGGCGCAAGAAACTCCACAGCTTTAATAGAACGACATTTACAAAAAAAAATGTCATTACCAAATCATACAATATTAATTTAATTTAATACATTTGCTATTAAAAACTTTCAAGAGCCCGGAATTACAAATGATGTTTACCTCTATTCATTTACTTAACATTACATTACATTACATCGCTCAGAATTACCGCAGCATCAATAAAGAGATCTCTTTTAGAGATAAGCTCACCCTTGTATATGTTTTTTATAATGTAATTTAGACTGTAATTTTAATGTACAATAAAGGATTTAATTTAATAAAATATTTGCAACATTCGGCAGTCGCCGCCCGTCAGTCGTGTGTTGCTCTCAGCGCGGTGAAGCTGAAAATGCCGTTTGAGGCAATCAGCAAATTCGCTCCAAAAAAAAACCAAAAAAAATCTTATTACATATTATAGAGACCCAAGGTAAGCCGCTCGAGCAACGCGCTCATAGCAAACGCTCTTCAAATTTCGTTCTCCTTAAAGGCTACAAATGAATAATTGACAGATGTAGAGACGGCGAGGTCTCAGCCCCGACTGAGCACTTTAATACCTTAATTTATTATCTTAATCACAATATTTTAATTAAGTATTGGATCGTTACATAAAAAAAACGAGCAAGCCTTACAGTAGTCGCATATGATGTGTAACATTTGACATCTCACCTAAGTAATAAGCAATTTTAACATTATGTTCTGAAAAAATGGGTCAGGAATTACATCATTTTATAACTATAAAATAAATAATGATTAAGTCTATTACATTATAAATAACATTAAACTTGATTGTGTCGATAGTTTTTCACTGCTAGGCATAAAAATAGATAGTAATTTAAACTGGAAAAGCCACATAGAATTTATACAAGGCAGATTGTCTAGATTTACATACGCTCTAAATGAAATCAAAAGATGCACAGACACGAACACAGCCAAAGCTACGTACCACGCATATAGCCACGCGTGGCTGCGCTACGGCATCCCACTGTGAGGCAACAGCACCAATCTGCAACAGCTATTCGTTGCCCAAAAGAGATGCATTCGCATATTAGCAAATGTAGACACATTAGTTAGCTGCAAACCGTATTTTAAACTATATAAAATTTTAACTGTAACTTCATTATATATATTAGAATCATGCAAATTAGTGAGAAAAAATATTGACTTGTTTCAGAGAGCTGATAACAAAAGCGTAAGACTCAGACAAAAAAATAAGCTACTTCTACCTAAAACTAATTTATCTATAGTGAGATCAGGACCTTATTCCATGGCAGTACAATTATATAATTCATTACCAAACACAATAAGAGAAATAGAAGATAATAAAAAATTTATAACATCCTTAAATCATTATTTAATAGATAAATGCTTTTATAAACTAAATTAATATTATACTAACGTGTCATAAGTAATACCTAAATAAGAAGTTTTTGTTTTTACTTTGTTTAACTGTATATTATATTTCTAAGTTGTTATACCATTGCAGGGTTCATGTGTTGATCTTTACCTATTTTTTTTAACACCTCTTATGTACCACATTTGTAAGCAATAAAGAATTATTACTTATTATTACTTATTACACACGAAAGGGTTGAAATCAATATAACAATAGAAAATAGAATATAGTATTAACAATGACGTATATTTTTTACACATCATAAAGAGAATGCAGTAAATACTCATTGGAAGACATTTGACATTTCAAAATGACCTTTGATAGTTAAATGACACAACATGTCACATATAATAATAATATGTCATGTTCTTAATTTATGTGGCGTGCACTTGGAGAGGCCTATGTCCAGCAGTGGACGTGTGTAGGCTGATGATGTTGATGATGATGATATTACCGATTACAGAATTTACAATGGCTGTTACACTGTTGGACACTTCCGTCCCATTTCACAAAATCACTCCCACAAATTGCTAAAAAGCGAGAGGAAAGATGTTACACATCAAAAACAGAATAGGTGTGTGATGATAATGACACAAAATAAGAAGAACCAGAATGTAAGCCGCTCAAACAACGCACACATACACCGGGTCTCGGAACTGTCCAAGCGCAGCTGTCTGTGTGTGCGCCGCTCCCGCTGTCATCGGGGACAGGCCCTTGTCCATGTATGTGTATAGCGTCACCGCCCTCCGCCCCGCTACCGCTCCCACCCCACTCATCATAGACGTCGAGGACGCAGCCTTATGAGTGCTCCAAAGGAGATCATAATTATCCGGTGCGTAGTAAAGCCTAGTGAACACTTTATTACGCTTTCGCTGCCTCTGAAATCAGAGTGGGTGACTATTAAATCATAATTTACTTGTGGTAAAGCGCTGTAAATCCCGCAATTTTGGTAAATTATCTGTGTACGAAGTCACCTATATAGAAAATCTAAGACTAAGTTTAACGTTTGTTGTATAGTGGTAGGATCGCCGATCGCAAATCAGAGTTCCGGGTTCGATTCCTTTCGAGTTTGCTTGTATCTGATCTGTACAACTGGCCAGAGAAATAATAATTTTCTATAACGTTATCAAACGGTTTATAGAATTCGCAATGGGCACCCTGTACTAACGACCGCCTGTGACTTCGTCCGCGTAAACACCCTGTATCCCGTGATGCCGATAGATGGAATGACGAACGTGATGGAAAACCCAGTGTTGTCATCTTAAAGTGAACCTTTGTGAAAAATTTCAGCTTTCTAAGTGCACGGGTTTAAACTGGGTCTTATGAATACACTCAGTTTGTTTTGTGTTTGTAATAATTTCACAGTGAAGGAGTTTTTTTATCAATACTGATATTATTGAAAAGGTTACATTTAGATCGGCGATTAGCTTCAGTGCTCCTATGGGTATCAATTGGTAGTTAATGAAAAATCTAGTAGTCTACAGTTTATTATAACGGGAAAAATATTTAAAAAAATCCTAAAAACAAAGGGGTTTGGGTAAAAGTGGCTTGATTTTCAAAGTCCGCGGCCACTTATGGAACTTGCACCAGTCGTTAGTATATAATAAAGTAAAACATTTTTGTCATATAACATTTTTGGCTAAAGTGTATCGGAACTGAGATATTTGATAAAAAAGAAAATAAAAAATAGTCCCGTATTAATTGTGTATATAATATACATTTCAGTATAACTATTGTTTCAAACGTTATAATTGTTATATCAGAGCTCAATGTCTATAAGAACCCTGCAATTCCTTTCGGCCAATGATGAAAGATATGATGGATATATTAAAAAAACGCTAGCCTTTTTTAGACTTTGATAAACTGCAGTCAATTCACGATAGCGTATTCCGTTTTTATATTGGATTTTCTAAACAACAATTCAACGACATTCTGCAAAGTACACCGAATATTACTAAGCGACATAAAAGAAAGGCGGGGACAGCTCTTGCCACAGTTCTTGCTAAACTTCACACTGGAGAGTCAAATGAGAGATTATCTACAGTTTTCAAAATGACCAGGAAGACCTTTGAAAATACTATGAAACTAGTAAGAGAAGATTTATTGGCCGAGTTTGTTCCATTTCATTTAGGTTTCAACCATTTAACACGAAACGAAATGATATCTAGGTGTGTATCTATTCCAAATGCATTATTTGAAAATCCTGAAGCTCCTTTATCTGAAAGACTACAGGTTGAGGCAAAAGTAATCATCCGATGTTCTTTGGCTGTATTTTTTTTACAAATGAAAAACTTTAGTTCTGTTTGTGGATTATTTATGTTTAATTTTTAGAATTTTTTTCTACCAAGTTGAGAAGACGATAAGTATCGCACAAGTGGCCGCCGCCAGCATTAATAACCATACGGACCCTTTTTATGGCATTTTCCATCACTTTTGCCAGAACTTCAGGCGATAGATTCGCGCATTCGTGTCGGATGATGTCCTTGAGGGCTTCCAGAGTCTGAGGTTTGTTTACGTAAACACAAGACTTCAAAAACCCCCACAAAAAGAAGTCTGGTACGGTCAAATCGACATCACATTGTCGACATGTATTTTACATCTGTTTACTTCAAATATGTCAAAACCAATTTGACATTTTACGCCATTTGCAAAAATTATAGCGTCTTCCAATATGGTGATTACTTTTGCCTCACCTTGTATAATAATAATATTGGATGGCACGTATATTTATTTACAAAAAAGCAGCAACTATTATTTCCAAAGAAAATCCTACCTTTACAAGTTTCGACGATTTAGATGTATATTGACCAATACTCATAATGACCAATGAAAATAGCATCATGAATACGCAAAATGACTAATCGCGAAATGACCAACACGCCAAATGAGCTACCAAATCGAACGCAAAGATTTAACAGAAATAATGAGGAACGGGGGCGATCCTTTCCATTGGTTTTTCAATGAAGGCGATGTCCTTATATTAGATAGAGGATTACGTGACTCTATTGAGCAAGTAGATTCTCGGATCAACGGTAGGCTGAGAAATCAGTTTCGCCAATAACGTTCCCAATACTTTAATATAGCTACACCGCATTTATTTGAAGAAATTAAAATAGTCGGAGCACTCTTAAATGCATTTGGTGTTCCGTTGACTGACCATTACTTCCTTAATGTTATTATAAACCAAATAAGATTAATAGAAGGTCAGCACAACCGTATTAGTGATTACGTTATTTCAAAAAATATAAAACGAAGACGGGCTTGTTTTGAACTAATAGATGCCGCAGTTCCTGGTGTGGATGAGTTTCCAGTGTTGAGTGCTGACGACCTAATTGTATATGCGATGGGAACATACCAGGTAAAGCAGGCTCGCAGTTATTATGGTGAGCATATAAAAAACGGCTCTTATTTGATTGAGGTATATAAGGAACCGTAGTTACATTTTGTGTTTCGTAATCGTCTCGCACGCAGGTTTGATGACTTCCAGCCTATCGAACAAGCCGGTTTCCGAAAAGGCTTTAGCACCATAGATCACATACATACGCTGCGGCAGGTTATACAGAAGACCAAAGAGTAACCAGCCTCTTCGCTTAGCGTTTGTGGACTATGAAAAAGCCTTCGATTCGATTGAAACCGTGCTACAGTCTCTCCAGCGGTGCCAAATTGACTATCGGTACATCGAAGTGTTGTTTGTATGAAAGCGCCACTATGTCAGTCCGTCTTCAGAACCAGAGCTCGAAACCTATCCAGTTGCAGCGAGGAGTGAGACAGGGAGTTGTGATTTCTCCGAAACTGTCACTGCTGCACTGGAAGATGTTTTCAAGCTTCTGGACTGGAAAGGACTCGGTATCAACGTCAACGGCGTATACATCACTCACCTTTGGTTTGCTGACGATATAGTGGTCATGGCTGAGACCCTGGACGACCTCGGTGCAATGCTCGGTGACCTCAACAGAGTCTCTCAACAAGTGGGTCTTAAAATGAACATGGAAAAGACGAAAGTTATGTCGAACTCACGTGTCGTACCCACTCCTCTCAAGGAGACTCTGCCCTTAAAGTTGTAGACGATTATGTTTACCTGGTACAAACGGTCCATCTAGGTAGGTCCAACTTCAGCAAAGTGGTCAATCGTCGAATCCACAATTAGGCTGGGCAGCGTTCGGTAAGCTACGAAATATCTTATCGTCCGATATACCGCAGTGCCTCAAGACGAAAGTCTTTGACCAGTATGCGTTGCCAGTGATGGATGACATACGGGAATGAGACGTGGTCGCTCACTATGAGCTTCATAAAAAGGCTCAAGGTCACTCAAAGAGCAATGGAGAGGGCTATGCTCGGGGTTTCTTTGCGTGATCGAATCAGAAATGAGGAGATCCGCAGAAGAACAAAGGTAACCGACATAGCCCGAAGAGTTGCTAAGCTCAAGTGGCAGTGGGCAGGGCACATTGCTCGCAGGACTGATGGCCGCTGGGGCGGGATAGTCCTGGAGTGGCGACCGCGTACCGGAAAGCGCAGTGTGGGCAGGCCTCCCACAAAGTGGACCGACGATCTGGTGAAGGTCGCGGGAAGCCGCCGGACGCGAGTAGCACAAAACCGGTCGTTGTGGAGATCCTTGGGGGAGGCCTTTGTCCAGCAGTGGACGTCTTTTGGCTGAGATGATGATGATGATGATGAACAAAATCATATGAAAGTAAATAATTACTGCAGATATGTATAAAAATATGAAAAACATAATATCATCATATAATAGCATCACTTTGACCTTCCATATCTCGGCTTCGATATTACTTAGGTCAAAAACCTTTTTGCAGCCATATATCTCAGTCGATGTACTATTAAACTAGAACAATTATCTCAGTGGCCGCTGAAAAAAAAAATCAAGCCAACCTCCATACAAATTTACCCAAACCCCTTTTGTAAATTAGTAAACAATCATGAAAATTACCGATAAATGGTTTATAGCACGCGATGCGTAAATTTTAAACTAAATTCGAAATTTTGTAGAAGTCAAATTTATTTAGTTGTTTTTTATTTTTATAAATGGACAGCTATACTAACCCTGAGTAATATAGGTTGCCTTTTAACCCATCATATAGAATGTTCTTGCGGGCAAACAGTAAAGACTGTGACAGACAAACACACGCACGAAGCCGGCGGCTAAAGCTCATACGTTATAAACAATACCCTTTTTGTAAATAAAAAAAGAAAAAAAATCAAATTAATGAATTCGCTCAAACATGACTTTGTTAAAATCCAACTCTTTGAAGTCATTCGGAGAGGTCTTAAAATGTCCAAATAGGTTTTATGTAAATCGTCCGTCACACCTCATCTGGTAGGTCAACGCCCGCCCCCCGGGATGGAGGCTCTTATCGTCTAATTAAGGACATGACATAATTCCCCCCTCTCATCACTTTAGCTGGAAATGACGTCTATCGGCGTTGAAGCCTTTGATTAGCTAACAAAGGAAATCCTTGAAATGTATAACCACGGCCGCGCCGGTAGTCTACTAATAAAATATTTCAACCGAGTGTCTATGGTTCCCGTATGCCATCTGACAGTTTTCTCTCCCCCTCCCCGCACTCTTCTTACTACAACTTTTGTTGCTTACGAGCGCCTAACTATCAATTAATATAAAATCAATAGATTCGAATTTATTTTTATTCTTGATTAATTTCCGTAACTTATCCTCTTAATTTTTTAGCTGTGATATATAGCAAAATGTACTGCAACTGCTGTGTATTATAAGTTGTGCTGTGGGCGAAAGGATTCCAACGTGTGTTTAAGTATTTCCTAAAAGTGAGGTTAATCTCGAAAAGAAGTTGAAATCCATTCCAATTCAACCTACAAAAATAAGCTTTGCTTCCACAAATTTCCTAAATGGCTTACCATTTAGGAAATTTGTGGAAGCAAATTTATGACCTTACCATTTATGACCTTAGTCATAAATGGTATTTTAAACTTCTTCATAATTAGTAATTTATATTTGCATAAACTATTATTTATTTATTTCATAAAGTATTATAGCTTACCCTAGATTAATGAAATAAATAAATGAGGTCTATGTTACATAGACTATGTAGAGCAACGGGTCGAGAAAGGCTGATGATGACTCTTACATTAATCATTAGGTAGTTATGTAAAGTGCATAGTACTCTTAGAGCATGATAGTACTACCACAGTACTACTAATAGTACACAGTACAAATATACATAATACAGTTCCTATGCAAAATGGTTATTAAGAAGAACGTTCTCGTTTCTCATTCTTTCTACGAGTATATTATTTATTGTATAATATACTTTCACCTATAAATGTATCAAAATTAGTCTTGTAATTTCTTGTTTTCTAGGAAGTCAGCAGCATAACTATGTATACCTTACCCTATATAGCAGCAGGAAGTCCATACATACTGTAAAATGAAGTTGAGAAAACAATAAAGGTGCTAAGCTGGCTGGCAGGTTTAAATGCCAACAATTTAATTTTACTGTAATTTTTTTTTTTATGTTAAAAGGAGGCAAACGAGCAGGCGGGTCACCTGATGGAAAGTAATCACCGCCGCCCATAGACACCCGTAAAACCAAAGTTATCGCAGATGCGTTGCCGACCTTGGAAAGGAGTTGGATCTTGAGGAAGGAGTAGGAATTAATAAAAAAAAAAAAAAATGAATAAATAATTTTCCCTACAGTCACACCAATTATCTAGCCCAAGAGAAGCTTCGTTATGAAACTTGTTAAATGGTTACTAGACAACGGATAAACATACTTAAAATACTCTAATACATACTTATTATACATAGAAAACACCCAGACCCGAGACAATTTAGAAAAACAATAATTTCTAAATTGACCCGACCGGGGATCGAACCCGAGACCTCAGAGATGGCGACACCATGAAAACCGGTGTACGAACCACTCGACCAAGGAGGTAGTCAATAAGTATTATCTTGGCTTTGACACGAATCATAATAATATAGGTAATCATAATTATTTGGGCCTTCAGGACCTTCCGCGAGCAACCTTTACAATTTGATAAATTAGTAGATTTATGCGCCATAAATTATAAGAAAACTATAAATTACGCTGCTTAAAAGTTTATTAATGTTGTTTTTATTTCAGGTACGAAAATTATTTCATCTGCATCTTACCAATAGTGAAGCAGCCTAAAATTGTTTAAGACCTCCATGAAATACGGATGCTGTAGCGACTTCCTTTTGTGCAACTTAGTAAAGTCCGAAATGTTTTCGATTTCTGCCTAAAGCACAAATTATTATTTTTTACTTATTTATTAAGTAACAGGCAAACAAGAAATTAAAAGAATCTTGATAATTATCTGCGTTTCATTTATCATTAAACCTAAATTAATTTGAATTTAAATTAGAATAATGCGCTGCGCAAACGTAGACACTTTTGTGTCTTGTGTGGGATACAAGCTACCAGTGAATATGAAATAAGCCCTCCCTGCGCAGACGTAGACACTTTTTGTGTCCAGTTACCTCCACCTGACACTGATACAGCAACTCGGTTTCCTTGTATGGTGTGCCGTGTCGGTAACAAAAAGCGTTTACGTTTGCGCAGCGCTTAAGGGGCAAAGCATTTTTATTATTTAAAAATGCTGTGGTCCAAGGCCATAAAGTTTAATTCCTTTTCAATAAAAACAAACTTTCATCATAGCTGAGCTTCTATTCCTCAGAACAATAACTAAAGCTATCGGCATGTTTTAGTTTATAGAAGTGACCAGTCTGATGTAATACTATGTCTGTGTGTACAAGGGCCGAAACACGACGTCGCACCGCAAAAATAAGCGTTAAATAAAAACAACTTTTCCCGATCAAAGTACTCGAGTTTATGTGAAAAAAATTACATAGACGCGGTAAATTACATACCTTGGTTTTATTTTATTTTATCCTTACGTTTTGAGCTTCCCTCCAAGTGACCACGCACTCTGTAACGGGTTACAACCACCCGATAAATGAAATAAAACAAAACCAATGTGTAAAGTAAACGCGAGATGATCCATCAAAGTTGTTTTTTTTAAATGCGTAGGTACTGTTCGCGTAAACTTTGATGAAAACAATTCCTGTCTTCTCATTTAGTATTTTAACTAGTTACATAAATTTTTGACACTGCATACCTAACCTACTCGTATTTAATACTTTGACAAAAAAAAAACAGTCGAGTAAGGACTAGTATAGGCTGATGGTGATGATGGTGATGAAGACCACCACGCGCCATCCCCAAAACATTCTCATGGTTGCCGCTGTATCGCCAGGCAGGGCCTTTAAACCAGCCCCCCGACCGCCTAACCGATCGCTTTTACTTCGTGTGTGGTTTATGACGTCATCTTGTCGTTTCGTGCCGCCTATAAAAGCAATATCGAAAGCTATATAGCCTTTAGCTTTTGATATTGCTTTCATAGGCGATGCGAGGTGGCAAGATGGCGTCATAAACTATACGCTTAGTCAAAGCGATCGGTTAGGCGGTCGGGGGGCAGGTCTGACTACCACGCAGCTCTAGCAGCGGCGATGATTTGAATTATTACATTTTACCCGTTGAAAACTTCGATCAATGATGTACATGCTAGCGGCCGCTCGCGGTTTCACCCGCGTGGTTCCCGTTCCCATGAGAATATCGGGATAAAAAGTATCCTATTTTAATCCAGGTTACCATCAGTATGCCGAATTTCATCCAATTCCATCCATCCGTTGCAGCGTGAAGAAGCAACAAATATACACACATACACACACAAACTTTCGCATTTATAATATTAGTGTGACTAGGTTCCAGAGCAAAAATGCATTTTGAAAGTGGTTCTATTTGCTTAGACCTATACATTTAAATTTCGAATTACAAAATCCAAAAAAAACATTGGATAGCATCAACATTGGCGGCGGTGATTGCTTCCCATCAGGTGACCTGCCTGCTCGTTTGCCTCCTTCTAATATAAAAAAAAACAACTTCAGCTTACTATGAACCTTAAATCTTAAAAATAAAGATTAAATTAAGGCTGCAAATTATTTTTACCTACTTAATATTTAGCCACATCGCCACAAACGTCATTGCGGCTCGTGGCCCGTGGCCTCAAAGTCGCCTACCTTTATTCAAGCGTTCATTGGGAATCTAGTACGTAATTGCTCGAAGGTTGAAAAGCATAGTGACTGATTTCAATATAATATAACTACATTTGTAGCGAACTTGTGATACAAGCTGTAGGTGTAAAGTTGTCATGATCATCACAGGTAATTTAATGACTGTTTACTTCCAATTATAACTTGACAACACAACCCTGTAAAGTCAACAGCAGCCTATGAGGGTAAACAGCAGCAATGAAACAAGGAGACCCAGAAGATAAGCTACACAGACCGCTAGAGCAACGCACAGATCATCTCGGATCATCTCAGACCAGACTATGTTTGATTCCTTCGCCTTGAGTCAAGCGCTTGGTTGACTATTCTTGGTGGTCTACTGATTTTCATTCGACATTTGACTTTCCATATTTTTGAAGAGCGACACAAAGCGATTGATAAAATAACCGTCAAAATCTATGCGTTGTATCAATGTCATGTCATGTCACTCGTTTGTTTGTGTCATTGAAAATTTGAAACTGCCAAAATAAGTAAATGCAAGCATTTTTTGTTTAACAACAGAAGACGTTTTTACTATTTTTCTTGTGTTGTGACATTGATAGTATTCTCTATTAAAAAAGGTTTTTTTTTTAACAGCCAATAAACATAAAATAATAAACTTTCCTACACCCACACCAATTATCTAGCCCAAGAGAAGCTTCGTTATGAAACACGTTAAATGGTTACTAGACAACGGATAAACATACTTAAAATACTTGAATATATACTTATTATACATAGAAAACACCCCAGACCCGAGACAATTTATAAAAACAATAATTTCTAAATTGACCGGACCGGGGATCGAACCCGGGACCTCAGAGATGGCGACATCATGAAAACCGGTGTAAGCCACTTGACCAAGGAGGTCGTCAAACATGGATATTACGTTCCGTTTTCATTGCGGTTGTTAACGGTTTTCTCTAAATTCAGCGTGGAACGGATAATATCCAACATTTCGTATTATGTTCGCAGCACCGGAAACGAACGATTCAAAAATACGGAAAATTTTTAGAGATATTGCTGATTGCCTCAAGCGGCAAAGTCATGCGACTTGGAAGACGAGTGTGACTTAAGTCGCATGCGACAACACAATGTGATACGGGTTACTGCATCTAGTTATACTATTAGATAACAATATAACAGAATGGACGAAAAAAGTATTATTTGTTATACTGCTCAATATAGCTTATTGGATTCGAATAAAATAATAGAGGTTTGTCCATGTAGTTTTACCTATATATGTATAAACAGCTATAATAGTCCCATCAACAAGTTGAAAAACGTAAAAATAGACAAAAAGCTCCTTAAAATATGAGCAAATAGCTCATTGGATTCGGAATGATCTCTAGAAAAATGCAGTGTGAGGATTTTACTGCACGTAAATAATTGCAATTGTTATATTATCTATCTATACATAATATATACTTTATACATACTTACATACTTTATACACCGAGATATTTTAGTGGTTGTTTTCCCGCAAGTGGGTAGATCAGACCGAAAAACGAGATCATTTTTTCACGTGGCTTTGTATAGAAAAGTGAAAAAATTATCTCGTTTTTTGACCTATGTTCCTTGGGGAAAGTGGTTCAGTTTTATGGTCTGATCTACCCACCTATGGGAAAACATCACAAAAATGTGTCGGTGTATATACTCTTTAGCTTTATTAGTATTAACGCCTCGGCCTATCTCCCACACGCTGGAAATGATGTGCAATGTTTCTTTACAAATCGGCACAACTCATACAAATACACGCAAGTGTTTGTATGAAGATTACATTCGGCAGTCCCCTTACTTTGTGACAGGAGTGATTCGCTCCACAGGTCCCAGTCTGCTACGACCTACGCCGTAGACAGTACGCGTGCTACGACAACCGCTTCAATATTCGTAGAAGTTTCGTAGCTTCATCGTAATTCCTAAATTGTCATGTTCTGTACAGTGTGACCTCTAACTGAAGTGTACCGTCAAGCTGTATTTTCCGTTGTTACGAATAACTCGCGCAATATAAATAATAACGGTGAGTTTTCTCATTTGGTTTATTGTTGGTAGTTAATTTTTTTTTTCTCAGTTGTATTTTTATGGCATTGTTAGCCTGCAAAAATACCACTGCTGGGCGTATGAATAGTGGCACATTAGACGTGTCATGTAATCGACGGATTTTTACATTTTTTTTTATTTACACAAGAAGTTATGAATTTTGTTGAAAGCTAAGACATTTTACACAAGTTTGTTTATTTATAGATTTTTTTTGTTTATTTAGATATCCTTGGGGGAGGCCTTTGTGCAGCGGTGGACGTCTTTTGGCTAAGATGATGATGATGATGATGATGATGATTTAGATATATAAAATAGTAAATGCAAAATTACAATTTAATTTTTTTGTTAATTGTAGTTTAATATTCACCGAATCCCTGTTTCTGATTCCCTGTCTGTTTAAAGTTTGTAGGTCGCGCAACTACTCTACAAACTTTAAACAGATAGATTATTGTTTTTTTTTTATAAATAATGGACGAAATATTTTAAACTTATATAATACTAGCCGTCACCCGCCCGCTTCGCTGCGCGAAAATTTGTGATTTTTTTTTTCGCCTATCGTTTGCACAATCTTACTTCATACAAATTTTCACTAAGATCGGTCAAGCCGTTCTTGAGTTAGAGGACATACAGACTGAAATTTAAAAAATCGTAGAATTGGTGTCAGTGAGTCGTAAAACGAATTATCCCAAAAATTTTCAGAAAAATTGCATGTACAGACAGAGCCTACAGATTTATATAGTAAGCATAGATATAGATTAAAAGTGCTCATGAACCACACAACAAAATCATATCTGAGTAATCAGCATGTCGATTTGAAGTTACAATCAAGTTCTGTTCTTTATCATTATTAAGGTCATACCTATTATGTACTTATTAGGTATGACCTTTGAAATAAGCTTTAAGTATAGCGAGCGAGCAACTTAGTTATACCGTTCATGTAATCAGCTTTCTCCTTGAGCATTAAATCACACTAATCTTTTTTTTTTATTGCAGTTAACATGCATTAACAACAGTGTAACTTACCTTTTCATGTTTCGTTTTTGGTCTGCTATGATCCAAAACTATTGTATGTTGTTATTCAAATTCAAATTCAAATTCAAAAACATTTATTCAGTTTAGGCTACAAGTAGCTCTTGTGAATGTCACTATGCCATCGGTTCGTAAGTCTACTCTGGGCGGGAGATCTTGTACTGAGAAGAACCGGCAAAAAACTCAGCAAGTGTCCAGCTCTTTTCTCCCTTACAGCGTCAAAAATATTGGAAAATGCCCTATCATAGCAGGACACTTTCCATTACAAATAAACACAAAAAATATATATAAGACAACCACAACATGTAAAAAAAAAACAAATTAAAAAATGTAAGTTAACAAATTTACATCAGATAATTATGTAAAAGTTTCAATTTCCACAATGTCATACAGCACCACTACAGTACTCTAGTAAAAGTCAAAAATTGTTTAGGTAAAACAAAGTCAAACTATAATTAATAATACTAAAAATAAGATAAGTATGCAAGACCAGCCTCCACAGGCGGCACCCGTTCACGAGCATGACATATGAATCAGCCATCGCTTCGCTCAACCATATTTTAGGGAACGTACGTTAATGAAAGTAAATTTAAAAAAAATGTAAGCACATGCACATGTAAGCATACGCTTGTGGCAAAATTAAATTAGCATGGTTGAGCCACGGTTTCTGGCACGAGCGTCTCTTGTTGTCACGATGAAAAGAAGAATTCTCCACAGTACATTATAAAAGATATAGTCAAATAGCCTTCCTGGCCTACATTTCTGAACGTCCACACACGTTCTCATAAAGTCATAACGTAAAACCTAATTTAAAGTGCATCTCAATTCTGCTCTATTAGCTAGATAATTTGTAGCGGTCTAAAAAACTTAGCCTAGATACAAAAACTTAAACAACGTAATTAATGTTAGGGTATACAATAAAATAAATTATGTAATACCTAAGCTACGCAAAAAGGGGTCGGGTTATCACTCGTCAGTTTCTCTAATTAGCCAGTTTCATGAACTCGCCAGTTTCTTTATTCGTCAATTCCATAAAAAAAAATTAAATCGTTAGTTTCCCTAATTCGTCAGTTTCGTTAACTCGTCATTTGGTCTGTTCATGTAATTCGTCATGTTTTTGTACAGTTTCGTACAAATATAGAGATTTCTCAAAAGTTTATAAAAATAAAGTCTATATGGTCACATTTTATTAACTGCGAATATTTTGACAAAATATCTAATTATATCAGAGAAACAAGGTCCTAGATTTTAAAAAATCAGGCTAGTTATTTTTACTTTTCCTGACACAAAAATTGTAATATTTTTAAGAGCGGCCTTTCTGTCGGCTCCTTTGAATAAAACTACGGGCACGTGTAAGCGGTGAAGGCATTGCGGCCTCTCCGTTTCGGCTCTTTTGAATTGAAACTACCGAGTGCTTTATTTTACTTTTAATCGAAACGTCTTTTGGCGTTTTTCTTGAAAACTAGCGTATAAAAATTTTATTTGATGGTGAAAGGTATTAAGTAAACATGATATCACGTATTTTTATGCAGTTGCGCCCTTATAGCGTGCAACTGATGCCCTAGGTGGTGACAAAGAGGCGTATGTCAATTCAATTATGTGTAATAATTAAAAGAACGTAAACAATTAGAAAAACGGGTGTTTACACGCACACAACTAGTTATCCTTGTCAACATTTATTTAGTTCTACTTTAGTGTTAAATTAAAATTAAATTAAATACTTAACATTTATAAAAAATGTTTATTTATTAAGTTTTTTCAGCCTAATTTAATTTTTTAATTAATCCTCAAAATATTTGCAGTTGATAAAATGTGACCTTATATATATAGACTTATTTAATTATTTAATATTTTTAATTGTCTTTATTTCTTTTTTTAGTTTAAACCAGGTAGATAATGGTTTTCTAAGATTTAACCCACTTTTAATAATGAATGAACCTATATCTTGTGTGTTTGAACTATGACATTTTAACGTAACTTTATTAGACTGACGAATTTCATAAATTGACCAGTTAAGTAAAGTGACGACTTATAGAAACTGACAAAAAAGGAAACTGACTTATTGACGAATTTCGCGATACTGACGAATGAGGTAAACTGACGAGTTCATGAAACTGGCTAATTAGGGAAACTGATCCAAAACAGTCAGTCAGTCAGTCTTAACAATAAAATATTTACACAAAAACAACGACATACATAGTAATAGTAAATAAGGCAATATAAATTATAATAACATTTGTTGATCTACTTTAGCATTATTTCTAACAAGGTCTTAAAATTATGTAATGGCTAAAAGTAGATTTTCAGTGTCATCGTGTTGTATTGTTTTTTTACATATTACTTTATTCATAGAATAAATACATAGAGACATATTTATCTTGTTGTAAAGATAACTTCTCAGATGACAAAAAATCTTTGAGAGTGTGATCTTTTGAATATTTCAGTGGGGCAGACAATATCTGCCCGTCTTTGGCTGGTTTGGAGTGCAGGGTAATAGGGCATTAGGGAGTGCTTTTTGGTAATTGTAAGTAAAATGAAAAGCTGACGTACAGAGAGAGGACTTCGCATTTAGCAAGTAGTTTTGTTGTTGGGAAGCGTTTTGGTCGGAATGTGCTGACTCTCAGAAAAGCTCTCTGTGCTTATTCTAAATTAATAACTGCGGTTTTGTGTACCACCCCATGATTTTATACAGTATACAAATAATGCCTGACATAAAGTAAGATATATGGTTTTAAGGAGATGGCTCCTTGCAACGTGCCTTAGATTTTTAAATACATAAATTAACTTTCGAACTCTAGATGTAAGCTAAACAAGTTTAGAATGGATTTTCAACGGACTTGTACTTAATAAATCCCCCGGGCGATTCTAAAAGCCGCAACTGCAGGCTCTACCTGCAGTAGAGAATACCTGCATACCTCTTTAGCCTGATTTGTCTCCTGACAGTTTTTAATGATGCTTTATCCTCGCAGCACCTAGGCAAAACTAACTGAAGCCGCAATCACAAACGCCCCGGTCCCTGCTTGGATAGTAAGGTTACAATCTACCCTCCCCTATAATGCAGGCCGTCTGTCTCCCATATCTTCGTATGACGGCATACGGATAACCCGTCTCCATCGTCGGTGCCCGCCATATCGAAACACGGCTAGTAAAAGCTAATTATTTAAAATTACAAATTTACAATACAGTAATAATTTAAAATTAACACACTTTAACACACACACCCACACACTCCCTCACACACACACACACCCACACACTCCCTCACACACACACACACTCACCCTCACACACACACACACACACACACACACACACACACACACACACACACACACACACACACACACACACACACACACACACACACACACACACACACACACACACACACACACACACACACACACACACACACACACACACACACACACACACACACACACACACACAAATTACAAGCTTACATAAACAATACACCCCATTCTGAGCGGCCCTGACACCATGCCCTCTTCCTGATTCGATGATTGACGTTGGCGTTATCCGTATCGTCGATGCATCAGTCGCTTAAGTGATTGATCGATTTAAACTGGTAAACCAGTCAGCTACAGCTGACCGACTCATTCTATCTTATATGCACGTATAACGCAAGTAGTAAGCCAATTTTTTTTCCAATATTACTTTACTTTTATAAATATTTTATAAAAACAAAACAGACAAAACATTTAAAAATATATAAACTAAATAACTTTACCAATTGAATTACAAATTATAACTATTAAAGATACGATAAAGGACTTTTTTTGGATTGCCAAACTGGATCATGGAAATGGAATGGAAACCAGGATAGGTAGAGAGAATAATAATAATAGCCGCTATATTTCTATATAAAAGGGCAAAACCATCTGTATTCGTCACAAATACAAACATAAAATGTCGACAGCACCACTTGGAAGCCTCACAAAGCTGCCAACTGTATTGCCGCGCTAATGAAAAGTCCTTTCTCATAATAACGAGACGCCATTCGTCCGTCTGTTGACTCTGCTGGCCGTAATGGCGTGGCGAGCAGATGTCATTAAAATATCCCATTTCAGTTGAGTGGATGCGGGCTTTGTTCAACAAAATAGCGACATTAATTTATCAATACGCAAGCGCAGCTTTAAGTAGTTTTTCTGTTAAGGCGACGCACCGCTAAACAATTAATCTAATACGGAGCGTTTACGCCCCGTACCATAAGAAAAACTCTTTTTACTTTCCAATTAAAACTACAAATAAGTAAAAAAAAATGAACTAGCATATTGAAGTGTGTGTTAAGACTAATCTACTAAGAAAATTTAAATTTAATTTAATTTTAAGGTTTGCCTGTAAAATGCAAATCTATGTTTTAAAAGAAGTTACTTTGATATTTTTTTGTCGGTTATAAAAGTTAACAAATCGTGTTTCTGCAACTAGCAAAATGAAGTCAATTAAATGAAAAATCATGTGATCAAATATCACTTTCATATGTTTTGTAATTGTTGGGGAAAATCAAGATCCCCGCCACGTAAATTTCCAATGCGTCGCCTTAACGACATATTATGGATAAGGGTATTTCTGACCGGCAGACTTATTACCGAAAAAGCAACCATTTTCTAATTGTACAAATTGCAACGCGACTGCTGCTATTGCGGTTGCTTAATTAGTTTTACGGACACAAATCGCTCAATGCATGTAAACATACATTTTAATCGCAAATGCACTAAGCGAGCCATCATTGAGCGAATTGTGTCCGTAATACCAATTTAGCCTGCGGAGCGAACATCGTGAAATAACTGTAACGTACGAGCTATATTCGCGACGAACTCGATACGTCATAGCTGTCCGACTGTTAATGCTAAATGCTGTGCGAGCTGTTAATGCTGTGCGAGCGGCGAGCGGCACAGCTCACTATACTATAGTAACCAGGGTAAATGAGAAGGCATTTTTTTATACCTGGCACGGCAAATGACTCCATACCACCTGATGTAAAGTGGAAATGGAGTCCAGACGCGAAGACAACTGGTACAGCTTGAAAACAACGCAGCATCAGTCAACCTCACTCTGCCGGTCCACAAGGTGCTTCTTCACGCCTCGTTTGAAGGACCCCATGTCATAGGAAGGAGATAGATAGATGAAATAACTTAAGTTGTGTATTTTCTCAAGTAAAGAATTACAAATTGGCCTTAGCTTGCTGTCACCGAAACAATAATCCACAAATCATCACCACGGTACCATGCGAATGGCTCACACTGAACACGTTGTGACGTTACGATGATTCACTTCGATCAGCCTCCACCATAACAGTACTACACACAAAGGGGCTTATTATTAACCTTTTCACCGCCCAACTATCCTGCACGCGATGTCCCGCTGTACGCCAACGTATAAATGTATTTTAATAAAGTAGGTACAAAGAAGAACTTCTATAGAAGTGCTGGCGTGGACGGCACGAAAATCTCGAACTTCTATAGAAGTTGTTGGCGGTAAAAAGGTTAAACAAAGTGTAAGCTTGGAGTAGTTACTCCGTGTTTTGTCACTTTTACTCTAATATGAAATGAAGTTCACATGACGGGAACAAAACACGGAGTAACTACTCCACGCTTACACTTTGTTTATTTAATACGGGGGAAAATGAACGATGGAAATAGTGCCCGAAAAATATGGAAGATATCGCTTTTAGTGATTAGTCCGCCCTTTGTAGGACTTTATAAGCGGCATTTATTAAAGCGAGTCTGTATTTTGTGTACGATAAAGAATTCTATTCTGTTCCATTATTGCAGACAGGTTCCATAATTGATCCCGTTGTTGTAAAAACCTACATCTATTGTGTACTTTATGGAATACATTCGGTATTGGGTTTATAATTAGGGGTAAAAAGGTAATGGTAAGATAACGAAATACACATCAGTGCATGCGTGCGTGTCTACGGGTGTGTGAGGGTGTGTGTGTGTGTAGTAATCAAATACAGATTTTATTTTTGTCTATCTAAATTCAAAATAAATAGTAAAACAAAAGCGCCGCCGGCTAGTAGGGCAAATGGCCGATAACGTTCGGTTCTATAGTTATATGGGTTGCCGTAGAGCGTTCAAATACAGTGAGGTAACGCTCCAAAGCCTGCAGCAGAGTAGATAAAAGTTTAAAACTCCCGGGAGTTCGGCCCACAAAGCAAGGAGACTGCAGAAAGTAAGCTCCACACAAACGCGCTCGAGCGCGCGCACGCATAGACACCTCACGGACACGGGATCTCGCAAATAAGAGCACTGGTTTTTGATGTGTAACGTCTTTCCGCTCGCTTTCTAGCAATTTGTGGGAGTGATTTCGTGAAATGGGACGGAAGTGGTCAAAAGTGTAACAGGAAGTCGGGGAAGCGCACAAGCTCGCGCCATTTTGGAAATTCAGTAATCGATATTATGAACATGATATTGTGTCATTTGACTATCAAATGTCATTTTGATATGTCAAATGTCTTCTAATGCGTACTATTTACTGCATTCTCTATATGATTTGTAAAAACATATACGTCATTGTTAATTCTAATTGATTTCAACCATTTCGTGTGTAACAGACTTAATCATTATTTATTGTATAATTATAAAATGATGTAATTCCTGACCCATTTTTTTCAGAATATAATGTTAAAAATTGCTTATTACTAAGGTGAGATGTCAAATGTTACACATCATCGACTACTGTTAAGGCTCTCTCTTTTTTTTATTCTTTTTTTAGCACATGTTTTCTTAGCCTAAGTCCTTATCCCTCATCAGAGCGCAGCTGTTCCAAGATTCCGTATTACCTTGAGAGGTTGTATATGCGCGCGTTGTTGGAGCTTACTCTCTGTAGTTTCCTTTTATTGTCTCCTATCAGTTTGGGCATCGATTTCACATTTTTTACGGTTCTGTAGGAATTGCTCTAGTTTCGTCATATGCGCTTGTATGCCTGTGTCGGTGTCGGTGTTCAAACACGTATGTGAAATGGTAGTGCTCGTTTAAAAAAAATATCTATTAGGTATGACGGGTTTTACAGGGATAAAAAAATATAACTTATCGTTTTTATTGTATTCCGAAAGACAGATAGGTAACACACTTTATTGCACACACACGTCATAGAAAACGAGGCGGTCTTATCGCTTAAAGCAATTTCCAGACAATCTTTGAGTCATGAAAATGAGACTTACCAATTCTAAACGACTTATATTTAAGACTACATAATCAGGTGGGGCAATTGGGTCGTTACCTGCTTTGTTAGTAAGTATTAACGACTGTCATCTTACGTCAACGACCTAAATCACAGATATTTGATTGTGATCTGAAATAACGGCTTAATGTGCTTTCCGTAAACACAAAGGAGCGCGTGATAATTCAATTTGGTCGGTCACCAATCCGAAGACCCATCATTACGAAAGTTGCTTAACATTCACGATCGCAATCCGCCATCGACACACAGTTTTTACAGTACATAAATTCTGTAATAACACACAAGACAGAACTATAAAAGGGCGGTAAACATTCGGCGGGTCTGAGGGTTACGGTAAAAATGCGCTTCATTATAATACAAAGGGATTATACAGGATGTTTTGTTTTTATTTACTTGGCTTTCAATCCACTTGATGTTTAAATAAGTAAAGTGATAAGGCCAAAGGTGGAACACTTCAACTTCATATTCATAAAAAAAAAAAAAAAAGAACACAAATGTTGAAAAAATTTCCACGAGCAGGGTTGATGACGGTAGTTGTTAACATTGAATGGGCGCCTTTGGCTTTCAAAGTAAAAAGTAAATAGTGTTGAATAATTTCGGCGGGCTGGTTAGAACCACGATAGCTCAATTGGAAGAGCACCTGACCCGGTATGTCAGAAGGGTGCAGGTTCAAACCCTGCTCGTGGAAATTTTTTCAACATTTGTGTTTTTGTAATTTGTTCGCAACAAAATTTGCGTTAAAAATTATATAAACATTCATATTCATATGTTTCATATGCATAAAACTGAGGTTTAAGACGACACCTCGTTTTGTGAACATTGAAAAAGGCTGATCCTTACTGGCGCTGTCATAAGGTCGAAAATACGTAGCGCCTGCGACAATAAAGACAGCATATTAACAGAATCAAAAAATATTTTAAGAAAAATTGGTTTTGGAAAAATCAAAATACGCAAAATATGCAGCTACTAAATAACGAATATTGATGTTGTCAATACCTATTTGAGAATTCGTACAAAAGTGACTTTTTTGTGGTGTTTTCGAAGAAAATTAGGTATGTGCTTGTCAAAATTATGCAATCGTTTATATAAGCTAGTAAATTGAAGATCATTTCAGATTTGATAGTCATATTAATAAAGTCTTAAACTGTTCGATGAAAGTTGGTGCATTTTTTCAGTGTGTCCTAAAATCAAATTCAGTTATCTTTATTGTTATAAAATGAAGTCTCGTAAATTGAAAGAATTAATTTACTTTTGCAACCCCTGTGCATAGAGGTCAGATGTCAACAAAGAACATTAAGCATCTGTTATAAAATGTGAGTTTACGCGTTACGCGGGCCCAGGTGGAGGGTTTGCATTTTTATGTTGACGTCCGTTATTTTTGGCGGCAAAATATTCCATTTTGAGCGGGAAACGTGGCGTGGGCGGCTCCGTCAACAACCACGATACTTCGTCCCTAATGGAGTTCTGGGAGCAACACAACCGTTTAATAACTGTTTTATATTCCGCCTTTTAGAATGCAATTTCAGTTTTCGTTGGTTTCGCATTCAGATTTTTGATAAGTCAGTCAGTCGATGTTTTGTTTCTTTTTTAACCTTTGCATTTTGTTACTGATCGTTAGTATCGAGACTAACGGTGCGCCCACGACCGACTTATTGTACGACCGATAATCGGACCGATTTTGTCGGCGAAGTTTTAGTGCCGATTTTGTGACCGACTTACTGTAGGACGAAATACATAGAATTCCTTAAATCATAATAATCGGTCACCTTTAATCGGACGTGGGTTAGGGCTTTATTTCACAGCGTGGGAACCTCTATGGACTTGGTTTGGTTGGTAGTAAGGTTGGTTTATATGGTAGTTTATTGGAACACGGTCCCTATAATCACCGGAGACAGGTGTTAATGTTGCGTCATAGTTTTTACAATTAACCGCAATAATTATCGTACCTACTAAATGTCTCATTTTTATTGTTCCAAATATTTTTTCTCTAATCTATTTATTATTTAAAGTCCGCTTGGCTAGCAATCCTTAAAAATTATTGTTCTCATCTATATCTAGTAGGTATCCTTTGAAACCGGAAAACAGCAATATAAAATAATGCTGCATAGCGGCAGAAATAACGTGAGGATGGATAGTCGCCAGGATTTTGGACAGACTACCCAACTATTTAGAAGATTATTGCTACAGTTGTACTTTTTATTGCTTTGCAATCTTATTTCAAGGTCATAGGATTCAATATTTCGTGGTAACGTGGCTGCCGCTACCTTCGAAAGGGTAAAATGTTACACTAATTTTGTTACAAAGTTGCATTTGTATTCTTGGGGTTCAAATTTTTTTATATAGAACAGTCCTTTACGTGTGGCTAATATGTGACAATAGCGTAGTTTTATTTGGTGTTTATTTATTTATATATATTTAGTCAATACACAGCCATGAGAATTTAACTTGGTACGTTAAAAATAGAACAAATAATAAATATAAAAATCATTTAAAACAAAAAAAAAATGTTTAGATCCCAGCTTAACAAACATGTTGCATTCTGTTCTTGTTGTATATACGTAGCTATAGGTGTAGGTGCGTGCTACGTCCACGCCCGCCCGAGATTTGCCAATAAACAGTGTGTCACTAGCAGTCGTGCTTATTACTTGTGCTCCCCTTCTCCTTATCTAACAGTGGCGACGAGTACTCTCGAGTTTAACACAAAAAAAAGGAACCGTTAACATGTCGCATTTTGGTATATTGTCTATATTCGATCACAATGTGCAAGATTAGAAGACTTATAAAAGTCGGCTATTACAGTGGTTCTTGGCAAACGACATTGGTTCAAGGAATGATACGGCGGGAGTAAAACGGCAAACGATTTTGTTAAGCGCACTCGCAGACGGCACTTTTAAGCTCGCAGCAGATTTGGCATTACCGAAGCAACTCGAAGATGTGCCTTTAGAAGAAATCTTCGCTTTACTAGACGGCCACTTCACACCGAAGCGGTGTGGGTTCAGCGAACGATACAAGTTCTACGTGGCAACACAGCAACCAGGGGCCCGACCGCCTAACCGATCGCTTTGACTTCGTGTGTGGTTTATGACGTCATCTTGTCGTTTAAGCTAAAGCCTTTAGCTTTTGATATTGCTTTCATAGGCGGTGCGAGGTGGCAAGATGACGTCATAAACTATACGCGTAGTCAAAGCGATCGGTTAGGCGGTCGGGGGGCAGGCAAGACATATTCTCAATGGGCGGTAAGGCTGCGTGGACTCACGGCTCATTGCAGTTTCAACGACGTGGAGGAGGTGCTTCGCGATCGCTTTGTCATGGGAATGACGGCGGGACCCGAGCGTGAGAAGCTCTTTGCGCAAGTCATGGGTTCGTTGTCGTTAGCGAAAGCAGTGGAGTTAGCGGAGAGCATTCACTGTTCTCGTGCGGGAACTGCATCGGTACCAACTCTTCAGCATCAAGATCCAGTGTTTAAGATAGCGAAGGGACAAGGTTCTGCTATGTCGAATCGAGCGGTCGATCGAAAATTGAAGTGTTTAGTGTGCGGTCGTTCTAATCATGATTCTTCCCAATGTCGGTTTGCAAATTATACTTACGTGCAAAAAATGTAATGCGAAAGGGCATTTGCGTAAAATATGTACAAAAGTTAATTACGTGACAAAGGGGGAAGTGAGTCAGGACGACGATGGTAAGTCAATTTTAAATATACGGTCGCTAAAAGGTGAACCTATGACGGAAAATGTAACTATGAACGGCGTCCAATTGGAATTTGAAATTGACAGCGGGTCCGCATGTAACAGTAATTTCTGAAAATACTTATAATTTATATTTTAAAGACCAGCCATTACTAGCCACGGGCGAAAAGCTGTGTAGTTATAACGGTAACAGAATGATGTGCGTAGGCTATGTTCAGCTACCGGTGACGTATAGACGTCAGACTCGAGTACTAGCCGTGTACGTCATTCAAAACGGAGACCCCCATTACTCGGCAGAGATTTCATATCGAGTTTCAAATTAGAATGTTCAGTTATACCTTCTCATTTTGACAGTAGTTCGAACAATATTGAATTGTTGCAATCTCAATTTCCTAACGTTTTTTCAGACAGATTAGGAATATTTCAATTCAATTCAATTCAATTCAAAATCATTTATTCAGTTTAGGCTACAAATAGCTCTTATGAACGTCATTATGCCATTCGTAAGTCTACTCTGGGCGGGAGATCTTGTACTGAGAAGAACCGGTAAGAAACTCAGCAAGTGTAAAGCTCTTTTCTCCCTTACAGCGTCAAAAAATATTGGAAAATGCCCTATCATAAAAGGACACTTTCCATCACAAATAAAAACACAAAATATAAAGGACAATCACACATATTAAAAAAAACAAAAGAGAAAATATAATAATATCTAAGTTTGCAAAACATCAGTTACCAGTTAAAATTTTCACAATGTCATACAGCACTAATAAAGGTCAAAAATTGTCTAAGGTAGAAAAAAAACAAAATTAAAAAATAGTTAATAATAATAAAAATAATAGTATGCAAGAGCAGATCAGCCTCCACAGGCGGCACCCGTTCACGAGTATGACATATGAATCAGCCATCGCTTCACTCAACCATATCTTAGGGAATGTAACGACCCGACGCACATGCCACCACCGCAGAGACAATTAAGAGAGCATGCCACACTCAAGCTACTCTAAATAAAAACCTAATGAAAAGTTTAACATAACATTTAATAAATATAAGGTCAAATTAAAGTTAAAACCGGACGCTGAACCCATTTTTTTTAAAGCGCGTTCAATGCCGTTTGCTTTGCGTGGCAAAGTTGATAAGGAATTGGAACGCTTGGAAAGTTTAGGTATTTTGAAGCCAGTCGATCATCGTGACCATGCATCTCCAATGTCCCAGTACTCAAACGGAACGGGTCGGTGAGGTTATGCGCAGACTATTCTGCTACAATAAATAAGCAATTAGTAATAGACCAATACCCTTTGCCCACAGTGCATGAATTGTTCGCGAAATTGCATGGCGGACAACAGTTTTCGAAATTAGATTTATCTATGGGTTATAATCAGCTTTTACTAGATGATGAGTCACAGAACATTACATGCATCAATAGTCATCGCGGCCTCTTTAAATATACGCGCTTAGTGTTTGGTTTGTCAAACGCGCCTTCAATTTTTAAACGGGTGATGGAAAACGTTCTTTCGGGGATAGATGGAGTACTGTGCCTGTTAGACGACGTGTTTATAATAGAAAAATGTCATATTACACATTTTAATAAACTTAAAAGTGTGTTTAAAAGGTTAGAGGACGCGGGGTTAACCCCGCAAAAAGATAAGTGCGAGTTTTATAAAAATGAAATATGTTACCTGGGATACATCATTAACAAGCACGGTCTTAAGAAAGATTCGCTAAAAGTTAAAGCCATCACGATTGCTCCAAGGCCAACAAATGTCAATTCCTTGCAGTCGATTTTAGGGTTAGTCAGTTATTATAGAAATTTCATTCCGAACGCTTCAAGCATTTTAAGTCCCTTATATGAGTTGCTGAAAAAGGGAGTCACGTGGGTTTGGTCTGCGGAGCACGAAAACTCTTTTTTAAAAATAAAAAATATTTGATGTCAGATCAGGTCTTGACGCATTTTGATTCAAATGCTAAATTAGTTTTAACCGTAAATGCATCCCCGACCGGGTTGGGAGCCGTGTTGTCACAGATAGGTAACGATGGAACTGAAAGACCAGTTACTTTCGCATCCCGGACATTGAATTCGGCAGAAATAAGGTACTCTCAGATACTAAAGGAAGCCACTGCCATTATTTTCGGGGTGCGCGTCCGCGACGACGGTTCCATTAATATTTGTATGGGAAGTCTGATCCGTTTATTTTACGTACGGACCATAAACCGCTCATTTCTATTTTTGATCAACGTAAAGGCATTCCGGAGGTGTCGGCAAATAGATTACAGCGATACGCAATGTATCTTAGTGCCTATAACTATAGTATCGATTATATGGTGGGGACAATTGCGCTGACTACTTATCGCGAACGAGCCTGTGCCCGGAGAGAGGGGATATCGCTACGGCGCCAGCGGCGGCGGCGGCGTAGGCGGGGGACAGCGGCGGCCACGCAGCCGCTTCTGCCGAAGTCGTCGAGCACGCGGCCTACGTTAATTTTATTGTCGAGGTAGATTTACTTGTTACTTTAAATGATCTACGTGCAGAGACAAGTAGGGATGTTACGTTAGGTAAGGTAGTCAAATACGTACGTGAAGGCTGGCCTAAGAAAGTAACGGATTTAAACATCTAACCTTTTTTCAACTGCAGATTGCAGTTATCGTACGAAAATGGGTGTTTAATGAGAGGACATAAAATCATAATACCAAAAAAATGGTGGTCAGTTTTGTCAGAGTTACACAATTCTCACTTAGGAATCGTCAAAACAAAAGCTGAAGTTAGATCGCGATTTTGGTTTCCGGGCGTAGATAAAGCGTTGGAAAATATGATTAATTCCTGTGACATTTGTAGGCAGCTCCGCCCTACCCCTGCTAAGGCGCCTCTCGCGCCATGTCAGTACCCGTTAACACCGTTTTTTAGGATTCATATTGACTTTGGCGGCCCAATCAGTGATCGCATGTTTTTAATTGTTGTAGATGCTTATACCAAATAGGTTGAGGTTTATGATATGACTTCCGCAACGTCTTCTGCGAAAGTATTAAATAAAATATGCGATTTTATATCGAAATATGGATTGCCACATACAATAGTTAGTGATAATGGATCAGCGTTTACCTCTAATGAGTTCCAACGCTTTTGTTTGATGAATGGAATTAAACATTTAACATTTCTGGCTTACAACCCGGCTAGTAATGGGCAGGCAGAAAGTTTTGTTAAAATCATCAAAAAGGGTAATAAATCCAGTATATTATCTTCTCATAACAAAAATGATATTAATATGGAGCTTTTAAAATATCTCTTCGATTACAGAAATACTATACATTCCGTCACAGGGTTATCGCCTGCTGAGCTAGTTTTTGGCCGTAAGCTCCGGTCACGGTTAGATCTACTTGTACCTACTACGCCGTCGACGGCCCCGTCACTCACTTCCTCAGTCACGAATGTAAAACGTAAACAGTGTTCGCAGAGTAAACATTACGGAAGATCTAACAAACAATCTTTCAACATTGGAGAACAAGTAGTGTATAAGAAATTTATTAACAACAAAATATTTAAATGGTGTATTGGAACTGTTATGCGAAAAATTGGTAAAGTTTTGTATCTTATCCAAGACAATAACACTGGGACTTTGATGACTTCCAACCGTCAACAACTACCTCACCATCCATCAAATTCCCCAGCGGAGGAGGGGACAGAAGGCGTGCAGCCTAGTCGGAGTGGTAGGTTGCGTAATATACCTAGAGTTGACTACACGCCATTCTTGTAGTTATTGTGTCACGCAATATTTTTGTAATCATATTGATTTAATGTCAAATAGGGGAGGATTGTTGTATATGCGTAGCTATAGATATAGATTATTACTTTTGTTAAATGAAATTATATTTTTTATTGTTAATCAAATTATTATTATCTTAATCTTAGCATAATTTTGTGATTTTTGCTGTAGCACTTTTGTATGCATGTAGTTTACACCCATAATTGAGGTGACACTTATCAAGCGTCTTATTTATACAATGTTTTTTTAATGTAATGGTGTTTACTTTGTTGGTGTAACAATAAAAATAATTAAATAAATAAATGGATGTAGGTGCGTGCTGCGTCCACGCCCGCCCGAGATTTGCCAATAAACAATGTGTCACTAGCAGTCGTGCGTTTTACCTGTGCTCCCCTTCCCCGTATCGAACAGTTCTCAATAATATTGCTATTTTAAGTCTACTAGTGTGAATCGGTCATTGGGTTTCTGATGTATAGCTGCATAGCTACTCTTGTTCACTGTCAAATAAATAAATAAATAAAACACTAAGCAGAGTCAGTATCAAAGTGTTGATCATCTGCCAACGCAGGAACAACTTGTTACCTGGAATCGAGTATACTTTCGGTGTCGGACACAATCTCAGAATAATAACTAAATTGTTCTGGGGACACAATACATGCCGTAGACTGAAAGGGGCTTCATTCACTTAACGTATGAAGGTTTGGAAATGTTTTGTGGACCAAAAATCATTGTGCGAAAGAAACGCCATCAATGAGTCAATCAAATCAATTCAAGAGTTATTGTGTTATTTAGATTTTTTTTGTGTTGCCGAATATTTATGGATCTCATTGTAAAGATCCTTGGAGGCCTTTGTTTAGCAGTGGCTTTTGGCTGAGATAATGAAGACGAAGACGATAACGAATATATTTTTGACAAACATTAGTGGATTATATAACCGTTCGATGCTCTTGAACATGCTTAAGTTCTGGCAAATGTAACAAAACATAGCAACTCAAGATATGTGCGTGCGATCTCAGTAGGTACAGGTTAATTATCATTTAGTTAATGTTCATTATATTTATATTTTTTTTAAAAGTGAAGTTGCAATGTTTTAGTTACAAAAAAAAATTGCAATTACACTTTTTCAAAAAAGTATCTCAAGATATGTACGTGCGATCTCAGTATATAGGTACAGGTTAATTATCGTTTAGTTATTAAACATAAATACTGTTTCACAACATCACTCTCACTTTGTCACTGGCAAGTTGTGCCAACTGCACAGGCCATTAATTAAGAAAAAATATATATACTTCTTGCTTTACATTCATCGCTACATTAGACCACGAAGGTTTTGATGAAAGCTTTAAGGTAGCTAGGTTGATGGCACCTGTATTCGACAGGGGTTCCCTCAGAACAATAACTAAAGCTATAGGAGGATGGCTAAAATAAAAATTGTGTAACTATGTTTAGTTCCGTTCTATCTTATGGCTAGAAAAGGCGGTTGGAGTGCGATAAATGGTTGACACTCAGTTTTTATTTTTTGTATTGTTATGTCAAACGGTCATCAGATAATC
Source organism: Eudonia lacustrata (assembly GCA_947562085.1). Classification (NCBI taxonomy): domain Eukaryota; kingdom Metazoa; phylum Arthropoda; class Insecta; order Lepidoptera; family Crambidae; genus Eudonia; species Eudonia lacustrata. The sequence goes on along the minus strand of OX387339.1, from coordinate 61,607,006 downwards.
GGTGATCAAAAAAAATCTTGAGTCCTTTATAAAGTCACTCACTACATTACCTCAAATAGGACGTCACAAATCTGGTGACACCTTTGCTATTTTAGTCCGGTTTCTATAGCTTTAGTTATTATTCTGAGGGGGTTCCTGTCATCGACCTTTTTTCCTTTAGCGACAATCAAATACAAGTAAACCACCTGCTCCCTAGATATCTATTTAGAGTGGCTTGAGTGTGACATGCTCTCCTTATTGTCTCTGCGATGGTGGCATGTGCGTCGGGTCGTTACATTCCCTAAGATATGGTTGAGTGAAGCGATGGCTGATTCATATGTCATACTCGTGAACGGGTGCCGCCTGTGGAGGCTGGTCTGCTCTTGCATACTATTATTTTTATTATTATTAACTATAGTTAACTTTGTTTTTTTTCTTAGACAATTTTTGACCTTTATTAGTACTAGACATAGTGAAAATTTTAACTGGGAACTGATGTAAATTAGCAAACATAGATTTTATTTTTATTTTTTTGGTTTTTTGTTTCTTTTTTAACATGTGTCCTTTATATTTTGTGTTTTTGTTTGTGATGGAAAGTGTCCTTTTATGATAGGGCATTTTCCAATATTTTTGACGCTGTAAGGGAGAAAAGAGCTTGTCACTTGCTGAGTTTCTTGCCGTTCTTCTCTGTACAAGATCTCCCAGAGTAGACTTACGAACCGATGGCAAAATGACGTTCATAAGAGCTATTCGTAGCCTAAAACTGAATAAATTATTTTGAATTTTGTCATCCTGTGAAATTTTAATGAAAAGCTATGTTATTTTTGGGCGACTTTGTCGAAAACTGGGCTTAACGTGTCAACCACTGGCGCCACCACCCTGTGTACCTACCTATTAGTATACACGTGTACATATGACGTCACAGACCAATGTTCGACTCGTGCAATATTAATCAATGTATACTGTGCATTGACGATGGCTAAATTGATGAATTAATGATGAGCGTCAGTTGGGTAATGCTCAAAATAACTTTGCAAGGTTGTATCCCACATAGGGAACCAGTAGGGTTGCCAATTATTTTTAGGCCAAATATAGTATTTTTCGATTCAGTACCCATAAAAATATAGTAGATAGGGAATTAATTAAAAATATATAGTTTATTAAAAATATTTATTTTATTTCTTAAATAGTAGATTGTACTGTACAACAAGAGCATAAAACGAGCCATTTTACCCGAGACGTGCCGGTACGGCGAGGGTGGATAGTCACGTTATTATTATTATTATTTATTGCTTTAAACTAGTGCACTACCTTTTGTTTTCCTTTCAGTTTTCCTATACCTCAAAGTTTGTCTGGAAGAGATCGCTTTAAGCGATAAGACCGCCTTTGCCCACCCCGATATATTTTTTTTTGTTGTTTTGCTTCTACTTTTCTGTGTGTGTGTGCAATAAAAAGTTTTATCTATCTATCTATAAAGGCACTCTGGACAGGGCTGGCGGGATGAGCTGGACTTAATTGGCCCGAAGTAGCTCAGTATGTATGCAACGTGGAACAGAAAGGCGTGCTCAAAATGAAAAGATACATAGTGCAGAGTTACTAAGACATGATTATTAACGTTAATGTGTTATGCAATTTTTAATTAAATATTTCTGTCGTGACGTCATGTCAGTCACATCAAAATAAACAAGTCTCAGCCCTAGTGGTTTAGTAACCTCTGAGTACTAACATTTATGATCACTGCTGCTTGCTTATGCGCGCCTGACGCGAATCACTCCACAAATATAAATATTTCATTTACAATTGCATGACAAGTTAAAGTTAGTAATTATGGCTTAATAGCAACACATACAAGTTCTAGATCGGATACACTTTGGATCTTTTCATTTTGACCACACCTTTTTGTTACACTTTGTATATATAATAAAAAATACAAAGTGACATATAATTAGTTATGTACCTCACATAGTAATAATTATGGATATATATAATTTTACGCGATTTTTTTGCGATAAAATTACCATTAGGAAAATTTACACGAGACGGACATAGCTACGATAGCGCAGTCGGAAGCGCACCTGTCCCGCTTTGTCAAACATCCCGAAATTTCATCAACACTTTACCAAAAAGGCAGCAGATAGTGACTTCATATTCTTTGAATACGTAAAAGAAACATATGCCCATCTCACCCGGCTCAAACATAAAATATGAAATGTAACACTCCTCGAAATGAAAAAGCTAATTAAATTCGAGACGTGACGCGGGACTCGCCTCCCCATTGGAACAATGCCGCCTTTCGCGATATTAACCCCATTTGTCCCGGCGTTCCCCGCGGCACATTTGATTAAACTCACACATTAGGAGTTTATTGTCCAAAAATCTACCTAACAACATTGGAAATACGATACGAATTCATTCGAAACATTAGTTTGTTCACGTGTAAGGCGACGTTGAATTTTTAATTTGGACTCAACTACTATATGAGCACGTTTCAGTACTAATCGGGTTATTCGTACAGAAGCATACTTATGTACTTTGTATAGGTCGGTAAGTAAAATTTGTATAGCTGATTTACGTAAATATTTAATGTAACGAGTAATAGTGATAGATAATGTATTAAAAAGTCACTCAAATTCTTTTTCAAACACGTCTAAGTATCATATTACATAGTTACAAAATATAAGTATATCTTCATCTCAGCCAAAAGACGTCCACTGCTGGACAAAGGCCTTCCCCAAGGATCTCCACAACGACCGGTCCACCGCTGCTCGCATCCAGCGGCTTCCCACGACCTTCACCAGCCCCCCGATCGCTTTGACTACGCGTATAGTTTATGACGTTATCTTACCACCTCGCACCGCCTATGAAACCAATATCAAAGCTAAAGGCTATCGATAGTGCTTTCATAGGCGGCACGAAATGACAAAATGACGTCATAAATCACACACGAAGTCAAAGCGATCGGTTAGGCGGTCGGGCCCCAGATCGTGGGTTGGAGGCCTACCCACACTGCTTCTTGCGGCACGCTTGAGAAATGTTCGGCCCCAGCGGCCATCATAATTACGACAAGTGTTTAGTTAAAGGAAAGTCCTGCCTCACTCACTCACTGCCACAAAGCCAGAATGCTGAAATATTGCACAGAGATTCCCTTTATAATGTAAACGAGGAACATGGCCGGATTCTCTTAGTTGATTAAAATAGGTACTTCATCATCATCGGCTCATTTTATGTAGCCACTGCTGGGGTACGAGCCTCCCTTAAAGATGGATAGGGAGAACTAGGCAAGAAATAGGGAGAAATAGGTACTTGATTTATAACAATTTAAACTAACATGGTCATTACATTAGATTATTTATAACTAACTAGCGGCCGCTCGCAGTTTCACCCGCGTGGTTCCCGTTCCCGAGGGAATATCGGGATAAAAAGTTTTTTATGTTTTAATCCAGGTTATAAACTATCTGTATGCCGAGTTTCATCCAAATCCATCCATCCGTTGCAGCGTGAAGAAGCAACACAAACTTTCACATTTAAAATATTAGTGTGATAATTAGTGTGATTAATTCACATGCTAGTCTGTGACGAAATAATACTTTATCAGCTGCTTTACTTCCCGTACATGTCATAAGAGCCGACTAAGGGACAAGGGTTCCAAGATACTCGCACATCAGGCGATCGGCTGATGGTGGAACCCTAATTTAATATGCTAAATGAGGCACACTAATGGCAAGTTACTCTAAATTGGTGATTTCAATGCTTTGTCTACCCCATTTCGTGAGATGGACGTAAGAGTCTATACAGGGTGACTTTTTATCACCGTTCAAAACTTCTGAGATAACTCCCTAACTCGAAAATAAAATTCAACTGTTCCATACAAAACACCAATATTCATTCGACCAAACAAAATGTATGGAACAGCTGAATTTTATTTACGAGTTAGGGAGTTGGTCCAATAGTAAGAGTCGTTTGTATCACGGGAGTCATCTCAGAAGTTTTGGACAGTGATAAAAAAGTCAACCTGTATGTGTAAATTAATATGAATTTATATTTATATTAACTGTGCCGAAATACCAGATACTCAATGACGCAACAAGCAATAGCCCCGTCAATAGGTCAATGACGCAACAAGCAATAGCCCCGTCAATAGGTCAATGACGCAACAAGCAATAGCCCCGTCAATAGTTGACGCAACAAGCAATAGCCCCGTCAATAGTTACCTACTCTAAAATACTTGACTAATAATAATGCGTTAACAAAGGCAGTGTCGGGAATAAACCTGTCAAGTGGATCCAGTATTTCCATCTTCCTGGATTAATAACCTTTAAAATAACGGACGAACGAGAATCGTGATGTCAGGGGTGGCGAACCTACCTACCTGGGACGAATTAATATTTTAATGTGAAATGAAATGGTTTGATTTGCCCTTTGTGTTTCATCGTTTTGTTTAATTTGGATAATAAACGTGCGGTGTCAAAGCCAATTTTAATTGAAAATGTCAGGTAAACAAAAGTTAACAAAATGGTATTTCAGTTCTTTTTTCGTTTCTTGCGATTTATATTTAGTTAGTAGTTTTGGTAAAAGGAGAGTGACGTCGTTGAGCAATACTTAAAAATGTCATATAATTTGAAAAGTGTTCAAATTTTCACGAGCTGGTCCTGAACTCGCACCTTCCGAGCCAAGTGCCCATTGTTCGACGATAGCCTTGCTGCAATCTTGGCTATTTCATATTAGCAGAAGGTGCCGGTTGAGCTCGCTCCTAGAAACGATTTCAACGCCTATTTACTTACTTTTTAAAATTTGATCGCATATATGAAAACAAAAAGTAAAATTGAACCAAAGTGGTGGTGCGTTGTAGGTGGCAACCTACAATGCACCACCATTTTGGTTTGGTAGTAAATTGGCAAATTTGCCATCAACCAACACTCATCAAGTTTCTTGCGGAGTTCTTTTTACTAGAAACAATTCCAAACCAGCAGTGGAATCACATTAAATATATGTATAGTGTATTACATTATATTTATAATATTACTATTATTGTGTGTGCCCATGTTATTTTATTATATATTTTTTCTTTATTTTTAAGACATGTACACTCGACTTTTCTAATAATCCTAATCTTATTTTTTTTTAATTTCATTTCACTGCAACATATATAATTTACTTAACAATATAACAACCGTCATCGTCGTCATCTCAGCCTAGAGACGCCCACGGCTGGACAAAGGCCTCCCCCAAGGAGCCAACGACCGGTTTTGTGCTGCTCGCATCCAGCCATACCTTAATATAACAGCCGTAACATAAATATATTTATCTTATTCTTTATATATGTAACGCTACTTTAAGACAACGTTTTTAATTGAATAACACCATACATTTAAAACAAAAACAATATTTGACAAGGTTCATTAAAAGGCGTGGTCTTAACATAACCTTTATCAAAAGAGTATTAATAACAAGTCCCTTTTTAATTATAAAATGATTTGAAGATATGAAAGGTCTGTATGTTTTTAATTTAACGTTATAAAATCAAAATACCGTTATATTTTAGGCAGTACGTAAGTGTTTTGTGAAACCAATATTCTTTTAAAGAGGATGTTACCTACGAAATATTTATAACTCCACCTTTCATTATGTATTCGTTACCAATTTAAGAGAAAATTAATTATCGGAAAAAGTAATTTATGATATCACTTCACCAAATTTCACACATGACTCAGCAAAAACGTAGTGTAGGACGCCCTCCGGCGCGGTGGAGCGACGATATCTTTAAAAGTAGTTAAAATTGAAAGAGAAGAGTCGAAGACCAGTTCCAGTTCAGATCTTCACTTCAACTTCAACTTTCTCTTGTGGCATGCAATATGAGGAGCATATGACTAGCAGGGGACTGATACGGGCTGATGAGTTATTCGTCAACTCGCACACTTTAATCTCGCAAATGTGCAAGATGGCACCTTTTGATTTTACATAGGATTTTACATTTTAAATAATAGTATTTGTGTCGTCAACTCGCACATAAGTACAAAGTACAGTCGAATAAAAAATTTAAAACAAGATTTAATGATGACAACCGGTACTGTAGTCTAGTGGTTTAGACTTCCAGCCTCAGACCCAGAGTTCCCGGGTTCGAGGTACATGTATGTGTACTCGGTTTCATTGGTTGTATGTGTATGGCTTGTTTGTCCGCCTGGCTAGCTACCATCATTTAAATTTTGAAAAAAATATCTTAATATGTCGCCATAACATCATTACATGATGACATCATCAATATATAATGTGACGACCTCCTTGGTCGAGTGGTTTGTACACCGGTTTTCATGGTGTCGCCATCTATGAGGTCCCGGGTTCGATCCCCGGTCGGGTCAATTTAAAAATTATTGTTTTTTCTAAATTGTCTCGGATCTGGGTGTTTTCTATGTATAATAAGTAAGTATGTTTATCTGTTGTCTAGTAACCATTTAACGAGTTTCATAACGAAGCTTCTCTTGGGCTAGATAATTGGCGTGAGTGTAGGAAAGTTTATTTATTTATTTAGTTAATATTAGTAACATTGTTGAGTCCCGGGTTCGATTCCCGGTCGGGTCAATGTCGAAAAGGAAGGAATGGGGAGTTAGCGCCGCCCAAAGTCCGGCGTGCAAGCCACGCGGCTACGGAGGTCGTCAAATCGTCCAGTCAAAAATCCTATAACGACCACCAATAGTCTCGTATGATGTCGTTACTTAAAACCGTCGTTATTGTACAGACGCCAGCTTATCCACCTAGCCAAAACTATCCAATTTCTTCAATACATTTCCAACCATATCTTTGAGGCATAAAATTCATAGTCCATTGAGAAAATTTGTCAGTTAGTAGTAGGTTGATGCATAGGCGTGTACATATGCATGTTATTCGTATTCACAAACGAGTAGAGAGATGTGGTTGCGATACTCGATATCGCGCCGCGCGTCTGTAATTCTGCCCCCTTATCCTTCGAAGTCGAACCTAACAAGAAACTACAACACAAAGGGGAAAAGGGTCCAAGTTTCAGCTTTTCATTGCAGAATCAGTTAGACAGGCTACACATTTACCAGCAGACCAAAGTAATATAATATCATGATACATAATCATTTGGAATACAGTATAATATTCTAAATGTTATGAACTTGCATGCTAAGCAAGCTAGGTACTCTAGCTATTGGTAGGAGCGCGGAGGAACTTGAGCGGATTAGAGACCAAATATAATAGATGGATCTTATCGAAATCAAACATATTGTTTTAGAAACGTCATTCAGTAGAAATTAAACGAGAGTAGATTCGTACAAGTTGTCTTATATGAAAGGAAACCTATTTTAATCAACCTGTTTTAAAATAGGACTATAATATATACTTGTACTAACTATAGACTATCCATTTTCGGAAAAGTGTTGAAAGGAATTCCACGAGCGGGAATTTAACCGCACCTCTCTGATATACCGGGCCAGGTGCACTACCAACTATGCTCTCATGGCAGCGCACGCACTACCAAAGAGTAGCAGTGCTACCAATATAGTCATATTAAAAAGGATAATATTTTATAGGTAAGAAACTCATCGGTCAGTTAATTTCTTGTTACTTAGTGTTTTTGTCTTTGTAAAAATCCAATTATATATTTCCTCTTTCTTTGGTAGGTTATACTCTTGGTAGTGGCGTACTCTCTGGTCTTGCGTACTCCTTGGTTGCGTACTCCTACGCACGTTCGTTAAAAACCAAATTATTAAAATAAAACAAAAAACCTGATTGCTAAGACAACTATATAAAACAATTAACACATTACATACAAAACAAGGTACTTGTAAAAACCGGACTAACATAAAAAAACTATCTGCAAAGAGAACAAACTGAAAAGAAAAAAATCAAGCTCCACGATCCCAGAATTCAATTTGAGCAATGTTGAATGTAACGTGAAATATTTCCTTGTCCGATACCTAGGTATAGATATATAATAATCTATAGATTTTATCATTTAAGCGGCCGTGGCTAGCTCAAATAAATCCGCACTCTCCTTGGTTGGTAATTAGACCACGGTCGAAGCCTTTGAAAATGGTAAAAAGTGAAATAAAATCATAGTAGGAGAGACCCATTGGAAATGGAAGAGAATTAAGAACAAAAACTAAAGGAAAAATAATTAACGGGCGATCTGAGGTCGGGAAGTGGAGGTGGAAGTGGGGGTGGGGAGGGTTTAAGGGTAAAAAAGGGTTTATCTCGATTTCCGGCAAAACTACAAGTCCTATGGAAAAAAGTCAAATAGCAAAGTAATCTTGAAGGGGTATATTGCATTTGACAGGTCGTGAAAATTGGTTGATCTTTTTCGGCGGCTTGAAGTAAGTGTTGATTGATGCTCGCTTTAAGATATGTCCAATCTTGTCAGTGACACCTTTCATATACGGAAGTACAGCAGGTTGGCGCTCGACGGTGGTTGGTTTATTGCGTTTTCTGTGACGAAGCCGTGGTACTTTTAGTTTATTATCCTGTAGTGCTTGACATGCTGAAGCTCAGCAGCTAGGTGTTGAGTGTCACAGAGGCCGCATGCTCTCTGAAACAAAGATTTCCCTACAGTAGCCAACTGTCTAGGATGGTGGTGAGAATCACCATTGAGGTACCTATCTGTATGGGTTACTTTACGATACACAGTGTGACTTAAACTATGGTCCGGATTACTGATGATTAATGTACTCAAGAAAGCTAGCTTACTATCTGCCTCTAACACCATTGTGAATTGTATTTTTGGATGTATGAAGTTAAGATGATCTAGAAAAGCAGTTACCTACTTTATCAGTTGGTAGTATAGTGAAAGTATCATTACGTACCGCTTGTAGAACCTTGGGGTTACCGGTGCTGTGCTCAGGGCCCTTTCCTCGCAGTCTTCCATAAAGATGTCGACGACGACGGGCGAAACAAGGGACCCCATGGCAACACCCTCTACTTGTAGTTAGTAAATGTCATTCCACAAAATGTAACCAGATGTTAGACAATGCTCTAATAGTACTGCATATTCATCAGGCATATCTTGTTCTGCTAGACGTTTTTTGGTAACTTTGATGCAATCCTGTACTGGTAGGCATGTAAATAAGAACTGCACATCAAAACTAACCATAGTTTCATTGTCAGCGAGATGTATGTCTTTGATATCGTTGACAAATTGGTAGGAGTCCTTCACATAAGCTGTTGTGTTACCTCTAAGTGGTAAAAGAATCTTATCTACATGCCGGGCCAGTCGGTAAGTTGGTGAATTGATTGGCTTACAATAGGGCGTAGCGGAGCCTCGGGTTGTGAATTTTTGGTAACACTACAGTTTTGGTGGTTTAGGGCAGGAAGGAATTAAATAGTTAGCGTCTAGATTTAACGTTTCGGAGTGTTGTTTGACAAGATCACTAGTTTTCTTAAGTATTTTGTTGGCTTGGTCGCACTTAACGCGTTTGTACGTCTTGTCATCCGATAAAAGTATTGTTATTTTTTTATAGGAAGGATAGCTAATTCGGGCTTAGCTCGCAGGTTCTTTAAAGCGAAATATTGATTACGAGGAAGGTTGGATTACGGCAATTTGCTCCGACGCAAGACAGACGTCATGTCTTGACGTATTGCCTCGGCATTAGCCTTCATAACGTTATTTTTAACTAAGCCATCCTTGAAGTTGTTAATGATGCTTTCATACGGTATCCTGCGAGGGGCTATGGCGAAATTTTGCCCCTTTTTATTTTTCTTTTTATTTTTACCCTCCTTCTGACGCAATCGGGTAAAAATAGAAAGTGTTGGCTGTATAAGTTTCGCGTCCCAGACTTATAATATCTTACACGTGCCCGCCCCGCTGCGTGGTCAAAGGCTTCTTGATGCATAGCAGCCTGGAGGCAGGCGCCCTACTTAAGCGACGCCTGACGCTATTCTTAGAACTTGTTACACTTCTATGGAGTAAAGCTGACAAAACGGCAAAATACTTATCGTGTGAAAAGTAAATCTAAAAAATAAGTAACGCTCCCGGTCTGCTATTGCTAAGGTTAAGCACCTTTCGCAAAGGTCAGTCATCGGATGGGTGACCAAATTTTTTTTATTTCGAGCTTCTCCGTGCTACAGAAGGCACGGCTGCATCAGCAGTTATTACACACCACCAATCAGCACTGAGCCCGCGTGGTGGTTTACGGTCCGTTCCACCCTATTCTTCCATAGGGTAGGCTCGTGCCCCAGCAGTGGGAACATGAAAATGTACTGATGCTTATGAAAAGTAATTAAGGTTAACTTCTTAAAACTGTGCTACTTCATTTTCATCATCATCAGCTCATTGTATGTCCCAACTGTTGGGGCACGAGCCTTCGCTATGGATGGATAGGGAGAACGGGCCGTAAACCACTACGCGGGCCCAGCGCGGATTGGTGGTTGTTAACGACTTTTAATGCAGCCGGGACCAACGACTTTACGTGCCTTGCGAAGCACGGAAGCACTCCATTTTATTACTGTTTACTCTCTACTAGATCACTATCACCCTCGGACCTTTTCTGATGCGAAGATTGTTGTGTATCACTTTAAAGGCTTTATGAGATCAATAATATTACTAGGTACCTAAATTCAAATTCAAAAACAAATTATTTATTCGTGATTCACAGGTAAGTCACTAGGTCTAATTGTTTTGATTATAAGGTTTCACTGCGATCTGCCTTATCGGCATACGAAAAATATAAAATAATTGTAAGAGCATTATAAATCATTATAAATTACTAATCTTATCGACATACGAAAAATATAAAATAATTATAAGAACAATAGAAATCATTATACATTAAAAAGGTAAATAAAATTATAATAAATATAATTACAATAATTCATACCTAGGTATAATTAACTACTTAGTCCTCAGACAAGGCAACGCGCATGTAGATACGTTAAATTACTCAATGGTATGTCACCTACAGGTTGAAAAGACGAAGATAAGGAAATTAAAAAGCCTCTTGAGTTTTTAGCTAGCTCTTCTCGATTGGAGGCAGTAACAAACCAAATAAGTGGTACGTTTATTTTTAAATCTTAAGTGTAAGCACTAGGCCTTTATCTCACCTGGTGTTAAGTGATGATAAGCCCGAAGGTGGAAGCGCACTTCACCCGGCACCTCAAATAGTGAGGCACTGGCTATCTTATCTCTAGCTGCCGGAACACAAGAATGCTCAACATTGATGTTATGGCGGCATATTAAGATAAAAATAGATATTAATATTAGATAAGAGTTGAGAATTTTAAGAAGAAGAAAGAGAGAAGAAGAATATAGATAGATAGATATAGATAAGAAGTTAAGATTGAACCAAATTTAGTTAAATGTATGTGTCTTTAAATTGTTTTTAATAAGTATCTGTGTGTGTAAAAAATCTATAAGGTAAATCCCTACTCCAATTATAAGGTACATTTTATAAAATTTACCTTACATTAACTTAATTATATTTGTGATTTTTAATTAACCAATTAATCAAACACTTATGGCGATGATAATGACATGCACAGCAGGGCAGCTGTACACAACGATCCTACGTAAATAACACAACTTGAATTGAATCCGTCAAATAAGTTGACAAGCAAATCAACAAAGCGATGTTTGCCGACACAATATCCCTCGTTTCCGATACTTCAGTTACATTTGACACTATTGTTGTGGCCCTTTGTCCCCTCGAGCCCTTTGAAAGGAGATAATCAAAAGGACTTGGCGAACTAGAAAATCGTAACAATGACTAAACATCACATTCACGAAGGTACAGGTAAACTGTTTAGTCTATTTTAAAAATCAGGATATTTGGAGTAAATACTTACTTAAAAATATCAGAATCGAGCATTGAGACATGGTTCTGGATGTTACCTGGTTATTGGTGCGCGGGTTGTAAGTCTTACTGAGATTGTAATTTAATTTGGTTTAATTTAAGCTCCCAAAAAAGCATTTTGGCTGAGGTGACGATGATGATGAAAGCTCCTAAAAAAGCTCTTTAAATGCATGAACTGTAAAAGAGGCGCGAGACAATGGCAATGAAATGACTATTGAAAAAAAGAGAAAAACAAAGAAAAGCGTATATTTTCATAAAGTAGGAAATCAATTTACATAAACTTACTTTTAAGTCGAAATAGTAAAACAAAAGGCAGTTTTTCTTAGTACGGTTTGCACACTGAGTGAACCTTCGCTCAGGACGACTTCGTCATTTTCTTAAACTTGACACTTTCCTAACTTGTCTCTTTTTTAACTCGGCTCTTTCTTAGTTGGTCTCTTTCTTAAACTTGACACTTTCCCAACTCGTCTCATTCTTAACTCGGCTCTTTCTTAGTTGGTCTCTTTTGCAATGTTGACACTTTCATAACTCGTCTCATTTTTAACTCGGCTCTTTCTCAGTCGCTGTTTTTCCTCTCTCCTTAGCCGTGGTCCACCGGATCAGTTCACCTAGGTAAACTACGGGCAATTTTTTTTCTCGTGGTTCACCTAGGTTCAACTGTTAAGCTTCAACTAACAAGATCGCCGGTTACGCATAATAAAAATTCGAAAAATTAATAAATATAATACTTAATACTAAAGAACTTGTTTTTCTTCTTTCCCTTTATGTGATTGTATAATGATAGTATATTAAAAAAAAAGAGCCGAGTTAAAAATGAGACCAGTTAGGAAAGTGTCAAGTTTAATAAAATGACGAAGTCGTCCGGAGGGGAGACGAGTTGGGAAAGTGTCAAGTTTAAGAAAGAGACCAACTAAGAAAGAGCCGAGTTAAAAAAGAGACAAGTTAGGAAAGTGTCAAGTTTAAGAAAATGACGAAGTCGTCCTGAGCGCCGGCCACGAGCCGCATCATTGTGTGCCTTCGATATTCATTGCGGTTTGTAACTTAAAACGTCTCTTTTTAATGCTAATATTCCTTTAGATGAAAATTTACTAATAACCTTTTTAAACAGATTCCGCAAAAACCGTAAAAAAAGTTTTAATTTTGTTCCTCAATAACTTCTTAACTATCAGGTTTCCAGGTTTGGCTCCATACAAGAAAATAATAGTAATGATGGGAACAATCCGCATTTTTCGTTTTCGTTAAGCTTCTTTTCGTACCCAGTATAAAAGGAATATGTAACGAGATATTGATCCCATAAAATGTGCTTCAATATGAAGATTTAATGAGTTAGCTGAGTCGTGTATGGTTCTAGTACTCAAAGTTAGCAACTTAGGCTGCTAACTTCATGTGAGCGCGGTGGAGTTATAAAAAGCTCTTCTAGTTAAAAACTCGTTTAACGTGCTTCAGTGTTGATAGCTGGGTAAAGGAAATGTTGCATGCGAGCATGCAAATTTGAAATTCATTTTACTAATCAAATTTTCTTAACAATTTAATCACGTTTAAGGTTCACGCTCAGGACGACTTCGTCATTTTCTTAAACTTGACACTTTCCTAACTTGTCTCTTTTTTAACTCGGCTCTTTCTTAGTTGGTCTCTTTCTTAAACTTGACACTTTCCCAACTCGTCTCCCCTCCGGACGACTTCGTCATTTTATTAAACTTGACACTTTCCTAACTGGTCTCATTTTTAACTCGGCTCTTTTTTTTTAATATACTATCATTATACAATCACATAAGGGGAAAGCAGAAAAACAAGTTCTTTAGTATTAAGTATTATATTTATTAATTTTTCGAATTTTTATTATGCGTAACCGGCGATCTTGTTAGTTGAAGCTTAACAGTTGAACCTAGGTGAACCACGAGAAAAAAAATTGCCCGTAGTTTACCTAGGTGAACTGATCCGGTGGACCACGGCTAAGGAGAGAGGAAAAACAGCGACTGAGAAAGAGCCGAGTTAAAAATGAGACGAGTTATGAAAGTGTCAACATTGCAAAAGAGACCAACTAAGAAAGAGCCGAGTTAAGAATGAGACGAGTTGGGAAAGTGTCAAGTTTAAGAAAGAGACCAACTAAGAAAGAGCCGAGTTAAAAAAGAGACAAGTTAGGAAAGTGTCAAGTTTAAGAAAATGACGAAGTCGTCCTGAGCGGTGGCCGGCCGCCTCGTATCCTACGCTACACGCATTCACTCACTCACATGCACACCGTTGCACGCGTTCCACTGCGTGTCATAAATAACACCTGTTTTTGATACCCAAAAATAAAAGTCGTTTCCCAGCAATTATTTATACTTAATGTTTCTTAGTTTGATGTACACTATGCGTATATTACGGCTTCGGTAAGGTTTTTTTTATACCCTGAATAATACCCTACCCTGAATGATATCAGAAGACTGTAGGTACTACTGCTACGCCATAAGGTTCTTACAGTAAATGTGTTTCAAAATTTACATTGTTTTAGCCATTGCTTTAACACATTTGATGAAAAAATTGAGTTACTGAACAAGAGATAGAAATTAGTAGAAATAGGTTGTCTAAGAAAAAACCTCTATTTCATCTCAAAAATATAACATTTTGCCGTTTCCTAAAGTTTTAGCTAACACAATGTTAATAAAAGGAAATACACACGAGTAGATGGATGCGCATAAAATCAATGAAATAGCATATATTCTGTCCCACCGCTGGGCAAGGGCTGTATCATTGAAATCAAATCATTGCTTTAATTGATAAGTATTAGTTTAATCACCACGCTTGCCAAATGCGGGTTGGTCATCCTGATCACTGCTTTAGCACACTTTATCCCTACCTTAGAGTAGAACCCAAGACCTCCGATTACCGAAATGCTAGCCAGTCAACTACCCAATTATTTACTTACTACTTGAGAACAGTGATTTTTAAGGTTCCGTAGCCAAATGGCAAAAAACGGAACCCTTATGGATTTGTCATGTCTGTCTGTCTGTCCGTCCATATGTCACAGCCACTTTTTTCCGAAACTATAAGAACTATACTGTTGAAACTTGATAAGTAGATGTATTCTGTGAACCGCATTAAGGTTTTCACACAAATATAGAAAAAAAAGCAATAAATTTTGGGGGTTCCCCATACTTAGAACTGAAACTGAAAAATTTTTTTTCATCAAACTTATACGTATAGATAGGTCTTCAAAAATGATATTGAGGTTTCTAATATCATTTTTTTCTAAACTGAATAGTTTGCGCGAGAGACACTTCCAAAGTGGTAAAATGTGTGCCCCCCCCCCCCCCCTGTAATTTGTAAAATAAGAGAATGATAAAACTTAAAAAAAATATATTATGTACATTACCATGCAAACTTCCACCGAAAATTGGTTTGACCAAAATCTAGTAAGTAGTCATTTTTTAATACGTAATAAATCGTAAACCGCAATTTACCTTTCATTCAATCAACTCAAATATATAAAAAAATCATTTAATTTCATAAACATAAACGAACTACAAGAACTTGTATGTTATGTTACTTGCTGTGGCGGCGATACGGACCCTTCACTGGCGAGTCCGACTCGCCGCTTTTTTACTTATACTGTAACCGTGCAACTGTTCATAATCACAAAACAATGGCGTCGGAACAATAAGTCGCGGAACAAACCTATCGCCGCTGCAGACGGTATTAATTTGACTACACAATGAACGGTGTGGGTTTAATTACTCGCAGACGGCATTCAAAGCCTTTTATTCACTATCGAAACGTTTGACTGATTAAAAACAAATTTAAACCAAATTTGTTTTCATTAACAGTAGGTAAATGGTGGAATTCATTTTATTTACTCTTTTGTAAATAGTTACAGCATCATTATAATATATAATTATGCATAAATGATGTGTGTTTTAATTTATATATATGATGTATTGCAAAGATAGAGAGACAAATAAAGATTTTTTCGATTTCTATTATTGTTTTTTTGCTTAAGAACAGTGTTTGTGTGTAAATAATCCATTGCATTTTTTCTTCGTTTGTGGAATTTATCTTATGCCACTATGCCATGTAACACTGAATCCCCTTCCTTTAAGGGGACGCACCGCTAATAAATCTCATACAGAACGTTTGCGCTCCGTACCATAAGAAAAACTGTTTTTTTTCCTTCAAATTAAAACTCCAAATTGTTAAAAAAAATGAACTACAATATTGAGTGTGTGTTAAGACTAATCTACTAAGAAAATTTAGATGCTTAAATCGGTCTGGATAGCCTGTTAAATGCAAATCTATGTTTTAAAAGAGGTTACTTTGATATTTTTTTCTCTGTTATAAAAGTTGACAAATCGTGTTTCTGCAACTAGCAAAATGAAGTTAATTAAATGAAAAATCATGTCATCAAATATCACTTTCATATGTTTTGTAATTGTTGGGAAAAATCAAGATCCCCGCCACGTAAATTTCCAATGCGTCGCCTCAAACTGAAACAGCGATACAAAACAACGCCTTCCAGTCGTTTTCTGGACAAAATCGTACTTCAGGGCACAGCCCTTTTTAATTTGGTCATCATCACACAAATGGGAGTGATAACATAAGGACAAAAAGAAGCGAACTTTACCCCTATTTTATCTCTTACTAGCTGTGCTCGCGACTTCGTCCGCGTGGAATAGTGACTTTCGGCAGCATTTTTAATTTTTTAGGCTCTTTTCCCGTTTTTGCAACATTTTTCACTGATGCTTCGCTCCTATTGGTCGCAGCGTGATGTTATATAGCCTAAAGCCTTCCTCGATAAATGGACTATCCAACACAAAAAGAATTATTCAATTCGAACCAGTAGTTCCTGAGATTAGCGCGTTCAAACAAACAAACAAACAAACAAACAAACAAACAAACAAACAAACAAACAAACAAACAAACTCTTCAGCTTTATAATATTAGTATAGATTGCCGAAGAATTTAAAATAAACCTAACGACTGACGTAAGAGAATACAGTGGGTATGGAGTTCTAGGTTCTTAGGAGGCTTTTTAGGGTTTCGTAGTCAACAAGAAACACTTATAGTTTCGCCATGTCCGTCTATCTGTCTGTCCGACCCCAGCCTAGCTCGTAGTATAGTTTGGCATGGATATACATATTAATCACGCCGACAAAGTGGTGAAGTAAAATTTTGAAAAATATTTCTTTTTTTTCTTGTCTACCCCATAGTGTGGGGTGTCGTTGGGTAGCAATTTCAAAAATATTGTGGGTTTGTATTAACAGTTTTTTTTATTGAGGCATCCGTTTGTGAACAATTTAGCTTGAAAGTGCAAAATTTTGTTAGAGTCAAGTGTGTGTATATATGACAAAGTTAAAAGGAAAACTATCACAGCTAAGTAGGCTTTACAAGTTTACGAGTAACAGTCGACCAACTTATAAATTGTACTTGGCGCAGTACAAATCCCTCAATGGGAACTACTTAAATAACGTTGTCAGGTGTGTGAAACCGGTAGTATCCGCATTATTGAGATGAGCTACGGAACTCTACACTGCCCGTGTCCCGACAAAACTTGGCCGGTTTTTTTCATTTCATTTTATTTCAATTAAGATGGAAAGAGTATTTTAAGGGTCGTCAGCACACGGTGTTACAAACGTGTTTTGGTCACGGCAACTGTTCATAATAACCAGGATCCGGGAGGTTTGACCAGATCGATTGAAGAATTACCTAATAAAAAAAAATATTATTAGTTGAATTTCACCATACGACTCCGCGCGGATTGTTCGATTTATCAACTTTTTTTAATGGCAATTTATTTTTAAAAATCCGGAGAAATTATTGCATCTCGGGAGCTCGTGAGGTTGGACGTTATTCCCGGAGTCTGCCGGGCAATCCGGGAAAGTTGGCAACCTTACCGGGCGCGGTGGTACTCGAATGACGAGTTTTTCACTTTAAAAAAAAAGGTGCCGGGCGTGAATAAATTTATGTCTACTAAATAAGATAGAATAGATACGTTTGCTAATGACTCGAAACATAATTAATTTCTCAACCGTTGATCCCTGACTTGCTTTGCCGCTGTATAACGAATGAACTTGGCTCAGTGAAATGTTAATTTGATTAGGTAAAGTGTAAGAGCGACTGGTTGTAGCCTCCTTGAGCTGTAGCAGAGATGCTCTCAACGGATACTTTCTACAGCTAATTCAGAGTTCAACTATTGAGGTCTGGAGGTAACTTAAACGTAATTAAGTTACTTTTGATATATATTACTAGTCCATGCTTTTCAGAAGGTTAATTGTTATTCTCCTAAAACTTACATGGCAACGTAATCCTCATCATCATCATCATCAGCTTATTTTGATGTCCTCATTGCTGGGGCACGAGCTTCTCCCTACCCATCCATAAGGAATTATGGATGGGTAGGGAGAACGGGCCATAAACCACCACGCGGGCCCAGTGCGGTGCGGTGGTTGTTAACGATTGCTAATACAGCTGGGAAAAGCGGCTTTACGTGCCTTCCGAAGCTCGGAGGAGCTGATAGCTGATAATTTTTGGTCACCCATCCGATGACCGGCCTTTGCGAAAGTTGCTTAACCTCAGCAATCGCAGACCGGGCGCGTTAACCGCTGCGCCATCGAGCTCGTAATCCTACATACTTTCATTTCATAATTTAGATGTTTTAGACATTAACATTCTAAATGTTAATATGAATATGAAGATAAGAAGAGTATTCTTTACGATACATTTTTAAATAATTATTAAAGTCGGGACCCAGATTACAATTTAAAATGCAATAAAAAAATATAATGAAGTGTGCCGAAAGCCAGTTAAATTTTCAAAGCTATAAAATGTATTTACAGTCAATGTTATCCTACAAATTCACAAAACTTTTCTATGAAACCGTCTCGCAAATATTACCACATCTAGACCAATTACGAACTTTCCATAGTAACAAAGAGCATTTAATCTTCCTTGAAACAGCTTGCTAATTTAATTTACTCTCTGAAACTCTTAAGACGCCTTATAAAGTATCATTAAAAGTTACCAGCTGACAGGGAGTTGCTCGCAGCGATCTCTTTTAAATCGCAATGTAGTCAATTACCTACTACCAACTTTATTTCCGTCCGGTCGAGATAGCAGGATCAAAGTCTCAGCGTAATGTTTTTGATATAGTACAGTATACAACCTTATTTTTAGTTTATACGAAAACCGAAACACGGGTCAAATATTTTCATTTAAAGAATCCGTACAAAAAAAATTAAAAGAATATCTTGAAAACTCACGAAGTTACAAGCTTTTTGTGCTGCCCCGTTGTGTGTTTTTAGTAGGGAATAATTTATTTGAGATTTTGTGAATATTATTTGGTCAAAATGTAACATGGTATAAAAAATATAAAAATCGATTCTATTACTGATTCTGAACAAACAGTTTTCAGGTTTCGTATAAACTAAAAATAACATTGTATATTGTACGTGAACGTAGTTACGTCTTAAGCTTCCTAATTTTAGGTCTACATTAATATCATTTTACTCAGTTTGTTGGTGCAAGGGCTTATTTTAAATGTAATTTTTTTTCTAAGATCAACAAGATCAACTTGCGTTTATTTGACAGTATTTGCAGGGTTCAAAACGTCAGGATGAAATAATATAAATCAAGGTGTAAAATAAACGCGAGTAGATCCGTAAAAAAGGTTTTATTTAAATTTCCCTAGCTTTTCCATTTTATTATTCTATCGCCGCGCCGTACCAACAATTTTAGAAGCATTATTGTGTTACGACAGTAGAGATAAGATTGCCAGCTAGGTACTCGTATGTTCCAAGAGCTCCTCAGTAAGGACCCTTAAAGTGGGTCCGGCCGTTATGGTCCCAGTCCGGTTTGCCCCCGGCCGGTATGCACCCACATTGAAAAAGTTATTATTCCGGTATGCACCCGGCCGCGTTGCCCCCATAGTTTCTCTTTTTGTCATGATATTCGAATCAGTACGGTTGAGTAGACAATGGTTAAAAAAATAAATGAAAATTATGGCTCGATCTACTGGCCCTTCGGAGAGACGTTGCATCTCTCTGTATATTTTATCGCCTTTATCATGGGGAGTGCTCTGAGGAATTGTTCGGTTTGATCCCTGCCGCTGATTTCCTTCACCGCACTACACGCAATCGACTGTCTTTCCATCCACACCATCTTGATGGATGGCGATCTACTACTGTAAGTTTCTCACGTAATTTTTTACCACGAACTACAGTGCTGTGGAACCAGCTCTCAGCGGCGGTATTTCCGGACCAATATGACTTAGGAATCTTCAAGAAACGAGCCTATTCCTTCCTTAAAGGCCGGCAACGCATCTGTGATTCCTCTGGTTTTGCGGGTGTCCATGGGCGGCGGTGATTGCTTTTCATCAGGTGACCCGCCTGCTCGTTTGCCTCCTTCTAATATAAAAAAAAAAAAAAAAAATTAAGGTCATAATCATGTTTGATGTGTGTAGCTAATGTAGATAACAGTAGGTCAGGTAGGTGTATAAGTACCTGCGGCCTATAGTGATGAGGAATCGCCTACATCTGTCTACACAATGTTATAGGTAAATTTTTTTACATTTTCTTACAAGTAAAAGTCACTCCACCTTCATCAAGCTCCAGCTTTATCGGGACATACCATCAGGTAGATAAAGGCAAGCGCTTCCTCGTTGTTAAATTAAAACTAAAATAGAACTACAAAAATCTTTTTTTTTTTTTTGGAGAGAGACTGCTGATTACCGAGGGGCATTTTCAGCTTCACCGGGCTTGTTTTAGGGGCGGCGAGGTACGTAAAGGGTACCTCAAGCCGTGTTGAAACGAATCACCTTCGGAGGATTTCTAGAGGGTACGGCATCGCACACTTAAAAGTGCGCGTCCCCGTGCCCTCCCAGAGTCTCCGAAGGGTTCGGATCGGATCGGGGAGCGGAACCACCCGAGGGCGCCTCTAAAGGCACGGACCTCGGCTCGGGTAGACCAGGCCGTGGAGGAGGAGAGGAGCGCCCAGGCACATGACTGTGCCTGGCGTAGAGCGCGTGTGAACCGGTTCTTTGTACCCTTGTTCTACGAGTACGGTGTCTTTTTTTTTTTTTTTTTATACTTAGCTCGGCAAATGACTCCGTCCCACCTGATGTTAAGTGGAAATGAACTCCAGACGCGAAGACAACTGGTGCAGCGTGGAAACAAACGTAGCATCAGTTAACTTCACTCTGCCGGCCCACAAGGTGCTTCTTCACGCCTCTCTTGAAGGACCCCATATCATAGGAAGGAGGGAAAACGTGTGCTGGTAGACTATTCCATCTTTTGGAGGTGCGACAAAGAAACGAGTCACTAAATTTCTTTGTGCGTGATGGGATACTTGAGACAGTGAATCGGTGACTCCGAAGAGCAGCACGTGTACTCCTATGAAGAAAGGGAGAAGGTGGGATGAGGTCAAAGAGCTCTTCAGAGCACTCGCCATGGTATAAGCGGTAAAACACGCTGAGTGACGCAACGTCTCTACGCAATTGCAGAGATTCGAGAGTATTTACCACTTCTGCATTGCCGATAATGCGTTCAGCGCGACGCTGCAATCTGTCCAAGGCATCGAGAAGGTTCTTAGCGGAACCGTCCCAGATGTGCGAGCAATACTCCACGCAAGACCGTACCTGTGTCTTGTACAAAAGGCACAACTGGTCCGGCGTAAAGAATCGCCGCACTCTGTTCAGAATTCCGAGTTTTCGTGAGGCTGTTTTGATCACGGCTTCGATGTAGTCCCTTTGGTTCAGATCGCAGCGTATCGTCATACCGAGCATGTTGATACTGCTCTGCAGGCGTAGAGATGTACCCTGAAGAGATGGAAGGGGAAGGAATGGTGACTTTTTTGCCGTGAACGCGCACACCTGTGTTTTCTTGGCATTGAACTCAACCAGATTATTGGTGCCCCAATTAGATATGAGGTCCAATACCCGATTGAGCTCAATGACAAGATTAACTCGATTCACTTCGGTTTCGACCCGCCCAGCCGCTGGGTGACCGTTATATCCTCCATGGACCGTACTATCATCTGCATAGCAATGAATATTTCCAAGTGGAAGCATATCATTGATATGCAGAAGGAACAGCGTGGGGGATAGAACGGACCCCTGAGGGACACCAGCGTTCACTGACATGAGCCGCGAAGCGCATCCATCAGATATAACACGGATTCTGCGCTCATGCAGGAAGCCAGCGACCCAGTTGCAGAACTAAGCAGGCAGACCGTATGCCGGGAGCTTGGAGAGAAGAGCTTTGTGCCAGACCCGATCAAAAGCCTTGGCCATGTCAAGGCTAACAGCCACCGACTCACCACGCTTGTCAATAGCCTCACCCCAAAGATGTGCAACGTACGCTAGAAGATCACCCGTTGACCGTTTCGGCCGAAACCCGTATTGGCGATCGTGAATTATGGAGTGTTCTTCTAGGTAGTGGACAAGTTGTTTATTTAAAATGCGCTCCATTACTTTGCACAAAACTGAAGTTACGGCTATGGGGCGGTAATTCGATGGATCTGACCGATCTCCATTTTTGGGGACCGGATGCACATTAGCTTCTCTCCAAGATTCCGGCACACAACCTGAAGAGAGCGAGAGACGGTAAAGGCGCGTTAACACGGGGGACAACTCCGCTGCACACATTTTTAGGACTATTGGAGGGATGCCATCAGGACCATTAGCTTTCCGGACATCGATTGACTGCAGCTCCGCACGGACGTCACGCTGCCTGATTTTAAAATCGGGCATTGTGTGGCCACAGTGAGAAATTGTAGGTGGCTGTGCATTGCAGTCATCGACTCGGGAGTTAGCCGCAAAGAGTTTTGCCAGGAGATCGACTTTCTCCTGCGGCTTGTGAGCTAAAGTTCATGTATCATGTGTAATGCGTCAGTAGTTCTTGGCCGACTCGTGCAACGCGCTGGGCATCCGCTCTAATGTAAGCTCTTTTGCAGGACTTGGTGGCATTATTATAGGCTGCTTTCAGCGAGCGGGTTTCGGGATCCCCAAGAGCTTTACCCCTGATCCAAGCGCGGTATGCCGCCTGCTTGTTATCAGCAGCGTTGGCACACTCGCGGTTGAACCAACGGTTGCGCCTGCCTTTGCTGATGAGATAGGAGTGCGGAATATAGTATTCCATCCCTAAAACTATCTCATCAGCAACTGCAATCGCACTAGCTGTCGGGTCCATCCCACTGAAGCAGCGCTGCCCCCAAGGAACGGATGCGAAATAGTCCCGCATACCATCCCAATCTGCCGACGAGTAGTGCCAAATCTGGCGTTTCGATACCGCTGAAGGCGGTAGCGGAGCAAGAGGCACTTTACTGGATACCAAGCAGTGATCCGAAGATCCCAAAGGAGCTCGAACCTCCACTCGGTAGCCAGCTGGGCGACTCGTCAGCAGAAGGTCCAACAAAGAGGGCGCGTGACCGACTACGTCTGGGATCCTGGTGGGCTGGTTCACCAGTTGAGTCAGGTCGTGCGTGAGAGCGAAAGCATGGGCAGTTCTACCAGCATGGTCAGTTTTGGAGGAACTTAACCACAACTCGTGGTGAGCATTGAAGTCCCCCAAAAACACCAATTCCGCCGATGGAAACCGCTCCTGCGCATCATCTGCTACCCGACTAAGATGGTCCAAAAGTCGAGTTGTCTCCATGTCGCCATTATGGGATCGGTAGACGCAGACGTAGACACGGCTATGTGAGTCCAAGTCGACGTGTACCACAAGGAGGGAAAAGGAAGGGTCCTCCAGACAGCGCAGACGGCGACAGCAAACATCCGTCCGAACGAACAAGCAAACTCCGGCTTTGGCTTTGAAGGATTCTTCAAGCACAAAGCCCGGATAGTGCAGGTAGCTGGTGTCGGCCGGACAGATTATTTGCGTCTCCGTCAAAAACAACATTGCTGGCCGTGCCGTCTCAAGATGGTGGTGGACGGCATTGAGGTTTGCATGGAGTCCGCGGATGTTAGCGAACTCGACCTCAAACGGTATAGTTGTGGTGGGGGTGTGCACCGCTGTAGGACCAGTTTTATTGTGAGGCGCTGTCATGGTGGAGAAAAGGAGGGAGGCGTGAATCGAGGAAATGCTACCGCGATGCAAATAGTCAAAGTGCAGCGGCCTGTTTCACCAGGGATCTGCCTACAGAAGAGTATAATTAACCCGCCGAACGGAAGGGCCCTCGAACCCCCCCGGGAATGGCCGCCGGGACCCCACCTTCCGGTCACCAACCGGCACGACGGACCACCCCGAGATTATGCGTGGCATGGTGAGGCAGCCTCACGAGCTGGTTAGGCTCGCTTGGGCCCCTGTACTGTGCCACGGGCGGCCAGCGGGACAGCCGTTTCTACGGGTCTCCCTGGTCGGCGGGTTAACGAAGTCCTCCTGGCACTGGTTTGACGGAAGCCTCCACAGACCAAGTGCATCGCAGTAACATCCACTCGAGCTCTGGTTATACGCTGGCTGATCCCGAAACGCGACTGACAAGCGGTCACTTGACGGGTTTTACACCATGCGTACGGTGGTCACTAACCAGACGGGCAAGCCCTACCACGCAGTGGAGCATATGGAAGCTCGAAAATCCGTTAGTCGCCTCTTACGACACCCACCGGAGGAGAGGGGCGGAGAATAGTATTCTTTCTCCGTCTCCGCACGGATAAAAACGGTCTTGGGCCTAAATTTGTGTGCATGTTTAGTGTATTCTGTAAATGTGTGCTGTCATTTGGAGGATCGGGCGGGGTACAAAAATCTACCTCTATAGAACGACTCGATAAGACAAAAAAGTTTCTTTCAGACGTAATTATCATGATAATCTGTCTAAATAGTAGCTAAGTACCAGCAGGCTACTATAACCATCTTCTATTCGCAGATATTTAAATTCAAATCAATATTCTCTATAGAAAATCTCTGTGCAGAGCTCTAGGAGTTTCCGATATTCATAATTGCCTTATTAAAAACTGTCCGGGCGGCGGAGTGGAAAGTATAAACTGGCTGGAGACGGCTCAGCCTCCTTAAATACAAAAAAATGCAAATACGCTTCAGTTTGCTTTCAAACAACGCATTTAAGACGCCACTTCGATTTGAGAATGTTCAAAAAAGCTGAACCTTACGGGCGCTGTCATAAGGCCGAAAACACGCAGTGCCTGCGACAATTGTGACCACAATCTAAAAAAATCTAAAAAATATTTTTAAAAAGTTATTGGTTTCAGTTACCAAAACATGCAGCAATCAAATTAAGAGTTATCAATATATTTGAGTGATTTCAAAACATATAGATTAAGTAATTTCATTGTAATTTTAACATTAACGATATTAGAGGTGTTTTCGTAAAGAATTAGGATCGAGTCAAAATTGCACAATTGTGTTTTTGAGCAAGGGTTTTAAAGACAAAGGCATGAAGTTATCTACATCAAAATTTCAGATTCGTTGGTCTTGTCATACTCCTACAACTTTCGATGAAAGTTGATGTATTTTTTCCAAGTGTGTCGCCTTAAATAATAAAGTGTAAATGGAAGTAGAAGAAGTGGATATCTGAAAACGCTTCGTGTTATAATGTAACGAGGTCATTCGATTAAATGTATCCTCATTCTAATTTGTGAAAAATGTAATTCTGTAGTACGATTTATGCGTGTAACAATATTTATGGATGCGCCATTTGATATTACTGGTAATTTTCATCAAATAAATTTTACTAACGTACCTACTGCAATACTGCGTGTATTTAAATCAACATATCATTAAATTATATTATAAATACTATTAATGTATTATTCCATTATGACTTCTCATTTTTGCCCATTGTTCTAGATGACGGAAGCCAGGTCACGCGTCCAGCAGAACGACCTGCTGCTCCACGAAGCAGTCATCACGAACGAGGTAGCAGCGGTGCGTGAGGCGCTGCAGCGGCCCACCGACGTCAACTGCAGGAACAACGTGAGTGAACGAGCTCTTTGAAAAAAAGCAGGCGTAAAAAATGAGACAAGGCAGTGCTGGAGGAACTGCTGCAGCTGCAGGGTTAACGTGAGTGAATGAGGCGCTTGAAGAAAAGGCAGGCGTTACCTGTAGGCCAAACGTGAGTAAACGAGCTCTTGGAGAAGAGGCAGTAATCAAGCAGAAGGCGGTGTGGCAAGCGCTACACGACTGTAGGAACCTTGTATGAATGAGGCTCTTGGAGAAGAGTTAGGCGTCATGAACAAGACGAGGCGGAGCGGAAGGTGCTCTGCTGCGTATCGTCAAGAACGAAAAGGTGGCGGTATGGAAGGCGCCGCTGTGGCCACCGACGTCAACTGCAGGAACAACGTTAGTGAACGAGCTCTTGGAAAGGAAGCAGGCGTCAACTGCAAGAACAACGTGAGTAAACGAGGTGCTTGGTGAGAAGGCAGGCAAGGAGATAAAGTGGTGAGGGGAGCGCTGCTGCGGCAACTTTAGGAACACACTCTTGTGATTAAATGAGGCTATTGGAGGAGAGGCTGGCGTTGATGGCTACTCTCCAAGAGCCTCCAAGGCCCATCAGCATTAACTACAGGCAGACGTTGTATCGTCGCATCAAGAACGAGGCGCGGCGGCTACATCCTACATAGCCCTAGGTCGTCCTTAGCAGGGGCTAAGGATAACTAGTAATAGTAGGATGATTTTGAATGGTGTGATTTGCATGTATACATAGGGATGTATACATGCAAATCACACAACACATTCAAAATTCTTCGAAAATAAAAGGGCTTCGAAATGTCGTTGCTACTAATACATAGACTTCCCCTCGAAATGTCGTACATAATTTACAATTAAAAAGTACATTAGCTCCAAGTTGATAATGTGAATGTCGTACTCTAGAAAAGGCTGCAAAATAATTAAATTACGCCATTCTTACCTGACGAGGTGAAATCGGGAACAAAAGCTTTTAACTAAATGCGGGCAAAATAATTATAATAAAGGAATGTTGCTGAAGTTATGAAACTTAACTTAATGATTCCATTAATTAATTTAATTCGTCATCAACAGTTAACATGAACAATTTATGTATTTACTAATCTTTAATTTATTAAAATCGGTCTTTAAGTTTTGGCAAGCTTCCTGTGAAAATCAAGAAAATCAAAAATATATTATTAAACTGAACCTATATATGACTAATTAATATACGACCTTGAACATAAACTGACAACAACAACCAACAAATAACACCTGATAATATATAAAGTAAGACCTCGTAATAACTGTAAGACGCGTTTTACCATGTTAAGTCTCAACGTAATTAAGTCTATTGTTAATGCTAATATTTAGGCACTGTTGGTCTTTTAAAAATACACAATTGTTATTAGAATTAGCTTTGTTAAGTACATGACTGTTTGAGGCCATAATAAATGAAAAAAAAAAAATATATAAGTGCAATGATAGCAAACAAAGTATACAATTGAAATGAAAGTAAAGCAAATAAAGCCAATAAAAGAAATGAAATGGCGGACCGGAGAGTGTAATAGATATACGCAATTATGAGTTATATTGAGAGATAATAACTTATTTTCTCTTAAAATAAAATCCTTGCTACTACATCTCTAATATACTATATTAAAAGGGAAAATAGCAAAAAACTGGTGGTTTGTTCCCAGTACGGCCGAGCGCCTATCCACTGGGCTGCGAGCCGGGGCAACGTGGCCATCATCAAGCTGCTCATCGAAGCCAAGTGCGACATCGAGGCGGCCGACAAGGTAACTAATGCATTTTACAAGGCCAAAAGTTCTTAAATTTTTTTTTTTTAAATTTCAGCAGCTAAAAATCAGCATCAGAGAACAGTTTACAAATTAATTGGGATTCGAACGAACCCGCATTTCATGACTTGCCGGGTCAGGTGCACTGCCAACTATGCTATCGCGGTTCAATCCAACTCGCCGAAATTAATGAACACTATCTAAATATTTATATTTTTTTTTAAATACATTGAATAAATTAAACGCCCACCCGACCCAGCCAGGAATCGAACCTGGGTCTTCCGCAATCCAGTTCAATTCGCAGTTCAATGCAGCAATTAGCACTTGAAAATAAAAAAAATAAAAAGTAAAAATCAACACTATCTACTTATTTTACTTTATAAGCCAAAGGAGCCATATGCAATGTCAATTCAATTCAATTGATCTTCTTTGTTCATTTCTCTAAATGAGTTATGGTAATGTAATAATATAGATTTGTGTAAGTAGATCACAGATCGCAGAAAAAATAAGGTTTCATTACGAATACATAGTTTGTTTGGTTGTTTTTCCTTTTTTTATCCTACTTAATGTAAATTAAATCTATTAATGACTTCTTCGCGGGAAAGTGAAGAGTCATGTCTACGTTTTTGTTTTATTTTCTAAAATTTGTGTTATGTCGAATATTAATGTGAAATATTGGTTGATTATTAACTGTTAAGTGTTCGTGAGCGTGCATGAGTGTTAGCAAATGAAACAAAACAGTGCAACGTCACTTTTCAAATTCTCTCAAGAAGTCCGCGTGGGATCTTAGTAAAGCCCTAAATATGCTAATCGCACAAAGCCATCAACTAAACGAAAAATAAAATCGAATAATAAGTTTATGAACTAACCTCAATGCCTAACCAATGAAGAGATACTAAAATTAAACAGACTCAAAAAGAAACCTAGCATATAAAAAAGGTGAATAAAGTGAAAAAGAAGTTAAACGGTGCCCAACAGAACATATTATTATAATTTATTTTAATTTTTTCTTGTCTAGTGACCAAACAATAAATATAACCTTCTTAATCTTTTCTACAAGTACCAGGCTGGCATAACACCGACGAAGCTAACCGACGTTCACTCCACAGTTCGGCATGCGGCCACTGTTGATGGCGGCGTGGCACGGACACCTCGAGGCCGTGAAGACGCTCGTCGCAGCGGGCGCTTGTCTTGCAGTTACTAACAAGGTATGCTGCTGCCCTGGTACTTAAAATTTTATATATGTGGGGGAAAAATCCAACATTTTTAAAAATTTTAATTTTTGCACTTTTTACGTTTTGAAATGTACCAACCAGCACTTTACAGAAACAAAGCCTTTTATTACTTAAACATTTTGATCTTAATTACTTGTTGAAGCATAATAAGAAATTATGAGAGTACCTACCTAGTGACAAGATAGGATTTAGCTTTATTTAATTATTGCATTGCAGATGCCTCGGTATTTTCATTTTGTTGTCTGCTCTCTTATTTGAAACATACATTTCAATTCTTGTTCACATGTTTTTTTCAATTAAGTAAATTGCTCGTGCCACCCAAAATCCACGGACGCAATCAAATTGATATTGAGTCCGGTTTGATCGCAAAATAAATGAGTTTTCAACCAAATTGGATTCGAATGTATTGTTTTAGCAGTCAATTGATTCATTTCGGATTTAGATGTGGCGCGCCGGGTTGACGCGCTTTTTGATTATTTTCACCCTGATATAAAAGAATAATCAAAAAGCGCTCGCGATCAAATCAATACCAGTGAACGAATAGACAACAACACTCCCACTATAACCTCAGTGCCTAAAGGTTTCCATTCCAAGAAAGTACAAAATAGATCAAACATTATAAAGCAATAAACTGTATTCTATTCTATTCTATTCTCTATGGCATAGAGCATTGTTATCCACGCGTTGTTAACTCTATTGGCCCTAATAATAAACAGAGTGTAAGCTTGGAATTGTTTGTTCCTGTTATGTAAATTTTATTTCAAATTTGAGTAAAAGAGACAAAACACTAAAAATTCTTTTAAGTTTATTACTACTCTGTTTATAAGTTCGGGTTATATGTACGATTATAATATGTAAATTAAATGTAAAATATCAAACCAAGATTTGTTTCTCTTAACAGCAATAATTTCATAGAGAATAAGTTAGGATGTATGTTACGGCTTTGTTAGTTTAGGAACTTATGTTTTCGTTGAAAATAATACAATAATTGTGCTACTTAAATAGTAACTTGGCCATTGTAGTATAAAGTAGAAAGTTCAAGCAACAACACATAAAAGAGCCTATAATACGTTTGGTGTGTTACGTTGTTCATGTGATGATATGAGACAACATAATTATCCACACATACGTCGCAGGCTATCGTCGGTGGTAGGGCTTGAATGCCCGCCTGGCTAGCTACCACCATCTTATCTAAATATTTCGCCATAACATCAATCATCATTAAAAAAATCAAACAATATAAAAAAGGCTCTTTTACCTATTTTTTTTTGTATTTACTTATATACATTTCCATATGGGATACTGATAAATATTGAAATATTTTTCAAAGTTCAATATTTTCGTACACTGGCCTGCAAAATTAAGTATCACACTTTTAAAATTGCAATAACTTTTTAAGTACACAAGATATGCTTTCGAAACAAAAAGGAAAAATGTTACTAATATACATTAGTAACATTTTTCCTAATTATACAATTTACTTTAGTTTCAAAGAAAGCTGATAAAAAATTGCTGCAAAACGTTTTTTATTTTAAATCTCTAACTTCTATAGTTTAGAAAAAAAAAATATTAAAAGTGTAGTACTTAGTTTTGCAGGTCAGTGTAGTTATCTCAAAAGGGTAAGTGAGGTACAAAAAAAGAGATTTTCCTATTAATTAGTAAATCACTAATCATACAAAGACGGGTTGCCTGTGGGCACGGTACGGTCCAGAGTTTATAGCAGTATGCTTTCGTGGTAAACCCGCGGTTGGACGGAGAAATTTGATGCAGTCTAGTTTTGTTTGATGTAGTCTTAGGTCTGAAGTCTACGGTAAACTTAGGTTTAGCGACCGAACCGACATGTAATTTTAATGAGTTTTTCTCAAACAGATTACCTGAAGGGTAAGTAAAATAATACAGTTCTACTTTCAAGGCACACAATTGAATTATAAAATATAGACGTCCTGAATGGGTAGTAGGTAAAAAAATTATGGACGATTCAAAAGCACTTTTCTAAAGTTTATTTAAATAAAAAAAAAATAAAAAAATTGAATTCTTACCGTGCTAGTACGACTTTAGCTTGTATTTGTTTCCTGCGACTACGTTTATTTTGTAATAGATTTAGGGAAAAATATTAGTTATTAAATAAGACTTACCACAAGTTAGCTGATATAAATTAATTTTATTTACCAATAATTATGCTCTTGTTGCACTTTAATATTATTTTACAATGTTAAAGTTGACATAAAGTTATTATTAGTTTAGCAGTATTTAGTTATTATTTTACAAAACTCTATTATTAAAAAAAAACAGTGCAAATCGCACACGAATTAAGAATATCAAAAATGTATACAATATAAGCTGATCAGGATAAGCCTTAACTGATTTTACTTACAAGTGACAAGATTTTAAATAAAATAAAACATTTATTTTTCAAAATCGGTTTCGGCTAAGTATAAGTTGCTTTTATGAATGTAGGTAATTATGTCATCGGTTCGTAAGTCTACACGGGGCAGTAGGATACTTTATAGTGAAATGAACTAGCAAGAAACTCAGCGAGGGCAGCTATTTTCTCTGTTTCTTTTAAAGCATCATATTATACATATTAGAAAATGTCTTCCCTATTATAGAAGGACACTTTAAAAAAAAGACAAGACAGTTATAAAAAAAACAATGACAACAATACAAACCCACAATACATGTATACAAAATAAGTAGGTACTTCCTATCTGGTTTATTTAAACTGTGTACAATTTGCGGTTGAGGATGCAGTATGAAGATGCAGCAAAGTCTATGTGTAGTAAAACTTTCTATTGATTTAAAAATTATTAATAATGCAAACTTTCTTCATTTTAGAGTACCTCTTCAACTAGTCTACTAGTCAGGTCAAGTAAGGTAAGGTAAAGTAAGGTAGTAACTAGTAAGGTCGGCAGTCAAGTGGTCAGTTATGATATTTCCTCTTGTCTTTGGCAAGACGAAAGAGTTCGACATCACTTCTAATTCTCGTTGTATTAATTCTTGGCTGCCGTCATGCCATCAAATGGTGTGAAATAAATTCGAGAATGTTTACCCTCACAGAGAAGCCTGAATAATGTACGTCCATACCTATATATCCTCATCTTTCATACATTATACATGCATTTTCCTAAGCTATCAGGGATATTCCCTCGGGAAGTTGCCAGTCGGACGCGCCGTAAGCAATATGTAAACCTGGATACATACATTCTTTATGTAGGTACACTAGCTGTTTTGCTAGATTTTTGTTTGTTTGCACCTAGCCAAAAGATGTTTTGTTCATATCAAACATAGCTTAAGTTGTTATTTTTACATAAACAATTTTATACAAAAGTAAAAAAAAAACACTTCACAAAGTTGACTGCCATTCTTATAATTTGCCATAGTATAAAACTATTTGTTGATATTAAATCGTGGAGTCTAATTGTGTTTTTTTTTTTTGTTTTTAAGAAATTATCACACTGACAAAATGTCTAGAGATTGATTAAGGTACCTTTTTAAATCAGTACTTTTTTCCAGAAACACAATGACATCTTGCAATGCGCGTGCTCCCGGGGATCTCTGGACGTGGCTTCATACGCTATTACCCTGGGCGCCAGAGTCCAGGGGTTGGACGCAGCGGGAGATGCGCCCCTTGCACTGGCCGCGAGGGCTGGACACGCTGCCTTGGTCGGCATGCTTCTGGACCAGGGCGCTTATATAGATGCAGTCAACAAGGTAGGTAGGGCGTATGTAAGCAACGACTGACATGTGAGACGTAACTTTATACGCCAGTACCCTGGCTCCAGGTCTAGAGGTTAACCCAGTAGAAACCAAGCCTCTAGTGCTAATCGCATGAGCTAATCTCACTTCTCTGGCTTAAAGTCTGGTGACGCTGAAAATAAAGCCGAAAGCAACAGCGAACTCTTAA
Organism: Eudonia lacustrata; assembly: GCA_947562085.1. Classification (NCBI taxonomy): domain Eukaryota; kingdom Metazoa; phylum Arthropoda; class Insecta; order Lepidoptera; family Crambidae; genus Eudonia; species Eudonia lacustrata. The sequence continues at coordinate 61,574,423 of OX387339.1, read as the reverse complement.
AAAAAAAACTTCTCTGGTGGGTATGCTTCTGTGCAAGGGCGCTCGTATAGACACAGTCAACAAGGCAAGTACTGACTCTAGTTATAGAGTGACGGATTAAGACATGGCTCAAAGCGCCATTACTCTAAGAAACAAAATTGAAAATTCAAAATCATTTATTCAGTTTAGGCTACAAGTAGCTCTTGTGAATGTCACTATGCCATCAACAGAGTTGGGATGCATCGGAAGACACACTCTTGGCACTAGCCAGGAAAGCTGACCACTCAGCCCTGGTGGGCAATTTGGTACAAGAAATATTTCTGATCTTCTTCACCGGCATCGCCTTCAATAAATTGTCATTAAACAAAGGATAAACATAAATTCTACGTGAGATTTATGGAGTATGGGTAATCATCCACTTAAACCATTTAAAAGTATTTCTCTAAACATCCAGTACCTAAATCGTACTTGACCTTAATTAATTAGGTCTTTGGACCGCCAATAAACATAATTACTAGTGTTAGCTATTTGCAGACTGACGCGTTTTATTGCGGTCAGGTCAGCCAATTCGCTGCCATAAAACGCGTTTTAGGCACTTTAGGTGGACGTACATAGCAATGTTACGATGGTAATTACTTTACCAAGAACATTATCATCGTCTATATAAACGTTTCATGAGGCCTTCCTGGGTCTTCCAAAAGAGATTGGACCATGACCCACGACGCTGTCCCAATGCGAGTTAAAGGATTTTTTAGAATATTATCCTTCTATAAAAATAGGGACCAACAGCTTAAAGTGCCTTTTATTAACGTTTGTTATAAATAGATTTTTTATTTGTAAGCCGACAAAGACAATGCATAGTTTCCACAAAGAATTTATTAGATCTAACTTTTCTGTTAACTGCTGCATTTTGTCTTTGTCTCTCCCAGTGTTTTGTAGTAAAGCCAAATAAATCACACTAATATTATGCGAAAGTTTGTGTGTATGTGTGTGTATATTTGTTGCTTCTTCACGCCGCTGCAACGGATAGATGCATTTAGATGAAATTCGGCATACAGATAGTTTATAACCTGAATTAAAACATAGGATAGTTTTTATCGCGATATTCCCACGGGAACGGGAACCACGCGGGTGAAACCGCGAGCGGCCGCCAGTAAATAATAAATTTAAGCAACTTTTTCTCGAACAGGAAGAAATCATCCAGTTTTCCAGGAAAAGTCTGAGGAGCCAACAACTTACTGTCTTGAAAATTCATTGCTGCTACAGAATTCAATGAAAAAGAAAACCAAGGAAAAATATTCTTTGAGGTCTTCTATAAAAATATTGATTTAATGTTTAATGCTCTAAGGATTTCATAAACGGTAGATTCAGGTCGTGGGGAAATTAGGTAATAAATCGGATCAGGGGTGGTGGATCGTTCGCAAACTCGATAACGTCAGCGATGCCTCGATAGCACCTTGTGAAGGATCGAATTAATAATCTCTAATACTTTAACGAGTTTTCGCTTATCTCTGGCCCAGAGGTAATGAACTGAAATGTAATTTATGGACATATATGTACCTACCCACCGTTTCCGTATTTAGAAAGAGGCGGTAATGTTGAGGAGACTTTAGAAAACATTTTCTAACAGTTTACGAAACATCGATTAGTAGGTGGCAATAACAATTATTCAAGTTGAGAAATCTCAAGTACCATAGGAATATTAATACATCAGCAGGAGTCATTTTGAAATATATAATCTCTTTACTAGCGAGCGCACCCGCTGCAAGCTTTTAGTTACTTTTGATAACGTATGAAAACAGGTTACTATATAAAAGGAGTATTAAGGCGACGCACCGCTAAACAATAAATCTCATACGGAGCGTTTGCGCCCCGTACCATAAGAAAAACTGTTTTTTTCCTTTAATTGAAAACTACAAATTATTTAAAAAAAATGAACTACAAAATTGAAGTGTGTGTTAAAACTAATCTACTAAGAAAATTTATATGCTTAAATAATATCTATGTTTTAAAAGAGGTTACTTTGATATTTTTTTCTCTGTTATAAAAGTTGACAAATCGTGTTTCTGCAACTAGCAAAATGAAGTCAATTAAATGAAAAATCATGTCGTCAAATATCACTTTAGGCGACGCATTGGAAATTTACGTGGCGGGGATCTTGATTTTTCCTAACAATTACAAAACATATGAGAGTGATATTTGATGACATGATTTTTCATTTAATTGACTTTGTGCCGTCAGCACAATATTCATAGCACGTAATGTTCGTGATATTTAATAGAGATAATTAATAACGTGATTAAATATAGAGACATGTTATGTAAATTAAGCAAAACTTATTAGTTCCTGTTTCGTGACTTTCTACAGTCAACTAATCTCCCCCGCCAATTTCTTTGTTTATAGATTAATATATATACTTGTATTTTTAGTTATTAAAACTTGTCAGAAATTATACTCCGATACATTAACCAGTGTGTTATTATTTAACCACGGAGCCCTGCAACAATTGGTGACCCCGACAAAAGTCACGCCTGGAAGAATCGCCCGACAAAAGTCACGCCTGGAAGAATCGCCCGACGAAAGTCACGCCCGGAAGAATCGCCCGACGACAGTCAAGCCCGGAAGAATCTCCCGACATAAGCCACGCCCGGAAGTAGAACAACAACATCACACTGGTACGAATTAAATAACATTTCTGGCTCATTTTCCACAATGGCTCCCACACTACCAACGTGCATCAGGAGCAGTCTTCTCACAGAAACACCGGAGATAGCAACAATTTCCATTGGCGACCGCGAGATGGCTGACAAGATTCTAGAGAACTCCAGGCTTAACTCAAGTTCAAGGTCGTCACAAGTAGACATCGTTACGCAATTAACTTCACAAATAGCTCAATTGCAGTTGGAAATTGCAAGTTTGCGTAGCGAGCACAGCCGACGTAGCTCATTTCAGCGTAGGCGCTACGACCGACCGCGATCTAGGTCAAGAGGCCGGTCATTGTCAAGGTCCGCATCGAATGAAGTATGTTTTTATCATCGGCATTTTAAAAACCGCGCGCATAAGTGCACAAAACCTTGCGCCTGGGAAGCTGGCAAGCAGTCGGAAAACTAACTACAGTACGGACACCGGCGGAAATCTATACTGTTAATCCTTCAAACCGCCTTACCGTCAGAGATACTGATAATGACATAAGGTTTTTGGTTGATACAGGAGCAAATATTTCGGTTATCAAGAGACCACATAATATTACAGAGCAAGTTGACAGTTATAATTTATACGCAGCTAATGGCACCCCTATCAAGACATACGGTGAAAACACGCTTTCGCTCAACATGTCAATATTGGGCGCAGATTTTTTGGAACATCACAAACTTTTGGTAGATATTCATGGCATGAAATTGATTGATAAACTAACACAATTATCAACTCCAGCCACTGTTTCTCGAGCGGAAGGGTACAGCAGCGTCACTACTATTAACTCCCGCCTTCCGGATAGCGTTAGGCGGATCATTGAGAAGTACGCAGACGTGACCCGCCCGACAGCATTTAAGTGCAAACCAAAGCATGGAGTGCAACATCATATTGTAACGGAAGGCCCTCCAGTATATGCTCGTGAGTGACCTCTACCCCCGGATAAATACCGGGTGGCCAAGAAAGAATTCCAAACAATGATGGAGATGGGAATATGTAGACCATCCAGTAGCCCCTGGGCCAGTCCTCTGCATATAGTGAAGAAAAAGAATGGTGACTGGCAACCGTGCGGCGATTATCGCATGCTTAATAAAGCCACAGTTCCAGACAGATATCCCTTACCAAGGTTAACAGATTTCACTTACGTCGCACAAGGAAAGTCTTTATTTAGCAAAATTGATATTAAAAAAGCATTTCATTGCATTGAGGTGGCAGACGTAGAAAAAACAGCGATAATTACTCCATTTGGACTATTTGAGTTTCCCAGAATGCCGTTTGGTCTATGTAATGCTGCACAGACATTTCAAAGGTTTATGAATTCAATATTTGGCGACTTAGACTTCGTGTTTGCCTTCGTAGATGACTTACTAATCTGTTCTACAGAATCAACGCATGAGGAACACTTGGAGATTATATTTAAGCGACTTCAAGAGAACAGCATTACAATAAACTTGGAAAAGTGCGAATTTTGGAAGAAAGAATTGGATTTTTTGGGCTACCACATTTCAAGCAATGGTATCAGCCCCACAAGTGAGAAAGTGCAGGCAATCAAAGATTTTCCTAAACCTAAAACCATTAAGGAGCTTAGAAGATTTTTGGGCATGGTCAATTTTTATCGAGGAAGCCTACGTTTAGCTGCCCAACATCAAGTTCCTCTCAACAACTATTTAAAGCAAACAAAGAAAAACGACAATTCCGTTATTCAATGGACGAAGGAAGCGGAATCGGCATTTTCGAGTTGCAAACAAAACATTCTGGATGCCGCAATTTTGACGCACCCTTCGCCAACAGCTGAACTTGCCCTATTGACTGATGCGAGTTTAAAATGTATGGGCGCCGTGCTCCATCAAAAATGTAAACAAGGTTGGAAGCCGCTAGGATTTTACTCAAAAGCATTTACTACAGCTCAGATGAAGTATTCAACCTACGACCGGGAGCTGCTAGGAATTTTTGCAGCAGTCCGATATTTTCAACGACTACTAGAAGGTCGGCAATTCATTATTTACACGGATCATAAACCGTTGGTTCATTCATTTTCAAAAAAGCCGTCACTAAATGACACCACGTAGAGTGAGATACTTGGAATACATTTCGCAATTCTCTACCGATATACGTCACATTAGCGGTCACGACAACGTAGTTGCAGATGCACTCTCAAGGACAGTTGATGAAATAACTATACCGTCCAACATAGATTACAAAGAGTTGTCTATTAAACAAAAGTTAGATCCCGAACTCCAAGAACTTATTAAAAATCCGAGATTAAAAATGATTTTAGCAACATCAAATAAACACGGAATACCGGTGTATTGCGACGTTTCTACGGGAAAAACAAGACCGTTCTTACCTCAGGAATTCAGAAAAACCGCATTTGAGGGCATACATTGTTTAAACCATCCCGGAAAAAATACATCGAGAAAAATGATTAATACAAAGTTCATTTGGCCTAACATGAATACGGATATAAACAAATGGTCTGAGTCATGTTTACAATGTCAACGCTCAAAGGTGCTTAGACATACAAATTCGCCACTCGGAAAGTTTATGCCTGCTCAACGTTTTGCTCACGTTCATTTAGACATTGTAGGACCGTTACCTGTATCTCAGAATAAAAGGTATTTAATCACGATGATTGACCGATGCACTTCATGGCCCGAAGTTTTTCCAGATGAAGACATTACAGCCGAATCAGTCGCACGTCACGTGTACGGAGGATGGATATCGCGATTTGGATGCCCTGAGATGATCACAACCGATCAGGGGAGACAGTTTGAGTCAAACCTTTTCAAAGAATTAGCCAAGCTAATGGGTATTCATAATATACGAACTACTCCATATAATCCCAAGGCGAATGGCATGGTAGAACGTTTACATCGGACGCTAAAGACAGCGTTGATCGCAAGAGGCAATACAACCAACTGGATGGAAGAGTTACCCACCGTTTTATTGGGACTTCGTGCTTGTTTTCGTCAAGATACTGGTTTCAGTGCCGCCGAATTGGTATATGGCGCCACGATTAAACTACCAGGAGAATTTTTCGGTTGCGAACAACTGGAAACGTTTAACGATTTCGTTACCAATCTGAGAGAAAATATTACAAAAGCAATATCTATTCCCAAAAGAGAGAGCTCGAATAACAATACTTTCGTTCATCCTCACTTGTCAAAATGTTCACATGTGTACGTGAGATGTGATCGTTTGCGTCCTAGTCTTAGTCCTCCATACGATGGTCCGTATCAAGTCATTGACAGAAGTGATAAAAATTTCTTAATATTGCAAGACGACAAACGCGTAAGAATCTCTATAGACAGAATCAAACCAGCGTTCGTACTTAAAGCCGATCAAGAACCACTGACAAAGCAGATAGTAAGCACACGACCAGATAAGAACGTGAGCAAACGAGCCGGTCGTATTTCTCGACAGCCTGTAAGATTCGCTTTATAATCACGTTCCCAAGAGTGTTATAAGTCGCACCTATCATATTATGTCACACATTTACGTTCAGAATAAAGAAGTATTATCGGCGCTAGCAGACAGAACAAGACGCGGAATCAGCATTATTCATTTACGCGCAGTCTGCAAGGTTGCAATTACTATTACTATACCACTAAGTTATTGTTCATAATTTTAATTAGGGTTCTTTGCATTGTTTTTATTAATGTTATTTTGTAATTTATATATTTTTTTTTTCTAAGGGGGAAGTAATGTGCCGTCAGCACAATATTCATAGCACGTAATGTTCGTGATATTTAATAGAGATAATTAATAACGTGTTTAAATATAGAGACATGTTATGTAAATTAAGCAAAACTTATTAGTTCCTGTTTCGTGACTTTCTACAGTCAACTAATCTCCCCCGCCAATTTCTTTGTTTATAGATTAATATATATACTTGTATTTTTAGTTATTAAAACTAGTCAGAAATTATACTCCGATACATTAACCAGTGTGTTATTATTTAACCACGGAGCCCTGCAACAACTTCATTTTGCTAGTTGCAGAAACACGATTTGTCAACTTTTATAACAGAGAAAAAAATATCAAAGTAACTTCTTTTAAAACATAGATTTGAAAATTAGACTTTTACAGGCAAACCAGACCGATTTAAGCATCTAAATTTTAATAGTAGATTAGTCTTAACACACACTTTAGCTAGTTCTTTTTTTAAAATAATTTGTAGTTTTAATTTGAAGGAAAAATAACAGTTTTTCTTGTGGTACGGGGTACAGGGCGACGCTCCGTATTAGATTAATTGTTTAGCGATGCGTCGCCTTAAGCAATATTATAATTAAAGGAAATGAAAACCAGTTTTCTCATTTTTTTTACCAATATCCGTCAAAATACGGTATTTTTTCCCCCACAAATTACGGTAAAAGTTCCGATTGAATACACCAGGCTATCAGGAACGACTGGCAGTGAAGCGTAGACAAGCAGTTGTCGATTGCTTTCGTTTTATTTGGCGTGGTTTTTTTTTTTTTTTTTTTGAGAGAGACTGCTGGTTGCCGAGGGGCATTTCCAGCTTCACCGGGCTTGTTTTAGGGGCGGCGAGGTACGTAAAGGGTACCTCAAGCCGTGTTGAAACGAAACACCTTCAGAGGATTTCTAGAGGGGTACGGCATCGCACACTTAAAAGTGCGCGTCCCCGTGCCCTTCCAGAGTCTCCGAAGGGTTCGGATCGGATCGGGGGATTTGGCGTGGCCGCCACGGGCCAACAATGGAGGAGTAAACATGTATGTTTTTAATTAAACACTTACCTTAAAATCAGACCGGTATACCTACTTACTCGTAGAACAATATTATTTCATCGTTGCCGTTATCTCCGTATTTAATTTACGTATCGATAAATAATGTTCCTTACAATCTTTTAGTTTAGTGAAGCAAATAATCTGTCTAATTAAATATAGATTGTGATAGATATCACTGAATCATTGTCACTGCTGGAGTGGATAGTGGAATGAAAGTTTTTTTTTATAGTTTATTAATAAGAAAAGATACAATCTATTTCATTTGCGTTTTCTCAACACTTCTAGATAAATTTCAAAACGTTTTAGTGAAAAGTAACTTTATGATTTTTTATGCAAGATCTGTTCTTTTTTGCTTTTCGTTTTGCAACTGCATAATTACTATACCTACTTGTTCTTTTTGTACATTGTATTTCTAAGTTAAAGTTATGTTTGGGCACTCATTGTCTATTAACCTTGTAAATTTTTAGTATTAGTATTTCTTTGTAATGACAGTTACGTGCCAAAATAAATTAAAAAAAAAAAAGATTTCAATGCAAAAGTCAAATAGAATTATTTTTAAGAGGCTAATGTCACATCGTTGTAGAAAATGTAGAAACGCCACTGTGTCGTACAAATTTACGAGTCAACCATGCAAAAATTATTTTTCATACCTATGCGCTGTTACTGCAATAACAAAAACACAGTACGCTGCTATGCTGTGACAAAAGTTTATTTGTGTTGGTACTACTGGCAGGTTGGGCGCACAGCGTTGCACGTGGCTTGCGAAGGAGGCCACTCGGGCACCGCTACTCTCCTGGTAGCAAAAGGCGCTGCGAGAGAAGCGCGCGACGGCTCGGGCCGAACGCCGCTCCATTTGGCGGCGGTGCACCGACACACGGAGCTGGTCAGGGCGATGCTCGAAGCAAAATGCGACGTCGACGCCATTGATAACGTAAGAACGAGTTTTTCATTGTGATGTATATGTTTGTGAAAACGAAACAGATGACAATCGCGCCAACACGACGACGACGCGCCCAGCCGGGACAAAACAGAAGTGACGCGACGGTAACTCGCCTGTACTGATAGTACTAATGAATACAAAATATTTTACACAAAAAACGCGCCTTGCTTGATTGGTAGAACTTGCGGATTGAATTTGTAGCTATTACGTTTTATGCTTCCTTAGTACAAGTTCGGAATAGGAGACGAAACGTCCGTGACTTCTTCTCTTCCGTTTAAAACAGAATTTCTTATTAATGTGTCTACTGAAAGTTATGACAGCCTAGTAACATCGCGTCCTAAAGATGTAGTAACTAACAATCAATCACACAACTATGGCAGTCAGTGCATACAAGGCAAATGGCGCTGATTAATTATTTAAATATAAAGTTAAACTTGATTCGGAATGAAATAAAATACTTTGTATATTGAGAGATGAAATGTTATTTCACTTTATCTTATTATAATATTATTTGATTATTATTGTATTAATATAGATTTTGGTATGTGAAATTAATCACTACATATTATATATAATAGTACTACAAAAAACAAAGTCGCTTCCCGCTGGTCCTGTGTATTGTATGCATAGATTTTTAAACTACGCAACGGATTTTGATGCGGTTCTTTTTAATAGATAGAGTGATTCAAGAGGAAGGTTTATATGTATAAATACATGTATAATATAGCAGAGAAACACTGATAATTTTAGATGTTTCACATTTTTTTGCGCTTACATTGCAAGGCTGCCCTACGAGATAGATCAAAATAGTGTGTACCGGTATTGTACACCTTAAAAAGGTCAACAAAAAAGTCCGCGATGGTATATGTCTATCTCTTAGGGATAACCCACAATAATCATTTTTTATCCTTTATATTTTACGAGAAATAATAGCTTATTTACGAAGCGATTTTAAGCAATACAGCATTAATCCTTATCCAATTAAGTACCTTAAATACATTGTACATTTAATATAGATCAATATGGTCCTTTACAGCATGTAATTTAAATGAATATTTTCGAAGATATTACAGATTTAAAATGCAAGGGCATAGCGGTTGCGTGTATCAGCATTGCACCCGTGCGGGTCGCTAGTTATATATAATTTGGTTTTAATTAAGTAATTATCGTTTTTTTTATTTTATTATTATTTTCTTTTTTTATAATATTTTGTTTGTAATCTTTTATTTAATTAATTAACAATTGATTTATTTATTACAATTTGTCTTCTACCTACTCTTATAATTTGTTAATAATTGTAATAATAATTTTAGTGTCAATAATAATTATTAATGTTGTGTGCCACTATTAATTGGAAATTGGAATACAATATATTAGAATCTAAGAATCTAAATAATTGAGGAAGTAGTTTAATGACAATATCTATTCTGTTTAGCTTTCTATTCAATCAAATTGAAAGAATATAATTACTTTTGTTGAGCTTAAAAAAAAACAAGTCAGGAACTCAGATCCCTACGCTCAGAGCTACTCAGAACGCTTACTTTTTTACATTCACTGTTAGACTAATTTACGTTTATGCAAACCTGGTAGCTCTCATTGCGGTAAGCAGCTGTTTGTCTGGATTTGGATGAAAATGAGCTAGAGACATCCCACATCACAGTGTAAAAAAACACGACTTCAAGTTTTCTCTCAAAAAAAACTTGTCAATAACAATCTTATTTGTTTGGCTCACTGAATTAGTACTCTACTTCAACAACGATAAGGTATATTTCCTTTCGCAGAATGGTGTAACCGCTTTGCAAATGGCCTGCGCTCAAGGCTGCCGGGGCATCGTCGAACATCTGCTATCGTTCGGAGCCAACGTGCATCTTCAAAACAACGTGGGTAGACAAACAAGCCTGTTTTTATTAATTTGCTCTTGTTACACAAACGGGCAGTGCAATCACTATAAGGCACTTCTATGTTTAAAATATAAAATAAGTAGGTTTGCCTTTGAGCCCATTGAAAGATACACAGTGTTCGAGACATTAACACAAACCAATTACAAAACTGTAATAAATAAACGAATATACGGGACCATTCCCGAGGCCAAGAGGTGAAAGAAATGTGTCAGTACATGAGTGAGTAGACGGCCTTTGCTCTGCGGCGCTATCAAGGGAAAGGGCGTAAGTTTGGGTTTTATGTGTTCAGGTTATTGTCGCAGTGTTCTGTTGGTTACCTAACACTGACATTAAACTTTGTCGCAATAATAGTTTTAATTGTAATCCAACTTTTCATGACTTTGTTATGAATTATTCTAAAATATTTAAAAAGACATGTGTTTTGTTGCCTAGTCCAAATTTATTAGCAAAAAAATTATCAGAATTGAAAATCTACTTTCCACATGACTTACCTGTTTGTTACACAGCAATAAAACACATCCTTTAATTAACGCGCATATGTTTATTTCTAAAAGCGATTAATGTTACCCTCGCACCACAGTGAATTTCTCTATTGTTCTGCAGGTAGGTTCGTCTGCCCTTCACGCCGCCTGCGCCGCGGACGCCACCGACATCGCCGAGCTACTGCTGGCACACGGCGCGGACCCCACTCTTACAGACCAGGTCAGCCATCCTTCAATACCAAAGCAGGATCCAACAGCTCTGAATACCGTTTTCGCCGCGGACGCTAAGGACGGCGAACTGCTGCTAGTGGTATGAACTGTGCTCATGCAGACGAGGTCAGCTAGCTTAGATACCTCATCATCAGCTTATTTATGTCCCCACTGCTGCGGCACGAGCCTTCCCTATGGATGAATAGGGAGAACGGGACATAAACCACCACGCGGGCCCAGTGCGGATTGGTGGTTGTTAACGACTGCTAATGCAGCCGGGACCAACGGCTTTACGTGCCTTCCGAAGCACGGAGGGGCTCGTGATGATACATTTTTGGTAACCCATCCGATGACCGGCCTTTGCGTAAGTTGCTTAACCTCAGCGCTCGCAGACCGGGCGCGTTAACCACTGCGCCATCGAGCTCCTCAGAGCTTAGATACCTAACAGGTAGATTTTATCAGCTTTGTACGCCTTCTGCGCCGTAGACGCCACGGATCATCGCGAAGCTTCTGCTGGCACGTTTCGCAGATCCTATCAATACCAAAGCAAGGTTCATCAAGTATGAATAGGATAATCCTTCGCGCGGAGCCTTTACAAACAAGGTTAGCAGTAACGTTACATATATAACATATGCAGGTAGAGTTCATCAGCGCTGTGGATGCCACGAATATAACAGCTTCTGCTGCCACAAGGCGTGGCTATGCCAGCATTGCAGGGTTAGCAATATCCTTTAATGCCAAAGCAGGGCTTATCAGCTGCTAGATACCGCCTTTGCCGTAGACGCTGGACACAGCGAACTAATGCTAGTGCACAGAGCTAACTTTGCTTTTATAGAGTTTAGCAGTGTAGATACCATGAAGGTACTAGATTTCATCAGCTTTCACGGAGAGCTGCTGGTCGCTACAAGATACTACCAACACCAGCTACTTACCAAGGTGCAGACCCTTAAAAAAGAGTTCACAGAGAGATTTTATCAGCTCTAATTTAGCGGATATAGCTTAGTTTTTTTATCTAGTTACTATTTATCGCGCAAATGGAATCAAAACGCCTTCGCACGTATTTCTTATCAAAAACAAATTCGAATAAACACGTAAATCCTAACAAGATTAAGAAATACCTGTAACTAATGACTTATTTATTCATCATCATCATCATCAGCTCATTTTATGTCCCCACTGCTGGGCTACGAGCCTTCCCTATGGATGGTTAGAGAGAACAAGCCATAAACAACCACGCGGGCCCAGTGCGGATTGGAGGTTGTTAACTACTGCTAATGCAGCCGGGACCAACGGCTTTACGTGCCTTCCGAAGCACGGAGGAGCTCGAGGTGATACATTTTTGGTCACCCATCCAATGACCGGCCTTTGCGAAAGTTGCTTAACCTCAGCACTCGAAGACCGGGCGCGTTAACCACTGCGCCATCGAGCTCCTCCTTATTTATTACCACAAACTAATAAAACTATGTGCCGGTTAAAAAAACAAGTTGATAAAAATAATGAAAAATATTACAGCATTATATTTAGTCAAAAAATAACAAAAGTAAAAAAGAAACAATAATTGGTACAACAAGCCACAAAAAAGTACTTTTTAAGGGGACACCCGGGTTTGAACCGGGGACCTCTCGATCTGCAGTCGAATGCTCTACCACTGAGCTATATCCCCACATGAAAAGTACGTCGAAATACCCGTTTGCGCTATACAACAAACTCAACAGTTGTGCGACGTCACTCACTGTAGGAGTTGATAATGTTAATCACCTCCCACTGATATAAAGTCATTTAAAAACATTGTGAGTGGAACGAACGACATCCTTACGAGTTCTGATATAAAGGCGAAAATCTCTACAAATATGTTAGACTAAGGACACTCGTATGTTGATCTTCTATCTAAAAGAAAACCTAATCAAGGCAATAAAAGTATTGTACTCTTTCTACAGCAATCACCTTAATGATAGTGAAATTGCTTGTCCTAAGCCTATCCGAAGATACTTGCTTTAAGAGCGTTTACGCCGCACACTAGCGCCACTAATGAAAAAAAACATATCTAGTAATTAGAGATAGAAAGTCAAATTATGCTCAGCAAACTATTTGAATGAAGTAATTTAGCATTTTTACGTCACCTAATGAACACCTCACATGTTATGGTTTAGTTAAATAAGACGTTACGGCCACTTTTAACTATAACGCCATATTTATCTAAACCATAACATGTCAGGTGTTCATTAGGTGACGTAAAAATGCTAAATTACTTCATTCAGATAGTTTGTTGAGCATAATTTGATTTTCTATCTCTAATTACTAGATATGTTTTTTTTTTCATTAGCGGCGCCAGTGTGCGGCGTAAACGCTCTTAACAAGAATGACATAGAATTTGTTTTGGGTTACTTTCGGCAACCAGCAATATGAAAGATCTCAATCCAATCATACGTTCCTATTCCTGATACATATTCAATTATTTATTCAATTATATATAATAATTATATATTCAATTATTAGGTCCTTAACAATGAAATTGACGTTTTGTGTGAAGATTTATTATAAAATTTATTTTTCATACTAACATTTTTTTTTAATTTTCTTAGCATCTATTTATGTTAACACTATAAAAATTGTAGAGTAGTGTGTTTGTTTCACTAGCCAAATATAGCAAACATTAAAAAGAAAAAAATCTAGACACTTCAAACCATAATGAAACAAAAGGTCAATTCCGCGAACAAAAAAAGAAGTCAATTTAAACAAAAAATTGGATGATTGTGTCTTTAACACAAAATGAATAGTCATTGTTATTACTGAAGCCTAAGTAACATAGTCCTAATTAAAGGTGTATAATAATATTAACAACCGGTATTGACTTTTAGAAGTAATACACCTAATAATAAGTGAGAAAAAAACGTCAATTTCATAGGTAAGGACTCAATATTACTAAAAGCTCGACGAGGGGTAGGCAGGTATATCCACTAAAAACCATTCCTTCTCTGCCACGGGGAGGTCTCAGGATCACGACCGGCAAGCATCTAGTTAAATAATCTATCTATCTTCCTATCGTATCTATTCTAATGAAAGTTTCTATGTTAAAGGAATATTAGAAGTTACAGTAAGTAGAAAACTTATTTAACTGACATTATTCTTTTTAATTTGAATTCCTTACGGGTTAACATGGGCTTTCATCTTACCTGATGTTAAGTGATGATAAGGCCGAGAGTGAAAGCGCTCTTCAACCGGGATCCTCAACTAGTGAGACACTGGCTATCTTATCTCTAGCTGCCAGAACACAACAAAGCTACAAATATTTATGTTCATCAACATCATCATTTGATAATCATCAGCTCATTTTTATGCCCCCACTGCTGAGGCACGAGCCTTCCCTATGGATGGATAGGGAGAACGGGCCATAAACCACCACGCGGGCCCAGTGCGGATTGGTGGTTGTTAACTACTGCTAATGCAGCCGGGACCAACGGCTTTACGTGCCTTCCGAAGCACGGAGGAGCTCGAGGTGATACATTTTTGTCACCCATCCAATGACCGGCCTTTGCGAAAGTTGCTTAACCTCAGCACTCGAAGACCGGGCGCGTTAACCACTGCGCCATCGAGCTCCTCGATATATTACTTATAGCTCTTACTGATGTTACGGCGACATATTAAGATAAGATGGCGGTAGCTAACCAGGCGGACCCAGTACACAAACCGTGTACACAAACATGTACGCCTAGCTGGGAACCGAACCCGGCACCTCTGGGTCTGGGACCGTGGGTCTTAACCGCAGAGGCTATTTGAATGTTGAAGTATTGAATACTTGATTCCATAATTGCTAAGCTAAACTCGAGGGGGTTAACAAAAGATATTTACAATTACATGAAAAATAGACCGCGCGCGGCCATTATTTTATGCGGTAATTGTAAATAAATAACCATCTAGAACAATCTGATTATGAGCTAAACAAATGGGACCAGAAAAACAGGTTGTATGGTAAGATTGTGATCTCGAATGTGGCAGATAGGGACCCTCATGGAACCCTGGAAAATTATGAACATAACTGAAAAGCAGCACATGGCCAAGATATTGAGGTTCCTTGTTACTAAGTAAAACTGTGAAGTGACAACCCTAGGTCTAGCTGATACGTTGTTCTTGGTCGTCTACCTCATGGTCAAACATAAACAAAAATCGAAACCACAGTATTCACTAAAATTACTTACATTTAAAATACATGAATGTCACAACGCAGTAGTCTTTAGTCGATCGACTTAGCATTAGCACAGAAGGAGATTTCCCATCACTATTAGCGTTGACGTCATACTGCCGCGCCATTCATGAACGCAGTAAAGATCATGTGAACAGTTTTGAGAAAATAGATCGTAATGTCAGCACCTCATATATCACAATCACAAACACAGTAAGTTGTACTTACTGCGTTCATAAATTGTGCGGCAGCATAGTAGGTAGAGAAAAAGTGGCACGCTCGGTTTTCATACAAATTTCGATACTTGCGTCGTCTATTTAGGTCTATGTCTGTGGTCGAGTCGAAACAATGCAGGTATGAATAAAAAAACTGTAATAAAATAAATTTGAGCTTTTTTATGGCAAAGTAAATCTACGTAAATATGATTTTGCATGTTATCACATTGTTCTTTATGCTTGGTCGCAATGTTTCGGGAATATACACCTATTGCCAAACATCCTGAATATTGAAATGGCTATGACGTCATTTGCTAGCTTAATGGACGCTCTCCATCTATTTCCAATGCACAGCACTTACGGTGTAACACGGTTCACGGCACTCAGATTTAATACGTTATGCACGAAAGTGAAGCGTCCTTACTGTATAAAGCAATTAATTAAGTGGTCTTTATAGCTGATATAGAGATATATTTTAGTTTTAATCTTTAATCACTGGGCACATTTGTATGCTTGCATTTGCTGTACTCAACAATAAAAACTATTTTTAAGTGAAAAATAACTGCTCTACCTACCTGAAGTTATGCAGAAGCGGAATCCTGATGCAAAGACAACTTGTGGGGCAGGATTGTGTTACTCGTGGTCGTCATCGTCATCACAAAAATAAATCAAATATAAGTAGTTTAGTACTAAAATATTTTAAAAAATTAATTCGAAACAACAAATGAAAGAATAATAAGTAATTATACTTATTCAAACTACTTGCGTGACTTAATTGAATGGAATGAAACCTATGTGGTCTGAGTATCTACAAAGATATAAATTCGCATATCGATGGTATAGAGCACAGATGTGGCAGGTATTTTTTTTTTTAATGAGGTAAGTACACAGAGTTTGCCTTTGTAACTTAAATTTTATTGTGTACTAATGTGGTATGCGCAAACTGTTCCGGTTATGATCTAATAATGTACTAAGTGTGGTAAATTCACTAAAATTGAAAATGTTGTAGCAGTCAATTGTTGCATGTGCCCTTACCTCATTCGGCTTTCACAACTTAATTGTACTAATGTGGTATGTGGCACTTTTTGTGGACTTTAACAATCTCATTGTGTTTAAAAATCCTTTATTAAGCTTGTATAGCAATATTCATGCTTGTATATTATTTCAATAATTAAATTCATTATAAAAAGGTATTTTTTTCTTTCTGGAAACCTGATATCAGAAGCAGTCAAATGTGGTGTGTACAATAGAGTCGTACACAGAAGTGGTAACTGCACACCTATAGGTAATTAATTGGAATTTAAGCATTCAAAATTTACTTTAATTACTCTAATTACCTATAATGTGTTAGCCAATGAACTAGTTCACAGGTATATAGTAATATAGCAGCTATATCAACATAAGTTTAAACGTAATAGATATCCAAACTCTAAAATCGCTGTCCTGTTAAAGTTATTCCATTGCACATACCACATCTGTGTTCTATGCCATCGATATGTTCGTTTCACTCAATTTTATAGTGACATGGAGAAGCTTGGAAACTTGAAACCACACGTTTCATAGACAAAATAACCTTTCTTTTATCTGAAAACAAATGCGAGTAAAAGGCAGACATTACAAGAAACGGTTTATATAATAAAATACGTTATAGTAAGAAATGTTTTGTAATGCCCTTATAGGATATTAAATTAGTAATTCATACGTTATATTCTATAATGCTAAATAAGTTTAAGATGTTAATTTTTACAACGAAAAAGTTTTATTTATGAAAAAATTAAAGACGCTTTTAATCTCTTAGGGGAAGAGTTTGATCTTGATATGATAAACGATAAGGCCAAAGGTGCAAAGAGCACTCCACCTAGAATGCTCAGCCACTGAGGGCTACTTACAGGCTATGTCGGAACACAACAACGTACTATTATATATATTATCATTATTATTATTATTATCTCTCTATTTATTTTTTTACATATTCATTTACATTTTTAAATATTTTCTAAAAAACAAAACAAACATTTAAAAATATAAAAAATAGGGGTCCACCGGCATCGGGACCTGGGTCCAAACTACCGGTGATTAGGGCTCCAGAGACAGGAACCTCCTCACAATGCGTGCCGTATCGAGGAGAACTGCCTTCTGAATCAGGCCCTTGATCCAGCCGCCTAACGAGAGCCTCATGAGATGTTGATCGAGGCTCTTGGCCATCAGGCCGTTGGCCGTAACAACAATCGGCACGATGACAGCCGAGTCCACATTCCACATGTCGACAACCTCATGTGCTAAGTCGAGATATTTGATTTGTTTCTCTTTCTCAGCTTTCACGAGGTTCTCGTCATGGGGAATGGTGATATCGACAATCATCGTGCGGCGCGCTAATCGATCTATCACCACAATGTCTGGCTTATTAGCTACAATAGTCCTGTCGGTGATGATAGATCGATCCCAGTACAACGTGACATGATCATTTTCGAGAACTGGGTCGGGCACATACTTGTAGTACGGTACCTCAGAATCCACAAGTTTGTATTTCAAAGCAAGTTGCTGGTGTATAATCCTGGCCACTTGATTATGCCTGTGCAAGTACTCGCCGTTAGCCAGACGAGAACAGCCAGAAATAATATGTCTGATAGACTCACCCGGACGGTGACATGCCCGACTTATGTCAACCGTCCCGTCCTTCATAATAAATTTCCGGTAGTTATTCGTTAGCATAACTTCGTCCATAATTGCACAGACAAAACCTTCAGTTTCCCCGAAGAGGTCACCGAAACGCAGCCAGGATACGGACGCTAAAAAGTCTACATCGGGTCCGTGGAGGGCCCGTTAAAAGCGCCCGTGGAGCTCCTTGCCTTGCCATACCTCCCTGCGGTCATTGGCACTAAGTACTACGGGTTTGTGCCAGTTCTCTTTAGCCAAGGACAGCGGGGTGAGTCCCTTGTCCACTGATACCACATCTCGGTGCATACCCACATCGGCTTTTAGGAAATATTCCCTGAGACTGCACACCTCACGGTTGTGGAGGGTCTTAGCATTTAAAAAACCTCGACCCCCGCACTTCCGCGGGATGTACAGCCTCATTACCGACGATCGTGGGTGATGCATCCGATTTGCGGTCAGCAATGTACGGACTCGCCTATCCAGGGCATCCAGTTCTGTCTGAGTCCACTTACGCCGAACATCATTAGATAACATGCGGGTAGCAGAGTCCGGCAGACTTAAAACACGCTTCTCGCCCTACTATAAAACAAACCGATTACCATTACCGAACCCATGACTGATATTCTAACCAGTACCCTATAGAGGCGGTATTTTTTTATTTGTTTATTTATTTATTTATTTATTCCGTTTGCGATGCAAACAATGGGTCCATGGGGGCTGAAGGCAAGGCAGCTTGTTAAAGAGTTAAGTGCTCGTTTTATTGAGGCTTCCGGTGACAAGAAGCCTACCTCTGTAAACGTATTAGCTTGGCTATCCAGAAGGGTAATGTTGCCAGCATTCTTGGGAGCGTTCCCATGAGCCCACAGTTGGAGGACATCTTTAATTTATAGACTGTTAGTTTTTCATTCTCTAATTATTTTTCTCTGTTTTTTTTCAAGTTAAGTTATGTTTCTTTTCCTAGTTCGTTTACTTATCGCAGTGGTGCCGGCGTTCGACACAGTACAGTAACCCAGTGTTCGTCATTTTGTTCTCGTCGCCAAAAAATTACATTGAATTTCATTGAAATTATACTGGATGACCGCTACGAAGCAGGTGGGTTGTATTAAATTCAAAGTCAAAGTCAAAGTTTTTTATTCAAATAAACTTACGAAAAGATGAATCTGCATAGCCATCGGTTGCAATAACCGTTGGATAGACGGCGCACTGTGCCGCTATTAGCACTCAACTTTTTTTTTAAAAAGCAGTGACAAAATTCAGCGTTTACGTCAGCTTTCCCGGTAGCATAGCGGTCAGTGCAGCCGCCCGGATTGCAGAAGACCCAGGTTTGATTCCTGGCTGGGTCAGGTAGGTGTTTAATTTTTGTACTGTATTTTATAAATATTTAATTAAACGCAAACTAAATTATTTATTTGTTCCGTTTGCGGTGGAGACATTGGGTCCATGGGGGCCGGAGGTCAAGCAGCTTGTTAAAGAATTGAGTGCTCGCCTTATTGAAGCCTCCGGTGACAAGAAGGCTGGCAGCTTGGCAATCCAAAGAGGTAATGTTGCCAGCATTCTTGGAACCGTTCCCATGAACCCACAGCTGGAATACATTTTTTATTTATAGGTTTTATTTTGTCTTTATTTATATTAATTTTGTTTCTCTTTATTTTTTCTTTAATGTAGTTAGTTATGTTATGATTCATTACTGTGTTATAATTTAGCTTCAGTGCAGCAATTAGCACTTGAAAATAAAAAGTAAAAATTTACGAAAAGTGCTTTTGAATCGTCCATACATTTTTTACCTACTACCCATTCAGACTTTATTTTAGCTGTATAGAAGGATGGGCGCAAGAAACTCCACAGCTTTAATAGAAGTAACGAAATTTACAAAAAAAAAAGTAAGTATGTCGTCTTCAAATCATTCAATATTTACAAATAAAAAGTTTCAAGAGCCCGCTTATATACAAATAATGCTTACCCCTATCTTAACATTCATACACTTTATTCTAAAAAACGTACTAGGGCACTATATGTATACACCGAGACATTTTAGTGATTGTTTTCCCGCAGGTGGGTAGATCAGACCATGAAACTGAACCACTTTCCCCAAGGAACATAGGTCAAAAAACGAGAAAATTTTTTAACTTTCCCATACAAACTATGCTCGGCTTTGTATAGAAAAGTGAAAAAAAAATTAGTTTTTTGTGAAAACAACCACTAAAATGTCTCGGTGTATACAAGTACTACTTCAAAACTATTATACTGGATGATCGCTACGAACCAGTAGTATGTATTAAATTGTTGCCAAAGTCAAAAATCAGCTGACTCCTATGTCTAAAATGTCTAATGATTAAAGGGAAAAAAGTGTTGATCACCGGTTCTTGTCGATCACCGGTTCTTATCGATCACCGGTTCTTGTCGATCACCGGTTCTTGTCGATCACCGGTTCTTGTCGATCACCGGTTCCTGTCGATTACCGGTTCTTGTCGATCACCGGTTCTTGTCGATCACCGGTTCTTGTCGATTACTGGTTCTTGTCGATCACCGGTTCTTGTCGATCAACGGCGCCATTACGCTTTTTTCTTTTTTTTAACCAGGTGAACGCATTACGCTTACCTGACACAAAAGAAGCGACTACCTTACCGCTGTTTCGTATTGAATTCCTCTAGATGCTCTAGAAAATCAAACTACTTACATACCTATCAGAAACACAAACGGCCGATTCGAGAGCTAAAATTGAAACATCAATATTCCAAACGGAAACCAAGTGGAGGTGTAATTTCCATCTGGCGGCTGTTCGTCCTCTCCCCGCATGCATTATTTAAATTCTCATCTGGTCTGGACCGGCTGCCTCTTGTGTAAATAAAACATAGCGAAATGGGCAGCAATACCTACCAGTACAATAACACGACGCTTGTATACGATTTCTTATTTTTGTTGTCACTAGGGTATTGGCACCTCGGTGGCCGAGTGGCAGAGCGCTCGGCCCGATACCCGAAGATACCGGGTTCAATGCCCAGGTCGGGCACAATGTATTTCGGATTTTTCGATGCATAGTTCGGGTTTTTGATCAGTTCACCAACCCGCATTTGGCAAGCGTGGTGATTAAGCCATTACCCATTAATTGTGGCGATGACTTGATTTCAATGATGGAAGCCTTTGCCCAGCAGTGGGACAGTTATAGGCTGTTAACTTTTTACTACTTATTGGCAGCAGTGTTCGACACAATTTTCGTCGCCACAAAATAACATAGATTTTCATTCAAATTTTACGAGACGACGCGACGGCTAAAGACTAAAATCAATTTGCTAACCCTAATCTTATTGACAAATACCCTACTCTTAATGAGAAATACCCTACTCTTAATGAGAAATACCCTACTCTTAATGAGAAATACCCTACTCTTAATAGGAAATGCCCTACTCTTAATGAGAAATACCCTACTCTTAATGAGAAATACCCTTCTCTGAAAGAGAAAAAGAAAAAAATTGTCAATCACTGTTTCCTGTCGGACACTGGTGCCACTAGATACCCTAATTGGTCTCCCAGTGTTCGAAATTCAATAATTAATTTACAAAATATACAATGTAATGTAACGCATTTCAACATACGTTTTTAAGGGTGCGTCGTCCGTAAGTGACAAGTGTCATATATTTTATTTGAAATGTCTTCGTCCATATTTATTTGATGCCGCGCGGCCATACTAATTTTGTATGGGGAATTTAAGGTGCTTATTCATCAGCAATTTATTATTTATCGGCATTTATCATTAACTATTTCTAATAATACTCATTAGCATCTATTTTATCAACAAAGAAAATATTGTTTATGGTATATATATATATATATATCCATTTTCCTACAGCCAAGAGGCGAGCGCACTCTGCAGGGTTAGAAAACGTGTTGATAAGGTTAACAGTCCGCAGAGAGGCTCGTCCCAAAGCCTTTGGGAAGAGGTGTTTGTGAGATATTCGGAATTCGGGCAAGCTGCACTCCAGGCGGCCTTGGCCTCGTCCAAGTGAGAAACCAGAGAGGAACACGATGTGTGTTCCAGTATATTGTTGATAAGATGTTGAGTAGCATGGACCGAAGACAAGAACGCTGGAACCCAGGCCACCGAACCTAATAGGGAGTGTTGCTTGGGTCCAAGAGCGGTCACTAAAGTGGATGTTCCAAATGTGTGTAAGTGTATGTTTTATGGTGCCATCTAGACTGTTGAGAAGGTCCGGAAATTTCCAGAGCTGACAACACCGCAAGACATACTTACAAATTATTTAAAAAAGGCGATCTAATGTATCACTAAATTTTTGTAAATTTCCATTTATAAAATCTGGGAGAGAATCGTCTAAAATAGGGTAGGTACCCCAAGAGGCGAAGAGATCTTTTGTCGATCACATTAAGTTGAGGCGCCACTTCTCTGAAGCTAGAAATAATGGCGTCCCTATCCACGCAACTGTAGGACAGAAAAAGCTCGCACTACTCGCGCTACCGAAATTAAGCTCCAAGCCTACGGCTCGGAACTCGCGAACTTGTAAAATGAATAAATGTACTTACCGCAAGAGGCACAAAGTCACAATTTAATGGAAACAATATTACAAAATAATAAAGTGTGTGACAAGTTTTACACCAGAATTTATTTTCAAGGTTACTAAAAATTATCATCGCAACACTTAAAGGTGTCATTGTAGAATCACGTTGCAGATTGTATGTAATGATTTATTTGCACAATCATTTAAAGAATTTGTTTCCCTGTTTACGACCTGACGCAAAAAGAATAATTATCAAGTCGCTACAATTGTGTGTAAAAGGAAAATAAAGAAGTAGATTTGAAAGGTTACTTAAGAGATGTATGACCTTGTGTTCCGCCGCGTTTTGCAGAATTGGTTAGTGAGCCCGGAGCGATGAATATTTCAGCATAACGATGCGACCTCCGTGCCTGCTCTGTATGCCTGGTACCTGAACTGAAATAATCACTTTGTAACATTATTTTTATCCCATTGCCACACCTTCTTTTACTTTAAGCCGCAATAATTATGAATTTTGAAAAAAATACAGTTTATGATAGATGATTTATATGTAAATTGTTGTTTTATTATTTTCTTTTACCTTATTTATTTTAACTGATGCAGGAAACACGGCAAGAAAAGAAATCTTTATTATATAAATCTTCTGTGCGTGTGTTTGTAATTAAATTCCTTCTAAACGGCTGGACCGATTTTAACGAAATTTAAAAAAACCGACTTCAAAAAACAGGAAACAAAAAAGTAAAAACAGCTCTAAAAAACTCGAAATAATATTGAAATCATACTATTAATTACCTTGATATCGCATGTCAGTTTAAAATGTCTACTGAAGTCGGGCTTTTACAATAAAAAAGTGGAGATAATACTATAAAAGTTTAAATAAACAAAATTGTCCCCCAGCCGACCACCAACCACCCGACTTCAATAGACATTTTTTTAAACTGACATGCGTATATCTAGGTACATTAATAATATGATTTCAATATTATTTCTTGCTTTTTAGAGCTGTTTTAACTTTTTAAGTTTCCTGTTTTTTGAAGTCGGTTTTTTTTTGTGTGCTCAAGTAGATTTTTTTTTTTTAATTCTAACACCTCCAACATAATCGGAGCCTATTCTTTACTGTTTTCTCTTTCATACCAGTTCTATATTTTATGCCTCTCGTACTTTCATTCCTCATACAATTCTTTCATACTTCATCTTTTATACTATTGCGGGTGGGATGCCCGTCTATAATAGGCGTTCCATCTAAGCTATCCTATCTTACTTATTCCTTAACACTAAATTATTATACATCAAAAAAGACTTATCTATTACAGTTTCTTGCTTATGGCACTATAATCTATATTATAGGCTAAACAGAGACTTACTTGCTAATCCTTATTCCTATTAACTGCTACTTTACAAATTTTTATGCAATACTCTACAAAGTCTTTATTTTTGTACTTGCACGAAATAATTTCGTGCAGGTTATCAATCTTTAATGTTATTCCGACTTTCTGTTCTAAATTGAACCTCTGCGTATTAGTGGAAGGACAGTCTAGGAGGAGGTGGGGAACAGTCTCTTCGACCTCGGGGTCGCAGATGCATGAAGGGCTCGCCTTGCACTTGAAGCGGTTCAAGTATTGGGCGAACCCCCCATGCCCGGTGAGGATCTGCGTCAACGGACCTCTCGGCTGCAGCTTTCTTACCATCTTGTGCGCCGATCTAACGTCCGGGAAGAACAACTTAGTGACGGAGGCGGTCTGCCCTTCGCGAAAGCGTTGGTCCCAGCTTTCTATCGTGTTGTCTCGCAGTAGTCTCTTGATGTACGAGACTGGGCATGCGTCATAGTCGGGCCTCTTCTTCAACTTCAGTGCGGCCGTCTTAGCCAGTTCATCGGCCCGCTCATTACCCGGAATCTTCACCGACGGCAGCAAGCTTGAGGGGAAGGTCGGGGCAGCACTTTCCATATGGAAAGGTGAGGCCGAGACCCGATCCATAAAGCTAAGTCTGTACGCGTACTGCACAGTCTACCGGGCGGAACTTCTAGCGATATGCAAGGCCACGGAAGTGATTGCGCGGGGAAAGGTGAGTTATGGTGTGTACAGCGATTCGAGGGCAGCGCTGGAGACGATCGTCAACCATCACTCTCTCCACCCCCTGGCTGTGGAGGCACGGAAGAACCTGCGAGGGGCCTTCACCCAGAATAAAGTTGTATCTTTGTTCTGGATCAAGGCGCACGCGGGACTTCCGGGCTCAAGTAGATTCGAGAATGGTTTAGATTTACAATTGGTCCCGGTAGGTGGCGCTGCAATAGGGTCCATCATGGGATACGAGTTGCGAGCGGGCCATAAGTATATCAATAAATCTGTTGCCAGTCTGTGGTTGCCAGTTTCTCGAGGTTCTGGTGGTGTGCGCTTACATATTCGACTCTATCTACTAACCATCAGTTGAGTAAAATGCCAAGCACATACCCGTTTCAATAAAAAGTTACGGTCAATTCATTTCATCTCATCAAATTCAGAACTAAAGGTAGAAAAAGCACCTGTCGTTGGACCGTGACGTGAGATGCTGAATTATGTACAGAGTTGTAGAGGCCACTCTGCTTACAGTAAATATTATAACTTACGCTCTGTGCTATCTTTGTTCTCCTGGTAGATATATTTTTTAACTGACTCTGTAGTTTTGTGTTTTAATCCCCAAGTCAGTTAGTTCCCCTGTGGTTATTTAATAAGAAATTTGGAGTGAAGTGCGCTAAACCTTATCGTCTACTTTACTATTGTGAGAGATGATTTAAAGTTGTGAAAAAAATACTCCTTTATTTATTCAACCGTTTAATATCTGCTTCAATACATTGTTGATTCATTAGCCAGTTTGTATTATTTTGTTAACGTTGGAGCTAAACATACAAAGTTAACGGGATCGCCGCCCCAGGGAAATCATAGAGCTTCAACAAGCGGCAATGATAATCCGCGTACACAGAAACCGAATTATAATAGTTGTAAATAATAAAATAAAGTATCAAGTATCAACTATTTAATTTTGGTTTAAAACTCAAATGGTTGTGAATGGTAAAAATAAACTGCAATATATTATGGCACCAAACTCTATTATGACTTATTCCACTGTTCTCCAAGAAAAACTTCCTCGGAGCCTGAAGTCACAATTAAGCATCATCAAATTTTGTACTATTACTAATTAGTAATTAAGTACTAGTAAGATTAACATAAGCGGAAGCCCCATATCAAAATATAATCCAAAAGAACTTACCCTAAATACCTACCAACGCAAATGTCGCAAGCCCCTTCATAATATGAGGCGAATGGTAATGCTCTACTAAAGAAAACAGATACAGTGGAAACATGTGGCCAAGGAAAGGACGCCTGTGCTTATTTATTATTATTCTGCCGTAGCAAACATTAAAACCTGCTTGCAAAAGAAGAATAATTATAATGGCGCCACCTTTACATTAATTAAAGCTACTTAAATAGAAAGAGAACTTATCCGCTTCGCCACGTAGTTTTTATTTCTTTTGAATATTATTGTCTTTTTTTCTTTTGTCGTTGCTTAAAATAAAATTTATTTATTATTATTTATTTTATTTTTTTATCTAAAAAAGATGGCTTAAATTTAACTATACCCCACTGCACAACGCAAAGGTTTTATCTACGCCTTCGTGTTGCGCAATCCCATTGACTGAAACTTTTTTTATTAACCAAGCCATTAAAAACCCACAGACCAAATTAGTATGAGAAAAAAACTGTAATTTAATCTGTGACTGAACGGCAAACAAAAGCTGTGCAGTTTTCGGTAAACGGCGGAACCACCTTATTGTCTTTATAGAAAAACAGAAAAGAAAAGCGTGTTGGAAAATTGCGCCTGCTCGCTTTCAACGCGGTGCAAGTTGTTATATTATGATCTACGCTAGATATAACAATCAGCTTGACTCTCACGTTCCAGCCTATTTTATTTTGTGCGCCGCGCCGGCCGTCAGTACTTATTTAGGGAACTTTTTAAAAGCAAAGCCTTTATCAGAGGACATCAGTCAAGTGGTAAACTAGATTTCATGAAATTGAACACACGAACATGAGTCGGTGGTCATCTAAGTATTCACAGCCTAGACTATGCAATGGTGATTGCAAAGCATTGCTGAGTAGGTAAGTGAACTCATACCTAGCTCTGTCTAACTTTGCTACGCCCAAAAAAAACAAGCAGGCTCCTTGGCGGGTAAGTGAAGAGTCATGTCTGCGGTTTTGTGTTATTTTCAAAAATTTGTGTTATGTCGAATATTAATGTGAAATAATGGTGGATTATTAATCGTTAAGTGTTCGTGAGTGTGCATGAGTGTTGGTAACGTCACTTTTTAAATTCTCTCAAGAAGTCCGCGTGAGGACTTAGTAAAACCATATCTTTACTGAGATACCTACTCGAGGGGTTGGGGGGTATATCATTTCGTACTTATCATTTAGATTATCATTCATCATCATCATCATACAGTAAGGAAATATTGTTTTTATGTATTACTTGTAAGAAAAATTACTTTGACATTAGTGCTAATCGCACGAAGCCATCAACTAAAGGAATATAAAGCCAGCATGCGTCGGTATAAGCATCTTTGCTATTTCTTATTAAATATTTCATTCTTCGCGTGTAAACTCTACGTGTAAAGTATACTTACTTATATTTATAAATGTAGGCTGTTTACATGAAAAAGCATAAATTATTTTAAGTGCCGAATATTTAATTACTTAACGTATCAATTTGATTTTGTGAAATCCGAATGAATCCTGTAAATGAAACGAGAGCCGTATAATTGAATGCGAAATTACTTTTCATAATTACATGGAAAACAAAGTAATGTGTAGTAGGTAGGATATTAAGCGGTAATTCTTAATTCCATATGCAGGTAGTTACTTGTAAGTGTAGTAAGTATATAAGAAGTCTTAACGAGATTTATCTTTATAATCGTGTTTGTATTCAAAATAATGTCAGTTTGTAGAAAACTTCATTAACACAAATTAAAATGAGAAATAAATTAATCTCGAAATAAGTGATTAAGTAAGAAAATACCTTAAACATACATTTTAATACTTGTATATGTTCTCCCTATTCATCCATAGGTAAGGCAGATGATGAATGTAAAACAATAAATAAATTCTATGTCACTACACTATAAATGTTTGTAAAACAAGATCTAACTTTGTAACGTCGCATTGTTGATAACAGTAAAATAAACGGTGTCTCTACGTTTTCTAAAAACTATTTAGAACTCTATAATTTCCTTGCGCAAAGAAAGATTCATTAAAATTAACTAAATAGGTTTGAAAACAATTGAACTTTTAAGTTTGTATCGAAATGTATTATGGCTCTCTCTTTAAAGCCAGTATAATTTAAATGGGTAGATTATGTGTTGCAAATAAACAGGCATTTATTTTTGTTGGAAATAAAACTTTGATTTGTATTATGGACGAATCGATTATCGAGATTCAATTTTGTTTGGTGGCATAATGGCCCCATCACTAATTGTTCTTTTTTTTTCTTTGTTGGTACACTTGTCTCTGGAAAGGCAATATGGCTGGTTGATAGTTATCGTGTGTTGATAATTAAATAGATTTTATGTAGTAATAAGGGCATTTGGAGCCGTATTATTCTAATTAAGTGGATTGTGCAACCTGTGTTTTGTGAGTGTGCGTCGTAAGCGAATTGTTTCGGGAAAACAATTAGCCGGGATGTCGGCCACACCGCTGCTGGAGTGAACAGATATTTCAGGGGGAAAGTGCACTTGGGGTAGTTTGGGTGTGTTTAGGGAACCTTCGAAGACCCGGACTCGGATTCGGGCCCCATCGGACCATATGGATCCCGTTCTGGACGGCGGGAGCGGTATTGAACTGTGAGTGGATTTTTCTATTTTAATGTGTAATTTTAAGCAATAGCATAGTGTGTGTTGTGGGTTTCCGCAACATTATGTTATCTGGTTAGTTAATAGAAAAACTTTGTCATCATCATCATCATCATCAGCCTACACACGTCCACAGCTGGACATAAGCCTCTCCAAGTGCACGCCACTGAGCACGATCCGAGGCTACTCTCATCCAGCTCTTGCCAGCCACCTTGCGAAGATCATCTTTCCACCTAGTCTGAGGGCTTCCTACACTACGTTTGCCGATACGCGGTCTCCACTCAAGAACTCGTTTACCCTAACAGTTCTGCGGTTCTGCGGCTAATATGGCCGGCCCACTGCCACTTCAGCTTGCTAATCCTGTGACCTATATCGAGGACTTTGGTTCTCTGTCGGATCACCTTGTCCCGGATCCGGTCCCTCAGAGACACTCCAAGCATAGCCCTTTCCCTTCCATTTTCTAAACTTTGTAACATTTGTCAATACGATTTTTTTCAGTAGAAATTGTATGGGAAAGCAAATTATAACGTCACTATTTGGTTCCGTCAATTGATTAATAAGTGCTGCTATGCTTAGGACGAATAAAAAATGTGTTAATGTTTTAAAGAACTTTACAGTAATCACGTAATCACTTTAACGTAATCTCATTTATAACGTTTAATGTTCTGGATTAATTATTGTTGTCGTCAACCTTTTCTCCCGTGCAGCGACCGTAAATGTTGTCAGTCACTCAATCAATCAATCAATCAATCATTCAAAGGTTCTTTTCTTGATTATGTTAGTTTACCTACCTACCTCGGATATTAGTTGGATTGGAGTTCAAGATTGATATGTTTTACCAGCCGCAAATAAATGTACAAGCATTTACGTTTTTCCTTATAAATCAATGAATTGCTGAATGTTTCAATTCCCCTGTGTGCTCTGATGGCGATTGGTGTATCCATATTGTCTGAATCTAAAGATCGAGATAACTATAAATTTTGTTTATGAAACATTTTTATAATGTTATTATACTTGGTTCAACTAAACATACTGAGTGACAAAATCTTTAAATTACAACGGTAAGAATTATTGAAATTGACTGTTAATTTAGCGTGATGCGTACCTAAATCCTCTTATCGTAAGGAAGTTTACGCCTCATGGAGTCCCAGACTAGGTACGTCTGTTGTTAAAGTTTAATATCTTTTAAATGAATATTTTAAGCTAATTTCTCTAAAACAAAACTTTTATCGCCTCTGTGGTCTAGCGGTTAAGACCACCGGTTTAGACCCAGAGGTCCCAGGTTCGATTCCCAGCGGGGGCTACATGTTTGTGTACTCGGCTTGGTTGGTGGTAGGGCTTGTTTGTCCGCCAGGCCAACCACCATCTTATGTCTTGTCGCCATAACATCAATGTTTGTAGCATTGTTGTTCCGGCAGCTAGAGATAAGATAGCCAGTGCCTCAGTAGTCGAGGAATCCGCGTGAAGTGCGCTTCCACCTCGGCCTTATCATCACCTTAACATCAGGTGAGATGACGCGATGAAGTGCTTACCCGTAAGATGAATAAAAACTGGAATGACGTTATTAAATATTTAAACATTAATGTTTCTTTGTTCTTCCTGTTCGAGATCCTACACTTTTCACAAGATTGCGATTGTAAACACCCGTATCTACACAGTGATTTCAGGGGAATGTCGAAAAATCCTACCTTATTTCTTGTCTACATCACAAAGAACCTCTGTGCAAAATTTCATATTTTTATGTCCAAGGGTCCAATAAATCGTACTTTTCTTATAAATCACTGGTATGACGTTTATTTGTTTGTTCTAAACGCATTCCTATATGAGTGCGGACGTAATCATCATTTAGCACGTGCTTTGGATGGTACGTCTTGATTGCATCGGCAGTCGTTAACAACCACCAATCCGCACTTGGCCCGCGTGGTGGTTTGTGACCTGCCCACCCTGTGCTGTTTCCCTCCATGGGAAGACTCGTGCCCCAGCAGTGACGATATAAAAAAAGTGGATGATGATGATGATTATCATTAACCTCTTTACCGCCAACAACTTCTATAGAAGTTCGAGATTTTCGTGCCGTCCACGCCAGCACTTCTATAGAAGTTCTTCTTTGTACCTACTTTATTAAAATACATTTATACGTTGGCGTACACCAACTATCGTCGAATAGTTTTAGGACTATAATATGACTTACGAATCTGAAATGTTGACATAGGTAAATTCATGTCTTTATATTGACTTTGCTAGCTCAAATACACGATTGTATAATTTTGACTCGATCATAATTATTTTCGAAAACACTACAAAAAAATCACTATTGTTGAAACTACAACAAAATTACTTAATTTATGTGCTTGGAAACCTACTCAAATATATTGATAACATCAATATTCGTAATCTAGTGATAACTAAAACCAACATTTTTTTTAAATATTTTTTAGGTTAACTGTAATTTGCGGTCTTATTGTCGCAGGCGTTACGTATTATCGACCTTATGCCAGCGTCAGTAAGGATCAGCCTTTTTGAATGTTCACAAATCGAGGTGTCGTCTTAAACACGAATTTTGATAATAAGGGTGTCTGACGTTTGTCGGCAGTGGGCGCAGTCGCCGGTGAGCGTGGCGGGGGGCGCAGCAGACGGACCACCCGAAGGGTTCCGTAGAGCAGCCCGAGGGTCCTTCTCCGCCATCTTGGACCTGCTTACAGCGACCACTAATGTGGACCGGCATCAGGTACGTTTGATAACACATAATTGAGTTGGGATATAATTAATCACGTAGCCACCCACAGACTAAATGTAGCGTACTCTAATGGAGACACTATTAACTCAAAATATTTTTTTATAACTTTTAGGCTCCCTTATGAAGGTGCTGTTTGAATATCATAAAACATCAAGGTATATTTTTACTTACAAACACCAAGTGACAGATAGGTTGCCATCATAAACAAGAAGCTTAAGCGAAATCTTATTGTAATTTAAGCTCAGAACAATAACTAATAGCTTTAGTTATTATTCTGAGAATTTAAGTTTATTTAAAACTAGCTGACCCGGCGGACTTCGTACCGCTTTGACAGTTTCCATGACAACAAAACAATCAAATCATTTGGAATTTGAAAATTTAATTGTCTTTTTTAGTATTTTTCGTTATTTGTGTTTCTCGCCAAGTTCAGGGGAAGGATTTGCCCTAGTACCCTGAGGCGCAACGTTAACGATATGACATGTTTATACACTCTCAACTATTCAGCCATCGGCACGTGCTCACATTGGCATTGAGTCATCCATCTAATCCATTTACTCAAAGACAGAATCCACATTCAAAACAAATGGAACGAACGAACGAACGAACTTATTTTCCCGAGTTCCTATGGCCACCTTCCAGCTCCATCATAAGACCCTGGTTACCATCTAGCACCAAGGTAGTCGTCAAGACGAATAATACGAGCCCAAACTCGATGGGGTTGTGTCGTTTAATTACCGAGTTCCTATGGCCATCTCCCAGCTCCATCGTCAGACCCTGGTTACCATCTAGCATTAAAGTACTCGTCAAGACGAATCAAACGAGTCCAAACTTGATGGGTTGTGTCGTTTAATTACCGAGTTCCTATGGCCACCTTCCGACTCCATCATCAGACCCTGGTTACCATCTAGCATTAAAGTACTCGTCAAGACGAATCAAACAAGTCCAAACTTGATGGGGTTGTGTCGTTTAACTACAGAGTTCCTATGGCCACCTTCCGACTTCATCATCAGGACAGGTCCATGGTACCATAATAATGCATTGCAAAAAAGGCCGGTGAAGCAGAAAATGCCGCCCGAGGCAATGAGCCAACTCTCTCAAAAAAAAAAAGTGGTATATGTGTGTTGCACGAACGCGGTATGTATGTATGTATTAAGCTTATGTATTAAGCCTTCTGGGTCCCCCTTATTTTGTGGTAGATGTGCGATAACGCGTTTACGATGCAAAACACGTTACTCGGAGATCCACCTTACTTCCCGCTCACACCAGACTTACGCATCGCACAATAGGATTATCTGTGTAATCCTCGAACACTCGATTTAACTGAAATCTCACAAGGACATTATCTTTTTGGAATAATGAGAAATGTGTTCATATACGGGCTGAATTTACCGAGTGTACGGTGGATTGGTAAGCGAAATACATAAAGGACCATAGGAGTGACGGAGACAAGTATAATAAAAACTTAAACGAAATCATGCGATTTTTTAAACAATTTTGATGTTGGTTTAGAATATAACAAAGCTTGAACTATGTATTATACCAGTCAATAGAGTCGCTTCAAATTCTGTGATGTAATGTGAAACGGTAAACTAAAGAGAAGAGTTTAAAATAACACCGAATAATGTTTGACGATCTCCTTTTCTTACCCGAGTGGCTTGCACGCCGGACTTTGGACGGCGCGCTAACTCTGAGGTCCCGGGTTCGATTCTCGGTCCGGTCAATGTCGAAAACGATCTTTTCGATATTGTGTCGGATTGGTACCGTCGTTGTTTCTGATTTCCATATAACGAGTGCTTTAACTAGGTACTTTGGGATCAAAACAATGTATGTGATCTTTCCTATTTTTTTATAATAAGTACTTATTAAAAAAATGTAATAACTTCTACCATTACTAAAACTCCCCTACTAATTTCTTAGATTAAACACAATAACAATTTGAGGGAGGGATATAATGCAACCGAGACTTCCGATGCACCTAGAACTCGAGATGACAAAGTTTTGGTCACCCATTCGATGATATCCGATGACTTAGTTATAGTACTTAGTACTAGTAGTAGTTGTTTAAAGTTTTACATTTTGAATCTGGTCTGCCTTGTAATAACTCCCTTACCACTGGTTTATATTTAACATCTATACGGTAAACAGTCCCTATGGTTGTACCTACATAGCTCCCTCTGAGAATCAAACCCTTACCCCCCTACAAGTAAAGAATAAGGTCCGAATAGTTATTCCGTGTTTCGTTTACTCTAATTTGAATAACGAAGTTTTACTAACAGGATATTGTGAGCAAAAGTCTCATGATTTGACGTGATTTTTAGTCTGGCACTTGGGGTGGATGGTCTGATCGGGATAAATACCTATACCGCTCCGATCCGGACCGAAGTAGAGAACGGAGACACGCACTAGTGCGTAATTCTATTCTATATCTAGAAAACCTCAGACGGTGTTTCGTTTCACACGGCTTAGGGAACCCTTAAAGTTTCAAGCCGCCCCCAAAAAATACGGTGACGCTAAAATTGCAGCCTAAATGAATAAGAAAACTCTCTCAAAAAAAAAAATATAGGAGTGTGGGTGACCACCACAATGAATTCTTTAAATATGTAGGAGTGTGGGACACCACCACAAGTAATCTTTAAATATATAGGAGTGTGGGACACCACCACAATGTAATCTTAATAAAACATATTCAATGTAAGTTTTTAGGGCTCTTATAATTTTGACGTTTTATGTGTTTATGTGGGTGCCGCATGTGCAGGATTGCATAGGTATGAAATCACACGGCAGCGCATCGATCCGACACGAGCCATCTAAATTGAAACTATACTAGTAGTCGCCCAGTGCTCGAAATTCGACCGTAATTTTATTAAGGCTGCACGGATTGTATCCTAAGCAATGAAAAATTAAAAAAGATAGAATGTGAGTTTGGATTGGCATTGACTGACTTCGGCCGCTCCTCTTCCATTTTTGAAATTTTTGAAAAGAGTATCAAATGCGTGTGTGTCAAATACATGGTAGTGTGTGTAATGTTTGTTTTATTGATTTAATGTACTTTTTTGCATAATTAAAAAAAAAATAAGATTCTGTACTCCTTCTCCTATGCTTTAGGTGTGCAAAATTTCATACTCCTCAGTCCGCGCAATTTTTGTAAAAAGGGGTACAAAGTTTTTGCTTTACGTATTAATATACATATATATATATAGATAGGTAGATAGGTAACCAAGATCTAATGGTGTAAATCTGACTCTCAGCACTCCGTAGGGGTAGTCGTTTAACAATAAAAAATAAGCGTTTCGTGTCGTATTCTTTATAATAATGTGTGTCATTCCAGTAGCGCCACGCTCTTAAAAATGAATCAACACGCCACAGCTGGAACCTCAGAACAATAACTAAAGCCATTGTTAATCTGAGGCTGGAACTCTGTAGTTATGGTAAACCTCAAAAACCTCATTTTGACATCAATTTGTCAGTCTGGGACGAAGCGTAGATAAGTGGCCTAAGTAAGTGTTTTCTGGAATGACACAGAATGACACGAACTTAATTTGCAAAAGCCCTAAGGCTCAGTATATAGCTATCTAGGCCTTAGTAGCTACAGCCTGGGACAGTTCCCAGTACACCTACCGCTTACATCCGGTGGCAGATCGTTTCCGGACCGGACAAACTATCGAATAGACAATTTATTAACTCGATATACAGTCTTAATTGGTCGGAGCAGCCATTGTTGTTAACTTAAATTGCCATTTAGAAAACGTAATGGTCTACCTATAAACGTAGCTTGTGTTGGGTAGTTAGCTGACTTGAATTATACGCCGTGTCGGGTTATTGTAAAAAAGTGTCTGGTAACTTGACACAGTCCTATTGTAATGTTAATATTGTACCTATTAGTTTACACAAGCAAAACAAACATGTCCTTCCGCTGGGAATCGAACTCGGGACCTCTGGGCCTGAGTGGTCTTAACCACCGAGGCGGTTAATTTTGCGACTTATATAGCCGGCCCAACTGCCACTTCAGCTGGCGAATCCGTAACTTGTTGTAAGATGAGGGTTTTTATAATCTCGCATTGGGCTAGCGTGGTGGGTGGGTTATGGCCCGATCTCATGACCTATTGTTTACGTGGGAAGACCTGTGCCCAACCATACGTTTATCCTTTACTATACCACTAAAGTGGCAATCAGGCATACCTACGACGACGGTACAGCTTGACGGTAAGCGGTTCATAACCTAGGAACGTTTACAACACAGACACAGACGTATCACTCACTCAAGACATTAAAAATACTTGCAAACTTTAGGATACCTAGTATAAAAGTATTCACTCAAGACATTAAAAATACTTGCAAAATTTAGATAAGTACCTAGTATAGAAGTATTTTATAAAATCCTTGTTAAATATAAAAATTGCCCTAATTGCCCTTTATACAAACTTGTATCGACATCGTGTTCCAAGCTAAAACAACTTTAATGTTATAATAAGACGAATAATATTTCACCTTTTATATCCCGTGACCTTTGGAAACACAATACGGCGAGGAAAATCTCGCTAAAGTATTTTTGTGGTGGGTAGGTACCTACATCACACTGTAGGGAACATTTGGTTCAAGGAGGCTTTATTTTTTGATATACAGATTGAATTAATTACATGCCCGACGAAATTGTTTGTTCCCATTATTATATGCATACACCCTGCTATTTAATTACACAATTTTATGGCAATAAAATTTAATCTTATCTTTCTCAATTTATCCAAGAGTGCGATGGACAAATCCGAAAAAATGAGAGTATCGCTATTAAGTAATCTGTGGTATCGGGTCGGGGTAGTTTTGCCCTAGTAAAATTAATGACTACGAAATTTTGCGTATGTTAAAAAAGATTACAGGGAAATAAGGCGTTCGGAAATTTTTCTACAGTGAAAAAAGACGATCGGAATTTTTAATACAAGAAAATAAATATATCGGAAAATACACCTAACAAATCGTTTAAATTTCGTGTCTTTGTAAAAATAAATTTTTCTAACCAGGACCGAACCTGCAATTTTTTTTAGTAAAACACCTCTTACCTGTATTAGTGCAATAATCATCCGACAATGTCGCTAATAAGGATCAAGTAAAGGAAAACTAAAAGGAAAGCCTTGATTTTTAATATACTGACTCATATTTTCAAGTATTTCTAAGTATAGAATTTATTTTTTATTGTTTTGGATTCAACTTTCCATTGGTATTATTCCAGTAAGAGTAGAAACAACAAAGTTATAACGATTTAATATTGATTAGGTACTGAAACCTTCCTATAAATAAAAACGTCAGAGTATATCCCTAGCAATAAAATATGAAATATCTACCCTATCTTCAATGTTGCAATTTTCCGGCTTTCGTTTTATTAAGGTACGTTGTAAGGAAAACCTTGTACCTACCTGCAGATAGCACTATTCGCACACCTACGAGTAGTATGCCACGTACCTACCTAAATAAGAACTTAGTACACACTTAACAAACTTTTTCTGCTTTCTGTTTTATGATACTTCTGTAAGCCGTTTGTGCTAGGAAAACCTCAGTAAATTGCCATAAGAAAAAAAGGAGTTTATGAATTGATTTAGTTATTGTTCCGTGCTGAATTCTGTTAGACTCTTAAAAGTTACGTAACCTGCAGACTCATGCATGGAGTTATGCATTAAATTCAGTAATTCGATATACCTACCTAATCTTTTGAAGTAATTATGTATTACCATAACTTTGGAACAGGTAAATTTTGATTTATTTCAGGAACTAACTGATGGTGCGACCACCCCACGTGAGAAGTCTGGAGGACATTCACCTGCACCTAACGAAGGTAAAACCTGTGCTTAATCATTTTCAACTACGTTCAGACGTATTATGGATGTCAAACTACATGAATTTGAGTCGTGTACCACAGCTTGTTTTGTTTGTGTTTTAGGGGTACGTAATGCAAGTTTAATTTTTCATTCGATCACATTAGCGATAACGAGCATTGTTTGTATTTTTGACGCTCTTCGTTGTCAACAGATGGCGCTGCTTCAATGCCATTACAAATTCTAGTATTCTTTAAAATGATCAACTTATATATAAAACTCCCACAAAGCAACTAGGTAAGTATGTTGCTTGTTATAGATAAGAGCTTATCAAATTAAGTCACTATATACTTAGGGCGTAGGTACTGAAAGTTTCTGGATTCTAATAAATAAGACTAGAAATAAGACTTACGATACATTTATTGTTTTGCAAAGTATATATTCCCTCGCAATTAATGCATTTTGCATTCGCTAAAACCACTGTAGAAAGCAGTTGGACCAGTCTTTTTTAGGGACCTCTTCAATGGCTTCATGTTGTTTTTAATTTTTGGAAACAAAAAGAAGTCGCTGGGCCCGCACCCTGCGACTTCTTTTTGTTTCCAAAAATCCGCCTTACAGCCTAGACCCCGCGGTCTAGGCTGTAAGGCGGATACGTTGTCATTAGTTCCACATTTGAAGCTTTCAAATAGGATTCTGTTACCTTAGCGGACTTAGCGGACCTAAGACTCTGGGCAAGCAAGTGTTGACGTACCAATCTGCACTCCTTTGATCTTCAAGCGATACTGTAGTGTAATGTCCTGATTTTCCAAAAAAAGAAGCAACCATTTTTTTACCAATGCTTCGACTTTTCTTAACTTTCGTCGGCAAATCTTCAAAAGGAAGGACCCACTCTGTCGACTGGCTTTTTCTGTTGGGTTCAAAGCAGTACACCCAGGTTTCGTCACCTGTCACGATATTATAGACAGCCAATGACTGCCCTCCGTTAATCTTTTTGATGTGTAACATCTTTCCGCTTGCTTTCTATATATATAAACAATTTGTGGGAGTGATTTCGTGAAATGTGACGGAAGTATGTGTAACAGTGTAACTGGAAGTCGGGGAAGCGCGCAAGCGCGCGCCATTTTGTAATTTTCAAATCTATATTGTCAACATGACATATTATTATTATATGTGACATATTGTGTCATTTGACTATCAAACCTGACCTTTTTTTTCTTAAAATTGCTTATTGCTAAGGTGAGATGTCATTAGTTACACATCATAAATATGCGACTACTGTAAGGCTCGCTCGTTTTTTTAGTTTTTTTTTATCATTTTACGGCACAACTGGACACGCAGTCGTTTCTGGTCCTCCGTTAAGTCATGTGGTACCTATCCATCGAGTGCAAAGCTTCCGAGCCTTCAGATGTGCATGTAAAATGTTTTGCACTTGGCTCATTCCGCCTAATGCAAATTCATGCCTAACAAAGAACGAATTTGCTGGCAAGTTTTTTTTGTCAGTTTCAATAAGTTGTCGTACGGTGTCAATATTAGAGTCTAGAACTGCAGTCGCCGGCCAACCTTTACGTACCTCGTCAATCGTCATGTACTTAGATGATCTCGTCCACGTCTAAATTCTCCAAACCACGAATACACAGAGCTGCGACATGGTGCTTCATCACCAAATGCCAATTGAAGTCTCCGGCAATTCTCCTGTTGACTTATGCCACAACGAAAATCATAAAAAATCATGAAATGTTCACGAGTTATAGTTATATTCATTTTGATAGCGACACACAATTTTCGAAAGGACGACACCACGATTGAAAAACAAATGAGTCTCGCAAAATAAAAAGTAACATGGTCCCAAAGAGTTCCATTTTCGAATTCCATTATTGTTTTTTCATTCTTTTTTTGTAAGATCCAGAAACTTTCAGTAGGTAGGTATGCCCCACGTATTTATGAAAAGCAACACCTCAGACATCTACATACATACATAAACTGTTATTGTTAAAATCTGTAAAACTGTTATTTTATTTTTATTTTATTTTTACAAATACTAAAGATCAGTTAAGAAGTAGGCAAGCTATTTATAAATGTTTATATAATTTTTAACGCAAATTTTGTTGCGAACAAATTACAAAAACACAAATGTTGAAAAAATTTCCACGAGCAGGGTTTGAAAAAAAAATGTCAGAAGGGTGCAGTTTCAAATATTATGATCGGATGTTAATGACGGTAGTTGTTAACATTGAATGGGCGCCTTTGGCTTTCAAAGTAAAAAGTAAATAGTGTTGAATAATTTCGGCGGGCTAGTTAGAACCACGATAGCTCAATTGGAAGAGCACCTGACCCGGTATGTCAGAAGGGTGCAGGTTCAAACCCTGCTCGTGGAATTTTTTTCAACATTTGTGTTTTTAATACGTTATATTATAAAAGTAACTGATAAAATCTGTGATTTTATGATATAATAAAAAGGCGAAAAGGATTTGTATTTAGGCTATTAATTTAGCCCTTACCTTAATTTGTTTGATTATAAAAGTACCTAATCAATGAGTCTTTACTTCCTTATACAATAAAGACTTCATGATTCTTACATAATATGTTGTTTGTATTTTATTTTTAAGCTAATGGAGGAAACAGAATTTGTCCTGTTTCCTCCCATCGATGTCTCATGAGCTCATAATGGGGGAAACAAGACAAAAAGTTCTGTTTCCCCCATTGATTGGGACTTTCAATGGGGGAAACAGGAATAACCCTTCATGGTGCAACATGGCCGCTTGGCGCTGTGTCGTCGACTGAACTGAAAGACGATCGGCTTCATTTTTTTAGTGGCGTACCTTCTTAGTTGTAAATATTTTTTAGACTCTACTCTCGATTCTAAACAATCTAATTTTAGGTGTGCGCAATTGCGCTTGTCAAATTCTAGATAAGTTGTTGTTGTTATTGTTATTGTTATTGTTAGAGATTACATCAGACGGGACATTTCCATAAACCAAAACTTGCCGAATAGAAGCTCACATTTATGCATGAAGCTGTAGACTCAGAGATAAGATAACACAGGATGAAAGTTTGTTTTAATTGAAGAGGAATTAAACCTTATGGCCTTGGACCACAGCATTTTAAATAATAAAAAAGCAGTGCTCCTTATTCTAATATAAATTCAAAACTAATTTAGGTTTAATGATAAATGAAACACAGATAATTATCAAGATTCTTTTAATTTCTTGTTTGCCTGGTACCTACTTAATAAATAAGTAAAAAATAATAATTTGTGCTTTAAGCAGAAATCGATAATATTACGGACTTACTTACTTTACGGCTCAAGCGGTTCCATGCTTAGATTAATTCCGTGTATGTTTGTAGCTGACGATGCAGTCGCAGTTTGAAGCAGTCGATCCTGACCGCTTCAAGCTGCCCGTGTATGGCCGCCCTAACGTCTAACGATGACAAATTTTTATACTCGCAGGCGAGGATGCAGTGAGCGAGCGGTGATGGTCGGCTTCCACGCTGCTGGACCGCCTAGCGCAGCGGGGCTTCGCCGCAGACACCAGCCTCGCTCTGCCGCCGACGGGTAAATAATCGCGCATTTTAATAAAGCCAGAGTCCAGCGTAGACGACAGAGTCCTCTCGGCATTATCCGTCAAACCCTTAGGTCAAACCCAACATGTCTCAGAATAATATACCTTTAGGCTTGTTTCACACGTATGACAACCACACCACACCGACTGTTGAAGACGCCGAGTTAATTAGTTAGACATACGTAGCATAAGGGTATTTGATTATTTTGTTTGTAAACTCAATGTAGAAATAAGTACATGTAAAGCGATAGGTATGATTTATTAAAGTTAGGTTTGATCTTATCGAAACACGTTTTAACATGAATTAGCCAATCACGTTAAAGTCCACTTATTTGTTTGTCCATTTAGTTTGTTATGTTATGACGGCGATTTTTTTTTTGATTGAGATTAACCGGAGCTGGTCAAAAACATTTGGCTAAGTTGGGCAACTTTCTTTTTTTTATGCTTTGCTCGGCAAATGACTCCCCTCCACCTGATGTTAATTGGAAATGAACGTGAGAACATCGCACACATTAGTCACACAGTCACACTCACCGACCGACCCACAAGGTGCCTCTTTACCCCTTCGGAGCATAAAGTGCAATACGCAAAATGTGCACGACACGCAAAAAGATCAATAGCTATCGAGCAATGTTCAAGAGAGCCGGCGTGAACGCCGGCTCTCTTGAACATTTTGCGAAGTTTTGAGAAAATTGTATGTTTTGACTCTTAATCCTTCACATTGTTTACATGTTCATGCTCGTGAATACATATAATGAGAAACTTTGCCTTTACACTGTTTATATAATACTATTATGTTTTATATGTACAGTCACGAG
Organism: Eudonia lacustrata; assembly: GCA_947562085.1. Lineage (NCBI taxonomy): Eukaryota > Metazoa > Arthropoda > Insecta > Lepidoptera > Crambidae > Eudonia > Eudonia lacustrata. The sequence goes on along the minus strand of OX387339.1, from coordinate 61,533,120 downwards.
CATTATCACATATAAACAGTGTAATTCTTAATGCAATGGTATTCCATTACAGTACATTTTATAAATAACCTAGTACTTACCTACTGAATCCTTAGTATTTGCGCTGAATTACCTAAAATTCAATATGGGGTTGTTGGGGAGATGCTCTACAGCAGCCCCAAATAGAAATAACTGTACGTTGTAATCTACAAAGGTAGATTTTTTAAAGGTGTAGGTACTAATTGAGAACTTATTGTGCACATTCAAGTTGGTTGAAAAAAAAAGGTTTATAACAGTCAAGGGGTTGCTGGGGAGCATGACGTAATAGTTAATCAAGTAATCATTTACAATTGATTACACTTTAGAAGACTTAAAAAAAAATGTCTGAAGTTAGATAAATTACTAATATTATTCTTAGAAAATTGTATCTATGTCCAACGCCCCTGTCGGAAAAATCTGACAATAGGGACGGACATAAGCAAAGATTTACTGATACAAAAATCCACATAAATTAAAATATTTTTGTTTATACTGACTAATTTATTATAATACAAATAAAGCAACTGTTACTGTAGAAATAAATTTGTTTATTTTACATGAAATAAGTAATGTGTAAAATAAACGCAAGTAGGTTCATAAAAGTTGTTTCATTTCAATGTGTAGTGTTCGCGTAAACTTTAGAAAACAAATTGTTTATTTTATTTTATTTCTTTGAAAATAAGTATAAAAATGTCAGTGACTGAATTGATGATTCCCATCCCTAGCTTGCATGTTTAGTTAGAAACGAATGTTGTTAGTACACCCCGCGCCACGGTCGGAGAAAGACTACCGCTTCTGACATCATAAACAGAGTGAACGAGAGTGCGGCAACAGTGCCGTGATCTTGAATTGACGTACGAGCTGTAGCTACCGGCTAGGGTTGAGTGAGCCACACATAGTTAATTTATTATTGTGTGAATTTGGGTGTCTTATATATTATAAATGAAACACACAATTTAGGTGTACACTATTAAAATACTTATATCATTATAAAGTACAATCGTAATCAAATATTAATTTACAAATTGGACACAGCAAAATATTTACGCCTCGCTCGGCCAGTTTTGAAAGCTGCGTTATTAAATTTTTTTTTAAATATATTATTGGAAAGCATTTACATGGAGGTACATATTTAAAGTCGGACATATTATCAAAAATAGTTTTGGCTAGTTTTGAATATGTAATAAAATTTTCTATTTCCAACAAACAAGGTTTAATAAGATCGGCAGCGCTCAGTGACATACTTGTTATTCTCTGTTACTACAGCAACATACGCTGCCCGATCCGCGTTTGTGATGACAGCCGCGTCATCGGGTTCTCCTTTCCCATGCTTTTTTTCCGTGTGCTAATGTAGGTGAACTACGAGCTTGTGTGTGTGCGTTTCGGAGCGCTTGTGTGAAGTTGCTGCACTCTCGTTCACTCTGTCATAAACGAGTGCCGCCTTCTGGAATTTGCCATTGGTGTTGTGCCTAAGCGTGTAGCTATTAAGAGCGTGTTATCGATAAATGGGCTTTTTGTTTCATTGGGTTACCAAAATACCTACTAATATTAGAAATAAAATTCCAATAAAACTCTTTCTATCTATCTGTCTGTTACCTCTTCAAGCTTAAAGGTGATTTATGTATTATTCTTAAAACATATATTCAAACATATTATTATATTTTATTAAACCTACTGATAAAAAATAGAAAAAAAGGTATACTCTGCTTTATAAAACCAAAAACTTCGTGGAGTGCCGTTAAAACTCATGCTCCACAGATGAAAGGTTAAAACAACGCAAGTCTGGTATAGATCATTTTGCATTAAAAATTGTGATTGTGATTCTATTTTTTACAAGCTTATGTAATTTTTCTTTATATTTCTTGTCAAAAACAATATCACGTCCATGAAGCTGTATGATCCACGCTCAGAATAATAACTAAAGCCAATCCACGTCTCCTACGATTTTTTCTTGCAGGCTCGAAGAAACTTTTCTCAATTCCAATTTTTTGTGAACATCAGGATGACGGATGTATGTACGTCAATAAACATTGATTCTACACACATATGAAAGCAATGTGAGAAATGTGCGTAAAATATAAAGCAATGTGCTTTTAAAAACAAAGCAAATTACTTACTATCTAAGGATGAAAACATTACCATGGCAATGTTCCGGCAATGTGCTCGAACGTACCAAAAGCAGAATTAGATGCGGTGAAAGGTTTAAAAGTAATGTTGAAAATAAAAATTCAAAATTTTAACGCCTGCTGATTTCATACAGGCAATATTTTCATCCGAAGTATGTAGGTATGCATTTTTTGTTTGGTTCTATGATACATCAAATACGTTTTATGGATCACCTTATTATACATAAAATTATACATGGTATTTAATAATAAAAGGAAAACGAGGAAATTGTTATCTTATTTGCATTGCACTGCAGGAAACTCCTGTGGCATAATAGTAGTTTATGCAACTGTCATATAATGAAGGGTATTAAAACAAGAGTGTGAGTTTATGAAACGAGCGCAGCGAGTTTCATAATAGTAACGAGTGTTTTAATACCCGTGTTATATGCAGTTGCATACACTACTTTATCTTCACTAATGCAATTAATCAAACAACAAGAGTAAAAGCTGACAATAGTTTATTTATAATAATTGTTCAAATTTTGGATGGTACAATTTTGAAAGTTAATGTTAATTATTGATCCAGCAGCTGTAGCGGTCGCGGGGCAAGCAGTAGAGCTCGTAGACGGAGTTGGAATATTTATAATTACTTCATTCGTCTTGTTTTCTATACTGTTCAAGATCGTATTTGAGACTTGAATTTTATTCATTAAAGACTCATCAATGTAGCTTTCAGCCACAGTAGAAGACTTCCACCCCCCGTGTCGTTTCAGTGCGGTCAAATCACCACCGCTATCTATGAGAAGGGTGGCCGAGGTGCGCCGGAAGCAATGCCCCGTGTACAACGCTGGGTTAGGCAGATTCAAAAAACTTGCGATAGTTTTTCCCAGAGCACCAAATTTATTAATACCAGTTCTTTGATCGACGCACTTCCCCGATCTATAGCTCAAGAAAAAGGCAGGGTTTCGACAGGGGGTGGGTCGAAGTTCCATGTATTTTTTACATACGGCATAGCAGTTGCCCGTCACAACGAAAGAACGATCTATTTTCGTTTTTGTTTTCGAAACTTTCACCATGATTGTACTGTCGTCTATGTTAGAGACTTCATCGAACTGGATGTTGTATAGCTCTTGCCTTCGGCATGCCCCCATTATGCCGAAGATTAGTGCAACCTGTAACAATAAACGATATAATAAGCTTGAGGTACATAGCCAAGGCAAAAACTATGATTTATGAAGTAGTAAAGTGTAGGTACCTACTACCTAATTTATACACAAAGCGCTTAAACGGAGTGTCTAGATAACTTGCGTGTGTAGTACGTAAGTACTAGGTAGATTAAATAACAGAACTAAAATACACTTACCTTTTCAAAAAGATACAAAATATCTGGTGAATCTTTCAGGAACATCTTTATTTGACCTGATGTAAACGTCAAGGACTTTTTTTCCTTGTGTCCTTCTGAACTGCGTTTCAGGAACGCTATGACTTTTGAATACTTCGTGATATCAATATTGTTGTAGATACTCAGTGTGGACTTGAGCATAGAATATTTAGCCCACATAGAAGATGGCTTGAATTTGTCGGAGAGGTCTTTGAGATACACAAGAATGACATTTTCGGAAAATTATGTAGTTTTCTTTTCGATCTTCCATGCCAAAATAATATTATATTCTTTTCATATAATTTTCTAGATTTTTCTGGCAAAAGATTGTGAGTTACTTTTGTTGCCAATTCTAGAATATCCGGAGGCGTACAAATATCATCGTCGCTGTCCATTTTTAACTTTTAATTTGTAATTTAAAAACAAAACACTTTGCGAAACATTAAATTCACGCGTACGTGTATTGTCACAGTGAACTTGCCGCCATTAAAATCTAACCAATGAGAGCGCAGCTGCGCGCGCAGGGCCAATCAGGAGCGAGCGCGCGCTGTTCTTTTTTTATTTAATTGGCACAAGATCTTACCAAAGAGTTTTGTGTATGTAAGTTTAGTAGTTTCGACGAAGTTTTCACGTATAACCCAAACTGTTTTCAAAAGCCAGCCTAATATCAAAATTTTATACAACTTGTATGAGGAATTTGACATAAGGCTCGCCAGGTTAATTGGTCGCGTTTTATTGATGTTATAATGAGATTTTACGATATCGATGTGGATATTATACCATCATGTGAAATTGCTTAAATTGAGTGTTTTGTTGTCTGCGCTATAACAGTAGTAATTATAAGTCAAGTATTGGAAACATAAGTAGAATGTTACAACATTAGTGTAGATAAAGGTTTCTTTACACTATTCGTCGGATTGCCTGTATAATTTTTATTTTCAACGTCGTCGCTTTTAAACCTTTCACCTACCTAGTAAGTAATTTGCTTGTATTAAAAATACACCAGTCACTCTGATAACAGGCTGGCCGGCTCACTAACTTTCCGAAATAACTCTGGTTTTATAGAAGCACATTGCTTTAAATTTTACGCACATTCCTCACATTGCTTTCATGTGTATATAATCATTAATCACCGTTTATTAACGTAAACCCGTCATCCTGATGTTCACAATCATTCATTAAGATAGGTTAGTATTATTCTGAGGGTCAGTACCTATAAACTAAATTTATGGTTAAAATATGCTCTCTGAAAGGTGTGGTGGTAAGCGTGGCTTTAGGGCTCTCTTGCACATTTTGAGTACCTACCTATTGCTCATTTTGCATATTGCACTTTATGCTCTGCTGTTATGGTCAATCAAGAAGTGGCATAAGTGTGTTCAATAACTATCCATGTGAGATTATTCAGTTGTTCGCTTTACGACAGATTCGCTTTATGACAGATTCGCTTTAAGACAGATTCGCATTAGGGCAGATTCGCTTTAGGGCAGAAATTGTACATACAACTGCACATTATGTAGGTACATATTTTAGCTTTTCCGAGTCAGTTTGCTCGGAGACAAATAGCTTATAAAACAGTGAAACATCACATTCACCTTCAGAAAACATTGAAGAAACAAAGCCATTAGCGTATGTGAACGTTATGCTTTACAACAGGTTGCGCGCGATACCGCGAGCTGTGCTTATGTAGGTACATATTTTAGTTTTTCTGAGTCAGTTTGCACGGACACAAATAGCTTATAAAACAGTGATACATCACATTCACCTTCAGAAAACATTGAAGAAACAAAGCCATGAGCGTATGTGAACGTTATGCTGTACAACAGGTTGCGCGCGATACCGCGAGCTGTGTTTATGTAGGTACATATTATAGCTTTTCTGAGTCAGTTTGCACGGAGACAAATAGCTTATAAAACAGTGAAACATCACATTCACCTTCAGAAAATATTGAAGAAACAAAGCCATGAGCGTACGTGAACGTTATGCTGTACAACAGGTTGTGCGCGATACCGCGAGCTGTGCTACCGCGCGGCGCACGCGCACCTGCCCGACGACGCCGCGCCGCGCGCCTGCGACTGCACCAACTGCGCCGCCCGCCGCAACTCCGCAGAAGAACCCTAAAACTTACTCTCAGTTCGCCACCCTGTCGTCTTGCCTCGCCCTATCCCCGCATTACCTGGTTTTAAGCTGAGACGAACTTAATTATATACCCACGGTAGTTAATTTCCAATTAGATTCTCGCATTGCCTGCACATGTTTTAATCACAAGATGTTTGTGGATGCCAAGAATCACATGTACCAAGTAAGCTACTCAAGATAACTTTCTGTACCATCATGAAACCCAATTCAGCTAGATGCTGTATTGATTGTCAGCAAGCCTAACTAATAGCAGTCTTAGAAAGAAAACCTGCATAAGTAGGTTCCCAAAAATAATATTATATTCATCATCATCATCATCGGCCTATCTTAGTCCACAGCTGGACATAGGCCTCCCCTAATGAGCGCCATAGTGCCCTGTCCTCAGCTTGACGCATTCAGCATCTGCCTGCAGTCTTTCGCAGGTCATCATCCCACCAAAAATAATATAGGTACTACAACCTAATTAAAACAATCGCATAATCACTTATTCCTGAGGACCCACTGCGAAAGATTCAATCAATTTCTTTGTGCGATTTCGGATTCTGCTTTGTTTAAGTAATTTTAATGAGAGAAAATGATGTACACACAATCGCAAAACACGAACTCGCAGCGCAGTGTTTGGTGCAAGTTTTATTTGCTATTCGATCACGTAAACGACAAGCATTTTTATTTCAAAATTTTAACTCTGCAATTAGTTACCAGGAGGCGCTGCTTCGACGCCATTAAAATTCTCGTTTCCGGTAATGTGATCGGAATGGTGAATAAACTCGAAGGCAATGATTTGTTTACAGAGCTATTCATGACAAGCTTCTTGCTACTATTTAGAAATTGTCATGATAATGTGGTCAATTAAGATTTAGGCCGAAGTTAATCATTAGCGGCCTTCAATCGGTCAATTGCTGTTACATTAGCCATTCTCTTAAGATCATCCCTGTCCTAGTGCCTTAGTATAGAAATTCCCCTCTATCCAGCATAAACTTTCATTCGTGTCGTAACTATTTGTCTATATTTTTAATACTTACTATGCTAGTCAAGTATAAGGCACAGTTTTAGATATTATTCACAAATTTGAAATGATAATTATTCATCCAAAATCGCTTTTATAGTTAAGGAAAATGCCCAGCATCTGTAAATAAAGTGCGATTCGTGTCCATTGTTTAGTAGTAAGCTCGGAAAAATTGACGAGTCTTAAATTTAAAGAAATAATGTGAAAATTAACTTTACACAATTTATTTTGATGATTCTACATAAGAATTTTCTGTAAAACTAATTGTTAGGACACTTCTTATTTATAAAAATTCTAAGCCAAACTTAGAAATAATGTGTACTGTATCTCTATGGTCCAGTTTAGAAATATTGCTAAGCTAATAATTATTCCTGTGTGTGCTAATATTAAAACCTCTTAATTTTAGAGCCTAATATAATAACATAGAAAGTATAATCTAGTATGTCTACATATAATTGTGACCTAATATAACACCGCTGTCCATCTGTTTAAATTTATTCGATTTATTAGTAAGAACAATAATGTACATTAAAATCTAGGTATTTTATATTATACAACTTTATAGTATTAACATTAATTTTAATTACATTAAATACATATTAATAACTCTGATCTATTTTCGATTGTGCTTATCCGACGTCATTAAATTTTAATTGTACATTATTTAAAAATTATTAACAAGGCCTATCTATTCTCGCTACAAAATGTAATTCAAAAATATTAAAAAAATAAAAATGTTTTTTATAAAAAATATAGAAGTGCTTTAAAACTTTCTAAATATTAGTATTATTTAAATAATCCTAGAATGTAGTATGGACTTATAAGGGATGGACCACATGAGACAGTCTTATTATGAATTTAAATAAAACTTAAAATTATTAGTACTTTTATTTAGATTAAACAAAAATACAAGTGTCAATAGAAGACATCCCAATTTTTCAGAAAGTTCCGAAAGTATTCCAAAGGAAATTGTGATTATTGAACATAGAATCTATATCGAAATGTTAATTGTTTAACCAGTTTATAATCATACATTCATCAACATTAACCCTTGAAACAAAATTTTACTTTAAACATAAATGCATAACATTGAAATTAATAAAATCTACTGGAACATTTTATTACATGATTTCGAAAGAGTAATTTATTAACTTACGTAGAAACAGTATTACGTAGAGATATGTTTCGTAAAATATTCAAACGATCCAAAATCGTACATATTAATATTTCAAATATTTGTATAAAAATATGTATCATTTAAAAAATACTGAGTACATTAAGTTAAATTTATACAAACAAGCTCACAAGATTTTCGCTAAAATACAAGGATAAGCAAATGTCCCTTTGTACAATGTTATAACTACCTGTACTGACTACAGATAAAGTGATGAATCTTATTTAAAATCAAACTATTTGATTTAGTTTTTCATAGACATAAATCATGAATGGTACAAAACGAGGTACTAAATTAGGTTAAATTATGCTTTCTTTAAGCGGAATTATATTTACAAAACGAAATCTTCAAATCAGCATATCTAATAAAGAATCTTTGTTACAACTGAGAATTTTCAGTTTCAAAAAGCTTGGAAACATAGCGTCCACACTGCACAAATTCGTCCAAAAGAAAAATCTACTCTAACCTAAATAATAAAATCAAACGGAAACTAATTTATAAAAAGGCTCTCAATTCACATGGCTAATCTAATATTAAATCACCTCACCTCAAAAATACTTTTAGTAGAAAATTATCAGGCCACGAAAATGATTGAAGAAAGTAATGAGCGTGGGAACAAAATAAACACGTCACCAGAAATAACAATTACTATCAAAATTGTGAACAGAGCTTCTTATAAATTGGTTTCCTCAAAAATCCATTTACAAACTCGGTGATTGCGTTCGTAGAAAAGATACAATAATATTTTACAGTATACCTACAGCTCGACATACTAACCTACGGTTTGTGTAAGAGTATGAAGTCGAAAAAGATCTAGTGGTTTCTGTCTATTATCTCTAGCGAAAACAATCTTAAGTTTCAAAGTATTTAATGCATGCAATATTCAGAAAGTACGAAATCGGTGTCTGGTGCCTTGAGTATAAGGGCTACATTGATTATGTTATATGATAAGTGTAGCTATAGTATTTGCATATTGTCAATCAATTGAACATCGTAACGGATCTTTCGACGATATATAATTGTTTCGCTAACACTGCAAAAATGATTTTCAATATAACGCTTACTAGGCCTATAAATATTAAATTGCATTACGGTTGAATGTCTTACATTGCAAATAGTAGTTTTGAAATGGAATTTCACTTTCACTTTAAAGTGTAAGTGAAGTGAATGATACCTAACCTCTGGCTCGGGTACCAGACTCGCAGAAGTGGCGCGGAGCTCTCTGCGCGAGTTACTCGTTAACGCCTATAAGGATGGTAGGATGATGCAGATGCTGTACCGCCAGAGGCTGCCCCATGATAGCTGCGCTTCGTAGATCGCTGATAGCCGTCTCCAGACCCGCCTGTGTACTCATAATCATCGCCTGCGCACGAAATCAAACACGTTAATTCACACAATACTTAAGCTAAATACAAAGCAACGTTTATAAGCAGAACATCATATTACCTAATATATTTTTGTTTTAATTTGCTAACCAATAAAAAAGAATAAAATGAAAACTTACCGCACCACGCACCACTTTCCGATCACCGATGTTTACATGGGAGGGTCATACTCAACTACAGATATTGGTGAATCATAATGTTCTCCTAGATTCGCAAATGCATACATATAACTACATATCGATGATGTTGTATACAAATATGAACTAGTATTGAACTCTTATCATCCACCAATACCAACCACCAATTACTTCTATCTAAGATTTTGCAACTTGTACCTTACATTTAAACTAAGTACGATTACTTATCGATATTGACTAACGATTTACTTGATTTTACAGATTTATATTATATGATTTCTATTAAATGATTTCTTGTTTCCTACTTTTAAAATGTTTGCTAAGTAATAATGATTAGACCTGACGCAGAGGCTGATATGTCCGAGACGTTACAAAACGACGGCTGTGGCGACACCATGCCTCCACAGTACATCATTGGAACCTAAAGTAGAACTCATTTTACTTTTGTGCTATTATAACTACTTCGTAATAATATCATGTTATAGACATTGCAACACATTTTGTACATAGATTTTAATTTCTTGACTACGCGGGATATTAGTTAGATTTTTATACTATAATATCATCTTCGTAAGATGATGCCGTCACTAGTCATTTAAGTTATTATTTCTTGGACCCGTATGTTACTATAAATTGAGAATATTAAGTGATGTAAGGACCTGAGGAGGTGTTCCTATGGCCTCACTCATCAGTGGCACGCTCACGAACTTGGGACTTCCAGCCGTGCTGCCCACACCGTCGCCCTCTGACAAACGATCAGAGTTTAGCGCATGCAACAACGTCAGAACATCGATACTGAACAGCACTAGCCGCATTTTAAATAAAATATATTGCAGTGAAGATTAAAAACTATAAATAACGTGACAAATTTCCGTTACTTCTTTTGGCTCCTCTAATAATTTCGAATTCTGACTCATAAAAATTCTTGAATACTAATTCTGCAATAATAATAACAACAATTACAATAAAATGCTTCACTTCATAATTAAAATGCGGTATGTGCTTATTCTGATTATTCAGCCAACATGGTTTATGATGCAATATAAATACAATCCATTTAAATAAAAAGAAATATACAAAAAGAAAAACACCCAAGCAGTTTGGAAATGTTTGAATACACCATAAATAGATTGTATTTTATTGCTGAAGAATGTTTACTTTATGTGATACGGGCAAAGTCCACTGTGTGCAGGGCTAGCACTGTCCAGGCCATGTCAAGCATGAACCCTCTAGGCAGGGTTCGAGAACGTATTTAATGTACTCTAGTAATACTTTTGAAACTATAGTGCAAGACAAATGTTTGTATTGCATATCATATCTTTTCCATTCAACACTAGTCGTAAGAGCGATTATAAGTTTCGGTATATACAAATACGGTTCAATATAAACTTGAAAGCCCTATTTGATTATATTTATAATTAAATTATTTATTCAGTTAGAAAGTAAGTAACGGCACTTAGGAATATCCTGACGTGTGAATATTTATTGAATTATAGTTGTAAGTTTGTAAATAAATAAATTTTCTGACCAATAAGCCAACGGTATAGAAACATTCTATTATCTTTAACATCATCATCATCATCATCAGGCTATATTAGTCCACTGCTGGACAAAGCCTCTCCAAGTGTCACTCTCGTCAATTAGCACCATCTGCTGCTACATGCCGCGGATGTCACTTAAGTGCTGGATGAGTGTAGCCACGCTAAAGAGCTTAAGCTCTTTAAACTTTATAAAAATACAGATATATTGAAAAACTTTTAATAAAAAAGTATGTTTAACTGATTTAATGGGATTAAACCGATTCCGCAGTTGACTTTAAATAGTTTAAATTCAGTAATACAAACACTTTTTTAATGTTTTCTATCAATTGTCAACTACTTAATATGCATAGAAAGTTTCATAAAAAAAATAGCTTATATTGGTTTGAAAGCTTTAAAATTTGTATTCCAAACGTTAAATGGCTCTTAAGACTGCAGATAATAAATGAAATCAGGCGTTACTTTGAGGTGATCTATGGCATACGAAAATGCAAATAATACTCAGCAAATAGTTTGAAGAAACAATTCAAAATTGTAGTAAACCATTGTTTGATCAATTGTGTTGCCTACTTCTGCTGTAATCCGGACATGACATGAAATATGTTTGGTAATACCAGTATAATCCCGATTATGTCAGATAACGGTACCCGTTCATGGAACCCTGGAAAATTATGAACATAATTGAAAACCACCACATGGCAGAGATATTGAGGTTCTTTGTTACTAAATCTACGTTAATATGATTTTGCATGTTATCACATTGTTCTTTATGCTTGGTTGCATGACCATGTTTCGGGAATATACACCTATTACCAAACATCCTGTATATGGATGGTACATCCCTCAGGCTCTATTAATCCGATAATGCCTGGGTAGTGATAACAATGAACACTCGGCGGACTTTGCCCATAGCATAATATGGACACTACGACTAATTACGGTGGTATTTTGAAGGAAAACGTGAAAGATTGTGTTAGTAGTTTTAGCAACAAAAACATACATACACTTAATCGTAGGGCTGAAAGGTGTGTTAATAAGTGTTATTAACTGTTTGTGTAGTCCTAATAAAGCGATAGTGTTGTCATTAATATAATATATAACCAATTGTTACGGCCAATTCACATTCAGACTTGTTAGAATTTTCTGGTATCATTTTAGTAGTGTAAGACTAATACTTTGAAATACCATTCAAATCAACGGTATTTCTTCAATCTTATGTCAAAATATAAAAACAAAAATTATGATAACTATTAAAATCTAAGGATGGTTTTTGTCAGGAAAAGGAGAGGCAAATTAAAAATGCCAGTTTATTTTGAAAGTTTTGATTTCTTTTAATTATCTACGTTTTATAATGTCCCTTAAAGTAGATATATATTTCATCGTCATAAGATATTAATTATTTAAAATATTTGCAGTGGTAATATTAATATTTTAATTAACCAACCAGTAGTATTTACTTAATCCATTAAGATAGAAGAAGCTTAATAATAGGAAACTACGACAAAACTGTTTATTTTTCCATTACATTACAAACTACACTCTTATGTTACCAGTTAAATCTAACGCTAATATATACCCAAAATACCTAATATGAATAATGCATAATTTCTACTTAGAAAGACCTCAGTGTATGATGTGATAGCACTTTAATTACATCAAATTCATCGCGTTCACAAGCTTTTCTTACTTTAGTGCTTCGATTAAAATTTATATTAATAATTAAAACCGTAATTAACTAATTATCATTAATGCTCGTAAAAAGAAACAACAAGGAGGTTGTAAGTCTATCATAATTTTCCTTTTTATATAACGAACATAAAAGTAACTTATGCGGGCCGCGCGTGCCGCCGGCCCTCTACGCTCACGCGAACATTCTGCACTCGTTAGGGCTAAGTATTTACTTTTACATATTACAAGAATATTACAACAAATCTAGATAATAGTCTTACATTGTTACATGCTTATCTTGTGGCGTCGCCGCTTCCAATTAATTACATTTTAGGAAATTAATACATGTGTATGTATAAATATAGCGCCCTCACTTTAAAGTGGAGCGGCGTAAAGTAAACTTATATATGTCGTAAGTAAATATTATTTTAAATATTGTACATCAGTCGAGAGTTCACCTAACAATTTTGTAATCTAATCAATTGAGAATTATGTACTTTAATCCACTATAAAAATAATCAACATCGAATTTTTTAATTAAAACCGAAATAAATAACAACTTGCCCTAGTTTTTTTATAATAATTAATGTTATAATTAACTGTAAAGCCCGTGCAATTTATTTTACGATAAAGACTGTCTCAATAATTACATTATATTAAATTCTAGTATAAATATGAGGATTTATATTAATAATACCTGCATTGTTTTTAAAATAAGTTTCGAAGAGCTACAGTAAAATCGACCTTATGCGGCCGACACTTTAAATGCAAAATTATTTAATTTTATTACGAGTAGAAGGTGAACTTAAAATGAGTTTGTTGCTAATCTAATTTTAACACTAAGGGTCTTGTATAATTAGTCAATTACGATAATAAATTTATTAATGAGTGGCACGTGGCAACACTCGTGGCCGTGCTGTGTGCGGCTAAGTTAGTTATAATAATACCAAAATACACTTTTACACAAACATGTTCCTTTTATATATCTACTGAATAAACATACACATATAAAACCGCGTACACTATAATATAAAGTAATACAAACAAGAGTCGAAAGGTTAACTACACAACAGTTCTACAGTTAAGCCATGATTAAAATATTATTCCATAAACATTATTATTAAGATACAGTATATACCTTATGTCGATATTACTCAGTGTAATATTAAAATGCAAGGATTGCAAGTGTCGTCACTCACGGTTTGTACAAAATTGTTTAATAGTATATTCTATATGCTAGTGACGGGCCGTGTCCGTGGTGACGCGCGTAGCGGCGCGGTGCGCGCGCGCCGCCTGCTCGAGCGAAGGACACATTTGACAGACGAGCCTCTAACGAGTCTTACCGTATTTGTATTTTAACTATTTTAATTAATAAATTCATCCAATATTTTATGCTCTTCTCCTATATAATAATAATTAAAACCCATATTATCTCAATTGATTTTTCACAATAATTTGCACTAAGTTTAATGTTGAGTAAATCTAAAATTTCTAGTACATATTATAATTTTATTTAAATAAATTATACTCTTTATTTTAATTAGAAAATTGCCACGAACGGTACATTACAAACTAAGTTCTTAAATTGTTCCGAAGGTTTGTGAGTGCTGGGCACGAGCCCGTATCTTAACGCTTTAGTGCTTAGTGCTATCAATATCACTGAATATAACATAATATAAATCATCTATTTATTTCCTTAACTTTTTTTAAGGCATCGTTTCCTAATATTAAAACAGCTGTGAACAATTTTATCGTTATCGGTGGTTGTACATTACATCTACAGTAAATAATAATTATAACCGAAATGATTTGTGTTGATACTGCTAACTGAACACGGAAGGGCGTCGCGCGGACGCAGTGGCGGCGAGAGCGGTGTAGTACGACCGAAACGAACACAGGCACCAAAGGAATGAATACAGACGACTAACTAACTAACATAGGAACAAGTAAACGAAGCGGACTAACGTACACGTAACCTAGCGGCAGTAGGCACCAATGACCATAGTTAACATTATTTCATTATACTGTTTTAAGGTACGAGTTTCAATTTCCTACATACTGATTGTCTCAGTCGAGTGTGTATTAAATAGAACTATAAAAATGTACCAATATGCGCGTATCTATGAACATCACAATGTAAAGGCGATTTCACTATTTTACCGTTAAGTTTGGGACTCCGCACCCCTCGCCCCGGACCGCGTCACTTATAATTTGCTTAGTACACCTCACAATATTCCTCATAGATAAATTATACTTTACTTATGGAGCGATCTTAAATAACCCTATTCTAAACGATCAAATTATGCATTCAATGTAGTTATCAACAATTTGTCTTCTTAAAACATTTATAAAAAATCTTATCGATGCGAGCGCGTATGCGGCCGCGGTTCTATTATTTAAAATTAAAGGAACAACTCCCGTTCGCTCGTACGCCGGGCAGTCTATTAGTACGTCCGTAAACTCTAAGATATACAACAAATAATGCAGACACTGGGCGGCCGCGCCGCGCGCCCGTTCGCTCGCCCCGCGATATTAATTACTTAGCTTATCACTAAAATTTTAATCAGTCGATCGGTCAAAGGATTGAGCGATATAGTACAGTAAAGGACTAATATTAAATTTAATCTAACAATGTTATTTTAAATTATAACTCACTTTGTAACGGGGAACGGCGGGGGCGCGTCGCGAACCGCTTTGGGTCCATATTATGATACGACTAACATACCGGCCGAAGCGGCCTTCGAAAGCTCTATACAGTTTTAAAAATATTTGGCAATCACATAAATTAAAACTTTATAACTATGTGACGAGAGTTTGATTAAAATTATGCTTTACACACAAGTAAGTATATAAATATGTATATATACAGTGTGTCCGCGCGAAGGGTGCGAGAGTGCGCCGCCGGCGCGGGCCGGTCGGTACCGTACCGAAAATCTATATCCTAAAATGCTTGAGCTTCATTTACTTAATATACGTTATCTTTTGCTCGTTTAACAATTTGGCAGGTAAATTTAATTCATTAAAGTATAACCATATCATAAACTTAAAATTGCGATAAAAAACTAAAATGCATATTAGAAAAACAAATTAAAATTATGAATATTTTTACAGATTGTTCCCTTTGGAAATAATGGGAAAATAATTAAATATATTATAATACGTTCAGTCATACTATTTTGTTAAATATTAACACATAATTATTTGATTACATCCCTACCATTTTCCTACGTCTAGTGGGTGGTAAATAACCAAAATTCTAATATTAAACATACATACCGATATATATACCAAATATTTATACAAGTAATTAGCTTAAGTTAAGTTGTTTTAGGTAATTTTCCCTAAATTGGCCTTGTTTAAGTGTCTGTCAAATGTGCGTCACTCGGGCACGCGCGCGGCGGAGGCCTCGCGGCCGCGCCTCTACCCGACTCCTAGCTCTACCTCTACAAGCGGTACACTTCGTAACATCACCACTACGCGAAATAGTGAGATCTATCCATCCCATCGAACGACAATAGGTACGATACGACATCATTAAAAGAAATCATTTTTATATCTTAGAGGAAAAATTCAAAGTGTGAAATAAAAATAAACCATTCAAAAAGC
This sequence comes from Eudonia lacustrata, assembly GCA_947562085.1. Taxonomy (NCBI): domain Eukaryota; kingdom Metazoa; phylum Arthropoda; class Insecta; order Lepidoptera; family Crambidae; genus Eudonia; species Eudonia lacustrata. The sequence goes on along the minus strand of OX387339.1, from coordinate 61,516,963 downwards.
CCACATCCAAATAGAATATTAAAAGCAAAGTTAATAAAAATTGTGTACTGATCGTACACACTCTGCGTCCTTCCAGCAGAGGGGTCGCGAAAACGGGGCAAGTAATATCAAGAACCTACAGTAAAATGTCAAAGTCGAAAGCGCATCATTCGTCCCGTAGCCCCGCGATATCAATGAGCTACGCCGCGAGTTCTAAACAAGATTATAAAAAAAAACCTTACAAAATTAGTACTTACTACATCGTTTATACTATTTTTTTATATTTTATTTATTTCAAAGAACTTTCTTAATTACGCGTGTGGGTTTGTGTTAATGTAGTCAACGGTGACCGATATAACACTTTAAGAGCGTCAAATGGCATGCACTCTTCAATTTTATGAAAAGAAATCGTTAATTATCATTAAAGTTGCATTGTAGACTTCTTCGACAGCGAACTGTTTAGCGTTTTTATCAAATAGGTACAAAGCTGTTGTCTTGCACTACAAAGTCGGCCTATCGGGATTGGCTGAATCTATCAGAGCGTTCCGGGTCGCAAGTGAAGTATGGCGTTATGCGTCTATGTAGTGTGGTTTGTTTGCGGTATGCGCGCGCTAAGTAAACTAGACAGCGGACCAGTCCCTTTGTTTGTCAGCGTGATCTGACGAAGTGTAGAGCATGCTAAGAAATTTTGTGCTACAATTAAGTGCGAAAGACTCGCCTGTGTTAAATATTAAATTGAATGATTAGATATAGGGCTGTCCAGCCTCTACTTTGATTTAGTTGTTTTAATTTTATCTAATAACAAGACATTATTTGATGTTAAATTGTCTATTGACAATGTTACTTTAGTAACTTCAAAAACGAAAGAAAGCTATTTCTATTTCCACAAGGCCCCTTCGCCATGATAACTTATTGCACTGCTCACCAAATCGCTGCGCTAACACCTCTTTCAAGCGCACAATCGTGAGCTTAAAAAAGATAGTAATTAAAAGCGGTTCGGTATCAGCGCACTAAGAGAAAATGATAAAGTGCCTTTTCAGCGACAACTAAAGGGTCTAAACAGCTATGCTCTACACGTATCGTCAGTCGCGACCGCAGCTCATTGGCGCTGGTTCTAAGCGGCGGGCCACTCCTTGTTAAACTCGGCGAAGTGTTTTGGCGCGTGGTGCGGGAGATGCACACCTGGCGGCTGAGCGGCGGGCGCGTGGAACTCGCCGGCGTACCGCGACCCGCCGTACGTGGAGCCCTAACATCCGCACAGGTTAGAGACACGCCGGAGTCAGCCGACGCCGCGCACCTCGCCGCGACTTACTACAGGCTTAATGCTAGCGGTGGTAGACGAACATAGTCAACTGAACTATTGGATTTGAAGCGAAAGTAAGTTTTATGAACGCCTAGTTTACGTTTTGATAAGACATTTTGATACAGCAGTAAACGTTTTGTTCTTGAACGCCATTGGTTTAGTGACATTAGTCAATCATTTTAGCTATCGGTAGCTATCCATTAGAATCATTTCTCAATCAACACATGTTTATGGGGTTAGAAAAGTATGTTGAATCAGCTATTAGGCTGCATTAATCGTTAATCTGTAAGTTGCTATATTGGATGTCTTATTTAAAGTAGAATAAGCTGTCGCGCCAATTTCGGCAGTTTTGAACTTGAGCTCAGCCTCTTTGCTCGGTTCGAGCACGGCGTAACCGTTCACCAGCCATCATTATTGTAAACCGAAGCTCATTAAGGTGGTACAATAAATAGTTGTCAAATACGTCAACGCTGTAGCAAGTTAGTCGTAACAAAAGTGACTAGGCAATTTGAAAGTAGGCGTTGAAGACGCTCCTATGTTCGTCCACAGTAAGTCTACGCGCCCCAATTGAGCCGAGGCATCGGCTCCGCCGCGTCCGACTCATGGAGGATCGAAATGAGGCCAGACATTCAACGTTGTATCCGATTTTATTGTTACCGATTAAATCTTATTAAAATATTGTAAGCTAAGCATTATCGAATCTATGTCGCTGTCGAGAGGCCGCATTCGCTGATGCCCCATGATTTTAACACAATTTGTATAAATATGATTTGCGGTTACAATCGACATAATGATCGAATTAACTCTGAACACTTAAAGTACAGCTCTTAATATTAATTTTATCGATTAAATTATCAATTAATGAACCTGTAACAATATGAGAAAATCCAAATTTTACTAATTTGTACTTTAAATGCCAATTCACAGGTGTTGAGATGAGACAAACCATTGAATCACCTCGCACGGCTACATTATGCGATATGAATATCGAATGGAACTAGGTTAAGCTTAAATCTAGTGCGATGCGATGGCTTTTTGATGAGCGCTCTCGCGTAATCGTCGCGTAAATAAAACCGTCCATAGTGAGAAATTGCCAGTGTTTCGCGACATGCCCTCATCCGTAACCCACCCTTATGTCTAATTGTCTTTCTGGAGGAGCCACTCTTGTGGGCCCTGATCGACCAACTGGAAAAGAAGAATTACACGACATAAAGTCCCACTCGCCACAACGTCGGATCTTTTAGCAGATTTATGTAAGTAGCGTAGCGCGTGAAATGGACCAAAGCGTGTGAATATCCCCGAGGGCCAAATGGAGAGAGGCAAGGATAGACGCGGGATGGGAGGGGTGGGCGGTGATGAGAGACCTTCAGCGAAACTTGATTAAAACACTAATCTCCTTGATTTTTCACTATGGATAGCGGTGCGACTGTCTAGTATTGTCTCGAAGGAGCGGCTAGAGTATCATGGAGCGCCGCGTCATTATGAACCGCAGCATAGCTCTCAAAATCAAAAAGACATCGCACATCGAATCTCGCCACTGAAAACATGCAGAGAAGTGGACGCCGTCATCTCTGATATGTGGACACAACAAGCACATTGGAACACAGCACACGGATGCAGGGGAGGCCGACTAATTGCTCTAACGCATGCTGCGCACAGCCGCTATTTTACGTTTGTTTGCATTCAATGGAATGTTTTCGCTGAATTTCACTCACTCACCAATGGTTCGCAGTTCACTACCATTCACTCGTGAATCGCAAACAATCTCGGTGCAAGTACAACCAAATTGAAATACGAAATGAAAACGAGCTATTTCATTCATTCATTGGGTTAGTCGTTTGACCGTTCGATTAGGTTGTATCGGGATGAACTTCAAAATCTCATTCATGCGATCGTACATACCATAACCACGGCAAACATGGGAGGTGGATGCAGGAATAACAAAACAAAGCAAGGATATCAAAAAGGAGAAATGGAAGTAAGGATGCAAGCCCCGAGGGATTGAGCAAATAATATTTATGGAACACTAATCAACTTGGCTGTACTTTGTGAATGTGTTACTTCATAGTGTTAAAACTATGAACTACGAAACAACAATATTTCTTGAATATTTGTTGTATAATAAGTTTCGACAATTAAACTGTTAATAAGATTTTGCTTGTACGTAATTCAAGAAATAAAGTAATTAAAATGTGATTGTTTGCAATTTTCATTGGATATTTCATTGGAAGGCCCTTTTTTGTAAATCATCTATTATCGAAAGTTCAAAAATGTATCAAATAAAAGAAACAAGCTTGGGCTTCCCGAAAATCAGTCGTGTTTATGCTAACGACTGCGGACTCATGAAAACGCAAAGAAAAGGTTTGAAAGGGCCTTTCATTGAACTATGGATTCATCATACAGAAGGCGTCAAAGCATTGACAGCACTATTGGAAGTACAGTCAACCAGCCCGTTAGTTCAAAGCTCGTATTATCTGTCTCACACCGCGTTCCACGTACACAGATCGGGTTTCAATTTAAGTACACACGCAGTTTGATACTTTAATATTTTATCCTCACGTCACGAACAGCATGCTCAGCTCAGTAGCTGATGCTTGTGAATGCGAAGAACAGTGAAATTGGAATTGGAGATCTTATTCGTCACATGCTGTTTTCATTAATTTAAAAATAAAATATTATAATATCTAAACAGTTTGTGGCACCTTTTACGAAAATGAGGCTTTAGATAAAATTTTGAGCTTTGTATACAATAAAAGTAGAGTACAATTTTAACTATAAACCTACTTTTTTGCAAAAAAAAAATCCAAAACACATTAAATATTAATTATAATAAAAATATTTAAAAGCTGACAAAATTTAAATCTTTGTACTTTAAATTAAATTAACTTTAGAAAAAATACATTGAAACACGATACTGCGAATCAAATAGTAAAAATCTCAAAAATATTAAAAACTCGACATAAGACAGTAAAACATTCCAAATTATTTGCAATCAGATGAACAAACAAAACTACAGGGAACCTGGCAAAAACCAACACCAACACCATTTTTTATCTATTTATGGTTGATGCTAGATTATTTTTGTGAGTTTTTGAAACCTACTCCAGTATAAAAAAAAATAGATATTCAAGTTTTAGATGCCTGCATTTGGGACCTGTTTCAAAAATTCACATAGCCATAGACCACACATTCAATAAAAGTCAAACAATGCAGATCTCATTGTATGATTACTTTGTGAAAGATTTATTTTTATTATTATTTACTAAGAAGGTTTGTAGTTTTATTTATGTGTAGACTAGGTAACCTCGTAAAAATGCAAGGTCTTACTCTGTTCAGAATACTCATTACATTTTTAAGGAAAAGCTACTTCTTATTACCACAACAGTAGAGATGACAACTGAATTTGAAACAGTACACTCTGAATATAATTTCAAAAAGGATGTTTATTCCGTTACATCATTGTTTCAAAAACAATTTATTAATTAAGGCAATCAGCGTCTTTTTATAACGACTCATTAAAAAGATAGTTATTATTTGGTTGTGTCATTTTTCCAACACAACATCAGAGATAATAAAATCATTACTCATCAATATTACTTTTCAATAGAGACCACAAAAAAATTTACTATTGCATAATAAAATTTCCTTGTTGAAATCACTGTTTCATTACCTCCGATAATTAAAAACTTCTCTGCATGTATGGCGTTATTAGTTTGTTAAGTATTTAAACATTCGATATTTATTTGACAAAAAAATTCAGATAAAAATAAACTGTTCTGAAAAATGTAAAGTTGAGCATTTGTCTCATATTCATTACACATTAATTACGGATCATAAAATCGATATTTTACTATTGCCTATTTCCAAAGATGACGCTCTATAGCAAAATATAATATATTTCTTAATCGATAAATCAATTTCAACAACAAAATTATGAAAATAGACAAATGTTCACTTACAGTCAGTGTCGGTCTAATTACTATTTATTTTAGACTTCTACCGAAAACTTATCAGAGAGTAAGAAGTGAGGATGCTTGTTGAGCTACAACATGATAAACAAACATACTCATTTATATATGGATACAATATAAATTTTTCAGTTTCCTATGTTAGGTACAAGAAAAAAAATGTTTTCAATTATCATCAGTTTGATATACTTACAGCCTGAATGGTTAACGAGAGTTTTTTTTTAAAGACTGATTTTAAGTTTTTATAGTAGTAAAGAAAATATTGACCTTTGTCCAGTTGTGGGAGGCAAGACAAGTTAAAAATTAAAACATCTTATTACATTTGCACATTGTACGCATAGAAACTTTAAAGCGCGGAACAGATTAAATAAAAAAAGAATGCCAATAATTTTCAACGTTTTCTACCAAAACATTCCCATATACCCCCTCGTCTCAACCATTCAGACTGCATTCGAGTTACACTTACAAAAACTATGCACAATTCAGTATAACACACCTACATACAGAATCAATTCACAATAAAATTGTAGATTTCAAAAGCTTTTGAAGTTTTCGGTAGAGGCTGCTTAGTAAGTATCATTGTGCGCGTGGGCATAACTGTGTGTACCGACCTGGTCCTGCTGGTAGGCGGGCGGGTACTGCTGATAGGTGGAGTAGTCGGCCGAGGACGACTTGGACAGCGCCGCGGAGGAGAGCGCCGCGGACAACGGGGGCTGCGCCGCGCCGCCTGCGCCGCCGCCGCGCCCGTACATCTCGCCGCCCTCCGACAACGGCACGTACGAGCCTGCGGGGTGGTGCCAATCTTCGTCATCGTCAGCTTATCTACCGCAACGGCTCGTGTACACGGGCTGTACTGGCGCCAGTGTTTAGGCTACACCTACCACTTATCAATTGAGGTTAACATCAAAAGGTGCCGTTTACAGTTATGGATTTTATCGAGCAAACATATGCTATCAATCGTATCTCTTAATACAATGGAATAAGAGGCTGTGTAATACATATCGATGCAAGTATCAGTACTTCGATTTCTGATTTAGAATCATATCTTTTTAAAGTTGGATAATAGTCTTATTTTGTACTAAATGACATTTACGACAGCACAAGTTTATGTTAAAAGGTGACATCATTTTGTATGGTTTTTAATTAGCTGTAAAACATTAACCCTAGTACTGTTAAACAAAATATAAGCTTTAACCCTTTAAAGGGCTGTCCATATATTGAACATCACAATTTAAACTTTATTACCTTAACATAAGGTCGAAAACCAATGAAAAATGCGCAGATCATAGACAGTCCTCGGCGTACTTTTTCTCCTTCAAAATAGATCACTCAGGAATGTATTCGTTACGTACCCGATGGACTGAAAGTCCGCGTTCAATTCTAAGTGATATATTTTTGACAGTACAACAGGACTGTCGTCTATGCTGGCTTCAACGCTCATACACCAGTCAACGCTGTAATACCTCGAAAGCTATTTAGCAACGGCAGTATTGAGTAGTAGTTTGCCATGCAACTGGTGCCAGTAAAGAGCCTAAGTAAACAAGCCAGAATGCTAGGCTGGTCCACAATGGAAGATATGAAAAGTGTAGATATCCCCCTTCACTGAGTCATCTTGACTCAACCTCGAAATTGTTTTCAGTTTACGCGAATACTATATATACATTGAAATGAAACTACTTTTACAGATATACTTGCGTTTATTTTTAAATCAAATAAATGTGTAAAATAAACGCGAGTAGATCCGTAAGAGTAGTTTCATTTCAACCTCGAAAGCTCAACTCGAGCTATATTAACTGTTGGGTCTGACGCAGAATGTGCACTTCGCAAAACGTACACTCGACAAAAAATGTGCATTTCGCATTTGGTGCACTTCGCAGAATGAGCACTTCGCAGAATGAGCTGTTTTTGTTAATTTATAAAAAGATATGGTTCTGCATGGGTACTGGGTATTTAAAATAAAATAAACACTTTTACAAAGTAATTATTTATTTAAAAAGTATTAAGTCCACTAGGTTTCGATTGTCAATTAAATATTTCTACGTATAATATAACAGATACGTAAAACTAAACGGATCATCTCCCTGTACAAAAAATGGGGTTAATATGTCATATTTTTTAAATGTTTTAAATGCACCCTCACAAAAAATAATTGTAAATCAAACATTTTTTCCTGCTCGTGGAAAAATATTTTTTCAACATTTGTGTTTTTGTAATTTGTTCGCAACAAAATTTGCGTTAAAAATTATATAAACATTTTTTCCTTGTTTCATCAAATGTCAAAGAAGCACTGCACGACTTCCTGTTTACAAGAGTTAAAGCACCTTTTTGATTAGAGTATAATTAAATATTTTCTTGACTCATTATTATAACTAAACCCACATTTAACACAAAGTAATTGGAATAAAATTGTTTACAACTAGAACAGCAATTAAATACAAATCAACACATCTGGCGTAGTTGTATTGATTTCTATATATTTTTATAAACTAGCGTCGCAGTAGTCTAATCTTGTCAGTTATTTTTTTACCTACCCTCATACTAGTACTTTTTTAGCATAATAATGTTGCCAGTGTAAAAAAATAAAATAATTTGTAGTAAACATCATACATTTAATAAAACATGTCACATTAACCTCCAACCATAACCATTAAACCATTTTATAATCCATTAAGTTTTACGTATGTTATATTATATGTAGAAATATTTAATTGACAATTAAAACCTAGTGGACTTAATACTCTTTAAATAAATGATTACTTTGTAAGTGTTTATTTTATTTTATAAATTAACAACTTTCACAAAAAGTGCTCATTCTGCCAAGTGCTCATTATGAGAAGTGCACCAAATGCGAAATACACATTTTTTTTTGTCGAGTGTACGTTTTGCGAATTGCACATTCTGCGTCAGACCCTAACTCTGTTTTCATTCAAGTTGGTTATATCTTTTATTAGTCGCTTTGCCACCAATCGGAGCTTCTTCGTGTGCTACTCAGGATTCCCGTTTCTACACATCCCTTAATATTCTAACACATTTTGAAGACGTTTCAAATAAACAAAGACCATCAAATGCTCCAGGGGCTGTACTGAACCCCCAACGTAACGTTATTCTAGTTACGGGGTTAAATATCGTCAAATCAAACGAACATCAATCAATGGTATTGGATTCATTTGAAAGACAAACAAGATACATCAACGTTAATCACGATTAGTTAACGCGCGCTGTGTTTATTGATCTACCAAATGAAGTCGTATACCAGAAGCACCGCTACTCCGCAAGTAATACATTTAGATGTTCGTGTGATGCGACAAGACTTTTGCCCATAACTGGAATGAAGTCACACAATGAGGTCAAATTCTCGCCGTTCTCCGACACCGGCGTACGAGCCTGTTGGTAAATCAAAGAAGGCATGTATCGACTCTCTTAAAATAACAATAGTTTTTAAATTCTTCTATAGATACTTAATATATATAGATACTTATTTTAGATTTAAGCCTAAAATAAGAGACCGTAGCCTGAGCCCACGTTACAACCTTCGCAAAAGTCGACGAAAGCTCCATCTTTTGTTAGAAGTGTGAAGCCTGCGAGGATGCGTCTCGTAACCTAGGACCGTACATTACCCCGCCCTCCAACGAAGAAATGTACGAGCCTACATTAACCAATGGTCGATCGAGGGCTCGGACTTCTGAAACTTATAAGATTACAAGCTATCTCCAGAGCTGCATTGCATATTATGATAAACAAAGGTCCTAATATTTAACCGTCATATAATGGACAAAATAATTATATACGCCTCTATATAAGCCTCTTTTTATACAATAAATTAATTATAATAACTTAATAATAACAATAAACTTATAAATAAATTCTAACCTGAAGCCGCTGGGTCTAGCAATTTGAAAATGAACATACAAACCGCTGCCACCTTGTAAATGCGAAAGTTTTGGTCATACGAAAGCACTGAATAAAACCTATAATAAACAATATTACGATGGATCTCCTGACGCAGACTACTGAACTTAAAATCTAAATGGACCTCTCCAACTGTATTGACGAGGATGAAGGTGAGTCTACGATACCCTAGTTCGTAAATGCCGCAACTATTGAACTCAGCAATACATGTTTCAAAAGTCTAAACGTACCCTAAATAGTTTGTCAACGCCGAATCTACACAACTAACAAGCTACCTAAGTGAATGCGGACTATGTTGGTCGCTACGCTAATGAACTCCCACAGTGTGTACGGGGTGACGGTGAGTTAGTCCGTACCTGAGCCCGTGGAGTTGGAGTTCTGCGGCATGTTCCAGTTAGTCCAGCTGCCGGCCGCGGACGCGCCTGCCGGCGCGGAGCTGTAGTTCGCTGGAATATTACCATTCACGTTACAGCTTGTTCTACAACCATTTACGGATACGGCCGTCTGTTGTGTGATGGTCGGCGACCAAGCCTACTGGTAAGATTCCTAGATATTACGGGTGTTGTTTGATGAACACAACCTTTTTCTTGATGTTTAGTTCCGTATTTTTTTTAGCTAATATTAAATAATTCATTTACGTATGAATACGACTATTTACGTTAGTATGTTCTAAAACTTATTTTGGATACGGCCGTCTGTGATGGGCGGCGACCAAGCCTACTGGTAATTTTCTCTGGTAACATTCCTAAAAATGGCGGGTGTTGTGTGATGAAAACACAACCATTACGTAAGTGACGTATTTCATTTATGTATGTACGTACGTAACTTGTCTACTAAAGTACCTATGCTTTCGTTTTGAGCAATGGAATTGGCGTGACAGTTGGCTATTATTTATAATTTCTGTGCTAACCCTTACGAGCGTAGAGTATATTTAGGTGCGTACAGAACGTGCTACCGTTCAATTTAAATAAAAGAAGGTTGTGTTGATAGCGGCAATAATAAATCTGACTGTTAAAAAAGTGATATCGTCCTATTTTGGTACCTCGAGCAGAGTTTAATAATGTACCACTAATATTATGGAATGCGCTTATTTATGGCAGAAATTGTGCTACCTATCAAAATAAAAAGTCAGCTGTATTACTATAACTGGCATCAGCAAAATTGTAAGTCCACCAAATATTTCTCGAATGAATACGGGATAACAAAGTTGCAAAAAAAACGTAAACAGATTTTACACAGTTTATTTGACAAGAAATTTCATGTATTCAATCAAAAATAAACAAGGGACACCAAAGAAAACAAAAAGACAAGAAAACTAAGAAATATTTATGTTCCATTTTGGGAAAACTATTAATTTGACCATCTATACCAAGGACATTTATCGTATACACTCATCAGATGGCCCTAACATTTGGCAATATGAACCGAAAACTTCACTATTATTTGAATAAACTAATTTACTAATAAGCAAATTTGAAATCTTGTATCTTCGCATAAAAGAAAGTACCATAACTTCTTATTAAATCGGAAATAAACCTGGAAAATATCCTCAAAAGAAAACAAAAGACGTAAAAAGAAAAAGTAACATTGATCTCAATTTATCCTTCTTTCAAAAGAAAGTAATAAATAAACTCAACATTGTTGAAGATGCAACTCTCAAGTTCTTGAACAAAATCAAAATAGTGGTCGGCGATGTACTTAAAAATATAGAAAATGACATACATCATCAAAAGAAATAACCCAGTGAAAACATTAGAACTGGTTTCTCATTGTAAATATTTTAAGGACTCGAGAAAAAGTACACACCTTAGGATAAGAACGATACGAACGAACGAAAGTACGAATGAATATAAGAACATGAAGAGTTAGTAATCTTAAAACAAAAATAAAAACAAGGGAAATAAAAATAATAATAAAACAATAAAACGAGCGAGCCTTACAGTAGTCGCATAATGATGTGTAACATTTGACATCTCACCTAAGTAATAAGCAATTTTAACATTATATCCTAAAAAATGGGTCAGGTATCATTTGAAATGATTTTTCATATCAAAGAATAATTATTTTTAATGAAAATTGTATTTTATTTAATTGACACTAAGAGTAATGCAATACCGATCAGTAATGCAATCCGACGGCCAACTCTACCACCACCACGCGCTCATTCGTCAAATCAAATGGCATGCGCTTGCGCGCTTCCCCGACTTCCTGTTACACACTTCCGTCCCATTTCACGAAATCACTCCCACAAATTGTAAAAAAGCGAGAGGAAAGATGAAGATACATCAAAAAATAAGACAATAACAAGAAAGCCCCAGCAGCGAGAACGTTAGCTTCTGTGATACACCATAAGCAATGTCACACCAGAAGTGGCTGATGATATGATGACGACGCGACGGTCTAGGATGGAAACTCCGAATCTCCAGGGATATTGTAATAAACTTCAATCGAAATATTAGGATTTAAAGTTTTTGAAAAAGCAAAGGCATCGGACATTATCGGATTTATTCAATCTATCGCTTTTGACACTGCATGTTGTCATTACTTAACTTAATACTGAAAGGAACTAAATATTCAGTTGAAAGTTATTGATGGTTCTAGTTAGAAAGTCTACTTATTTCGGGGTGCCACAAAGTAGTGTCCTCGGACCAACTTTGTAAATAACTACATTGAGAAACTTCTATATGAACAGATAGTCATTCGCTAGAAACCCTGAAATAATAGCATTACTTAATTTGCAGGATATATAATGTATTGATGACGTTAAATCCATAGGATGCTGAACAGTCATAAAATGGCTCAATAACAATATTATTCGAACTTAAATTTAGAGAAGACAAAATTGGTTAGCAACTGGTGATACTATTTATTTCTGATAAGACTATGACTAGTCTAGACTTACAACTTGTTCAATTTCAAATGGAGTTTATTTTCATCATCGTCGTCAGCAGTGTAACGTCTGACAAGCCTTCCCAGATGGACAAAAGCTCATCGGGTAAAACACAATACAGGTGTGAACAACTGCAATTTATGATATCAACTGGGATGAACTGTTTGACATGACTTTAGAAAAATGAAGGTAAATTATTGTTAATGTTTACTCGTCCAGATCGCTGCTAAACACTGCTAAAGTGACTTAACTTACAATTAGCAGACATTGAAGTATGATAACTTCTCTGCCTTAGCGTCAATACACTGCAGTGAACTCTTTATCTTCATCCATCAAGCGGATGGTAAACTTGTTTATAGATTCAGTTTCATGAAAAGCAATCTTTCACTATTGCAACCCAAATATTAATTTTCATATACGATACGAGTGGTTAATAAAAAAAAAACCTTAGATTTTGATAATTTACTATCGAATTATTGTAATCCACAACAATTATCACGAATACAATCATTAATTGATACCATGTAGCAAGTCTTGTAGACTCTATGTCTAAAAAAACAGAGAGTATATGCTAACCTGCATGTTGATATACCACAAACATCTGAACGTACCTAATGTAAGAAAACTGTAGGCACTGCCTGGATGTGGATGACTTAACGCAACCTATTAAAATAAGCTTAAATTTTTAATGTCTTAAATTATAATTGGTAACTTATATTGAAATTGCATTTCGACCCAGCGGTACACAGATCTATAAAATAACATTGTAGTAGGCTTTTACTGCATCTGTAGTTTCTTCACTGTAGGCATTATCCGCACCACGCAACTTGTGTCTCTGGAAATAGCAGCCTTATCAGTAGATAACTTGAAAAACAAGGAACAAGAGCTTCTCTAGAATAATAGTGCACTTTGCTATACAATTGATTTGGTGTCACGGTACTAATTTTCTTTTTGATGTAGATACTCCCCATCTTATTTATTTCTGCTGCTCGGTGGAAGCTGTAAATTGTTTGGTCTGCATGTGTATGGGAAAAGGAGCATGATACAAGACAATGTGAAATGTGAATGGCATGGAGTAGTTTGTAAGGACAAAAGTGTGTGGTAGGATGTGTGCGAGAGAAACCGTGCGAGAGGAAAACAGTGTGAGAAGAAAGAGCGCAAGGGGAAAAATTGCAGTGTGAGAAAGTGCAAGAGGAATTGCAAAGGGGAAATGCTAGGGGAAGCGCGAGGGGAAATATACGTTGGGGTAATTGGAGAAGGCGGTTGTGTTGTTTTAAAAAGAGTGTTAAGTGTTAGGTTTACAAACGGGGGCTTTATGTGTGTGAAGAGAATTTGAAACAGATTTTGAAGTGACATAATATTACCTTTATCTTAACATCATAATTTGAATCACAATAGGTAATACAAATGCGCAATTTGATAAAAAGTATGTGTAGAAGTAGGTTTTACGGTAGGAATAACTATTAAAAACGGAGTAGCACTACTTGGGTTCTTGTGGGTGTAGTTTGCGTTTGTGTGCGGTGTCTATATCTAGTTACCGTAGCTGCCGTATCCCTGCGCGGGCGGCTGCGTGTGCTGCGTGTAGTTGTTGGAGGCGGGCCAAGCGGGCGCGTGCGGCGGAGCCTGCGGTGCTGGCGGCGCGCCCCAGCCCTGGTAGTTGCCGGGGCCGGCGCCGGCGCCCGCCGCCCCGTACCCGGCGTACGACGTCTGCCCGGGGGACGTGCCCCACCCTTGGTACCTAAAAGTGCCGCGACGGTTTAAAACCTTTGTGGATTTGCGGCTTCTTGGAGATATGAGGTCTCAAGTACCTAATGGCTTAGATTTTGCCGTTCAAAAATACTTGTTCACTTTGAATAGAGATTTTTATTTATGTAGGAGAAAACCTGTCGAAAATCGTGTAAGCTTTCAATAAAATTTGCTGCAGCCATTACGCCTGTAAATACATTTGATTTTTGATTTGATCGTAATTTTATGAAAAGATCATTGATCATATTTTGACCACGTGATTTCGAAAGATTATGCTAGGCCATTTGTACGGTATAACCCCCTTACAAATAAACAGAGACTAATCTCCGAATAGTTATTCCGTGTTTTGTTCCTGTCATGTCAACTTTATTTTTAGATAAGATTAAAAGTGACAAAACACGGAATAACTATTCAAAGCTTATTCTCTGTTTATTTGTAAGACCCTATATGTATATTAGAAAGAAAAAACAGTAAACAAACGTATTCAGGTGTAAATTATAATATAACTAGGAATTTATTTTCCTCGATTAATATTAGCCCTGATAACACAACTAAGTAAAAATTTTAGCGTATCAACGAGAAGACTAAAAATCTCATTATTTCATATAAAAAATATTTTTATAAAATTAATAAAATTTTAATTTAAAATTATTACTAGTATCAACTTTACTTGACCTAAACGCAAGTTTTAATCTTTGACAGTGAGTAACCCTACCTCTACTTAAAACAATCTACAACCACATAGGTTAAACCAGCTCACCCTTGCATGATGTTAGGGCCAGCCATAGGCATGTTGATAGGCGGGCCGCCCATCTGCCCGTTGTGCCCCTGGATCATGTTGATGGGCGCGGCGGCGGGCGGGCCCCACTGGCCGGCCTGCGGCTGGTCGCCGGGCGCACTCATGCCGCCGCCGCCCATGCCGCCAGAACCGGAGCCGAGCTTGCCGGACCCGTCGCGGGGCTCGGCGCGCTTAATCTCCACCTTCAAATACCGAGAAGTTTTAGTCACTTCTCTCGGTTTATTTGTACTGGCATCTACTACGAGGTTATATGAGAAATACCAGACGAATACGAAATAACCCTTGCTCATTCATTTAGGCGAGAAAGCACGCAGTCAAACAACGTTGGCAACACTTAAATTGGCTCTGTCGATATATTAGAGACAATAATTTTAACTTTATTATTAACATAATATATACACATATAATTATATATATCACATATACACTGGCCTGCAAAATTAAGTATCACACTTTTAAAATTGCAATAACTTTTTAAGTACACAAGATATACTTTCGTAACAAAAAGGAAAATGTTACTAATGTATAATTTACTTTAGTTTTAAAGAAAGCTGATAAAAATTGCTGCAGAACGTTTTTTATTTAAAAATCTCTAACTTCTATAGTTTAGAAAATAAATAAATATTAAAAGTGTAGTACTTATTTTTGCAGGCCAGTATAGTTAACATAAGCTCGAAAACCATGAAAAATTTCAAAGGATTTAAGTTAAGTGACATGCAACAAACAACTTTGTATGTGCGTGCGTACCACTAACGAACATTGAAAACTATGTTCGTTACAAATGTTCGTGGCGATCCTAAATGTACGGTCTGTATGGAACATATCATCATCATCATCAGCTTATTTATGGCCCCACTGCTAGGACAAGAGCCTTCCCTATGATGGATTGGGAGAACGGGCCATAAACCACCACGCGGGCCCAGTGCGGATTGGTGGGGTATTTGGAGAACTTTAATAAGTGTTACGTTGTGGTGAACCATGGTCACTAACAGTCTAAGGTTGTACGTGTAGGATGTTGTTTGTGAACTATGGTCGAACAGAGTTCGTGGTCGTTGTACCTATTTAATATATACGTAGGAACTAGTTCGTGTTCGATGTCCGTGTCCGGTGCTTTGTTCGACTGCGCGTGCCCACTTTTTAACTAATTCTATTTGTACTGGCATTTATTAAACCAAGTTATTTAACGTTTTTGGAATCTAATATAATATCTGCATAAAATGTATATTAAAGATGGTATTAAAGATGTTAGAAGTTTTATACAATCTGATCTAAGGCTTAGAGAAGTCATTGTATAATTTATGAATAACTAGGTGGTTCTAGACCTGTGTGATCCAAATCTAAACCTAGGTACATAGAAGTTATGTAGCAAACCTTGTAGACTCTAATGTTCACTGGAACAAAGAGTATATGCTAATCTGCCATCAGTATCCCACAAACAATTGAACGTACCGCCAACAGACATGCTGACGGCACTGCCTGGATGTGGGCTGAAAGCCATGTTGCCATAAAGATATACATTATTTCTAAATCTTCAAGCTACTCTTAGACAGTGGTTGTGTTGTATTTTTTTTCTATAAATAAATGCACCTGGACGAAGATGAACATTTTACCCAAGAATCCTCGTAACCAATATACTGACTTCTTAAATTCGAGTGAAAATGGCTTAGTTTCTAGATGTTCTAATGTTGATGGTGATGATAAGGCCACAGTTTTTAAGTATACAAAATAACCGAACTTGTTAAAACTTTTAGGCATACAAATCTTATTCGCGCTACTGCATAGAGTGGTCTAAGCCCAAAGTAAACCAATTCTAATGTATTCTGGCTGATGACCGCAAGTCTCGCTGCTCCATCGTGCTAAATAAAAAAAATAAGCAAGTACCTGTTTCCCATTGAGGTTGATGAAATGCTCCTGGGTCACACGTTCTACGGACATCTCGTCTTCAAACGACAGGAAACCAAAGCCTAAAAAAGAATGATCATTATGAATATTAAGACATCATTATAAAGGGGCCTTATTATGAAACTTCTCTCAAATAATTAATCTCAAACAAATAATTTTAATGGACAAACATGACAAAACGCAGTTTTAAGCAAAGTATTAATTGTAAATAACAAATTATAAAATGTTTTTGACAATGTATTCTAATAATTTGTTATGAAAGGAATTATGGTAGAGAGAAGTTAGATAGGTAGTTAGGCATAGGGGGCAGGACTACAAACTTATTTAATTGTTGAATTGTTAAATAGTAAGTTTTGAAGACTCTTAAAGTTTATTAAAACAAAGTATAAGCTAACTTACAAGTTACTTTCCCACAAACATCTGAACGTACCATCAGCAAATAAGCTAAGGGATGTGGAATACTAATAATAACTAACATTATAAATACTTCTGCTTACAGCGCGACTAAATACAATAATTTATAAGCAGAATAAGCACATAATCTAGATTTAAGATAACAGTGCAAGTTGAACCTAACTAATGATAAAACAAGAACTAAGAAAACATTATATAATATAAAAATAATTGCTTCTGACCGGACATAGCATTTTTTCACTGAAACAAAATCACTTTTACTAAAACACAATAAAACTCTGAAGAAATGTTCCAATTAACTTACCCCTGGACTTCTTTTTCTCCTGGTCGTACATGATAACAACCTCCATGACCTTCCCGTAGCGGCCGAAGAATACCCGAAGGTCAGTCTCGGTGATGTTGGAGGGTAGACCGCCGAGGAAGACCTTGGGGTACCCGCCGCCACGTTTCGGCTTCTGCAGAGTGCGAGGGTTGCATGGCTTCGGGTCGATCGTCCTGGGTACAAATAATAAGTGTTATGTTGGTACTAGGCAAGGAGACTACCTTGTTGGCCTTCAACTGCCGCTGGATGCGAGCAGCATAAAACCGTTTGTTGTGGCGATCCTTAAGGGAGGCCTTGATCCAGCATTGGACACGTCTTTTAGCTGAGATGATGATGAATCACCATACTTAACATTCTGCTACTTAGCCTAATGCCAGTCACGTATGCAATTTTTGTACAAAACGCATCAGCAAATTTCAATACCAATTCATTTCAATATGCTTTGTGAATTGTGATATGCTAAGCTAGTAATTTTTGTGTCAAGTAAATGTAAGTTATGTTTACAAAATGGCTCGGAAAAGCAATCATACAAGGCTTGCATTGCAGCTACATAAAATTATTTCAGGTGGTAGATTATCACCAAAAAAAAAAAAAAGGTTACCTAAACCATGATTAAAAGCAAAGTAGAGGAATAAGACAAATAAAGCTATTGAAGTTTAAAACTTCAACTAGCATTAGTAAAAATTTGACAGTTACTTAGAAACATTTAATTACCATCATACCTACTTAAAAATTCTTGTTAATATTTATTATAATACAAACCATGCTTACGTTACAACCACTTCTTAAGATCATAAAGTGTTTAGCCTTTCATATCATAATACGGGTGTTTGGTAATACCTGTTTATTCCCGAATATGGCAAATACAACTGCCGGAAAATTATAAACATACCTGAAAAGCACCATTTGGCAGATATATTAAGGTTGTTTGTTACTTAGTAAAATTGCAAAACGAGAACCCTAGGTTTAGCTATTACATTGTTCTTGGTCGACAACCTCAAGGTCCAAACGAAACAAGTCAAGGATTGAAAAAAATTAAAGTAATAAATTTTTTAAAGTTTAAGTATGATTTTGTATGTTATCTATCACGGTGTTATTTATACTTGGTTGCTCGACTATGTTTCGGGATTATACACATATTACCAAACACCTAAATAATATAAAATATTTTAATACAAAATAATGGTAAAAGTAAGAAAACATTTTATTTGTAATTCAACACAACAGTTTTTTTCCGATCCACTACCTGTATAACTGCCAATTACTAATCAATAATAACATCCTACTCTTTAAAACTGTTTGCAGTTATCTTAGAAACGAGCTGTAATCAGCTGCAAGCAATGGCGTGACGATAATTCTGTAAGCAATTATAGAAAAAGAAAGACTGGAAACATATCGACTTAAAAACCTAATTGTTACCTACCAGGTATGCATTGCCATTTTATAAAAACTTTGCATTTATATTGAAGCCGTACTTTGTTGTCGTTAAGGTTATCAGTATCGCATCCACTTATCGTGTATCAACATTAATATCAAAATAGTTAATACGTAAGATTTCATTTCCGTCGTAATTAATAATTGGTTTAGTTCACTGGTGATAAAACTATTGTTGCAATTGTGATTAGAATTTAAATTTAATTATATTGAATCAACACTCCGAATCAAAAATACAAGATGGCGCTAAGGTAACAATTAACAATGTACCTAAGTAGGTGTACCTAAGTAGGTACATTGTTAATTGTTACCTTATTTTTTTTTAATGTTTATTTTTGACGATAAGTATCGTCAAAAATAAATAAATTTCCCAATAAAATACATAAATTGTGTTGAGTTATTTGTTTTGTTGGGGTGTCTCGCTCTTAACCTAGTGTCAATAACAATATTGGGACAGTTTTTACATTTTTATATATTATTTTATGAAGCTAAAGTACTTAAAAACTAAGTGTGTGTGGCTGAGTGTGCGTGTGTGTGCGTCATGTCAATGAATTTTAAATCCCCATTGTAGATATATTTTCGTATGACCTCTAAGCAGATAATACCTACAAAAAAATTAAAAGAAAAAAACTTTTTAAAAACAAGCTTTTATTACTTGTTAATAAAAAAAGGAACTAAAAAGTTAAAAATAATTTTAAAATAAAAGCGTGTTACATTTTGATGGAACATTAAAGAACGTTTAGCACTTTACACCTTCATTATTTTACGCTTTTATTTATAAAAAAATTGGGTCTGTAATAAAAAACCAAAGATTTTGAAATTAAATTATTTTAACTTTTTATTTTTTTTAATTACAAGTAGGTAATAAAAGCTTGTTATTAGGAAGTTTTTTGTTTTTTTTTAACTTTATAGTATTGTTATTGACATGTTTATACACCCTCATATTATTCAGCCTTCGGCTCACCTTGGCATTGGTCATTCATCTAATCCATCTAATCAAAGACAGAATCCACATTTATAACAAACAGGACGAACGAACGAACTTATTTTCCCCGAGTTCCTATGGCCATCTTTCAGCTCCATCATCAGACCCTGCTAACCGATCGCTTTGACTACGCGTATAGTTTATGATATCGTCTTGCCACCTCGCACCCCCTATGAAAGCAATATCAAATCTAAAGACTATAGCTTTCGATATTGCTTTCATAGGCGGCATGAAACGACAAGATGACGTCATAAACCACACACGAAGTCAAAGCGATCGGTTAGGCGGTCGGGCCCCTGGTTACCATCTAGCACCAAAGTACTCGTCGAGTGTCGTAAACGACACAACCCCATCGAGTTTGGGCTACCGCGTTCCTTTGGCGACCTTCCGGTTCCATCATCAGATCAACTCCATATCATAATAATTTTGCATTGTCATCCGATTTAAACATGCATGCAAAATTTCAGCTCAATCCGTCAACAGGAAGGAAGTCTAATTTCAATTACTAGATTTGACCCAAACAAATAAATAAATAAATTTGTTACAGGGCAAGCTAAATAAAAGCTTGTAACTAACAATAAGGCAGTGTTATCGTGTGAACAATACGGACTTTAGAATTACAACATTAGCAAAGTAATTGTCAGCCCTACCTAATGGGCTCTGAGGGGCTCGTTATTAGAGAAGTAAGACTACCTACGTGCCATTCATGCGAAAGGTGGTGGTAAGCGATTGTCCATCGCCAAAAATAATAGGTAACTTGAAAAATAAATTTGTTACTTGAAATGTATATGATATGAGACTGTTTTGAAATCACTAAGACTGAAGACATGCCAACAGCTAATAAGCAACATTACCTCAAAAACTACCGCATGCCAGGAAGATACTTATATGGACTACCTATCTACTTTAATTTCGCTTCGGCCGTTTACGAAACTGGAGCTTTAAGGGTCTAACTTAGGCATGCAGAGTGGAACTAATCTGGCACTACCGCTTAAGCTTTCGTACCTACTAGTAAAAAAATACCTAAATATTGAAGAAATTAGCAGTATAAATTCGTTGGTTATATGTAATTGTAGTAATAATAATATGGAATTAACTTGTTACTATTTAAAAGTTAATTTCATATTATTATTACATTTGTTATTTCTGTAAGATATAAAAAAATAACGACAAATTTTTAAACTTTAGTAATATCTATTTATTTATTTACTTATTTCTAATAGGTACACCGACAGATTACAGTCGATACACGGAAAAAAAACTAATTGAAGTAGACTAGACTATAATCTAGAAATAATATGTATTTTCTACGCAAAAGTATAATAAAATAAACTACATTAATATTACTGGATTGAGAATAAATTCTTTTTACCTTGCACAAGACTAAAATATTTAATTTATGAACTGCCATCCGAGTTCCAGAGTGGGCAGGCTGGAGATGATAGATACTTTTTTATTTGTAAAGTTGTCGCAAACGTCATACTTTTAGCTCATGGGAGCAAAAAGTTAGTAAAGTTTGCATTATAGTGTACCACAAACATCTGAACGTACATACAGCAGAATAAGCTGAAGGCACTGCCTGGATGTGGAACTTACAATAACCATATTTGAAAACTTAACTTCAAAAAGTGCGACAGAAACCGGAAGTAATTTCTGAAAACTATTTTAAGGATAAATTTAAAATGTAGTCACTTAAGGGAATCCTATCCCGCATTATCTCTCAATCTCATTTTTCAAGCAGGCAGACGTATTCAACTTGTAAGTTTTCAAACACTTTGTAGATTGTTAATCTATCTATCTCTATTAATACTCTGTAATATTGTTAGTATAAATGTCGAAATTATTTTACAGGTAATTAAATTTTTTTAAAGTTTTATTACTTTTGTTTATTGGTAAGATTTCTAATCGATTCCGCAAAAATGGATTTAATGATGATGAATTGAATGTATGTGATTGGATTTCCTAGTCACATTCCCCAAGCACAAAGTTTATTAAAACTTAGTCTAAATAATATAATAATATACCACATTTTGATTTTAGACATATTATATCAGATTTGGATATAATAAAAACATATAAATGCTTAAATAAGAAAAGAACAGAAAATTTATGGGGTCTCTCTGTAACAGTTTTGGAGCCTATTATAGAAGTAAACCAAATTTAGCAGAAATTAGTAGGTTAATTTCCAGATTTAATGAAAAATAGTAAAGTGACTCCTATTTTTAAATCTGGAGATACATCAAACCCTGCTAACTATAGACCGGTTTCAGTTTTGCCAGCACTTAGAAAAATATTCGAATCCATAATCTATACACAAATGAATGCATATTTTAGAATTAACAGACAACGATCAGTTCGGTTTCACGAAAAGCCGATCAACCATAGATCATCATCATCATCATCATCTCAGCCAAAAGACGTCCACTGCTGGACAAAGGCCTCCCCCAAGGATATGAGGGGTATTTGCCGTAATCGCCACGCTTGGCAGGCGGGTTGGCGATCGCAGTAAGTTGAGACCTCAGAGAGATGCTGCTGCCCATCCTCTGGAATGGTCCCTAAGTCGGCTTTTACGACACCCAAGGGAAGAGATGGGGTGGTGCAATTCTTTATCCCCGGCACCACACAACCATAGATGCTGATGCTAAACTTGTAAAAAATGTTCTAGAGGCTTGGGAGACTTCACATGATACAGTAGGTATTTTTTGTGATTTCCCTAAAGCTTTTGATTGTGTTGATCATCTCACTTTAATTGGTAAATTGTTTCAAAATGGCGTTCGTGGGACTGCACTAGAATTACTCAAATCTTATATGTCAAAGAGAAATCAAAAAGTAGGCATTCATGATGTAGTTTCAGGGGGTTCAATTGTAAAGATGGGAGTGTCTCAGGGATCTATCCTCGGTCCGTTTTTGTTTCTGGTTTATATCAATGATCTTCCTTTCATGGTCAAGGAAATGTCGGAATAGCACTATTCGCTGATGAGTCGATGAGTGATGGATGACACTTTTTAAATATTTTCTTTAGATAGGAAAGCCTCTAAAACTGGAGAGGAAAAAATTTACGATACACTTAAAAGTGTCTCAATGGTTTCCGGTTAACAACTTAGTATAGTAAGGTTCTCATATTGAGAGTCTAGCAAAAAAGCTTAGTTCAGCTGCTTTTGCTGTTAAAAATATTAAGAAAATGACTAATCAAGATACTGCTAGGCTGGTTTATTTTGCATACTTCCATAGTATTATGTCATACGGATTATTGTTATGGGGATCAGCAGCAGATATAGGTCGAATTTTCATTCTCCAGAAAAGGGCAGTCCGATTTATATACCAGTTAAAGCCACGTGATTCCTTAAGGGTGCGCCGTCCATAAGTGACAAGTGTCATATGTTTTATTTGAAATGTCGTCGTCCATATTTATTTGATGCCGCGCGGCCATACTAATTTTGTATGGGGAATTTAAGGTGCTTAATAAAAAATAATTATTTAAATAACCACTTCATGAATCGAAAATGTGGTCTAGCAATTTGTAGTTTATCCATTGATAATTGTTTAGACAAAATCAGAGGTACAATAATTTAGATAAACTATAAGAAATCTACTAAACGCCGCCACTCGTTTTCATGATTTTTGCCCAACTTTAAATGATATTGTAGAAAAAACTATAGCGTGTTATGAATTTATGGTACTGACAAATTGTAAACACGTTCCCTATGATACTAAATATATATTTTGTTCATTTAATACGATAGAATTTTCAATTATATCTACTTAACCGTAACTGCATTTTTGGCATTTATTTGTCGGCGCACCCTTAAAGGATTCATTTAAAGATATATTATAGACATTTTAACTTTACCGTCATTATATATATTTGTAAATATTATGGAAACCTACACCTTTATACCAAGAAAAACGAGGTTCACGGATTACAAGGAATCAGAATAAATTATGTGCACCGAAGCTCAAGACTCAAAAAGAGTAGTAAATCCTTTATAGGTAACTCAATTCGATTTTATAAAAAAATACCTGATCATATAATTGCGTTGACAGATATTAAATTCAAAACGCATGTTAAACATGTTTTAAATAAGAAAGCTTATTATAAATGACTATATTGCAGACAAATGCGTGTGGGAAATAGAGCACCGGACTCTAGTGTTGAAGCTACATTATTACGGTCTCGAAGATTTTGCACTAAATTTAATACAGTCATATCTCAGCTCTAGAACCCAAACTGTCGATATAAATGGTACTAAATCATCTGGTTCTCATGTAAAAATGGGAGTTCCACAAGGGTCGATTCTTGGTCCTTTTCTATTTCCACAAGGAACGATTCTTGGTCCTTTTCTATTTTTGATTTATATTAATGACTTGCCATTCTTTGTAGAGAATTTCTGTGAAATTGTATTATTTGCAGATGATACTTCACTCATTTTTAATGTGACTAGGTGTAGGACTAATTATGAAAATGTAAATAAAGCTCTTTCAGAGGTACTCCATTGGTTTACTATTAATAATTTACAGCTTAACGCTAAGAAAACAAAATGTATTAAATTTATATTACCAAATGTCAGAAATGAACCAACCGATATGAGAATAAACGGTGATTTGGTAGATTCTAGTCTTTTTAGGCATTACCCTTGACTCAAAACTTCAATGGAATCCTCATATATCGAAATTGGCCGGTAAACTCAGTTCTGCTGCTTATGCCATTAGAAAAATTAGGCAGTTAACAGACGTTGAAACTGCTAGAACAGTTTATTTTAGTTATTTTCATAGTGTCATGTCGTATGGCGTCCTACTGTGGGGAACAGCGGCTGATATTGAAACTATATTCATTTTACAGAAACGAGCAATAAGAGCAATCTATAAACTAGGATCACGAACTTCCCTAAGAAATCTTTTTAAGGAGATTGATGTCCTGACAGTTGCATCTCAATATATTTATAATTGTATAGTTTTTGTACGTTGCAACATCAACTCCTTTACTAAACACGGTGACGTACACAATTTCAATACTAGAAATAAGACAAAACTTGTAATGCCACTGTTCAGGTTACAGAAGGTACTTGGTTCTTTCTTGGGGCAAGGTATACACTGGTCTACTCTTGCATACTTATCTTATTTTTAGTATTATTAATTATAGTTTGACTTTGTTTTACCTAAACAATTTTTGACTTTTACTAGAGTACTGTAGTGGTGTTGTATGACATTGTGGAAATTGAAACTTTTACATAATTATCTGATGTAAATTTGTTAACTTACATTTTTTATTTTATTTTTTTACATGTTGTGGTTGTCTTATATATATTTTTTGTGTTTATTTGTAATGGAAAGTGTCCTGCTATGATAGGGTACTTTCCAATATTTTTGACGCTTTAAGGGAGAAAAGAGCTGGACACTTGCTGAGTTTCTTGCCGGTTCTTCTCAGTACAAGATCTCCCGCCCAGAGTAGACTTACGAACCGATGGCATAGTGACATTCACAAGAGCTACTTGTAGCCTAAACTGAATAAATGATTTTAAATTTTGAATTTTTTGAATTTTGAATAAGTCGCCTGCACTAGCTTAAATATTATTATTAATGTGTAAAAAATTGTATAAAATTTGTATAATATATTACGTGATTGTAGTTTGGTGAAAATATTGAGAAAAAGAAATAAGCCTCTTGAGTTTCTTGCCAGCTCTTCTCGGTTGAAGACTCTCCCAAAATCCGAACTGGTGGTAGATTTAGTAGTTTAGTCTATATAAAAGTTTTTTAGTTTTAAGATTTATAGTTTTGACGTCAATAAGTGCCTGTGAAGGCTTTTATGTTGAATAAAATGGTTTGACTTTGACTTTAACATTTATTTTAGAAAGACGCTTTAGGGCAGCTTTTACCCGTCGTTGTGCGTTAGAAATTCCTTATTTTCGTTTTATTCATATATCTTACTATCACCGTTTAAAGAAATAAATCTCAGTTTACCTAAAATAACATATTTTAAAATAACGTATTTTTTTATCAGAATATACAAAATAATGTCGAACAATGTACACTTATTATATGTTACAACTCATTTCATCATAATAATGTCTTCAAGATTGCACACGGATAGAATTGATTCTGATAAATTGGTTGATTACGGAACCCTTAATGACTAGCTAAACGATAAATAATTACTGTTAAAGGCACCTTTGAATTTAAAAATCAAAGGTTGTATTTCTGAAAACGGCAATTAGTTAGTGTTACTTGAATGGGGATTTGTAAGTCCTGGAACTTTCGTAAATGCTTAAACTTTGCAATAACCTAAGGTATTCAGAAACAAAAGTAGAACCGAGACTGAATAAAGCATATCCGGTTTTTTGCATATTAATGACCTGTTAAAGAACCATCAGTTTACTATACTCGCTCAGGTGTGCCTCAGGGCTCTTACTAGGATCCGGTTCTTTTCCTAATTTCCATAAATCATGTTTATCAATGGTTTTTACAAAACTTGCCTTAATAAAGACATTATGGGTTTGGGTGTCGCAAAGGGGAAGCAGGACTTAAAAAAATTTCGAGTTAAAACTTTTTTTTCACAAAAATTACGAAAATCATAACTAACGAAAAACCTTCAAAAGAGAAACTATATTTTATTAAAGTTGTAAAAAAGACAAAATTTTATTATTTTACTAACTTAACTGTTTCACTTGATTCAGTATAATATTATGTACAAAGCAGCACTGCATCTGCAACACACCTTCCTTTTAAAATCTGTAGTTTGTTTAACATTTTCTTGTAATTTCTGCATAGTTAGGTAATTTCGTAGCATGTTGTTATGTTGCTCATTTTTGGTATGAAATCAGTAAAAACACTTATAAAGTTGGTTTCCTATGATGGAGGCTTTATGATTATGGTCAATCTTATTTCTCCAAAATACTGGAACCCCTAGTCTTCCCCTATATAAGAATTAGAGCAAAAATACTTATCAACATCGTAACATGGATTTATGAGGGGAACATCGGTGAATACGAATTTAATAAACGGTTTCTTACATCGCAGTCGATGTTGATGCTAGTGGGCAGATTGACACCACATAATAATATACCAATCAAACAAGTGCGTTTGATAGGGTGAGTCATTCTATGACCATGTCAAAACTTAAAGACTATGGATTACTTTTTATTATCTCTAGATTTTTGTTTGAATGTTTTGAATCTAACTTACAATGCAACTTATTGCAAAATTCAGGCGGTCGCCATGAACTGTTAAAGAACCATTAGTTTACTATGCTCGCTCAGGTGTGCCTCAGGGCTCTTACTAGGATCCGGTTCTTTTCCTAATTTCCATAAATCATGTTTATCAATGGTTTTTACAAAACTTGTCTTAATAAAGAAATTATGGGTTTGGGTGTCGCAAAGTGGAAGCAGGACTTAAAAAAATTTCGAGTTAAAACTTTTTTTTTCAGAAAAATTACGAAAATCATAACAAACGAAAAACCTTCAAAAGAGAAACTATATTTTATTAAAGTTGTAAAAAAAGACATATTTTTTGATGATATAGTACGAAGCACACTTTAAAAAAATTGCGATGTTTTAGTATGCAAGTTAAAACTTGCATTTCTTTTTGCCTAGTACCACGTTGTGTCGCAAAGGGGGTGCAGGACTTAAAAAAATTTCGAGCAAAAACTTTTTTTTTCACAAAAATTACCAAAATCATAACTAACGAAAAACAATCAAAAGAGAAACAATTTTTTTTTAAGTTGTAAAAAAAAGAAAACAATTCTGATGATTTTGTATGAAGCCGACACTTAAAAAAATTTGCGATGTTTGGGAGTTTGGACTTGTATAATAAACGGAAATACTAGCTGCCTTACTCCTGTAGGTTACGTGATAGATTAGAAATTTAAGACAATCGCGAAGCGATTTCTCTGGAAAGCGTCATCGAGAACCGGAATAAACTTGTGACTGACACTGAGAACATGTTGAGTCATGTCTCGAATTGGGGCCGACTTAACCTAGTCCATTTTAACCCTTCCAAAACACAAGTTTGCGTGTTTACCGCTAAAAAACATCCTTTCGTCGTATCTCTAAACTTTGAAGGAGCTCCCCTTGATTCCAAACCGACCATTGGAATCCTTGCCGTCGATATTTCGAGTGACGTTCAGTTTCGCGGTCATTTCGATGGAAAGTAAAGCTAAATTAGCTTCGAAAAAGCTGTGTGTGCGAGACAGTATTTCACGCCGACCCATCGCTTACAGCTTTACAAATCACAGGTCAGGCCTCATATGGAATACTGTTCCCATCTTTGGGCTGGAGCGCCCCAGTACCAACTCCTCCCATTTGACCGCGTTCAACGCAGAGCTGCTCGAGTTGTCGGCGACGTGGTAACCTCTGGTCGGCTCGATCCACTGGCCCTTCGGAGACAGGTTGCGTCTCTCTGTATATTTTATCGCCTTTATCATGGGGAGTGCTCTGTGGAATTGTTCGGTTTGATCCCTGCCGCTGATTTCCTTCACCGCACTACACGCAATCGACTATCTTGCCATCCTCACCATCTTGATGGATGGCGGTCTACTACTGTGCGTTTGTCACGTAATTTTTTACCACGAACTACAGTGCTGTAGAACCCGCTCTCAGCGGCGGTATTTCCGGACCATTACGAGTTAGGAATCTTCAAGAAACGAGCCTATTCCTTTTTTAAAGGCCGGCAATGCATCTGCGATTCCTCTGGTTTTGCGGGTGTCCACAGGCGGCGGTGATTGCTTCCCATCAGGTGACCCGCCTGCTCGTTTGCCTCCTTCTTATATAAAAAAAACGCAGCGTAGCGATTGTCTTGAATTTCGAGGTTATTTTTATTATTAGACAACAGAAATCTAGCTTCATACATAAATATCTTTTATTTATAGATCTTGTTGGGTGGGGCGTTAAAAAATTAATTTCTCTTTTGATTGTTTTTCGTTAGCTATGCTTTTAGTAATTTTGTGAAAAAAAAGTTTTTTTAGCTCGATATTTTTTTAAGTCCAGCATCCCCTTTGCGACACAACGTGGCCCGATGCGAAAATTTTTACAAGTCCAAACTCCCATACTAAAACATCGCAATTTTTTTTAAGTGTCGGCTTCATACAAAATCATCGAAAAATTTTCTGTCTTGTTTTCTAATATTTTTTACTTTTTTAGGAAAAATTGTCTATCTTATTTTGAAAGCTATTTAAATCGTCATTATGTGAAAAAAAAAATTAGAGTGTATTTTTGGTGCACCCCTTTGCGACACCCGGACCAAATTGTCTTTCAGAAGGTTTTACTGCATACCCCCAAAAACAATGTTGTTAAAAAATGTTGTCCTCCATTGCTTCGTTAGAACGAGAAGGAAGGACAGTTCATATTCTATATTATAAAAATGAACATCTGCAGCTGTAGCCTGAAAATTCATATACTAAATAAAATGTATTGTCATACCTGCCATCCAGCTGATGAGGTCCATTTTGCAGGACTACGTTCACCAGCGAGGGCTCGGCGAAGGTCACGAAGCCGAAGCCCCTCGAGCGGCCCGACTCGCTGTTCTTCATCACCACGCAGTCGATGACGTCACCGTAGCGCGAGAAGTAGCGTTGCAGGTTCTCCTGCGACGTCTCCCATGACAGACCGCCGACAAACAGTTTTCTATATGAACATTTTACGTTAATTAGTAACGTTTTAAGGCCAATAGAACCACGCATGACAAAATAAAGTTGTAATATGAAATTTTCTTAAAGTTTAAAAATATTTAAAAATGCATGGAACTTTCATAAAATTTTGGAATCTGTTATTTGGAACCAGGTCTTCCAAATACTTACCTAGCTAGGCAGGTAGGTACAATTCGTACCAACATTATTTAATGGCTAGCCAAGTTGAGTTTAGTAAACCATTTTTTAACTTCATACATTTATACTGCTTTACCAAATGGAAAGTTAACTGTCACATTTGAGATGTAGCCCATTAGAATAAAATCAAAATAATTATATAATATCTAGGTGGAATATAATAGTCAAACTATACATAGTGTTAGTGCATTCTAATTTCATTGGATTAAACATAGATTTTCAAAAATATTACTACCTCAAGGACAAGTTATATTTTCAAAAAAATTAAAACAAGCTAACCTAATGGTAAAACCAAGGTATACCTAATTATTTTAACTAATAATGTTGGTTGGTATAACTCATTGTGACAGTATTTCAGTCATAATAATATGTTTACACACATTAAGTTCTAATCAAATAAGATACCTTATACATCTGTGTAAGAGTCAAAATATTATTGTTTTCTAGGATTTTAGGAAAGTTAAAGTAATATTATCTATGAAGCTATTTGTATGCTTTCATCAGTTTGTTGTAGTTAATGAATGACTCTTAGCACAAACAGGGGCACATGCACTAAAAATTAAAAAAAAGGAAGTACAACCATAATTAATTTGCCATGTTAAACTTTAAATTAAAAAATGTGGTTACTATATTACCTATTAATTGATAATTACCATCTATAATCCAGTCAAGTCTAATGGTAATACATTTTTTTATATTGACACATAGTGTGTTTTGGTCATAGTGACCACATCCTGCCTGATGGTAAGCAGCCAATGCAGTCCAAGATAATGAGGAATTAAAAGAAATGTAGATAAAAACAAATGCAGTAAATATTATTATCACAAGTAGGGTTGCCAACCCTACTATATATATTAGGTCCTTACCTATGAAATTGAGGTCTTTTATAAAGATTTTTTATAATTTTTTTTTTCATACTAAAGATTTCTTAATTTTATTAGCATCTATTTATGTTAACACTATAAAAATTGTAGAGTAGTGTGTTTGTTTCACTAGCTAAATATAGCAGACATTAAAAAGAAAAAAAATCAAGACTTCAAAGTTACAATAAAACAAAAGGTCATTTCCGCAAACAAAAAATAAGTCAAATAAAAAAAAAATTGGGCGATAAAGACACAAAAATGATTAATCATTGTTATTACTGAAGCCTAAGTAACATAGTCCTAATTAAAGTTGTATAATAATATTAACAATTGGTATTGACTTTTAGAAGTAATGCACCTATTAATAAGTGAGAAAAAAACATCAATTTCATAGGTAAGGACCTATAGTATCCTACTATTATAGGCGTCTAACTACTATTATTTTACAAATATATTATAGTAGGGGAAACTACTATATTTTTACTTTATATTTTAATGGTGTTTTGTAACTTAAAATTAGATTGTAAGTAATAATAGTTACAAAGCGTTCCTTAAAAATAAAAACCTATTAATAAAAGCTCAAAGCAGCAAAAAATATTCATTTAAGAAATAAAATTAATATTTTTTAATAAATTCTCTATCTACTATATTTTTATGGGTACTGAGAATCCAAAATACTATATAAAGGGATGCAAAACTTTTTGTATGGAAGCTGGCATATCGACCCGCCGCCATTTTGATTTTTTTTCGAAATCGCGGCGCGCGATGGAAGTGGTATGTATGGGTAGAGTACACAGAGAGGAACAAAAAATGTCAAGTAACATGGTACCCTAAAGTGACACGTTATCGAGATATTAAGAGGTAAAGATCGACATATGAGTACAACGACAATCTTTAAAAATACACTTAATATGTGTCTATAGAAAAAAAATTGTCATCACAATTAAACAAATGCCTGCATTTGATAAATCGATAAGAGTACCTAAGAGCTTGATTTAATACATATAATACAAGATTAATTATCATCATCATCATCATCAAATCATCATCTACATTATCCAAAAATACAGCAGGTTGGATAAGGGTTTCTTGATGTCGAGCCCAAGTCATAAGGCAAATAATTAATTATAGTAGGTACTAATTATCATGTGCTTCTAGTAGGCAGTAGGTATGTAATGTACTTACCCTACTCTCTTACAGTAATTAGTAATAATAATAATCAACCTGGGAACAAATTATTTGAATACAATCTGACACCTATAGACACTTATTAAGTATATTTTTAATGATTGTTGTTGTACTCATATTTATGTCGATCTTTACCTCTAAATATCTCGATAATGTGACACTTTAGGATACTATGTTACTTGACATTTTTTGTTCCTTTAAGTATCCTCTACCCATACATACCACTTACATCGTGCGGCGCAATTTCGAAAAAAAATCAAAATGGCGGCGCGGCGCGGCGCGGCGCGGCGGGTCGATATGACAGATTGTTTCAATCACCTTTGGTCTAAAAAAAAGTTAGCAACCCTAATCACAAGCCACATGGTATTTTTGCAATTTTGAATTAGATAGGTAGAAAAATACCACATGCCAGTCATTTTAGTGCTTTATCATCATCAACAATTTAGTCCGTAAGCACCCAATGCTGGGAATAGCCTCCCCTTTAACTTAGTGCTTACTCAGCACAATTACTTAAAAAGTTAATACTGGTGAAAGTTACATTCACTTTATTGTCAAAGTCGTATTTTGGGCCATAGAAAGCACCTACTGTTATAAACTTGCATTTTGAACAGAGAATGTACTTAAATAATTTTGTTGATATGCAAAAAAAAAATTATAGAAATTGCTTTATTATATTTGGTGTCAATAGAACGTTATGAAGGGGTATCTTATAACCTATAACTACGTCTTAAAGACAATACACGGCCTTTGTAAAAGTTATTGAATCACACAACAAGCATGTGTTTAAATATTAGTTCTATCATAAAGACATTTTTTTGAGTTTGAAAAAGGTTATAGCAGATGGACGCCGTGGCACGTAAGTAACCTTATGCAAATGAATCAGCACGTTTTTAGCGGCTGTTGCAAATGAGATCGAACAACGCGGCACAACGACCATCGCTCTAATAACCTCATTAACCAACATTCCTTCAAACTGTAATGTTTTGTGTAAAATATGCGACATTTAATGCCCTAACGCGAATTCCGAGATAAGAGAAAGCTACGATTAGTCACAGAAAAGTAAAATTTTATATTTATTGCGACGTTTTCATATCGCAGATTATGATTCTAACTGAGGTTACATAAACTCTATGTAAGGAAATTACGCTATTTACAAGACGATGACTCTGAAATTTAGGTGAATTCATCATGGGAAAGTGATAGCTACGCCATGATCGCTACGCAACGCAAGTCGAACGGCAAGGCTTGGGGTCGGTGGCCGCTAGCCGGTAAGAGGCTAATTGAACGTACGCGGACTTTGCCAAAGTCAAGCATTCTCTGATCACTCTACTATACAGAGATGGGCACATAATGAAAGATTATGGAATACGAAAAATAGCACGTAACGCAAAATAAAGAGGCCTCGCTGGCTGGTCGTGAAATGCGACACACCAAGCGAACATGCAGTTTGACCTATTATAGTTGGCAGCCTGTGAAAAGCTTAATCAAAGTAAATAATACATTAAAATAAACTCACCCCTTCTCATCATCATCCATGTCTGGGTTCATACGCATAACTTATTACTAATTAAAAATAATTATTGGCACCGGTAAGAAACCTAAACCACACAAGCACAGACCCACACGAACGAATTATGGCGGTCCAACCATATCCTCTTTCTCAAAGGTAATGGAAAGCGGAAGCTGTCGAATGCGTAAACGATTTAATATTTTATAACGCTTTAAAATGTCTGTTATGAAAACTCTATATATGTTAAAATATTTATTTAATTTTTTATTTGTGTTTCCTGTGAGAATTACTTTCAAAACGACTTAAAATACGTGTAATAAATTGAAAGACACTATACTGATGACTCAAACTGCTACACATTTCACAAACAGATGACGCTTTGGTAGATGGTCATTGTTACCAGTGTATAAATTATTACACTGAAGCAGGGCTTTGAATAGGTACACCGTTAAAAATTTGGTAACGATACCACTATCAAACGAAGGTACTGCCATTAGCTAACGAAAAAAGTAACAATACTTTCTTACATGCCGTTACATCTTAGTTAGAGCTTTAAATGCTCTAAGCGTTACATGCATTCCGCTACTAATTTTGCTTTTTAGAAATAACGTTACATACCGATATTTATAGTGGGAATTTAGTAACAGTATCAAGCCCAGCACAAAGCAGGACACGTTAATACCGTTAAAAGCAAAGATAACGTTATGCTTGGTATCGTTACCTAGGTAGAATTTTTACCAGTTAATGAATTAACGAGAACTATAAAGTTAAAGCTCATTAAAGTAACGAAAAAATTAACGATACTTTTCTTGAAAACGTTACCTGCATTACCGCTACTAACATTATATAGAAATAATTGTTATACTTAACGATACCTACAGTGGGAATTTAGTAACCGTATTTTAAGATTTGCACTGAAGTGGCTGGTTAAGCTAAAAGTAAAAAAAGTAGTAAACAGCCTATAACTGTCCCACTGCTGGGCAAAGGCCTCCATCATTGAAATCAAGTCATCGCTACAATTGATGGGTAATGGCTAAATCACCACGCTTGCCAATGCGGGTTGGTGATCGATCACAAACCCTTAAAAATACTTTTTGCCCGACCTGGGAATTGAACCTGGGACTTTCGGGTATTGACCGAGCAATCTGCCACTCGCCCAGAGAATAAAATAGATTTTCCGTTTTGTCTCTTTAATTCTAATTTAAAATGACGGTTACATGACAGGAACCAAATGCGGAATAACTATTCGGAGACTTTCTTTATTTATTTATATGGAGGGTTTAAGTCACGCGCTTTGTGGTTTAAGTTATTGCAACGATGTTGAGGGCCTATTTGTTCTTTAACTTTAGTTTCTTTTGATATTGTTTTGTTTTCCATAATATTATTTGCAATAAGTATTTTAATTAATAATGATGATAATGATCCTCAGTCGTGGTCTGGCTCGCCTTATAAAATCAAAGTGGCCCGCCTACTTCGGGAGCTCGGGGGTCTTTAGGCTATAAAGAAAGTGTATTAGTTGGAAAGTTTACTTTTTCGATTATTAGGTTAGGTTAGATTTGTGACCACGTAAAATTAATTGTTTGCATACTTGCTTTGCTGCATGTTTGCTTGCATTCTGCGTGATTGCTTGCATGTTGCATGATTGTTGCATGATTGCTTGCGTGCTGTATAATTGCTTGCATGCTGCATGCTTCCTTTGCTGCATGTTTGCTTGAATGTTTGGAGGAATATCTTTAGAGTTAATAAAAACCTTTACTTTTACAATAAAACAATATATTAGATTTTTACAACGCTGAAAATTAATTACTACTTTGGAGAAATAGGTATCCATTTAAGTAAAACTCAGTTTCTCAGGTTGTCGGTCAAATAGAGAGATAATAAAAACCTTTACTTTAACAACAAAACATTAAATTAGATTTTTACGTAGATCCATCTAGTAACAATTTATTACAGCAGTCCGGAAGAAGGTTTAAATTTGTTAGGAAATCTGAGTCTATGATAGCGGTCTCAACGTCAGCAATGGTAAAATTCCACTTAAAATCACGGCGGAGACCAAGATTATTATAAATTAACTAGCTGGAGGTGTGTTGTTCACACTGATTACTGAGGGCTCTGTCCTCTGTGAAAAACTTGCCGAGCTTTGTATTTGCAGTTCGGCATTCTGTTTAGCCAACGTTTTATTTTGAGCTACCTACTAGGCGCTCAAGCTGCGCTCTCAATTAAATATTAAAAATAATAAAAATATTGTAAGTATGTACGAACAATGTAAAAACACACTCTAAGACCTAGTTACCATTCAGTGAGTGCGTTTCACAATGGTATGGGTGTTTTAATACACTGAAATAGTAACATAAACTGCTACTTACATTTTACAATGGGTTTGACAATAATAAAAAATAAAAAATAAAAATAGGATTTTTAATTTTTATATATCATTCATTATCATCATACAGGAAGGAAATATTGTTTATTTATGTATTACTTCTAAGAAAAATTATTTTATTGGCTAAATGCTTGTGCAAAGCCTTAAAAATAAAAATCACACACGTAGGTACGTAGGTATGTTTATCTATGGTTACAATTGCTCAGAACTTTAGTTATTATTCTGAGGCTCAGAATAATAACTAAAGCTAGTCAATTGCTCAGAAATCAGAATAATTATAAATAATATCATATTGTTCAATTTGAACGTTCATGTCCTGGATCTCGATCCCGGTAACTGGGATGACGTTCAACGACATTCATTTCATTACCAAAATAGACCAAAAACGTCCCGTTCAGCACATTTCGTATCGCGCTAAATATTTTAACGACAATGATTTGGGAAATACGTTGGCGCAACCATAGACTATATATAATATGGCGCACAACGATAAGATCGATCTTTGGAGCTAACGAGCGATCGAAGTTTTCCTTAAAATCCGCCACGTTTTGACAGCGGTGAATGACGCTGACGACCTTTGACGACCAAAGGCGTGACGGACGCCCCGCTGGGAACCTATCTAACGCTGTCAAATGAACGTTTTTGAAAGTTCCTCTATACTTTTCTTTCTATTAAAGCTAATAAAAGTAAAGAAAGATGCCCTTATTTCTGTCTTTTTATTTTTCTTTTTAACTCTTATTGAATATTACTACTATACTATATTTTTTGGTTTGGTTGAATAACACTTGGTTTTTACTTGATACATAAATAAATAAATTGTAGCCTGATATGCTAAGCCAATATCAATGATTAGAGTCGGCAAATTGCTGAAGATAATCATTCGGAGTGTGCCTAATAAGACTATAGTAACCGTAGATAAAAACAAAAAAGGGATAGTAACATTAGAAATTTTAGCAAGCCAATTTAAGACATTTTATTATCCTTTTTACCGCCAACAACTTCTATAGAAGTTCGAGATTTTCGTGCCGTCCACGCCAGCACTTCTATAGAAGTTCTTCTTTGTACCTACTTTATTAAAATACATTTATACGTTGGCGTACAGCGGGACATCGCGTGCAGGATAGTTGGGCGTTGAAAAGGTTAAATTTGTTTACATAGGTAGTTACCTACCTCACGGACCGGTCCGTGACCTGCCTAGGATCTAGGTAGTTACATGTTGCTTTTTAGATCTAGGTACATATTATGTCTGAACGGACTTTTAATGAACTTTTAGCATCCGATGGTACCACTACAATATGCCCCAGTTTTGATTCCCAAGTGTAGGATGAGGAGCTCTATGGCGCAGTGGTTAACTTTCGCAAAGGCCGGTCATCGGATGGGTGACCTACAATTTATCATCTCGAGCTCTTCCGTGCTTCGGAAGGCACGTAAAGCTGTAGGTCCCGGCTGATTTAGCAGTCGTTAACCAACCAATCCGCACTGTCCGCATGGTGGTTTATGGCCTGTTCTCCCTATCCATCCATAGGGAAGGCTTTAGCATGTTGCTTTTTATATCTAGGTACATGTTTGTCTTTACGATGAACTTTTAGCATTATCCCACCGCCCGGACAAAGATATATATATGCTCTAGTTTTGATTCCCAACAGATGTACATATTAACAAGTTGTTATGGCTTTAAGACAAAAATGATGTAGGACTTTATCAAAATAAAAAGTAAAAATTTACTATAGCGTTGTGTTGTAGTATTTCATCTGCAAAGATGAATCTGCATAGCCAACGGTTGCAATGACCGTTGGATAGATGGCGCGCTGCGCCGCTATTAACACTAAAAATTACAAAAGCAGTGACAAAATTCAGCGTCTACGTCTTTTTCCCGGTAGCACAGCGGTCAGTGCAGCCGCCCGGATTGCGGAAGACCCAGGTTCGATTCCTGGCTGGGTTGGGTAGGCGTTTAATTTTTTCACTGTATTTTGTAAATTTTATAAATATTTAATTTAGCTTTAGAAAGATATTAGATATAGCTATCGTTTATCGTTATTTAGTCATTACTAGAAAGATAATAGATTCAAACGTTTGTCAAGGTCAGGGACTTATATGGTATGGTTGAGATTGAGAGCTTTCAACAGTTTACTACCTACCTGATACAGGTGAAACGAAAGTGCTTTACGAATAACCAGACTTTTTTTTCTGATCTTTATTAATTGGTCAGGCTGTAGCTAAATCATGCTTTTATCATCATCATAATCCTCAGCCTGCAGAGGTCCACCGCTGAACATAGGCCTTCCCAATGGATCGCCACCACACCCGGTCCTCCACCTTTCGCATCCAACCACTTCCCGCCGCCTTTTTCAGGTCGTCGGTCCAGCGAGCGGGTGGCCGAAATTAAATTATTTTTTTCTAAGCAGGAACCTATAGTAGGTAAGATATGATATACGCGTTAGGTTCATTCCATGTTTAACATGTCCCAGGGAGGTTTAAATAAAAAACATAAGACTATGGTAGATAGTTACTTTATTTTTGTTCATCAAAATTGTAATGAAGAACGGGGATCGTGGCTACTGTCACAGGTATATCTTCAAAGAGAGTAGAGTGGAACGAAAATCTTAATTGAGCCTAAAAATAAAAGAATATCTTTACCTACATTGATGGGTAATAGTTAAAAGCTTTTCTAGCTCTCTTTTTATTTTAGAGCGTGCCCGCTTCAGTAGTTTCAAGATTGCCAGATGTTAAAACTCAGAGGTACTTAGTTACGATCATTCTCAGCGAAGGGTAGATATTGTATTCAGTTTAGTCAACTTTGGTCAGTTTTGTAGGCGGTGTACGACTGCCTACCAACATCTAATCTAAGATTTGGTGTCCGTTAGTAGCGTACACATGGTCGGTTTCACGATTGTTGTTATGCTTTCTTTTAGTGCTTAATTACTGCAAACAAAAAATAATTAGTGCCTCTTTACTTTAAGAAATAAAGACCTGTTTTAGAGTGTACGCTGGCATCACGATCAAGCTAGCGTACCCATGACCGTTCTTGAAAACTACTTCTATTATAGCAACGAAATTTACACACAATATTTACTTTAAAAAAAAATACGACATCGCTTTGTGTAATTAAGATATCTAACTAACTAATAATATTAATTTTGTATGCCACTGTATGACAACAACATATTTGTTCCTAGAACTTTATAGTGTATTTTTTTATATAAATTCACTGCGGTTTTACATAAACAATTTATACTGACAGAGTCAGAATTTCACGCACTATTAATACATATAACAATTACAAAAATAAAAGTTCGCTTTCTGTAAGTTCTATTAGGAGTACGTTGTCTCTCTTTAAATGCCAGCTCGAAATGTCATTCACAAGTCTGGTTCGATATCTCCGTTCCTTTAAGAGTAATCCTTATGAAATGCACCAATTTTGTGGGCAAATTGTGTGGGCACAAATTAGGCACTAAATATGTGTGTAAATTTCGTTGCTTTAATAGAAGTAGTTTTCGAGAACGGTCATGAGTACGCCAGCTTGATCGTGATGCCAGCATACACACTTTAAAAGGTCTTTATTTCTTAAACTAAAGAGGCACTAATTATTTTGTGTTTGCAGTAATTACGCACTAAAAGATGGCATAGCAATAAACGTGAAATCGATCATGTGTACGCCATCTTAACGGACACAAGATTTGTTGCTATAACAACTGTGTAATTAGTTTTGTTGTGTTCCGTCCGATCAAGGTCCGATCCGACAGTTCAAAATAAGTTAACCAGTTAAATCTTTAATACATAACGTCTTTGTTTTAATTAAGTAGGTCGGCCGCGCCCGCTTTAAATGTAAGATTAAATCTAGCTATTCTTGGAAAAAGAATATTGCATAATATGCTAAATATTATACTTAATCTTAAGTATATAAAATACATACCCGTAGTATATACGAAATATTTATCATTGGATCTTGGGTGTGGAGACTGGAAGGTATTAAATGGGGTATATCCATGTTAAGACAGCACGTCTCTTTGTCAAGGTTTTGAAAGTCACTTTTGTTTACTTTGCACATCTTCTTCTCCTCTTCAGCGTGCCCCTCGGCCACAGTATACCGTAGCTTCTATGAATTTAGTAATTAAATAGGTATATAAACATTGTTTAATGAAATAAAACGAACTTAATGCTTATCTTTTTATACATAGGGCAAAGCTGTACTTGGACAATAAGCAATAAGCACACACTTTAACCTTTTTACCGCCAACAACTTCTATAGAAGTTCGAGATTTTCGTGCCGCCCACGCCAGCACTTCTCTATAAGTTCTTCTTTGTACCTACTTTATTAAAATACATTTATACGTTGGCGTACAGCGGGACATTGCGTGCAGGATAGTTGGGCGGTGAAAAGGTTAAAAATTATCTCATAATACGTTAAAAGCTGTAATGCATGCAGTCTTATGCCAGTAGATGTACAAGCTTTGTTGTTCATTACTGAAGTCTGAAAATGCCAGAGTCCATGTAGTCAGAGACGTCCATTTATATTAATCATTAGTTACGTAGTTACCCGTATAATTATTCCAAAACAGTTCTGTGCACGTCATTAAAAGAGATATTTTTTATACGAAAAATCTAAATAACTATGTCTGTAGCAAGAAATGATAATTTCCTTCTCTAAATGCGGCACATAGAAATATTACAGAAGTACCTGAATCAAAAATATACTGAGTTTAGATATTTTTGCTTTCTTTTCATTTTTTATTGTCACCTGGATAGGTATACTCTGTTTCGAAGCAAAACCTGTATACGTTTTGACAAACAATGTGATTGTTCCTGTGTTCCAAAACATTTTATGTATTTCATGGTAGGAAGGTTCCTGCAAAATAAAATATTAAGAATATTTAGAGGTATTAGCTACCCTGACATAATTTATCTAGTAGTGCCGACTAGGGATACCTACTATTTCGACATAGTTCTATGAGATTTCATTATTATATCTTGCATGCACTATTAACCTAAAAATGTCTTTCAAAATAAGTTGTTTTTATTAAATTCTCATACGGCAGAATAGTATTTTTGAGCCGTATGCTTTTAGCGTACTTAAGTACCTTATTCGTAATATCCGCCCATACATTACAGGTTCCGTAGTCCAAAATTAATAGGTAGGTACATGAGCGAAATTGGAAGCCCACCCTGAACCCGGTTCGTCAGAGGGTGCTGGTTCGAATCCCACCCGTGGAAATTTTTCAACACTTCCAAATTTAAATGTTTGTATGGATAACTAGTAGATACTTAGTTAGGTACTTTGATAAAAATGGTGTCTTACCAAAAAGTGTTCAATTTGATTGAGATTTACGTTCCCCAAAACAGTAAAAGGGGTTGTCTTTTGAGTGTTGCATGTTCCAATGCACTTAATCTTAATGCAGTATTTGACTTTGGCAATAGAACTATCGAAAGACGAAGGTAGATCGTTAGGTAATGCAAAGTGAAAAGAATAGTCATACACGCCTGGTAGTACTTCTCTTCCTGAAAAGAAGCAAAAAACTGAGGATTATATTTTTATGTTACTTTAGAGTCATATATTTTTCTGAGATTATTTATTTGTTAGTGGTAGTGGGTCTGGTTTGCATTGCTAGCCCCGAACAGGATTTAAACACAATGCCTGAAAAATACAATTAGTATAGCTTGCCTTGTAGATTATCGAAAAGGTTGACATTAATGTGTAGCACTTTCTTCTTTTGCGAATAGAACTTGATATGTGGGATCGTGGGGCTGGGGCGAGTCCAATTAGCCTTGCTAGTGCCACTTACTAGAAAATCTATTCCTGCAATAAATAAGAACCGGACCGGTTGGTGTGGTGTAACTGGATTAATTATAAAAATAAGATATAACAATTCTTAAAATACACTTTACCTTCAACTTTTTGTTTCTGCTTAAATTCTAGTATAACCGTGCCAGTAACAATGTCACCACTGTAAAAACTTCCTGTAGAGTCGCTGTTCAGGTTGACCTCGCAGGCTTCCCAAGTCATTTCTAGTTATGAGTCAAGAATAAAATTCTCTATGCAATTATAGTTTGTATATATTTAGCAAACTGAACGTAACTCACATTTGATTAATGTTGATAAGCCAAGATATAATTTAGTGTTATCTTAACAGAGTCACCTACCTACGTTAGAGATTATCATGTAGATTTTCATTTTTGTACTTACGTTTAATCACTATGGTAAAACAAAAATTGTAGACGTTGCAAAATACAGCTTTGAGAAAATAATAAGTAGATCCATATTGTGTAGATATTTTTTCTATCATAATATTACAAGAAGGATTAAATAGTCAACAGCGACCTCATTAGAATTCAGTGGGTGTGTGTTGTGTGTGTGACACGGTTTCTGAACGAGCATTGTAATATGACAAGTAACTGAAGTATTATGAAAACTTAATGTTTTGAGCTCAGTTCTGAGAATGACTCTGAGGAATGACCTAACTTAGTTATGGAATAGGGATTTCTTGGCGGCGGTTTTGTTTTATTTTCAAAAAAATGTGTTATGTCGAACATTAATTTGAAATAATAGTGGCAAATGAAATAAAACAGTGCAACGGCACTTTTCAAATTATCTCAAGAAGTCCGCGTGAGGACTTAGTAAAGCCCCACATCTTTACTGAGATAGGTACTCGAGGGGTTAGGGTTGGGGGGTATATCATTTCCCCCTTCTCATTTCTATTATCATTCATCATCATTTTATAGAATTTATACTGAGCTTATGAAATTAAGAAACTAATGACATGGCAGCATGGTCTTTGACTTTAGCCGGTTCCTCAGGGAACGAACTACACTTAAAAAAAAAGTAACTGACAGGCAAGATAATGACAATCGATGTGCCATATTTCCCTTCGTCGAAATTTCTTGGTGTTTTTCATACTAGCTAGTAGGTATATCGAGATGATTCCTTTGACGAAAATATTAAATGCATCTTTTTATTAGTATATAAATCTGTTGGTAGGGCTTAACATTTGTGTTTTGCATCGGAAATCTCGCCTTTTCTTTATGGGTTCTGTAGGCGTCTACGCAAATTGATTAGGGTTATGTTTTGCCCTCCGTCATTTCATGTTGAAATGTAAGTAATATTTTCTGGCTTACTTTAGCTTTATTTTCGTGTCAGAAAGCTAATTAGGTAGCTAAATCGATTCTTCGACGATACTTAAAAATAAATGTTTTTGGTTCATAATCAATAGGTTTAGAGATATCTACATTTTTAATAGGGTTGTCAGCGCTCACTATGTGCCGGGACTAGGGTTGCCAACCATACTTTAAAATAACGTATCCTACGTTATTTTCCATCCCCATACTTATATTCTTTTTAATAAAAATAAAGTATGGAAAATACTTTATTTCCGACTAATGCGTGACTTTGAACAGAACATTCCTGTTGACTTAATTTCTGAACTACTGAATGATACTCAGACTCAGGTGAAGTGAAGATAGTGCCAAGAGTACAAAGGAATATGTTCTTAAACATTTAAATAAATAAATTTGGAAAATACTTTATTTTTTCTTCAAATCCCTTCTTATTCTAGTTAGTGATAGATTTACATTAGTTTCCTGAAAAATAGTTGGCAACCCTAGCCGGGACTTACAAGCTACTGTCGTATAATATCAATTTATTACAGTATAATGTAGTATTTGTTGTAGCATAGCACTTAAATGGTTATGTAAGCTTACCTTACTATTTAGAATTTATACATTTATTTGCAATGATTGAAGATTTAACTAAAGAACAGCTGAAAGATTGAATAATGTAATATAAAATGTTGTTAATCATCATCATCATCATCATCAGCCTATATTAGTCCACTGCTGGACACAGGCCTCTCCAAGTTTATAATAAAGTATTAATAAAATAAAAATATAATGATAGAGAAATCAATTTATTTTTAATGAATTGAAAAGAACACTAGTGCTTTTTTATTGCTCATATTGTTCTACATCTGCGTTGGGGCTAGTGCTGGTTACCTAATATGGCCATATTTATCTTACAATCAATCACTCTTATATTAAAATTTATCTTATGGGAAGGCCTAAGCCTAACGATGAGGGTAATGATGACATTGACACTTTATTGTTTTTAGTTAAAGATGGATCCAAATATCTATGCTCTGGTCCTTGACACTCTCAACCGGGCAACAAGTCAGGACACAGAGGTACTGAAGCCGGCTGAGAAGAAACTCCAAGAATGGGAAATAGAACCTGGCTACTATTCTGTGCTGCTGGTACTGCAAAAAATCAAGTGGCTTGATTATGCATCTTTTTGTACTAGAATCAAATAAAATTTACATTGAACTGTGATTGGAAGTGTTTGTAGCGATGATGAAAAGTTTTCTTCACTCTGACTTGACTAAAAATAATCACCCTCATATTTCATATATTT
Source organism: Eudonia lacustrata (assembly GCA_947562085.1). Classification (NCBI taxonomy): domain Eukaryota; kingdom Metazoa; phylum Arthropoda; class Insecta; order Lepidoptera; family Crambidae; genus Eudonia; species Eudonia lacustrata. The sequence continues at coordinate 61,473,156 of OX387339.1, read as the reverse complement.
TTACTAGTGGCCCGTTTGTGACTTCGTTTGCTTAAGAACACCCGTATCCCATGATGGACTCCTATTGCAGCGTCACCTACCGGGTCCAAATGTAAACCATTTCCGAATCCACTTGAACACACCAATTTTTTTTATCAAAATCGGTCTAGCCGTTTAGAAAGAGTTCAATTACAAACACATGCACAGAAGATTTATATATATAAAGATTATTTAATAACTATTCTAGTAATATGTGATTGGCTACTAATTGATTTTATTGACAGATGAGATTTTCAATTCCCACAATACAATTATTTATGGACCAGCTTATCTTGAATACATTTACTTTTTATTTCAATTATTTAACTGTGTTTGTCTTTACAATTTTTCTTAAATGTGAAACTTGGGTATTACATTACTAACTCTTTAAATTATAGTCATTAAAATCGTAGTGAAGTATAAACTTGGGACAGATATGGCACTGATTGTTAAGAAGAGGTTCTAATACCTATTTGAATATTGTATTGAACTGTTAATGCAATACGTCAAGTGAAATGTGGATAGAGTTACATCGTCTTTACGATGGAGCCAAGGAGTATTGAAGTTATGAACTTTTCGTTTCGTTATGAGATTCTTCCGCTTTCAGAAGACTGAAGATCACGATATTGCTACTAACATTTCAAAGCTCAAAAACATCACACATACAAACAAATTGAATAAAGAAATTGAAGGTAATAGTCTCCCCGAAATGCTTTTAATTTGCAAAATCTTGGACACACTTCCTGATCAATATTTTCATTTCAAGAGCTGGCTGTTAATGAATAAGAGCGATCGGAACATCGAAAACTTGACGACAAAGTTGTGTGCTCATGAAAGGGCTTTAACAAGTGAAAACAGAGAGACCATTATTGAAGAAGCTCTAGTACTGAGATCGAAAGACAAAAGCAAGCAGAACGACAAGAAAAGGAAATGCAACTATTGCAGACAGCTAGAGCACAGAGTAAAGACTTGTCCAAAATGGTTAGCCGATGGGAGACCACCCAAACCCTTGCCAAATAACGAAAGTACATCAAACTTCAACATGAACCTAATGGCAATTATAAATAATGTGGAAGGCATCAATCAAGACAGCTGGTATGTCGACAATGAGTCTACTAGTCACGTTTCAAATCGAGAAGACTTGTATAAAACCTTTGAGTACTTCTCTATGTCGCACACAGTTACAACTGCAAATGGTACAGCTATTCAGGCCGTTGGAAAGGGAGCGCTGGATATCGAAGCTGACGTACGTGGTACTAAAGAGATAATTACTCTTAACGACGTGTGGTATGTACCATCTATTAAGAAGAACCAATTAACAAACACTATATTTGAATCCCGAACCCAAGAATGTATAATGAAGTATGAAGGCGGACGACATCTACTGATTGGAGTGCAAGCTATAAATGGAGGACTTTACAAGCTAAAGGTCAAAAACATTAAGGGCTATCATGAAATTAATTACATAGAGGTATCTGACCAGATGCAATTATATCATGAGAGGCTGGGACCTCAAAATTAAGTCTCATGTTAAGAAGGTTGTTGAGACAGAGCTTGGCATAACGCTGAAAGTAGACAGTGAACTTTGCAAAGGATGTGTATTTGGCAAAGCCCATCGACGCAAGTTTGGCACTAGAGAACGTCGTCACAGCCTGGAGAGCTGTTACACACTGACGTATGTGGTCCGTTCAAGAATTCATTTTCCAAAGAAGTTCATGAAAAACTTAAGCAAATGTTGGCAGAGACTAAAACTACTGGACATATTGTAAAAGAAATTCTTAGCGACAACGGCGGTGAATTCGACAATGCGAGAGTTACACAAGAACGGAGTACGTCAAAGATTGACAATGTCTTATACGCCGTAACAGAACGGATAATGTAAGGGTGACCATAGAACGATTGTAGAGTCAGCAAGAGCCATGATGCATGCGCATGAAGAAATGCCTCAGGGCCTATGGGCTGAACTTGTCAATACTGCCGCTTACATCCTGAACCGCACTGGACCGACACAAGAAGGTCACCTTATGAACTCTAGTTCGGCAAGAAACCCAATATCAAACATTTGAGAATTATCGGAAGCATCTGCTACGCCCACATCCCAAAATGCAATAGAAAGAAAATGGACAAGAAAGCCGTGAAAGGAGTCTTAATTGGATACAACAATGATGATGGATACAGAATTTGGTGCAAAGAAAACAGTACACTCATAAGATCTCGAGATGTAACGTTTCAGGGGAGAACTTTTTCACCACGTAATGAAATCATTCTAAAACCTCCTTACCTGGATCCAGTCGCATCGACATCAGCCCCAATACATCCCTCTGTTACTGATGATGAAGAAGATGCTGATCACAGTTTTAGTGTTGTAAACGATTTCGACAGATCTATTGAATCGGAAAGAAAACTGGAGATAGAACCTGAAAGTGATGAGTATTTATCTGCACAAGAGATAGAAACTGAAAGACTCAAGACACTCAGAAGCAGATCAGACTTCAAACCTCCCTCTAGATACGATGGTTTTGATATGACCGTGAGTAGAGATGATGAAGTTAGCACAGAGCCTAGAACATACAAAGAAGCTATGAACAGTACTGAAAAAGATAAATGGATAAAAGCAATTAAGTAAGAGTTAAATTCGCTGAAGGATTCCATGCTGAGCAAAGCCATTCCTTGCAAGTGGATTTACATAATAAAAACTTACCTAGATGGCAGTATCGAGAGATACAAGGCTAGACTCGTTATAAAAGCTTTTTCGCAGAAAAAAGGCCTTGATTGTTATGATATCTTTAGCCCGGTAGCAAAGACAAACACTATTAGAGCTCTCTTATGCACCGCAGCAAATGAGAAAATGACACTTGGACAATTTGACGTGTCTACGGCATATTTGTATGGAACGCTCAATGAAGGGATCTTTATGAAACCTCCTGAAGGATACCAGAGTGAATCGAAGGTGTGCAAACTCAAGAAAAGTCTTTACGGACTGAAACAAGCACCGAGATGCTGGAACACCTGTATAACGGATTACATCATTCAAAATGGTTTTGAGCAAAGTTCAGCGGATCCATGCCTGTTCATCAGAAAAAGAGGGGATAAGAAAGCTATAATTGCTTTATATGTCGATGACGGATTGGTGGCTGCGAGTAATGAAAATGAAGTGGAAAATTACACCGAGCTAAGGAAAAAATTTAAAGTCACGACCAAGCTCGCATCCTATTTTCTCGGAATAGAGATACTTCTGATGATGGATCTATCACAATAGACCAAAAGGCGTACGCAAGGAAAGTACTGCAACGTTTTGGCATGGTAAACTGTAAACCAGCACCAACGCCGATTGTGAAGTAACCGCAAACGGAAAAAACGACAGATTGTAAGAAACTATTTCCATATCACGAGGCAGTTGGTGCTCTGTCCTATTTAACGGTTGGCACTAGACCAGACATAGCTTTCGCTGTGGGAGTGGTGTCTAGAACACTACAAAGCCCGAGTAATAGAGATGTAGTAAGAGTGAAAAGAATATTTCGTTACATTCAAGGCACTTTGGACTACGGCATCACGTACACGTATAAAGGTAAGCATAACGATATTGTTATGTACACAGATGCAGCTCACGGAGGTGACCCCATTACAGGAAGATCGACATCTGGCATGGTTTGCCTGTACTCAGGTAGCGCCATCTCTTGGCGAAGCAGTCGCCAGAGAACTGCAGCACTCTCGTCATCCGAAGCTGAGATCGTAGCGGCGAGCGAAGCTGCTCGAGAAGTTTTGTGGCTAAAGAAAATTGTTGATAACATAGCTATGGGCGTGGCAATAGTGAAGTTGCTAATAGACAATGAGTCTGCATTGAAACTCAGCAAGAATCCGATTGAGAACTACCATCAGACTAAGCATATGCACGTCAAAAGAAGACACTTCTTCTTGAGAGAATGCGTTTTAAATAATAGTTTGGTGGCTAATAAAGTTACTTCGTAGCAAACTTGGCTGACATGTTAACGAAGGTGCTATACAAGCCAAGGCTGCTCTATCGGACTGAGCTGCTGAACCTCAAGTGAAGAAGGGAGGGAATGTTAAGAAGAGGTTGTAATACTTATTTGAATATTGTATTGAACTGTCGATCAATTCTATTTTCTTTACTGTCAATTATATTTCAATGCAAAACACACGGTTGTATATAATTTAAGATTGATACACAACACTATCAATGTTGGTGCTAAGTAAGTGTGTATAGCTGTATGACATAATAGTCATACTGTTATTCACAGCACTGATTAGAAAAGAACCACCAAAATTCTGGTAGTTTTAACTACTCATTGTCATACTTTCGTGCCAATTTTAGGTAATTTAGCCATATAAATTATGATCGTTGTTTAAATTATAAAAGGGTTTACAAGTCACACACACATTACATGAACTGTATTAGTACACTTAAAATCCTATTATTCCTCGAGTAGTATTTTTTGTATAGTTATGTGTTGTCAATTATTGTCAAATGATAAGTTTTTTAGTTTAATAAATTAATTAATAAAATTGATTAAATATCTGAAATATAATACAGAATATAGGTACTTAAATATATAAAAAATATATTTTCTACAGGATGTCTTATCTAATCACTCAATCAACATCAATGTAAGATGGCTGGCTGTGATGTGCTTCAAGAATGGCGTCGACCGCTACTGGAGGCGGAATGCCCCCAACGCCATATCAGAGGAGGAGAAGCAGAAGCTAAGGCAAGGGCTCCTCACACCAAATATACTGAGTGAGCCGGTTTCACAGATAGCAACCCAACAGGCTGTGTTAATTTCCAAAATAGCAAGGTAAATTCTACATACAAAACCTCATACCTGAAAGGAGTACTGAGAGACTGACATACATTGCATAACCATTAAAATATCTGAGATGGCTTATGTTGTCATGTTTACAAAAGAGAGGCCTAAATCATTATCAATTAAATTGTGTAACTAGTTATTATTTTACTTGTTTAGTTTTATTTAATACTTATCTATTTCGTTTAATTAACCTGGGCAGAAAATGGCCCTATAATACTTTTCAATATATATAGCTTTGTAAAGACAGATTTAAGAAAAGAAATTATACTATATTTGGCACATATAACATAGTTTGGCACACATTTAATGGCACCTAAGGAAATAAATGGATAAAACTGTAAATAACACTGCAAAAAATGTGATGTGAACACAAAGATTATTCGGCCAGTTCTTACAAGTTTTTCCTATTGAAGGGTATCTTTTTTTGTAACCATAACAACATAATAATGATTTTGTTACTTTAAATATTACTGCTGAATTGTTTAGACAAAAGGTCGGAAAAAATAACCCATTTCAAATTGTTTGTTTGAAGGTTCGATTGTCCAACTCATTGGCCTAATCTTGTGCCAGATTTAATTGGAGCCCTAAAAACCCCTCAACCGTTAATGCAACACAGATCCTTGCTGATATTCCACCACTTAGTCAAAGCGTTAGCCTCCAAACGAATGGTAGCTGACATCAGAGTTTTTCAGGTAAGTTTAAATAATACAGCACATTTTTAAAAAGAACAAACTAGTTAGCTTTTTGCTGGACTCTTCTGAAAAACAGGCTACAACCGAATGAATCATTGCTATTTTATAATGCCTTACTAAATTCAGAGAGTGAGTTTACTCGAAAAATCTATTTTACTTTACCTAAAGTGTTTTTGATAATATTTGTAGGAGCTCACCCACTCAGTATTCGCATTCATACTGAACCTTTGGCACGAGAACACCGAGTTATTTCTGAGGCACATACAAGAGGGTGCGGCTACCGAGCTAATAACAGAGCATTTGGAGAGGGCTCTGCTCTGTCTCAGGATACTAAGAAAACTTACCGTCTTCGGCTTCAAGAAAGCCCATATCAGCCAGGATGCAGTAGCTTTTTTGAATGTTGTTTTTGACAGAGCTAAGAGTAGTTTGGAGTGCAGTAAGTATATTGGAAAAGTTGTATTTGTTATTGTGGACGTGTGTAGGCTGATGATGATGATGATGAAGTATATTGGAATAGTTGTAATTTCTTCGACTTTTTTTGTGTTAGTTTAGTTTAGTTTAGTAGTTTTGTGTTCAGATTTTGTACTGAGGAGAACTGGCTAGAAACTGAGCAAGGGGGTTTCTTTTCTCCCCTAAAGCGTTGGTAGGAGTTCGGAGTTTTCAAAATATTGGAAAATGCTCTATCATAAACATACTGTAGTTTTACAATAGTAAAAATTGTTTTACATAGAATCATGCCAAAATATTTATGACCACATTATGTTTCATCAACAAACTGTATGCCGTATGTAAGTACAACGCCTTTATTGCTGCTATATCACCTCTTGTTTTGTTCCAGGAAAACTTCTGAAAGGCCGAGGCATATATCCCTTGGAACTATGCGAAAAATTCATAATCCACCTCACCAAAGTAGCTATAGGAGTCCTTGGCTTAAACCCCTTCTCGTACGTGCCCCTTATCCGACCTTCGTTGGAGTTCGCCCTTTACTACTGTTTTACTGAGCCTGGCATGGCGCTAATATACGAAAGATTCTCTATACAGTGTCTGAATATCGTAAAGGGCATCTTACAGTGTGCGGAGTATAAGCTGCCTAAAGGGAATGAGCCTGTGAAGGAGCCGCGTAAGTATTTATTTATTTATTAACTTTATGGTACAGACGCCTGCATATCAGACTACTATTCAAAACTGAAACATCCAAACCAAGAAAAATACGTGTTTACTGATCGGCAGCGCTCAGTGACATACAAAAAGGACAAACTGGGATTATGATTGTATGTGTTGAGACATCCTCATACACTAAAGGATTTTTTCCTGACATTTTCAATAGGCATTCACCTATATGCAACAAAACTCGCAATCGCGACACCCAAACCAAGAAAATACTGATCGGCAGCGCTCAGTGACATACTTATTCTCCGTTACTACAGCAACATACGCTGCCCGATCCGCGTATGCGGGGATAGCCCGCGTCATCGCGTACTCCTTTCCCGTGCTTTTTTCTGTGTGCTAATGTAGGTGAACTACGAGCTTGTGTGCGTGCGTTTCGAAGCGCTTGTATGAAGTTGCCGCACTCTCGTTCACTCTGACACAAGTGCGAGTCGGACTCGCGCACGCAGGATTCCGTACCATTATCAATGAAAAACGGCAAAAATATCATGTATGTTGTATTGGAGCCCCCTTAAATATTTATTTTATTCTGTTTTTTAGTATTTGTTGCTATAGTGGCAACAGAAATACATCATCTGTGAAAATTTCAACTTTTTTACTGACGGACAGACAGACGGACAGCGGAGTCTTAGTAATAGGGTCCCGTTTTACCCTTTGGGTACGGAACCCTAAAAACCGGTCGTTGTGGAGACCCTTGGGGGAGGCCTTTGTCCCGGAGTGGACGTCTTTTAGCTGACATGATGATAATGATAATGATGTTGTATTTGTAATAAAAACTGTCCATTCCTAGTGACGCTGCAAGCCCATCAAGCTAAAATGGAGATTCTTGATCAGAACACGTTGTGCCATATGTGCCGCCACTTGGTGACGCATTACTTTGTGCTGAGTGCCGACGACCTGGCGCTGTGGGACGCGGAGCCCGAGAGCTTCGCCACCGACAAGGCTGGGGAGTCATGGAAGTACAGCCTTAGGGTACGTAGTAGGCGTACTTAGTAGACTACTGAAACCATTTCGAATTTTTCATAGTGAACTTTAAATCGCATAATTTCAGTTGAATGGATGTTGTTTTGACGTAACGTATATCTAAATTTCACTGAAGATATTCAACTTTGAAGTTTGTAAACCAGATACCGAAGATACCGAAATGTGCAAAGATACGAATTTTGGCGATTTGTAACTTGCTATACAATCTTATGTGTTTGTAAACTTATGTTTTGGTACTTGAGAAATATGAAATGTGCACCGATTTTCTTTTTACCACCTAAATTGCAATAAATGTCTTTGACATTGACTTTTTTTTTTTGTTCTTTTAGTTTATGGCTTCGTGCGATTAGCACATTTAGCCAGTGTCAAAGTAATTTTTCGTACAAGTAATACATAAATAAGCAATATTTCCATAAATGATGATGAATGATATTAGAAATGGGAAGTGAGAAATGATATACCCCCCAACCCCTCGAGTATCTCAGTAAAGATGTGGGGCTTTACTAAGTCCTCGGGCAGACTTCTTGAGAGAATTTGAAAAGTGATGTTGCACTGTTTTATTTCATTTGCCAACACTCATGCACACTCACGAAGACTTAACGGTTAATAATCCACCATTATTTCACATTAATATTCGACATAACACAAATTTTAGAAAATAAAACAAAATCGCAGACATGACTCTTCACTTTCCCGCCAAGAAGTTGAAATTGACTTAGTGAACTTCAAATCGCATATTTTTTTTAAATGTTAGCTGTATTTTCCTGAACCACCAAAAGTTTTATTCGAATTGGTTTATTGCTTAGATTTCTTTTAAATAATGAAATTTGTATACCTAGGATACCGGAGTTTGTGATGAGATAAAACCTTACAATAAAGCCCTTGTCTCCGTCCAGCCGTGCACTGAGGCGCTATTCATGGCGCTGCTCCAGTTCCGCGACGTTCTCGCGCCAGAGCTGGTGAGGCTACTGGCCTCGCTGCAGCAACGGCCCATACTGCCCGATGACCTGCCCTCCATACTCAAGAAGGACGCCATATACAACGCGGTCGGCCTGGCTGCCTTCGACCTCTATGATGACGTAAGTCTTGTCGATATATCGTCATCATCATCAGCCTACATTAGTCCGCTGCTACGTCACCGCAGCAACGGCCCATTCTGCCCGACGACCTGCACTCAATACTTAGGAAGGACGCCATATACAACGCAGTCGGCCTGGCCGCCTTCGACCTGTACCGCCTTTACCACGGTGAATGCTCTGAGGAGCTCTTTAACCTCATTCCTCCCTCTCCATTCCTTTCCAGATCGACGCGTGCAGGTCTGAGAAGCCACCCTTATACCGTGCTGATCATCAAGACACGTACCAAAAAGTTTGGACAATCGTTCCTCTGCCGAACTGTCCGTATGTGGAATGCGCTTCCCGCACACGTGTTTCCCTCCTCTTTCTCTCCCGGGTTATTTAAGTGGGGCGTGAAAAAGCATTTATGCAGGCTGCCATAGTGTGAGCGTTCGGCATAGCGTGGTAGCGCTGTGATGAACGCTTTCACTTCTTGGGCTTCACTGGCTGCTTTCCATCAGACAGAGTGAAGCCATTTTGGCGTGCCACAATAAAAAAAAAAAAAGTATGACGTGAATTCTGTCTATATACCATCATAGTCATCATCAGCCTACATTAATCCACTGATGGGGCTATACTATACTATACTAAATATAATTTATAATATTTTAACGTTATTCCATTGATATAAGGTCGGGTACCAATAACCAATAAAAATGTAAACCTGCTTATCCCGTCGAAGAGTTAAAGTCGTGGTCTGTTTGTTAAAACAATATTTTTGACTGAAGTGCATTTACAATCATATCTTACAATTATTTTATTTAGAAACCGTTTTTTCATTTGGGAGCGAATGAATGAGAAGGTAACCAGAATAGTAAAAATCAAAATAGTGGCGCCTCAGGAATGGTTATGAGAATAGCCGAGAACAATGGTTTATCGTGCCATACGAAATACGGCATATTTGATAATAAAATAATCAAAAATGATTGAAATAAACACGGTATTTAACCTCATTTTGCTTAAGTTGAATTGCTGTATTGCGGTTGATAAGACACCTGTGCAAACAAACTAAATATATTATTCACTTGTATTGAGTTATTAAAATACTGTTATAATCTTTTTGTTGATTAGACGTTTTGTCTCCGCAATAAGGTCAAGATTCGATTTGATGATATTGTGTCAGGACTGTTTTGTAAATAAAAAGACGTACACTCCCTGAATATTTGTTGATACTAACTTTTTGACAAATCCAATAGGCTTGCGGTGGTAGGTATTTAAATTAAGACTTAGAGAAGATTGGTACAAAAAATAGCAATAATTTACTTTATAAATGATACCCCACACCTACCAGTAATTTAAACCACAGAAGATTATCCACCACAGGACATTTTTATATAAGAAGAATGTGAGCAAGGATAAAAAGAAACTATTAAAACAAAAGTATTTAGCATTATAATAAATATTTATCTGTTCTACTCGCTTTTGTTGTATTTTTGTTTATTGAAATTGACTGTAAACAAAGCTTTATAAGACTGTTTGTTTCCTTTAATAAATAAATAAGCGGTGCGCGTAATTACTGGCTCTCAGAAGTTATAAACTGTTTCTATACCATCTTATCTTATCTTAGCCTGCTGAGGTTTCCAACCCCATCCTTTCACTCTTCCTCCTCTGTAAAGATAGATGCCTGAAGTCCTCCGGTTTCGGATAGGCCGATCACAGGAGTCCCATTATTTTCCTAGTCAGAGAGTCGCAGTCACACAGTAGGTGCTGCATTGACTCCGTTTCCTTTCCACATGCCCTACATAAACTATTTGTTGAGAGGTGTTGTTCTATACCATATATAGAAACAGTTGTAGTCATAAATGTTTTACACAACACAAATATCTATATCATTTCAACGCCACAATCTGAAATATCGAACAACTCAATTTCGTGCCCAATCCTGCCAATAACAGAGTGCCTACTGCGAGTTTTCTTTACTATTCGTATTCATCCGATAACGTTTATACGAAAGCGAAAATTTGTATGGCAAAATTTTAAATCTTCTCGTACGTCGCCAGCAGGCGCTGCTTCAAAGCCATACCTACTGATTCTTGTTTTCATTAACGAAATCAAATGTAAAATGCTACTTACTCTAGGCACTCGGATCTAACTGTCATAGATAGATTATAGATAGATTATAGATAGATTGTTCACGAAAATGAGTTGTCCGATCAGACTTGGCGTTGAAACGTTAAACATTGAATATTAAGGATAAGTAAATAAACCCAGCTTAAATATAATATTTTTATTGTATTAATTTTTAATGTGTCTTATTATATACGATATATAACGTAATTTTGAAAAATGGAACTATGTATTTAATTATCGTAACTATACAAACTACAAATATTTATGCATATAGGTATATTGGTATTTTACGACCTCCTTGGTCGAGTGGCTTGAACACCGGTTTTCATGGTGTCGCCATCTCTGAGGTCCCGGCTTCGATCCCCGGTCGGATCATTTTAGAAATACCTGTTTTTCTAAATTGTTTCGGGTCTGGGTGTTTCATATGTATAATAAGTATGTATTTAAGTATATTAAGTATGTTTATCCGTTGTCTAGTTAACCATTTTCTCGAGTTTCTTAAGGAAGCTTTTCTTGGGGCTAGATAATTGGTGTGAGTGCGGGAAAAATTTATTATTTATTTATTATTAAAATCATTATTATTAATTAATCCATTGCATCACTAATCAACATAGTTACTATAATTATATACATAGTTCCTTTTTTCAAAATTACATTTATAAATACAAATTGTAAATACCGATTGTGAATACCGATTGTGAATTTTATGAACTGTATTGTAAATTTTGCATGTCTACATGGCAGAATATGTGAAACTATAAAAATATGACCAACTTCTTGCAATACCAACCATATTCTTAGCAAATAAAACATTCTATTCTATTCTATTCTATTCTACGGTGTAACATTTTATGTTTGTGTTTCAGGTGGACTTTGACGAATGGTTTATGAATGTGCTGAGTCAAGAGTTGAAAATCAAAGACAATAACTATAGAATTATAAGAAGGCGAGTCTGTCAGTTGATCGGTGAGTTGTGTTTGGCTTACCTTATTACCATAAGCTTTGAGTTTAAACCCAACGAAATTTAAAAGGTTTTTTTGTAATATATATTATTATATATCAATAACCTTAATTAATTACTTAAAATAAGTTTTCTGTATCCCGTTTTTATACTGCAATTCATATTGCATACATACATATATAGCATCACGCCTGTAATCCCATGAGGAAGTAACCAGGGTCCAAACAGCAGCGACCTACACGAACCACGTTTGAATTGAATTTAAAATTAAATTATATAAACTTAACTTAATTATATTAACTATACACTGCTTTAAATTTTATATTGGCACCTTGTACCAACCTTTATAAGGTTATACGAGAGGCGCCAGATGACAATGCAATACAATGTAATTTACGAATTAACAGGTCAGCCCCACTACACACGACTTTAAAGTTTTTACTGACACCTCCCACCTACCTAACGGTTATAAAGTTAAAGGTGTCAGACATCCTTGCGCAAGCACAAGGGACCATCTGCGTCAGGTCATAACGCCAGATCAGGACGCGCCGAACCGCATTCTTCATCCGGTATTTTTAAGACTATTGTCTCGAATTAACAGGTCACACACACCCTGCTACACACTACTTTAAAGTTTATACTGACACCCCCTACCAACCTTCCGGTTACAAAGTAGGTGTCAGACATCCTTACGCAAGCGCAAGGGACCATCTACGTCAGGTCATAACGCCAGATCAGAACACGCCGGTACGCATCCTTCATCTGGTATTTTTAAGACTAGTGTCTCGAGCTAGTTGCCCCGTGGACACGTATAGTCCACTACCTAATATCCAGATAGGTATCCGGAGCTGCAAGCGCGCTCACTTCTCGTTGCACTTAAAGCACAACTCGCAGTGTACCACTGCTAAGGCCGTCAACTCTAAAGTCGACTACCAAATGTCCTCTTTGGTGGCAGAGTTGTAAGCTCACTCACTTCTCGGTACCCATCCAGGCACCTGATCAAATCAATTTGAATTAACAGGTCAGTGGTGCGGCGTGCGCGCGTCCCAATCCCTCCGGCCGGCGCTGCACGAAGCCCTGCTGGAGCCGTTGTCGCGGGCCGACGAGGATGCCGCGGTGAAGCTGGCGGCGGCCGAGGCGCTGCGCAGCACCATCGACGTGTTCAACTTCGACGTCGACCAGTTCGCGCCGTACGCCCCACACGCGATTGCGGCGCTCTACGACCTGCTGGTGAGTCGAGTGCCTCTTTTTTATACAGGAGAAATTTAGGCAACTTATAAAGTGGACAACAATGTAACTGGTATATTGATACCGATGCATTGGCATTGTTTTGGTGTATGTTCTTGCTAGCTGTCGTTAATTACGTACTACTGCGCCCGGAGAGATGCAGATGGTTATTGGGACTCCCCAGCAGGACGTACAAGTGCCTAAAGTGAGATTTATTCAACATAGTTAGTTAGTTATACTGGGCTGTGTCCGCACTTAGCCATTCGATTTGGCCATTGTACGTATGGTACCTTCTACCTACTCCAACCAACCCAGATTAGCCCAGAAGGCTTGCAGCCTTTTCAGGCTGCTGCAGGCTTCCGCGAGCGTCCTGGGTGTTTGGAGAAACCGTGCCCGTTCGTCTGCCACACTCTTGCATTCCATAAGTACGTGTTGTGGCGTTTCTTCCGCCTCCATGCATCCTCTGCATAGAGGGCTATCGGTCAAACCTATCGTAAATCGTCACACCTATCGTAAATAGGTGCTTGTTTAAGGGACAATGGCCAGTAATAATACCGATGATTTTACGGATCCTGTCCCTGTTTAATCTGAGGAGGTTGCGGGCAAGCTTTTTTGATGTCACCGGAACTGCATTCTTGGTTTGCCTGCTACCTACAGTGTTTCTCCATTCTGTTAGCTGTTTTTCTTCGGTTAATTGGCGCAGCCATATTTTTATCTGGGCGTGAGGTATGGACAGCAGTGGTTCCGGTCCATAAACTGCTGCCATCGATCCTCTTTTGGCCAGTTCGTCAGCGGCGTCATTACCCTGTGAGTTGCTGTGTCCTTTAATCCATTGCAAAGTTACTCTGTTAGCCTTTGCTATGGATTGGAGAGTGTTGTGACATTCCAGTACAAGGACAGAGGTTATGGTGTTGTTTTTTAAAGCTTGAATAACGGATGTACTATTTGAGTCAATTTTTATATTTAGGTATCTGACAGCTCTGGCAGCAACCGCCTGTGCCGCCTTGGTGATACCAATACATTCTGCTTGAAAGATTGTATTTAACTTAATTTATTCAACATTCGATAACCTTTAAAAAAATAAAATGTAAAATTTACTCTCATAGACACTGGTGTTCCCTGCGGCTAATCTGAAAAGCCCATTGCCCCTTCAGCTCGCTAAAACTTCGAGCTATGTCCGTCACTTTGGTTCTCTGGCTAATGAGTTCTTTCCGTATTAATTTCCTCAAAGTAACACTTTTTTGAAATAGGTAAAATACTTTGCTCGTACAACAGGGCTATATAGGTCCGACCCCGGATTAATTGGGATCCTCCTCTTCCTTCGTCTAGCAACTAAGAGGAAGGACAATATATTAGGGAGGACATAATTAAGCTACATATGTTAATGACGTTATACATGCTGAGCCGGAGACTTATTTGCCGCTCACCTTAATATTTTTATGTTTTTTTATTGTAACATATTTTATTTATTCAGCCTATATCGTCTTTTGCCCTCCCTTCCATTTTTCCAATATGGTGAATATCTGTAGTTGTCTGTAGCTTTCTGGGATCAATCATTCAAAAATGAGTCCAACTCGTCCCACCATCTCCGTCTAGGTCGGCCGCGATATCGTTTTCGGCCTTGTGGAACCCAACTTGTGGTAGATTTCGCTCATAACTCGTTCGACATGCGGCTTACGTGGCCGGCCCAGTCCCACTTAAGAGCGGCACCTTTCTAAGCTACGTCGGTAACCTGCGTCTTGGAGCGTATTATCTCGTTTCTCACGCGATTTGTTTTATTCCTAAGATACTACGCTTCATGGCTTGCTGGCTTACCCCGAGTGCGGACTTTCTGACGTTTTTTTTTGTGTCAATGACCAAGTTTGCGCGCCGTATGTGAGGGTGGGGTATACCCACATAACTTAAAACATAAAATAAAATTGATAACTAACATACATGTAAAATGAAACAACTTTTACGGATCTACTCGCGTTTATTTTGCACATTACCTATTTAATGTTTATCCTGACGTTTCGAACCCTTTGCAGGGTCCGTGGTCACAGGGGTCTCCCTGTGACCACGGACCCTGCAAAGAGTTCTAAAAATAAGCGCGAGTAGATCCGTAAAAGTTGTTTCATTTCAATGTGTAGTGTTCGCGTAAACTTTAGAAAACAATATACGTGTAAAAATAAACCGGCATGCAATTATGATTGTCACAGGTGGAGTCCGAGGAGTGCGACACGAAGATGCACGTGCTACACGTGGTGTCGTACATCATGGAGCACTGCGGGCCGAGCGTGGCTCGCGGCGGCGGCGCGGGCGCACTGTTCGGGTACCTGCCGCAGCTGTGGGGCCACGCCGCCAGCGCCGCGCACCACATGCTGCGGGCCGCCGCGCTCAGCACCACCGTGCACCTGCTCAAGGTACTGCAGCTGGGGGCCGCGCCGTCTGCGCTGTGCAAGCACGACATGCTTTTTTTTTCCTTTAGTTGATGGCTTCGTGCGATTAGCACATTTAGCCAGTGTCAAAGTAATTTTTCTTACAAGTAATATATAAATAAATAGTATTTCCTTCTTGTATAGATGATGATGAATGATAATAGAAATGAGTAGTGAGAAATGATATACCCTCCAACCCCTCGAGTATCTCAGTAAAGATGTTGGGCTTTACTAAGTCCTCGGGCGGAATTCTTGAGAGAATTTGAAAAGTGAAGTTGCACTGTTTTGTTTCATTTGCCAACACTCATGCGCACTTACGAACGCTTAACGGTTAATAATCCACCATTATTTCACATTAATATTCAAAATAACACAAATTTTAGAAAATAAAAACAAAACCGCAGACATGACGCTTCACTTTCCCGCCAAGAACTCGGAAGTTTATTGCTATACGCAGATAAATGAAAATGTAATGATGTGTGTACCCAGCGGGCTCACTTTCCCGCCAAGAACTCTCTACATGCTTTGTTCCTCAAGCCGTGTTAAACGAAGCACCGTCTGAAGTTTTCTAGAGGGTCTTCATCACGCATTAGTGCGTGGCCTCGTTCCCTACTAGATACTCCGTGGGTGTTAGATAGGATCGGGAGCAAAGCAACCCGAGGACGCCTCTATAGAACAGGAGGTTGAGGAGGTTCTTTGAATAACAGTGAGTCTGCAACGTCAAGGGCGGAACGACGGGGGCTGCACGCTTATCGGGGATGAGGGGAGGAGGTTGTACGCACACCTTGAGGACGCACCATAGAGGATATTCCACAGGAGTCTGTGGCAGCGACGGCAACTGCACCATAATCTGACCAAAAGAAGAGAGTTGCACCACAATCGGAGGGGAAGGCGGCAGACTTCGTTCGCGAAGACTACACTATCCCACAGGAACCTGTTATCGGGATAAAAGTATCCTATATCCTAGTCCGGGTCATGGTCTGTCTATGTGCAAAGTTTCATCCAAATCCGTTCAGCCATTTCCACGTGTTGCGCGGTCAAATAAATAGACAAACAGATAAACAGACAAAAGTTCTAAAAAACTGTTGGAATGTGTTCTGTTATCGATTCTAAATATTCCCAGCCAACTTTTTTTCGAATATCTTCCATGTACATACTTTCGACCCTCTTTAGCTTTATTTATACAAGGTCTAACAAAATCAATAAGCGAACGTTTAAGGGCGGTATCTATACGTCATTCTGAATACAATGACAGAAAATAGGCTCCATTTTTGTAGTGATTTTTCAAAGTAATGTTTTCTAACAAACTAAATCAATTAAAATAATGCACATCATGAAACATGCTGTATCTTTACTAACACGCTCGCAAGCGTCAATAAAAAGATAGTGTACAGATACATGCACACAATTCAAAACCATTGTATGACATTCATACACACACGGCTATCTTTGTGTGCGTGTAGTACAGCTGTACAGATTTTTGAAAGGGTGTATTTTTTGGTGAATTACGATAATGCTTTGTTGATTATCTCGGTAACGAGCCTCTAGTTTTGGACCAAATTTGGTGAGCATGCTCAGTGTGATGTATAGATGCTCCCCTTAAACGTTCACTTATTGATATTGTTAGACCCTATTTGTCTAGATAAAAATAAATATATAACATAACATATGTAACAATGGTTAACGGTGTTAATAATTCAGAGAGGTAACTTCTTAGGAACTTCTTAGAGAACTTCTGTCCGTTACAGATCCGATCTGTTCCTCTCGGAGAGTAGTAGAGAACGGAGACATGCTTATGCGCGATACCATTCTCTAGTGACCCTCTGACGGTGTTTCGATCACACGGCTTGAAGAACCCTTTTAGTTTCTCACCGTCCCCCGTAATGTCTAGTTTTTTTTGTTTTTTTTGTTTTTCTGCAACTTGGCAATCTGTTTCTTAAACAATAGGTCATTATTTTGGATGAGAAATTCTCTCGAGTAAATGTTTTTGTGGCTTGTCCAGCGACTCCACCGTTGTTTGTGGTGTTTTATTTATATCAGAATCTTTTGCTAAGGTTCGGAATGTCGTGTCTCTTTAGCCTAATATACTGTTGGCCTCCCTCTCCGCTTAGCGTCTGAGTATAAAATGTCTAGTAACAGCCCGTTCACACATGGTTTCCGTAATTACTACTGTAAATACGGAGACCATGTGTGAACAGGCTTTTTTAACGGATACGACAAAAAATTATGCTCTGTTCACACATAGGCACCGTATTACGTTCAACGTATCCGTCGTTACTGGATGCGATGTTCACAAAGCTAATTCGCAGCATATCCCCGCTTCTCTACAAGGATGGACGTTGTCGTGTTGTGTCGTGGCGTGTGACAGTATGTATCCGGTAAAGTTGTATGGATACGTAAAATTTTTAATGTTCTGTGATCCAGTATTTGATGACAAAACGGAATGACATAATTTATCGGACCGATAATAAACACCGTCTGAGGTCGATCTGAGGAACAGAAAACTTAAAAAAAACTGTATTGCATTTTATGGGTAAAGTACAGTGCTTTATGGCTGATTTACACGTATTAAGTTGTTAAGTAGGTAACTAAATTTTAACTTAATTTCAAGTGACTTATATTTAAATGTATGTCCATACGTATTTAAGTAGTTAAGCTCTTTAGTTCACTCAACTCAAGCAAGATGAACGATCAATCACGTAAAATGTAAATTCTGTGCTTTTTGTTATTCGTGAGGTTTTGGACGAAGTCAAAGATGAGATAATTAGAGAAATAACCATACCCAAAAGACCGTGGGTGAGAAATTGGATAAATAGAACAAATTGAACCCGAGCGCGTTACTACATTTATGTATTTAACTAAATTGTGCCTAAACAAATTTAAACGGGGATTAACGCAAACTAATGAATAAAAAGGGTATCATGCCTTCTTTATACCCCACGACGTTTCGACCGAGTTACAACGGCCGTGGTCACGGGCATACGGCAATGTCGCGCCTTCGTTTGCGCGGCAGAGTCTTCATCCACCGTCACATTATTTTGCCAACTACCGCCACACACAACACTAACGGTGTCCCTATTACTTATACAAGCCTTATTCTAGTTGTTTACCGACTGCGAAGAAAAACGAGGATGTCTTTTTGCAAATACTGGATTCCACGCTGAAGATAGTTTATGGCCGTCTTCCCGATTGAAATTATTAGGGTGCTTCTTTATTTCAATCGCTTCACGCACTACTCTTGAATAAAAGTGGCGATCTGTGGAGAGGACTTGCGTACGGTAAAATTCAATTCAGTGATTTGTGCCTCTTTCAAGTAGATGTTCTGCAATCGCTGATTTATTGGACTGCCTGTTCTTTACAGCTGCGATATGTTCTTTGACCCGCTCATGTATAGTCCGCTTTGTTTGGCCTTTGTAGGAACTACCACAGCTGCAGTCTATCTTGTATACGCCTGGTGTTTGAAGTGGCAAGACATTTTTTTTGTGTAGAACTTAGTTCACTAAATGCAGATAAAATTTGTTACATCGGAAGGTTTAATTGTCTACAATTCAGGTCTCCTAGTGTAGGCAATTATAGAATTTAAGTTTTCTATATTTGCACTTTGAACAATAAAGAATTTATTTATTTATTTATTTATTATCCTTTGGAGTGCCCATAATGTTATTTACCTTTATGCCAGGAGTATTTATCGTCGGTATGGAGTACTCCCGTAATATATGGCCTATCTTGTCTGTCACTCCTTTGACATAAGGCATGTAGGCTGGTTGCCTACCAACTTCGGGATGCTTGCACCTTTTTGTGGGCTGTGTCCGTTTTCCACTAACTCGATATCCGTTTTTCTTTAGTACCTCCTGAACATGATCCAGTTCACGCTCCAAATGTTCAGGATCACAGAGGTTAAAAGCTCTGTTCCTTAGTGACGTCATTACGGATTGCAACTGTCGAGGGTGGTGATGTGAGGTAGCGTGTAAGTATCTGTCCGTGTGCGTGGGTTTTCGTTAGACACAGTAGACGGCCATAAACTATCTTCAGCGGGGAATCCAGTATTTGCAAAAAGACATCCTCGTTTTTCTTCGCAGTCGGTAAACAACCAGAATAAGGCTTGTATAGGTAATAGGGACACCGTTAGTGTTGTGTGTGGCGGTAGTTTGCAAAATAATGTGACGGTGGATGAAGGCTTTGCCGCGCAAACGGAGGCGCAACATCGCGACAGCAGTCAGCCCGTGACCACGGCCGTTGTAACTCGGTCGAAACGTCGGGTATAAAGAAAGTATGATATCTTTTTACTAATTAGTTTGCGTTAATCTCCGTTTAAATTTGTTTAATTATGGAACGCGAAAATTTAAAAGTGTATTAATTGTGCCTGTCCAAACGTGTCAAGTAACAAGCCCTGCCCACCAACTCAACCGAAAAATAGACAAAATTCTAAATATCCTGTTTAGTTATTAACTAAATTTTAACTTGCAACTTGCTACTAAATTCTGTGTTTACATGCAATTAATCACTTAAAATTAAGTTATCTGATACGTCTAAATCAGCCATTAGTCTCACCTGATGTTAAGTGATGATAAAGCCGGTGGTGGAAGCGCGCTTCCCCCGGGAACCTCAACTACAGAGGCACTGACTTTATTTGGCTGGCTAACATAACATCAATGTTTGTAGCATTGTTGTGTTCCGGCAGTTAGAGATAAGATAGCGCTTACCCGTAAGGAATTCAAAAACAAATAAATTCAGTATGTTATTGTTTGCCCAACAGGCTCTAGGCGAATTCACGCTGAGTATAAAGCCTTGGATTTTGAGCGTGGTGAACGAGTCGACGCGTCTTTCGGAGCCTGCGCACGTGTATCTTCTAGAAGATGCTTTAGAACTGTGGCTCGCTATACTGGAGACTTCGCACACCGCTGACCCGGCGCTGCTGCAGTTAGCTGACAACTTGTATCCCATATTGGGTGAGTAGTGCGCAGTTGTGATGATTAGATGGCGCTGTTTTTTCATATATTATAGCATTGTTCCCAGTCGGACGAAATTAATAATAACAATTACCTAATCGAATAAAGATTCATTTACAGTGTTTAAATTTTCTTTTCACAGTTCAAAAGGTGGAAACAATTAAATAAAGTAATGGTGCATTATAATCATTTTTATTTTATACTATCACTCAAGTATCTAGATTTTGAATTGTTACCTACGACAAGAGTTTGGTAATGAGATAATAGTTTGGTTTTTTTGATGTGCAATTGTATAAAACTACCTCTTTTACGCTAAGCAATTATTTGTAGGACATTCCAAATTTTTATTTATGTGATATTTAAATGTCTGTATGCCATGTAAAAAACATATTTTGCGTAATCATATTGACATTCTAAAACGTTAAAAATATAACAGTTTTTTTTCCGGCTTCGTCTTAACAGAGCAATCGTCCGAACACCTCCGCATAGTGGTGTACATAATGCAAGCGTACACGCTACTATGCCCCGAAGAGTTCTTACTAGGCGCCGGGGGCAAATGTATGGCGGTACTAGACGATATGCTGGCGGACATGCGCACTGAGGGCGTCATCACGGCGCTTAAGATGGCGGAGATATGCGTCAGCGTCACGCTGCCGGAGCGGAACGCGCTGTTAGGCGTCAAGGTCATATGGCCAATGCTCATAAGGGTGATACAGTAAGTATACAACATTATGTTTGTGTTTGCTTTAAATAAAATGATACGCTAGCGTACGCGTCTCAAATGCGTCTTGCGAATTAATCAAATGTATAGAAATGTACTAGGCATGCCACACGCAGCGACTAGCGAAGCGACCGACGAATTTGCCCAAGCGAATCGCGCGGCGCGACCAGCGACCAAAACAAATGTACACGGGTTAGTTAGTACGGCGCATGCTACGGAGCCGAGCGGCAGACGCGGCGACTACCGCCGGAGCGAATCCTATTTAAAATAATATAGTTTTTTTTGCACGAAAATTGAGACTGAAGCTTCCATTGCAGAAATTCTGACTAGACCAGCTATTTGGAAATCTAGCCATCCGCAACATAAGTAAAAAAATGTTGTTAAAAAATTATGGAAACAAATAAAACAGTGATTTCCAGTTTCTGACGGTGAGTAGGTTTTATTTTTTATTAATTTTAGTAGGTAAATATTTATCAATAGTTTTCGAAGTAGTCCTTGAAATTATTTCTTATATCTATGGCTTGCAATGAAGCTCGATTATTACGCCGTGTCGTTATAATCCCGCTAGACCTAGTTCTCGATCTCATGTATTGCCGAAAATCGAGATCAGAATTGCCATCTCTTTCTCTTCCAATATTATGTAGTAGGCATCTCGCTCCACGTCTACACTGGTCGCGGCGGCGAACGCAACTCTCCGTGGCGTGCTTGTCGCGCCGCGCGAATAGGGTATTTGACTATTATGTATGATTTTTATAAAAAAACATTAATAACATGATAAAATTTTTATGATTGACCACGTGATCAAAAACGCACGGGATGACGCTGAATCTAGAATGACGTCACCAGCTTGTTTACAGTAAATGTCAATCAAAGTTTTGTACGTTTAATTTGACAGCTAAAAGTTTGCTTACAAGCAGGTGACGGCACGACATCATGTGACCTGCTTCAGCGTTTTGGCGGCTATTTTATAAATTTGAATTTTAATGGCGATTTTCATAAAAAGCAAAGAAATTCATAACGAATTAATCAAATTGCAAATATATTATGCTATAATGAACCATTAGACATATTTTTCTAAAACCTGTCAAATACCCCATTGCCGCCGCCGCCGGTCGCGCCGCTGTACAATGCATTGACACTTACCCAAAAATAAAAAAAATTATGTTCGACTTAGCAGCTATACTTATGTGACCATTGCAAAGGCAATGAATCATCAGTACAAAGGAGATCATATTTATTATTTGGGCGGCTCACACTGGCTGACAACAGAGTTTCAAGTTTTGTTTTATAAAAATGTGACGTTCATGGAGAATTTTTATTCATTGTTGAAAACGCAACATATTTTAAAAAGTACTGCGTATTTTATAATGGAGACGACAAACCAAGATATTTATTTTAAAATATTGATATATTCGTGTCCATACTTGCATTGTTTCTTTTTCCTCATGCCACCAAGTTTTCATAGTAAATACATAAGTAATTTATTTCAATAACAAACTTTGATGAAGGTTTAAAAAAATCACTAAATATCTGTTCGTTGGTTTTGTTTTTTTTGGTTTTGATTTTATTATATTATAAATTCAAACCTAGTTTGAGTGCGTCTGTTTGCGACTTTCGATTTTATGGCTTTTTTTTCAGAAAGAGTTAACTCCAACCCTTTTACTGGTAGTGGCAATATAGTTGCCACCATAATTTAAACCATATTGCAACCATATAGGTTGCAATAGCATCGAAAACCAATAAAAAATTGTACTGGTACACCAGTCAAAGGGTTAAAAATGTCAAACTTGCACAGGCATGCTTTCAAAGTTTATTTAAAAATTATGTGTTTTATTATTATATTATTTATTTGTATGTATTTTTGAAAATAGAACGTAATTAGTATTCAAAAATAGATCAGTTCTATATGCAAACTTTTTATTTTACTCGTGGCCGTTTTAAATTTTGAGGACTGCCTGTAAACACCTGTAGGGGGGCCGCGCGCTCTAAGTACTTTGCCTTTAAATATGAAAATGGGTGTATTATTTTCTAAAATCATGTTTGCGTTTGCGTTTTAATCCAAAATCATATTATTAAATAAAAAAATCGATTCCGTTAATGGACACTGAAGTTATGATTTTTGTCCGTTTACTCCATACATTCAATGTATTGTGCGCCGGTTCCCGTGGCCAGGCTGTTAGTAATGTATACGTTCGATAACATGGGGCGTATAGCGTTTGCGAACATAGTAGATAGCCATCTTTATGTTCTTAATGGTGGCGATTGACCGGAGCGTATCATAGTAATGTAACCGTAACGTACCAGCCGCGGCGAGCTTGATACGTCATTGCTGACTGACAGAGCTTTATAGATAAATATTTATTTGAGCAGAGCTCTAAGAGCGGCTTGGCTCACTGTACTGGCTATGCGAATGTTCTCATCGAACATATTACGTTCGTTACAGCAAAATGCTTCGGTCAGTTTCCATCAACGCGAACCGCACTGTTGTTCGTGTACGTCCGTGAGTAAGGTCCAGACTTCTTAAGCTTTAAGCTGGCGGATATGCGCACTGAGGGCGTCATTACGGCGCTTAAGATGGCGGAGATATGCGTCAGCGTCACTCTGCCGGAGCCCAACGCGCTGTTAGGCGTCAAGGTCATCTTGCCGTTGCTCATTAGAGTGATACGTTTGAACTAATTTACGTTTTGAACTAATTTTACGTTTTGATACAGGTGCATAGGGAACCGTTATAGAATAAAAAATTATAACAAATACAAATAATTACATTAGATTATACCAGTATAGCAAATTTTTGAACCGGTGACAATAATTCTTTTGGTTCATAGTGTAGGCTTATGTCACTTTTAAATTCGAGATCACCGGTGACCTGCGGATAGCGCATTGAGGGCGCTTTCACGGCGTTATCCCTAACGCAGACAGACTTTTGTCCGCTTGCTTAGTTTCATGCAGTCCTTAACGTGCGATAGCTGATGAGGTTGTAATGTAAGCGATTTAATTAGAAAACATGAAAGTCCGTCGTCTGCGCAATCCCTTAGATATGGTCAAAGTTATCTGGTCGATACTCATTAGGCTGTTAGTGAGTATATAAAAACCTTAGAGCATTAAATCAACCGGAGACGCCACTGACAGGCGTTCTCCTCTGCCAAAAGTATATGACCGCCGGTCATATCGGTTATATTAAACTAGTTCCAGCGTGTTCCAGCGTCATTTGCAAATCACGGTGCACGCGATAAGACCTGAGCAAAAAATGCCAAATTGCAACGTGTTTTCATGTAAAAAGCGATCAGAAACGTCGAGTGTTCAAATAGATATCATTACTTTTCATCGGTTAGTATTAATTTCTTTTAATACTATTGAATAATACTCTAAATTTGGAAAAAAACTGAAAAAAATTGTCAATCAAAAAGTATTGCCACTAAAATGTCAAGTTGTAACTTTGCGTAATTTTTACAGTTGAATTTGCCAACATTTAATTACAATTTATATTTCACGTTCTATATCGTTAAAACTGTTTTTTTTTACTAAAAATGTATTTGTATTTTTTACTAACTTATTTAATTACTTAGATCACTATTTATAAATTGTTACTTATTTTCTTTTTCCAACATTTTTTCTACTAAATTGCTTTAAAAATTGTAAATACTATGAAACTGTATGTTTATGATCGGTCTACTTCATTAATATATTATATTTACGTCCCGTCACTTGTTCCGAAAATAGGAAATTTTAATATAATGATATTGGCCACACTGCAACAAAGTTAGACCTGCAACAGTAGAAAAACAAAATATCGATATCGACTTCATCATAATGTTTATTCTGAATATTCATTTTTCAGATTTCCATAAGATGCAATTATTCGGGATGTTTGGATTCGAGCATGTGGAAATCATGTTTCGTAGACTCCTAACCGCACTAGCACAATTTGCTCACAGCATTTTCAAACTTCTTGTTATGTGCAGTCCAATAACAAGAGGAGATTAAAACAGCGTGTCGTTCCCATAAGTTGTAAAATAAATTAAATTAAATGACTGAAAATGTGGCGCAAGCCATGTTTACATAATTGTACAAATAAATATCAGAAAATCTTATCTGTGAAATATAATTTAAATATAAATATTTCTATGTATTTATCTATAGCTCGCCTATATATAATACTAATATTTTTCTATAAAACTTTGACTACATAGCACATAGATAAGTTGTCCTGAATGATCAGATAAGCCAAGATGTAATACTTTAAATCAAATCAAATCAAACCATTTATTGCATATCACATTTCAATAAATAAGATGGAATATTTAGGCATGTATTCATGTGACACCCTGCAAGGGCAAAGCTAAACGTCTTAAAATTAGTTATAATATTATAAATAGGTAAAGGTACTTGACTCAGGAGTAATTCTAGTTGGCTATTTATTATGAACTTAACATTATAATAATATTTAAGCAAAGTATTTTTAATATTGTACATTTTGATGTGTTTTATATCAAAAATGTTTACATTCATTTGTTTCATTTTTTTAATTTCATTCATCGGGTGACACGGCCGAACTCGCTCGTCTCACTGCCGTCTCCGAGAGAGAGTCAGGCTACTGGCTCCAGGCATTGCCATCTGCCAATGTCAGTTGACCTTGTTGGACAAGCCGTTTCTTACTCTAGCGGTCTGCCTCCGTTTAGGCGCCAGATTAGTCCACCTTCACCGCTGTGTGTGTGGGGAGGCTGTTGACGAGCCTGGCCACCACGGCCTTTCTTGCGCTCGTAGTGTTGGCCGTATGATGCGTCACTCGACGCTAAACAGCATCATCCGCAGTGCTTTTGCCACCATTGGTTTACGGGCTGTCTTAGAGCCAGGTGGTATCTCTCGCAGAAGTTGGCAAGAGACCTGACGGAATGACCATTGAGCCCTGGAAGCTTAGCAGGCCGTTGGTGTGGGATGCAACCTGTGCTGACACCGTGGCTCCCTCGCATGTTCGCGCCACTTCACTTCATGTGGGGGCTGCTGCGGTGAGCGCTGAAAATCGCAAACGGCACAAATACGCAAACCTAGGTCGAAATTATTTATTTGTTCCGTTTGCGGTGGAAACAATGGGTCCATGGGGGCTGAAGGCGAAGCAGCTTGTTAAAGAGTTAAGTGCTTGCCTTATCGAGGCCTCCGGTGACAAGAAGGCTGGCAGCTACCTCTGCCAGCGTATTAGTTTGGCAATCCAAAGGGGCAATGTTGCCAGCATTCTTGGGACCGTTCCCATGAGCCCACAGCTGGAGGACATCTTATATTTGTAGGTCTTTTGTTTTTAATTTTTTAATTTTTTTTGTTTTTTTTTTTTAAGTTAAGTTAAGTAAGTAACGTTTCTTTTTGTTGTGTACATACAAATCATATTTGCGAAAGTTGTAAAAAATATATTTTTACATGTTTAATGTGTATATTTAGATATATTTTGCAGATTCTGACTTATCTTAATTAACAACTCTGTCGATTTTAACGATAACGAAACGCAAAGGGTATAAACCATACTGAAGAGTCTGAATAAAAAAAAACTTTTCTCATTATTTCTGGCATCGACAAATTTAATCGATAGTGTCAAGCACTATCAACGTTTACATAAAGCTGATGTCAGACTCGTGCAAGGACAAGTTATCCCTGTGTGTGAATATGTATGTGTGCGTAGCGACGTCATTGAAAAATGCATCAGTGTTAACTGTATTTGTGTGCGTTTCCTTGTACCCCGCAGAAAATGACAGACTTTTTTGCATAGAAATTTATGCATTAGATAATTTAATGCTCTAAGATCAAAACCCATAATTGTATTGGTTGTTAAAATTTTGAAACATCAATACTACACGTGAATCTATATCGATTATTCAAAGTTCTTACGTGCCCTTTCTCCCCAGCTTAATTCTAGAAGGCGATGACCTGCCGATGGTCCTGTCAGTGCAGCTCTGCCTAGTGTCTCGCGTGATCCTGCACTCCTCCGATCTGTTCTACAAAGCCGTGCAAGAGGCCTCGAACGGCGCCGTTGAGTACGATTCGGACCCAGCTAATGTGCTGAATAGGTTACTGCTAGTGTGGACGGAGAAGATGAATCTGGTCACGCAAGTGGAAAGGTGGAAGGTAGTAGGTGAGTACTCAAGCGATAGTCAACTTTATTGTTATCCGTATAAGATGTGAATTCTTAGAAATGTTAATATTAAATTGAGTGTCGACGGAAGTATACAAAAGTTTTATTTTTTTGGAAAAATGTATAATTTTATGTAGTGTATTTAGACGTGGTCTTCTTAAGCAGGGTTACTTGGACGTGTAGCATGTAATGTATCTCATTTAACGACTGCTAATGCAGCCGGGACCAACGGGTTTACGTGCCTCCGAAGCTCGGAGGAACTCGAGATGATAAGTTTTTGGTCATCACCCATCCGATTACTGCCTACTGCGAAAGTTGCTTAACTTCAACATCGAGCTCGTCAATAAAATAATATGAAAAATCATTAAGTGCATTATATTCCGTTGCGCCGAACTACCAATTGCAGTGCAATAAGTGGATCGCAGCGGGCTCGCGCCGACGTATTTCCTTTTTACAATACCTATCAGATACATTACGTGCTACAACTCCAACTGTTTTACCACAAAACAATGGGTAAAGTTAGACAATGCTTAAAACATATGTTGCCAATTTTTAGCAAATATTTTTAAACAGAAAAAATATTTCTAACACGCACATACGTGTTTAAAATATTTAACATTTTGACCGCCACAGCATAAATGCGCAATGCATTCAATTATGAGTAAAAAATTGCAACAGGACCACAGAGATTCAAAGATTTCCCAATATCTTTATTTTGTGTTTTAAACTGTAGGTATTGTCGATTATAGCCTACTGTGGCGGTCAAAGGGTTAAATACTTAGCCATTCGGTAACTGTAAGTATTGTTTTGTAGTACAGGGCAAGTGTTTACACCCCTGCTTTCACAAGAATGCAACAATGTGCTTTGTGTCCAGGCCTCGGGCTCGCCGCTCTGCTGACGACACAGAACCCGACGGTGCTGCAGCGGTTCCCGGCGATACTGCTCAACCTGACGGAGGTGCTTAATGATGTCATGAAGACGGAGGACAACGGCACTTATGTCGAGTGAGTGAGGTCATCATAAGTTTTACTGTACTCTTTAAGCGACCAAACACGTTGACTCGCGGGCGCAGTGGCGGGCGCGGTTACGAAGTATCAAACATATTTTTTTTTATTTTTTTTTATGGTAAAAGTAGGCAAACGAGCACGCGGGTCCCCTAATGGAAAGTAATCACCGCCGCCCATGGACACCCGCAAAACCAAAGTTATCGCAGATGCGTTGCCGGCCTTAAGGAAGGAGTTGGATCTTGAGGAGGGAGTAGGAATTGGGGAGGGGGAAGGGGTGAGAGATGGGCCTCCGGTACTTTCACTCACCGGACGAAACACAACAGCAACGAGTGCCGTTGTTTCACGCCGATATTCTGTGAGAGGGTGGTATTACGACGGGCGAGCCGGCCCATTTCGTGCTGCAACGCAGCGTGGCTCTACCAATCAAAAACATATGACGTGATATCCAAGTGTTCACGTACGAAACGCACGTGCGGTCTAAGTAGCGGGCAAACTAGCGACTGGCGCGTGCTCGCGGCAGTATCAAACGCGTGAGACGTTTGTGTGTGTTCACGTCGAACAAGCGGCGGAGCGCGCGATTTACTCGCGACGTCAGGTAAGTTCAACCTTGTCGCTAGAAACGATAGCACGTTGTTTGATGTGTGTCTTCTTTTAAAATCTCACTGCTTATTGCATCCAGTATGTAATCAAAACAGTTGACAGTCATCCTGGTACATTCAAAAAAATCTTGAAGGATGTTCTCTCAAATTACTATATAAAGTATAAATTTCACCATACCGTTTTCTTTCTTTATTAATTTCGTGCACACCAATTCTAATGTTTATAATCTCCCATTTTTGTATGAATTTTCAATTAAAAATAAAAGATCGTCGTCCATCTTTTCAACCTCTGACAACACGTCACACTCGCGCAAACGCCTGACGGTCAATGTGAACACGACACGCCACGTATACCGCGCCCGCACCCGCCACCGCGCCCGCGCTGTTCTACGTGAACAAGCACTAACAGTTGCTAATATTTCTTTAGAAATCTGCGGTAAATTATTTTGTGTCATAAAAAGTAATGTTTCTATTATTTTTTATTAATATGTTTAGTTATTTGGAAAACCATAATTAGGAAAGACTTTTTAAAGTTTGCTTCAAAATAATGAACGACGTTACACCTATACTATTGCGACATTCTCCGTTTAATTATTTAATTAAAATGAAACGCGGAAGTTTATTTTAATTTTAGTTGATGGCTTCGTGCGATTAGCACATTTAGCCAGTGTCATAGTATTTTTTCTTACAAGTAATACATAAATAAACAATATTTCCTTATATGATGATGATGAATGATATTAGAAATGGGAAGTGAGAAATGATATACCCCCCAACCCCTCGAGTATCTCAGTAAAGATGTGGGGCTTTACTAAGTCCTCACGCGAGCTTCTTGAGAGAATTTGAAAAGTAATGTTGCACTGTTTTGTTTCATTTGCCAACACTTATGCACACTCACGAACACTTAACGGTTAATAATCCACCATTATTTCACATTAATATTCGATATAACACAAATTTTAGAAAATAAAACAAAACCGCAGACATGACGCTTCACTTTCCCGCCAAGAACTCGGAAGTTTATTGCTATACGCAGATAAATGAAAATGTAATGATGTGTGTACCCAGCGGGCTAGTGGCGGCCCCGGGGTCGCGGCCCGCGTCGCCGCTGGAGGGGCGCGGCGGCGCGGCGCGGTGGGACGCCGTGCCCGCCGCCGACACGCCGCACGAGGCGCGACGCCGCCGCCTCGCCGCCGCGCACCCGGCGCGCGCGCTCGACCTGCGCGCCGCCACGCACCACCAGGTAACAGCCCCTCCCCCAAACACAGCACCACCAAACCCACTAGTACTACAAAACCAAAAGTAGTCTTTTTCTAAAAACAGTGATATTCAGAATGTAAACACTAGAAATAAAAACAAACTAGCAGTACCTTGTACTAGGCTCCACAAAGTAAATAATTCGTCGTAATGTCGTACGGCATTTTACTGTGGGGCAATGCTGCCGACATTCAAACTATCTTTGTGCTGCAGAAGCGGGCTTATCGAGCAATTTATAACCTAAAAGCTGGTGATTCTCCAATGACAGTTGCATCGCAATATATTTACGAGAACCTAATATGAACCTATGTTTATAAAAATATTGAAACTTTTTCTAAAAACAGTGATATTCACAATGTCAAAACTAGAAATAAAAACAAACTAGCAGTACCTTATACTAGGCTCCACAAAGTAAATAATTCATTTAGAGGCATGTGTGTACGTTTTTACAATGAAGTTCCAAGTAATATCGAAAAACTTGATATTAATAAATTTTAAATCGCTATTAAAGAAAAGCTTTACAAAAACGCTTAAATGTCTGGTTACATTGAAGACAAAACAGCATGGCTTTAAAATGCTCCAATTACACCAACAGGTATTTCTAATTAAAAATATTGTTAAGGTTTTTTAAACTGGTATAACTTGGTAACGGCATATAATTTTGTAAATGTCGTTACATATTAAATTGAAGCTGTGGAGTTTCTTGCGCCCATTCTAAAAAATAGACGTCCAGAAAGGGTAGTAGGTAAAAAAATTTATGGCCGATTCAAAAGCATTTTTCTAAAGTTTATTTGAATAAAGAATATTTGACTTTGACTTTATTGAAAAATATGTATGAATAGTTGACAAAATTAACGTTTCGTAGTCCCCTTATTCCTCCACCAAAACTGGACCAATTTAATTACTTTTTTCATTAAAAATTAAAGAAAAGCTTTTGCTGTGTCCCTATGTTTTCATTTTTTTCATAAATTAATTATTAAAAAAATTTGACGAGGTTATATAAAAAAAGCAAAACATAAGGACACAGCCAAAGCCTTTCTTTAACTTTTTATGAAAAAAGTAATTAAATCAGCCCAGTTTTGGAGCAGAAATCGAAATCTACAAAACGTTGATTTTGTCTACTTTCATACATATTTTTCAATTTAGTTCACCTTAGTATTTCCTCTTAAGAATCAATTGTGTAATTTCAGTTGGAGACACTAAAAGGTCAAGTGGGTCCCGAAACGTTTGCGCGCCTCCTTCAAGCGACGGATCAAGACACGCTTCAACAGATTAGGGAATACATGCCGCTCTGAATGTTAATATACGAGCGTAAGGCGTGGTCTGAGTGTCGGCGGCTAGCGGGTAGTCGTATGAGAGTTGTGTTGTGAGACTAACTTGTGGCGGAGTGAAGATGATGGGCGGTTGGACTACCGTGCCATGGTTTTAACTCGAATATCGACATTATGTATTTAGTAATAAAGATCTTTTTGAAACGTACAGTCACGAGCATTACTTTTTTTGTTTTTGACTCTTATTTCATGCATTAAGAGTTACATTTTAATGTTCGTAACTGTACTCATCTAGATGACCATTTTTTCGCTTTGGAATTGTCGCGGCGTATTAATCACTCTAATATAGCCAGTCAGAATATTGTATAGAGCAGTCCATTTGGGTTGACTGTTTCCTTGCTGGCATCCTTATAAAATGTTATGCTTATTTTGATGTAAATGCATATAAATAAAATAAATAAAATAAAATACATTTATTTCGACCACTTTGGATCATACAAGCAATTCATTATTCAAATAAAATACAAAATCAAATTATAAACAAAATTAATTTGAAAACACATTGATGATCCTGTTAGGGCTGGCGCGTGACTTCACTGAGAAATGTTCTCTAAATATATCGGCGATCTTGGCTTGCCATAAAGTGTCCATATCTTAAACATGTTTATTCCAAACAATAACTGGCTTTTTTCTCCTACTCCTTGGTTACTCAGAAGCTGCTCTAGATAACGCATTTACAATATCGTCATATAATTTATCTAAAACGTATCTGTGGTCCACATTCGTACAACTGTAATCACTGCAAGCACTCAATTCACTTGGGTAATCAATTAGTCGCAACTTTTGATGACTCAATGTACTATACAAACTCAACTGGTCAGGTTTCCTTTCCCCCCACCTTACTCCAGTACCTATGTCATTAGAATCAAACACAATTTTCGGTTCAATAGTATACAACTTACATTATATCACTAGAGAGAAATGATCGGACCACAGAACGTCATACAATACATTTACACCTAAAATAGCCTGCAAGGCACATTTAGTCACAAAACAGTAGTCCAACCATTTTTTAAAATGCCTTATAAGACAGTTCTTGACCTCGATCTCGCCTGATGGTGAGTGTAGATGAAGTCTACGGTGAAGCGAGCTGCCCCAGAATTCAGGCATTCAGGTTATAAGTTTTTGGGAACACAGACGATGGCAGAGAATTCCTCTCCTTGCCAGTGCGCAGTAAAAAAGATGACATGAAGCGCTTAGTGCGACATAGTGGAACTTCTACAAGGTGGGGATGATATCCTGCAGTACGTCTGGAGGTTCGGTGGTAAAAGGGCGATGGTGATATGAGCTCGAAAAGCTCCCCGGCACACCGTAGTAAAGTCGGTAAAAGACACACAGGCTGGCGACACGACGCCGGTGTGCGAGGCTGGTAAGCTTGGCCTCGACAAGCGCGTCATCACCGATGAGCCTTATAGCTCTGCGTTCCACTGAGTCGAGTGCAGCTAACTGGTATATGTCAGATCCGTCCCGAAGGTGACTGCAGTATTCCATGCACGATCGGACTTGAGCCATGTACAGGCTAAGGATCTGCTCTGGTGTGAAATACTGCCGCACCTTGTTCAGGATGCCCAACTTTTTTGCTGCAGTCTGAGCTTTGGACTCGATGGTTGAGCCGAAGTTGAGAGTTGCAGTCAACTCCATGCCTAACAGCTCAAGGGTGCCCTTGATTGGGAAGGACGTACCTCGGAAAGTAGGAGTCAGATGAAATGGACTCCTTTTGGCGGAGAATAGACATGCTTGTGTTTTAGAGGCTTTGAAACGGACCAGGGTTGTCCCCCCCCCTCAATTGGAGACGAGGTTGAAGGTCGCGTCTGCTCGCTCAACCATGACCTCTCTTAGAGAGTGAATGTTTCCCTCTCTGTCTCCCGCAGCTGGAATGTATCTTCCTGCAACAGTACTATCGTCTGCGTACCCAACTATCCTTGGCTGAAGCAGGTCGTTGTTGTGAAGCAGGAAAAGAGTTGCGGAAAGAACAGACCCTTGAAGAACTCCGGTGTCGATAGCCATGAAGTCAAAGGAGCAGCCATCAATGATTACTCTGATCGACCGCTCACTCAAAAAGTCTGATCCAATTGCAGAAGAAGGAAGCTTGCTTAACAAACATGCCAAACCCTGTCAAAAGCCTTCGAGACACTTCAGAGACTAAGGACACGGCTTGCCGTGTTTCTCGATGGCTTCGCCCCAACAGGGTGTGACACTAGGAGGTCCCCAGTAGACCGTCTGATGCTGATGTTGCTGCGGCATTTGAGAATATTTTTACTGATATTCCAGTTTCAACTACAAATGCTTTGGACTCCTCCCCCACTATAGCTGAAGCGGTTCTAAAGGAAAATTTCAAACCTTGTGAAAACTTGAACTTGAAAAATTGATTTTAGAGATATAATTAAAACTTTTAACACTATTAATAAAAAGAAGACTGCTGATCTAGCTGTGGGGTAATTCCGTCGACGTCACTAAATCCGTTATTGATTATTTGTTTTAGCTTGCATATTTAATGAATGCATTGACTGTGGTGTTTTTCCTGACCTAATGAAGCTAAAGTAACTCCATTATTCAAATCAGGTAGCACATGTGACCCCGCTAACGTTAGACCAATTTCTGTGCTACCCACATTTAGTAAAATATTTGAAAAGATAATTCTAGACCAAATTCAAGTTCATTTTTATAGAAATAAACTTTTACATTCTAGACAATATGGTTTCACTAGGGGTTGCTCGACTACTGACGCTGGTGTTGAGCTTTTACTTCAAATATTTAATGCCTTGGAGGATTCACACGATGCCCTGGGGGTTTTGTGATTTATCCAAAGCCTGATTGTGTTTTAAATGAAACCCTGATTAGGAAGCTCTACCACTATGGAATTAGAGATGTATCACTGAATCTTCTCATCTCATATTTGAGGGATAGGGTTCAGAGGGTTGATATTAACAGTAAAAGATCTCCGGGATCGGTGGTTACAGTGAGAGTTCCACAGGGTTCAATTCTTGGTCCTTTCCTATTTTTAATTTATATTAACGACTTGCTTTACTTTGTAAAAGACAACCCTGAGATAGTATTGTTTGCAGATGATACCTCACTTTTATTCAAAGTGAAACGACAAAAGCCGATTGATGACGATGTGAAAAATGCTGTCTCAAAGATAGTTCATTGGTTTAGTGTTAACGATTTGCTATTAAATGAACGAAAAAGTAAATGTATAAGATTTGTATTACCCAACGTTAATGAGGTAAACACCAGTGTAAAAATTAAAGATAAGAATGTGGACCTTGTGGACACCACAGTGTTTTTAGGCATAACGTTGGATGCAAAGCTACAGTGGGGCCCACATATAAATAAATTGTCTTGTAGACTGAGCTCTGCGGCTTATGCAGTAATAAAAATTCGTCAGATCACTGACATTGAAACAGTTATACTTGTTTACTTTAGCTATTTCCATAGCGTAATGTCGTACGGCATTTTACTGTGAGGCAATGCTGCCGACATTCAAACTATCTGTGTGCTGCAGAAGCGGGTTATTCGAGCAATTTATAACGTAAAAGCTGGTAATTCTCTCAGTGAGAGATTTAAAGATATTAATATAATGACAGTTGCATCACAATATAGTTACGAGAACCTAATGTATGTTCTCCACAAAGTAAATAATTTTAGAGGCCTTTGTGTACGTTTTTACAATAAAGTTCCAAGTAGTATCCAAAAACTTGATATTAATAAATTTAAAATCGCCATTAAAGAAAAGCTTTATAAAAAAGGCTATTATAAAGTGTCTGATTATGATTACATTAAAGACAAAACAGCATGGGTTTAAAATGATAATAAATATAAAATTCACTCCAACAGGTTCTAATTTAAAATATTGTTAAGGTTTTTTTAAACTTGTATAACTTGGTAACGACATATTATTTTGTAAATGTCGTTACATATTATATTAAAGCTGTGGAATTTCTTGCGCCCATTCTTGTCCACAGCTAAAAAATAGACGTCCTGAATGGGTAGTAGGTAAAAAAATTACGATTCAAAAGCACTTTTCTAAAGTTTATTTGAACAAAAATATTTGACTTTGACTTTGACGCCAACTTGGCCCCAATACGACTAACATGATCGAAACGTGCCTTCTTTAACACCCGTTTGCAGAACTTGGCGGCAGAGTTAAAGGCTCTCTTCTTTGCGTGGATACTGACGTCCCTGCGTTTGCAACCGTTTGGTACGCTGCCTCCTTCCGCGCTTCAGCGTGAGCGCAGTCAGCATTGAACCATGGACGGGCCTTATGCCTATGGGGACGTCAGATAATGGGATAAAATATTCCATTCCCTGGCGTATCACTTTTACAATTGCGCCGGCACTGACAGAAGGTTCGCTCGAATAGAAGCACAGTTGCCGCCAAGGATATGACGCGAAGAAGTGCCGCATCTCGTCCCAATCTGCCGATCCATATTTCCATACTCGCCTCGATCCCCGTAGGGTAGTGTCCGGAAGAGAGCATATAAATACGGATTTCACCAGACAGTGGTCAGAAGATCCCAGCGAAGCCGAGACCGATACTGAGTGTCTGTCTGGATCAGTTGTCAGCAGAAGGTCTAGTCATTGGGTGTGTGGCCATCAAAATCAGGTATGCGGGTTGCTTGGTTCATGAGCTGGGAGAGATTTTGCGATAAAGCAAACTTGCGTGCCTCTCTTCCAGCATGGTCCGTTTTCTGGAACGGGAATAGCCAATCGCTATGGTGAGCGTTGAAGACCCCCAGAAAAACAAGCTCCGCAGTTGGATACCTTCGTTGAGCCAGATCAGCTGCCTCAGTGAGGTGGTCAAACAACCAAGTCGTCTTCTGATCTCCGCTGCGCGACCGATAGACACCGACATAGAGAGTTTTCTCTATGCCGGTGTCAGCAACCA
This sequence comes from Eudonia lacustrata, assembly GCA_947562085.1. NCBI lineage: Eukaryota > Metazoa > Arthropoda > Insecta > Lepidoptera > Crambidae > Eudonia > Eudonia lacustrata. The sequence goes on along the minus strand of OX387339.1, from coordinate 61,436,809 downwards.
TAGTGTGGATAAACCTGAAACCTCGTAGCTGGTGAGACGTCGACAGTACACGTCATCGCGGACATACGCACAGACCCCGGCTTGCTTCTTGAACTTATGCTCAAGCGAGTAGCCGGGATACTTATGGTAGGCTACGTCCAACGGTTTCGCTACGGCTTTTCGGTCTCGAGATGGTAGTGGACCGGTTGGAGGTTTGAGTGCAGACCTCGGATGTTAGTGAGGTGCACTTTGATTGGGAGGAAGTGCAGCCGTTGTACACACTTTTTAAAACTTTCTGCTTCATATAGAGGTGAAGTGGTTTTGCTGGGGTATCAAAAGTCAGCGAGGCGTAGTTTGTTTACTAAACACGGCACTCGTAATCTTCAGTGTACTAACAAAAAACTCATGTAAAGGCCGCGGGGACGCCCGTGCCCCCCTGGGAATTGCCACCGGGTCCTCCCTTCCAGTCGCCAACTGTCACGGTGGAGTCATTCCAGGATTTTTCACGAGGTGGCGGGCAACCTTTCGTACGTGGCTGGCGCACTACTTGGGCAGTAGGGGCTACTACCTGCGGTCGGCCAACGGCTAAAACCGTGCCACGGATCCCGCTAGCCTCCACGATGAGCTTTCTAGCACAGATTTGATCGGAGTCCGAGACCGAAGAACCGGACCTGACGCTACTGCTAGCCATCAAGCCCCCAAAGGCACTAGCATTCCTACTACGCTACGACGGAACACAGCAAGCTGCTTGACGTCAGACTTAAATAGGAAGGTGGTAGCGAGCCAGGCGGACCCTTTTGTACCCTACTAGCGCTATGGGGGATTTTCGGCCGCCTATACTTGAAGTGAAGACGTTGCCCGGGGTGGACCGCTAGGAAGTAAATCCCCAACCACCCTCAACCACCACCATCGCCTAGATCCATGGGGTTCACTTCTAAAGGTATGCGTGCCTAATAACTCAACATCCGCGCAGGTCAGATCATATTCAGAGCAAAAACTAACTATTTCTCTATAAAAAAATATAACCCTCCTTCTGACGCAGTCGGGTAAAAAGGCTCAAGATGGATGCGCGTTAAAGTCACCGAGTAAACAGACCGATTCAATATGGCCATCACTAATTATAGCACTCACCAGCGCGAGGCAGTCTGTGAAGTCCGCAAGATTCACTGCACTATCGGTGGGCATGTATATAGAACAGACTATGAATGCAGTTTGTCCTACATTTATTTTTACTGCACACACGCGGATTATCACATGGGATTACTGATACATTTGGAAAAACACTCTTCTTCCACAACAGTGCTACTCCTCCGTAAGGGCGATCCTTCAGCATTCCGGCCTCCGTATCAACCGCTGATGTACCAACGTATCCGAAATCCTTGTCAATCATCATCATCATCATCATCATCATCATCGTCATCATCTCAGCCAAAAGACTTCCATTGCTAGACAAAGGCCTCCCCCAAGGATCTCCACAACGACCGGTTTTTTGCTGCTCGCATCCAGCGGCTTCCCGCGACCTTCACCAGATCGTCGGTCCACCTTGTTGGAGGCCTGCCACACTGCGCTTTTCGGTACGCGGTCGCCACTTAAGGACTATTCTGCCCCAGCGGAATAGTCCTTGTCAATGCAACTCAGAAAATTAATATCATCTGGAAGTAGCCATGTTCCTGCAAGGCTATTATATCGTATATGCATTGGCATTGTTTAAAGGATAGGACCTATTAAAATATGTCACATCCAGCAAATGCATTTGAAAATACAGACAATACTGTTTATATTGAATAAACGTATTACATTGGAGTCAAAGTAAAAGTCAATTAGTCTATATTTGAACATTTATTGAAAAAATATGTCAGGTTGATGTGCAGGCGTTTGTAAAAGAAGTTATTGGAAAGCCGCGGCGGTTCCCAACCTGTCAAATTTCTCCAATGAATATTGATCCTTATAACCAAACATTAAAGTTCAAAATTGATTGTAGAAATTTGACCGTTTTGGGTAGGTTGATCTTGCGCCGTGTGTACTCCCCATGCGAAGTAAAGCCTGTATCTTCATTCCGCTATAAAAGAGTCTACTGACTTACTGTGATTGTTGACCACGTGATCGAGGTGTGTAGATGTAACGAAGGCCATTATATTTGAGCATTATTTTTTATTTTGTAACAATGTACACAAACGCTTAGCTAGCACTTTCAGATATAGTGTATAGTGGTTGATCGGACTGCGTAGATGGAAATCAATTACAACGCCCGATATCCACCAAAACAGAGATGGACGATGAAAGAGTTGAACGAGAGTGCGGCAACTTCATACAAGAGCTCCGAAACGCATGCATACAAGCTCGTAGTTCACCTACTAGCACACAGAAAAAAGCACGGAAAAGGAGTACGCGATGACGCGGGCTGTCCCCGCAAACGCGGATCAGGCAGCGTATGTTGCTGTAGTAACGGAGAATAAGTATGTCACTGAGCGCTGCCGATCAGTATTTTTCTTGGTTTGGGTGTCGCGATTGCGAGTTTTGTTGCATATAGGTGAATGCCTATTGAAAATGTCAGAAAAAAATCCTTTTGTGTATGAGGATGTCTCAACACATACAACCATAATCCCAGTTTGTCCTTTTTTACTTTGCCGACAGATATAACAAGGTAAGTTTACAATGTAAAAGACACCCAAATTCACACAATAATAAATTAACTATGTGTGACTCAACCCTAGCCGGTAGGTACAGCTCAGTACGTCGATTCAAGGTCACGGCACTGTAGCTGCACTCTCGTTCACTCTGGTTGTGTCTAACCTTATCAACCAATAAGCGGAGAGGAGATGGGTGAAATACGAAATCGTTTGTTTGTATACGACACACATCTCTTTCCGTGGGCCGAGCGCTAACAATTATTGTATTCGTATTGTGGTGTAAAATAGGATTATTGTATGAAAATTGACACAGCGAGCGCCACAACGTTCGTAAATAGAACTAATAGTCGACGGACGTGATTTTATAGATTTTATGACATAAGCCTCTATCTCATTCTCTTACGATATCGATAGAAGTTCGTGCAAGGCCTACCAGTTTGGTGAATACCGGGGGTAAACACGCTTTCACATTGGGGTGTTTGGTGACAGACCGCGCGAGCAGGTATTATACTGTAATGGCAGCAGGCAGATGTCTAAGGTGTTTAAAGGCGCTGACCTTGTCGTCGTCAGGTTTCTCGATTTGTGGCTAAAGGTTTTTAAAGTTTTTAATCTACAACGAAGAAAGTCACCTGGTGGTAAGTAAATTTATGACCGGAGTTGGTAGCACTTCACCTGGGTTGCGTTCCGAGTCAGGATTATATCGGTATTTTAGTTATATATACGATTAGATAACAGTTGTTCCGAATCGCCGTGAGCGCGTTCTCAAAATCTAGCGTGACGTCACTCATGTCGTCATTGTCTGCGCCATCTTGCGCTCACAGCGACCATGCCTCGGAGCGAAATTACTGTGAGCGTCTGTCCCTCAGAATAATAACTAAAGTAATAGAAACCGGACTAAAATAGCAACACAAATTCATCAGTTCGCACTATTCTAACGAATGAACCTATGTGATATGTTGGAAAGAGATCGATTGTCCCTTTTCTTTCGTTATTTCGAATGTGTCACCAGATTTGTGACGTCATTTTTGAGGTAATGTGGTGACTTTATCGACTTTATTATCGATCTAAATAATTGAAAACAACAACATAGTATTTCTTTTGTCACTATATTTATTAAACATAAATTATGTTAATTTGACAATAAATACACAATAATACAACCCAAACCATCAATTGCACTATCAAACAGCAAACTCATTGAAAAGCAACCTACTGGAATTAAGTTTTTAAATAACTAATATAGTATATTTAATTATGTATACAGAAACAAGTTAAATCATCATTGGAAAAACAATTAACTGTAGCAATTACACAAAACTTGTTATTAAAAGCAAATAATTTCGTAAACAATACATTAATTCAAAATTAAATGTGCAAGTGTGTGAAGTCAAAATCGAAAATCCCGATTTTCATAAATTCAATTACAATATCTAAAACCATTTTGTTTCGACATTCCGCTAAGTTCGATATTCGTGATTTCGATATGAAAAAAAATGGTCAACATTTTTTACAATGGTCAATATTCATCAAAATACTGTAAAGATTTTTATTTTTTTTCTTTAATCGAGATACTCGTTTAATTAGAGTGTTAATCTTGCGAAAGCGCCGTTTGGATATCTTTCGCATCTTTCAAGTTTTACTTCTAACAATCTTATTCTTCTAATGTTATCAATTTCTGGTTTTGTTATTGTTGCCAACTATGCCAAGGAAAATCATAATTAATAAATTACATGATAACTCTTTTAAAAAAATTCAAAATAAAGATTCATTTAATTTTAAGTCATGACAAAAAAATAATATCGTAAAGTAACAATTTTCGCGGAACATAAAACTGTTGTTAAATAAGATAATAACAGAAGCCGTAATCTGGAATAGTGTTGCAAATCATACTGATATTTCATCAATTCTACTAACACCCTAGCTTTAATATTTTAGCTATAAAGTTCGTACTGTAATAATTATAAAGTATGATTAAAAATACCCATACCGTTTTTTCTGATCCATTCATAATAATGAACAACGTAGAAACCGTATCTTCTCGAAGTCGTCTCTATTTCGTAACGTCTCCACTTACAAAGGAATCGGAGCTAAAATGCCTTGAGCAGATGCGGTTATGTCGTTTTGGTGTCCCAGGTTGGTCTACCAATACGTATAAGCCAATTGTTTTTTTTTCTTTCATCTTTTGGAAATCTGGAAATTAAAAGTATCGAATATCGATATATAAAAAAGAATACACATTGTTTACGTGACTAAAGATGACAAAGATTGCCTGAGAGCATTTCTTATTTATCGCTAAAACAGCTTTTAAAATAGACTTTACGACTGGTTTTCGCTAGAAAATGGTACTACCAAATTTAATTTGTATTTATATTCGCTTATCAGCTCACATTCTATAAAAAATAAGTTGAAACTTACCGATGGAAAGTCAATAGTTGTTGACTATTTTCTTTCTTGTTTGAATGGAACCTGCAGCCCCTAATTACGCAGGACATTGTGCCGCACACTCCACACTCTCACAAATTAACAGTAAATATATGAAATAGTGTCATTTACCAACATAAATAGTGAAAATTCGGTAAATATTCAAACGGAGTATGACCACTAGTTTGACATTTTCCACAATGATTATGCGAACAAGTCAAATATATCTAAAACGAACTGTCAGCTTTTAAATCAATGTACTTCTGAATTTGGCCGAGGCTTGGCCGGGCAATAGGACTCAAGGACTCAATTTTCTGATGACCGTTTGACATAACAATACAAAAAATAAAAACTAAGTGTCAACCATTTGTCGCACTCCAACCTCCTTTTCTAGCCATAAGATAGAACGGAACTAAACATAGTTGCACGATTTTTATTTTAGCCATCCTTCTATAGCTTTAGTTATTGTTCTGAGGTCTGTCCTATCAAGCTGTCAATGTTAAAAGTAGCCGCCGCCGCCGCCGGTCGTCTGGACGCGTGAGCCGTGTGTTTTAACTTTAAAACTTTTAAATATGAATTTTGTCAGCCTTATTGTGAGGGACGAAGAAGTTCGAGGTTATAAATAATAGTACTATTAATCATAACCTCGAACTTTGTTTGTTATTATCTATTCTGTGGTGATGAAAAAAAACGTAAACTCGGTAACGAGCGTTCCGAATCAACATCTGTCATTTGTCGGTTTTAGCGCGATATCCAACTTGGAACAGCTGTGAGCGTCGTAGCCTCAGAACAATAACTAAAGCTATTAGTTATTTTTCTGAGGTCGTAGAGCTGCGCTGTAATCGATATAATCGTGACTCGGAACGCACCCCCGGAATACTCAACCATCGGGGAACTGGCTATCTTATCTTTTCTATTAACATTGTCGTTAAAGTGACTACCTCAGACCGTGAAGGTGAACAGCTATTGTTAATGTTAATACTGCTGAGCTAATAATGTTTTTGCTTTGACCCTGCAATCGATTGTAAATAATAAGGCATGGATGGAAAAGCCATACTGCTAATAAGAGCTAAACTGAGCTAGCTACTAGTAAGTAAACTTTTGTTAACCGTTGTTGCCTGAAGCCCACACACAGCACACAGATCTATCACGATAACCTTCAATGGTATTTACGCTTGTCATTTTGCATAGACAATTCCAAGTAAATTCCAATAAGTGGTAAATTTACGATGTCGTTCATTCAACATCATTCAAAAACGCGTCGCGATCATGAAACTGTAGATATCTACAACTTCATGGTCGCGATTGCAATCACTGGCACTTGTGAATTAGTTTGTTGATCTTGAATAGCTTTCAAATGTATTAGAGTTAGACAATAAGGCCCCGGGTTCCTGTGTGCTTCCATTTTTGGTTTCACCTATCACTTGTGTACAGTGTACAGGGCTTTATAACGTTAAAAATTAGATGACGTTACCACTATCATACGAAGATCGTCAGTTGCAAAAGTAACGTTTTGCTTGGTATCGTTAACTGTTTGGCATTTCAATTTTTAAACCTGTTAATTAACAAAGCGCTCTACGCAAATTGGCAAATGCGCATTAGGTAATTAAAAAAGTAACGATAGTAGACCGCTAACAATTTAACATTATAGAAATAAAATACCGTTACATAAAAATAATAGCTTCAATTTGGTAACGTTGCTTGTGTGCAACTCAGAAGCGATTTTTGTCTGCCGCAGTCACTGTTAACTTTGACACACTGTTTGACAACACGCTGTACAACAAAGATTGAATGAGTATAAAGTTATTAGGGGTAAATACATTATGAAAATAGAAAGGCGACTTAGTGTGAATATTTTCATATTTTAATATGTCTGTATGTATAGGTACCTAGGTATGTAGGTACATATTATGTGTAATAATCCAACAGTCCAACAATCCCCACATTTGGCAAGTTCGAAGAAGACCAGCGCAAATTGCCAATGTAGGCAAATTTTGTGGAGCTGGCCACACGTGCGCCGTCAGTTTTAATTTTGCATTGGCAGCTGCTGCTATTTATTAAATGAGCGCGTATATTATTATGTCCGTGTATACATAGAAATGAATTCATCACAGCCAAAAGACGTCCACTGCTGGACAAAGGCCTCCCCCAAGGATATGAGTGGTATTTGCCGTAATCGCCACGCTTGGCAGGCGGGTTGGCGATCGCAGTAAGTTGAGACTTAACCTCAGAGAGATGCTGCTGCCCATCCTCTGGAATGGTCCCTTAGTCGGCTTTTACGACACCCACGGGAAGAGACGGGGTGGTGCAATTCTTTATCCCCGGCACCACACAGGGAGAAATGAATTAGATACTACCAACTTAACCTACCTACTTCTTTATTTTAATTAGGTATGAGCTCTTACTTTTTTTTAAACGGTTTTATTTAGCTTGCCCTGTTTATTTGTTTGGGTCAAATCTAGTAATTGAAAGACCCCTTTCTGTTGACGGATTGATTTGAAAGGGGATAGAACGTTTGTAGCATATCCACCCGCCGCCATTTTGATTTTTTTTCAAAGTTGCCGCGCACGATGAAAGTGCTATATATGGATAGAGGATACTTATACAAACAAAAAATGTCAAGTAATATGGTACCCTAAAGTGTCACGTTCCCTAAATATTTGGAGGTAAAGATCGCCATATGAGAACCATGACCATCATTAAAATAGCAGTAATTACGTTTGTATATGCATTCTATCGCATTCAAATAATAATTCTCAGGTTGATTTAACTATTTATTAGAAGGCGCGCTAACCATTATTAATAAAAAATGTTTTTACATATTTACGCAGGTTAAGAGCGTTTACGCCGCACACTAGCGCCACTAATGAAAAAAAAAACATATCTAGTAATTAGAGATAGAAAATCAAATTTTGCTCAACAAACTATTTGAATGAAGTAATTTAGCATTTTTACGTCACCTAATGAACACTTCACATGTTATGGTTTAGTTAAATAAGACGTTACGGCCACTTTTAACTATAACGCCATATTTAACTAAACCATAACATGTCAGGTGTTCATTAGGTGACGTAAAAATGCTTAATTACTTCATTCAGATAGTTTGTTGAGCATAATTTGATTTTCTATCTCTAATTACTAGATATGTTTTTTTTTCATTGGCGGCGCTAGTGTGCGGCGTAAACGCTCTTAAGTGCGCCTGCCTAACGATTTTATTTTTTACACATGTACCTAGCCTAGGACCTACCGAATGATTTTTTAGCTTTTAGTACAATTTTCAATAAATTTAAAAAAAAAAATTAAATCATTTTTTTTAATCTTTGTGCTGTGTATATTTAGGGTCACAAATATCAGTTCATTCTGGTAAAACTTCAAAAAACATTAAAACATCGTCGTTTGTAGACAGCGACATTTTGAACGTGTAACTACGACGACCGACGCGACGACACGGTCCGTCGGACGCCAACCGCGTAATGGCGGGCGGACAAACGTGTGAACGCTATTGGCCAAGCGCAGGCGAGCGCCTTTGATTTGTGCAGAAAAACCGACACCGTTCCCAAGTGAAGTGAGACATCAGACAAGTAGTGGAACTGGAGAGCGAGCGCGAATTATGACAAACCACGCCAAATTAACTCTATACTAACTAAGCGAGTGACGACAAATAATGGCAAGGCAAGACAAATAAATAGGCTATCTATGCGTTGGTATTTGCCATTACTTGACTAACTTGGGCCAACATGTATTGCCGGCTTAAGAATTTATTAAAACGATATTGCCGGAATAATTCTGTATCGTTCCAAGTTTATTAAGAAGAACACATTATTTATATTTGAACGACAAAATAGTATTCGTTTCTGAAATTATGAATATTCTTACGGCTGCGGCTGCCACATGTTATCGCGTTCGCATTTAACTTACTGTTGTAACTATTGTAAATGTTTACACGACACAAAATTGGTTTGTTGTAAAGCTTTTGGTTATTTAAAATTATGATTCTAAGATTTGTCTTTCAAATAATGTAACATCTAACATAGTTAGTTTAATTTGTTTTTATTGGAACCAATAAAATAGCAATTCGCTGGCAGTCGGACCGTCCTCGATTACGAACGCGTCTATCCCAACGTTAAATTTATTCTGATTTGTTGTTACTTGTACATTTCTGTTCCGTAATAATAACTGTTAAAAACTATAACAAAAATGAACTTTAAAATAAAGATTTATATTAGAATGCAGTGTTTGTTTTATTTAATTACAACAACGTTTATGTATATGTCAGATGATTAAGCAGTGTTCTATACGATCTCTTCGATCCAGTCGACGAAATTTGAGATTTTGGTGTAAATCCCAAGTTATTGATCCGTTACTTTGCGGGCTGCGCACCTACAGATTTCGTATATAGTTATAGATTGGCTATGGAATAATTAAGGCGAGACCAAAAACAATATACTTTGGTGTGGGTGTGATTCGCATGTGTGCGAGGCAAATAGTGCTGCGCGTGCCTGCTTCGACTTTGATTATCGACATAGTCTGCAGCGTCTCGTGTCTGCTGACACAGATCTACTTATAAAGTGAATATCTTTAAGTTTGAAGGAAATAAAATAAAACTACAGGCATAACGTGTTAAATGAAATATTGGTAATAAGCCTGTCAGATCAATAGCAATGAGTATTCTGAAGCACGGAGGACCTCGAGAAGATACATTTTTGGTCACCCATCCGATGGCCTTTGTGTTTAAAAGTTAATAATTATCTGTTCCGTTCAGATATTAGTTACTTATTAATATATACCTAGCTATTTAGCTGTTGAGATATTTATCCTTTAAGTACCGACGGCGACGTGCGGTCTGAGAGGCCTCGGCAGGTATTTTACTTGTTAGTTTAACCCTTTCCCCGCACAATATATTTAAATATCCCATCGCGCACAAAGAAATTTGGTGACTCGTTTCTTTGTCACACCTCCAAAAGATGGAATAGTCTACCAGCACACGTTTTCCCTCCTTCCTTCAAGAGAGGCGTAAAGAAGCACCTTGTGGGCCGGCAGAGTGAAGTTGACTGATGCTACGTTTGTTTCCACGCTACACCAGTTGTCTTCGCGTCTGGACTTCATTTCCACTTAACATCGGTCTGCCTGCTCAGTTCTGCAACTGGGTCGCTGGCTTCCTGCATGAGCGCAGAATCCGTGTTATATCTGATGGATGCGCTTCGCGGCTCATGTCAGTGAACGCTGGTGTCCCTCAGGGGTCCGTTCTATCCCCCACGCTGTTCCTTCTGCATATCAATGATATGCTTCCACTTGGAAATATTCATTGCTATGCAGATGATAGTACGGTCCATGGAGGATATAACGGTCACCCAGCGGCTGGGCGGGTCGAAACCGAAGTGAATCGAGTTAATCTTGTCATTGAGCTCAATCGGGTATTGGACCTCATATCTAATTGGGGCACCAATAATCTGGTTGAGTTCAATGCCAAGAAAACACAGGTGTGCGCGTTCACGGCAAAAAAGTCACCATTCCTTCCCCTTCCATCTCTTCAGGGTACATCTCTACGCCTGCAGAGCAGTATCAACATGCTCGGTATGACGATACGCTGCGATCTGAACCAAAGGGACTACATCGAAGCCGTGATCAAAACAGCCTCACGAAAACTCGGAATTCTGAACAGAGTGCGGCGATTCTTTACGCCGGACCAGTTGTGCCTTTTGTACAAGACACAGGTACGGTCTTGCGTGGAGTATTGCTCGCACATCTGGGACGGTTCCGCTAAGTACCTTCTCGATGCCTTGGACAGATTGCAGCGTCGCGCTGAACGCATTATCGGCAATGCAGAAGTGGTAAATACTCTCGAATCTCTGCAATTGCGTAGAGACGTTGCGTCACTCAGCGTGTTTTACCGCTTATGCCATGGCGAGTGCTCTGAAGAGCTCTTTGACCTCATCCCACCTTCTCCCTTTCTTCATAGGAGTACACGTGCTGCTCTTCGGAGTCACCGATTCACTGTCTCAAGTATCCCATCACGCACAAAGAAATTTAGTGACTCGTTTCTTTGTCGCACCTCCAAAAGATGGAATAGTCTACCAGCACACGTTTTCCCTCCTTCCTATGATATGGGGTTCTTCAAGAGAGGCGTGAAGAAGCACCTTGTGGGCCGGCAGAGTGTTAACTGATGCTACGTTTGTTTCTACGCTGCACCAGTTGTCTTCGCGTCTGGAGTTCATTTCCACTTAACATCAGGTGGGATGGAGTCATTTGCCGAGCTAAGTATAAAAAAAAATACCGATCCGATCCCCGCTTTTAAGTAGGTACCTAGCTGCAAGATCAGTGCCCACGTTGACGTCGAAACAGGCAGTGTTGTCGTCGCGCGCGTATTTGGTGAGTAATTACGCTTTGAAATTCCGACGCGGCCTCTTAGGCCTCACGTCGGTACTTACGTAAGTTTTTTTATTTTATTTTTTGTTATATATGTATATTATGATATTTTATATCTTATAATTAAGATACTTTCACTGCGACTTTGAACTTGCAACAATAAATGCAATATTAACTACTTTTCCAAAAGTTCATATAATTGGCTGTTACAATAATTAGAGTAGAGACCACGGGCCGGCACCAGAAGCGTTGGTCGCCAGAAGCACAATACATTGTGCCAGAAGGGGCGGATATGGGCGGATGACATCACAAAGGTCACGGCAAAGAGCTGGTTGAAAAATGCCCAAGACCGGACAGGATGGCGTGCATATGAGGAGGCTTACACTCAGCAGTGGGTGACTATAGGCTGAAGAAGAGGAGAAAGAGGTTTGGGCGAATGACCAGCTTATGTAATCCTTCATAGCAACAATATCAGAAGCATTATTATTTTCAGTTTTTAATATTGCCAACAAAAAGTAAGATTATCAGTTCTGAAGTGCTGGAGGGTGTTGAGAGAACTGCGCTTTCATAGTCACTTGCCATAATACTATACAAAATCCACTCAGTCATTGTTCGTGATTTTAATATACACGGTTTATGCACACAAACGCTGTGGCCGAAATCGGTCAGGAGATATGTTTATACACGGTTGACTATGTTGACTTGATTGACTTTTACGTCTTGTAGGTAGGTATGTTTTGCAGCCGAGCTATAATGTTTTTAAAGGCCCGTTTTCACTTTGATTAGTGCGAGTGCAGGTGATTAGTAATTGCGAGTGTTTAGTGCAGGTGTGTAGTGCAAGAAGTGTCCAATTTTGTCAAGTGGCTGTGTTTAGTAAATTCAGTTGTTAGCGTCCGACGCCAAACGCTAAACACTAAACACTGCTGTCCAAACGTGTGTAGTGCAGCACAGTGCAGGCAGGCTGCGAGTGAGGGGAAAGGGAGGGCGCGCGGGACGTGGCTACTCGCAGTCCACTCGCAAAAAAATAGAACCCGCGTCTAATCACTTTACTACGCAGGTTACTAATCACTCGCACTAATCAATTGCTGTCCACACGAGTTAACTCCTAATCACTAAGCACCTGCACTCGTCACCTGCACTAATCACTAATCACTAATCAAAGTGAAAACAGGCCTTTAGTCAGTGTCTTGTAAACTCGTTTGGAACTGGGTCTTGGATCTCTTTTAATATGTCCATCTTACTAATTGTGCGAAATTCTAGTCCAAATGTTCACCTTTGAATATTACATATTTTACTCTAGGCACCCATACCGTCGTCGACCGTGGCTTTTACATTTTATCAATTTACCTATTCATCATCATCATCATCATCAGCCATATGACGCCCACTGCTGGGCATAGGCCTCCCTCAAGGATCACCACAACGATCGGCCCTCATGTTGGGGGGTTTGCCATAATCGCCACGCTTGGCAGGCAAGTTGGCGATCGCAGTATGGCCTACTGTTTGAGGGGGGCGCTGCTGCCCGTCTCCTGCAGGCGGTTTACCTATTATTGGAGAATAATTTTACATAATAATTTGTGGTATTTCATCTGCAAAGGTGAATCTGCATGGCCATCGGTTGCAATAATCGTTGGATAGATGGCGCACTGTTCCGCTATTAGCACTCAAAAATTAAAAAGCAGTGACAAAATTCAGCGCTTACGTACGCACACGCGTACGGTCAGTCCTGAATTTTCATTTATTTATTTATTTATTCATGTTTTCTTACAAGCTAACAGATATTAATATTCAAAACGCTTACAAGAATAATTAAATTATGGGAAATATTACATGCATGTCAATTTTTACAATAAACATTATAATAATAAATTCTGATTTAAAAAATAGAAATAATAATAATGTCTGATTGCTATTTATCATTTACGCTATAAGATGAAGTTCTATAATTCAGGTCGCATACTCCATTGTACAGAAACAAGTATCGAGTGATACCATAATAACACTTAGTGCAGTAGTGAGTAAGTGATCACATACAAAAACCAGCCTATATACAGCTTTAACGATAAAGCTAGCTTAATGTTTCACAAAATGCTTAAAGTAGAGTTTTGATTTTCTGTTTTAACACCTTAAGTTTACGCGGATCCCTAAACACTAATTTTATACAGCTCGAGCTGTATAATAATTCAAATATATCTCTTATAAAATATATAAAAGCATCTTTTGACACTTTTGTACGTTTTTAAAAGGACTTTAAGTTCTATATGAGCTGGTAAATTGATGTTGTAAACGCTTGTGTGCTGTTTGCTATGCCACTGATAGACGACCAATTAGATATTCTTGCAGGTCATAAGCTTTTTACTACGCTTGATCCAGCATCTAGGTACTAAGATCCCAATACGTGAAAGCAATAAAAGCAAAACAGCGTGCGTTACATCGGAAGGTCATTTTGAATTTACTAGAATGCCGTTCGGTCTAGCAATCGCTCCTGCTACTTTTAATGAGCCAAGTGCTGGGTAATGCTCGTTATAGAGAAGCACTGGCCTATTTAGATGACGTCATAATGCCATCGATAGAATTTACAGAAGGTTTTATTCGATTAGAAAATGTTTTGAAATTATTTTCGACTGCTGGTAATACACTTAAGTTATCGAAATGCTTTTTCTTTGGAAGCACAGTAGAATATTTTGAGTTTGAAATATCAAGAGACGGTATACAACCTGGGTCTCGAAAAATTGAAGCAGTGTAACGATTTCCCACACCACAGACTCAACATAATTTGCGACAATTTATTGGACTTACCCAGTTTTTTTTCCCGTCGCTTTGTCCCAGGCTTTTCAATAATAGCTAAACCATTGACTAATATACTGAAAAAGCATGTAGCTTGGGTCTAGGGCCCGGAACAAGAAACAGCGTTCAGAACTTTGCAGCAGAAGCTAACTCAGAAACTGGCTGGGTACAGCGAGCTGAGGCTACGATTTCAAAAATACAGTTTGGTGGCCACATTTTCCTCGCTCAACACTAGGGCTGAAGCAACGGCCTCAGCATGCCCAAACAAATCACGTTCGTGAAGTAATAAAACGAAAAGGTCAAAAATATATCATACTTTAATCAACGTCATAATATTCACCAGCTGTTTGTTTATAGTGGCTGCCCAGCCCACACGGTCTCCTCAATCCAGTTGACGAAGCTGGAGATTTTAGTCAAGATGACGATGCCGGGATCGCATCCGAAGCGGAAGGATACGACGCCTTGCGCGTACGGCATCCTGTCCTCGCCATCCACCGCCACTGACGAAATTAATGGCGCACCTGCGATCTCCTGCAAGAGCAATTTATTAATTTATGGGAGAGGTACACCAACAGTATTATTACGCTAATTATACATCTAAAACATTCTTAATGGCATTAGCAATACAAACAAACGCATTGGATCCTTTAAATGTAACATGTTAAGATTGCATATTATCCAGTCTTATAATCAGTGACTGATTTTATTGCTCCAGTATCTTTATTGCATGCCACAGTGATCTTATAACTATATCTACAACTTATAACGCAATAAAATTCTAACCTTAGGGGGGAATATTATTTGCGTCCGTCCCACAAACCGCAAACCTGTAGGTCAACAAGATCGGTGGCCTTGGCTTGACTGTCTGTGCCATGAAGAAGACAACTTCTATAAAAATCACCCCAAGTATACGGTGAGATTTCGTGCTAAGAGACTGCATGGCTGGTGGGGGACCAGCCACTAGTGATCTATCTCTACGGACATGGCAAACGTAGTTGTATTCTGCCCTCTTAGGAAATGGCGTCAAAACATAAATAGGGACCTGGGCTTGCTCCGACCGTGAGAAAGCTAACTTATTTGCCAATCACATACATAATGTTATTGCACCACTTCCTAGCAACAATCAGCATCTCGACAATGAAATAGACAAATACCTCTGCTCTTCTAATCAAATATATCAACCACTGAAACATGCGACACCACATGAACTAAAGCGGGAAATCCTAATACTTCAAGGTAAATGCCCTGGTCACGATCATATTGACGCTACTCTCAGGAAGCATCAACCAAAAAAAGAGCTACTGCTCGTACTTGCTATCTTCAACGTATGTCTAAGATTCTACCCTAGCCAGTGGAAAACAGCCCAAGTAATAATAATACTGAAACCAGGCAAACCAGATCAAGATGTGGCATCATACAGACCCACCAGTCCCCTTCAGCCTAGCGCAGCCTTCCTAGACATTAGCCAATGGGCTACTCTACAAAAATAAAAAAAACGCTACCACACTCTTTCTTTCTGACTGATCGAAGCATGTCTCGATCAGTGGCGTATTAAAGCTATACAGATAAGTCGGTTCATAACCTTTACACTCAGAAGCAAAACCTGCCCACCTGTAAAACTTTGTAATACAGAGATCCCACAATCAGATGACACCAAATACCTAGGTATACATTTTGACAGACGCCTCACTTGGCGCAAACATATTTTTACCAAAAGGAAACAACTGGACTACAAACTCCGAAGCATGTACTGGCTCATCGGATGCAAGTCACAACTGACAGACGCCAGTAAAATGGCTATCTATAAAGCTATACTGAAGCCTGTGTGGACGTAGGGCATACAGCTATGGGGCACAACCAGTCACAGTAACGTCGAAATTCTAGAAAGGTCATCGTACATAAGCCATAAATATGTGAACCTAGATCTGAACCTGCGAACAGTAAAGGAATAAATTGAGCCATACAGCAAGAGTTATTAAGCCAAACTAGACCAACACATCAACCAGTTAGCTGCTGAACTGCAAGGAGTGGGCAGCCTGGGATACTCTCGCCTCAAGAGAAATAGTATATCAGATTTAGCAACAAGATTTGGAGACAAAAGATGAGAATGGCATCAATGGGTGCACAACTCAGCTGACGATATATTTACTGATGAAAATCTGTCAACATATTAGATTATTGTTTCAAGGAAACAGATTTCTAAGAAGCAGGATATAAAAAAAATATATATTATATTTATTCTGACCAGTTCCCTTCTCTGCCACGGGGATAACCACGAACGGTAAGTACCGAGATCTGTTCTGGAAGTATCTTAAGAAAAAGCAACAAATATCAAAATAAGGTTCTTTTATCTACACTAATGTTGTAACATTCTACTTATGTTTCCAATACTTGACTTATAATTACTACTGTTATAGCGCAGACAACAAAACACTCAATTTAAGCAATTTCACATGATGGTATAATATCCACATCGATATCGTAAAATCTCATTATAACATCAATAAAACGCGACCAATTAACCTGGCGAGCCTTATGTCAAAATCCTCATACAAGTTGTATAAAATTTTGACATTAGGCTGGCTTTTGAAAACAGTTGGGTTATACGTGAAAACTTCGTCGAAACTACTAAACTTACATACACAAAACTCTTTGGTAAGATCTTGTGCCAATTAAATAAAAAAAGAACAGCGCGCGCTCGCTCCTGATTGACCCTGCGCGCGCAGCTGCGCTCTCATAGGTTAGATTTTAATGGCGGAAATTTGAACAATTATTATTTGTTTTATTATTGTTTGACTAATTGCATTAGTGAAGATAAAGTAGTGTATGCAACTGCATATAACACGGGTATTAAAACACTCGTTACTATTATGAAACTCGCTGCGCTCGTTTCATAAACTCACACTCGTGTTTTAATACCCTTCATTATATGACAGTTGCATAAACTACTATTAAACTTGAATTAAAATGGTTACTTACAAGACAAAGATGTACTGGGGACGAAGTGTCGTTGACGCATAGTTGGTGGTCTTCTAGTTGTCGCCAATTCCTGGTGTAGCGTGTCTCCGCCAAGGGCAAGCAAGTTTCCGAGTCGACCGGCCGCACTGTCATTGTTTTTATAGTGTCAGGAATATCAACTACACCTGGAAAAAAAATATCAATTTACTGTTTATGTAACAGTAACAATGTACTTGGAAACAACGAGTTTTTTATATTTTACGGGTAAGCATTTGGCTGCATCTCACCCGATTTAAGTGATGATAAGGCCGAAGCGCACTTCACCCGGAGGCACTGGCTATCTTATCTCTAGCTGCCGGAACACAACAATGCTACAAACATTGAAGCTATGGTGACATCTTTAGAAAAGATGGTGGTAGCTAGCCAGGCGGGCAAACAAGCCCTATCACCAACCAAACCGAGTACACAAACATGTACCCTCCGCAGGGAATCGAACCCGGGCCCTCTGGGTCTACACCGGTGGTCTTAACCAATGGCAAAGTCAAATATTTTTATTTAAATAAACTTTAGAAAAGTGCTTTTGAATCGTCCAAACAGTTTTTTACCTACTACCCATTCAGGACGTCTATTTTTTAGCTGTGGACATAATGGGCGCTAGAAACTCCACAGGTGTAACCCTAAGGTTTAACCACAAACCACTCAACAATATCTGTGAATAACGTTACTATCGGTCGACATTGTAACGCCAAACACGTACTGCACTAGCGCACGTTCGCGACATTGTTCGCGTAAACTCCCGTCATCTCGAGGAAGTTCCAGAAAATTCATTTTATCTCTTGTTTATGTCATAAAAGGACATGCCCACAAATGTTTTTTTTATGTATTTTCGCGCATATCTCCGTCATCTAAACACCGATTTGGATTTTTTTTATATTAAGCTGTGTTTTTTATTATGGTGTGGTAAAAATGAAAATATCCAAAGTGTATCCGATCTAGATCTTCTATGTATTGTTACTAAGACATAATTATGAACTTTAATTGGTCATGCAGTTGTAAATTTAATATTTATATAAGTGAAGTCATGCGCGTCAGGCGTGCATAAGCAGGCAGCAGTGATCTGTGATCATAAATGTAAGTAAACACACAGGTTACTAAACCACTAGGGCTGTGACTTGTTTGTATATTGATGTGACACCATAATAAAAATATTTAATGAAAAATTGCATAACAAATTAGTTAATAATTATGTCTTAGATAACTCTGCATACATTTAAATCGGATACACTTTAGAACTTTTTATTTTTAACACACCTTTCTGTTATACGTTCTATTAAACTATAGGTTATTTGAAGTTATTATCTATCCTGACTGCACAGGAATCGCAGTCACAACATTGTTCAATATGAGAAGTCTCTCTGACCAGTATAAATTGTTTCATTTCGATGCGTAGTATTCGCATTAACTTAGTTCCTTTAGAGTTTAAGTCCTAGATCACACAACATTACAGGTCATACGAGCGACAGATGATGTTTCAGGGTCGTCGGCGGCGCCGGCGCTCGCGTAGCTCCCATGGCGAGGCAAGTGTACGGGCTGCGGCGGCTGATGCCCACCAGGCGGGCTACTTGCTCGCTTGCCGGCTCAGTGACAAACCTTTTTCTGTTGCCCACGCTGACACCTCTCCGACGTCGATGCTGCTAACCTCGGGCTGCGTCCACAAGCAGGCAGGCATGACGGCCCTGCTCAGCGGCAGTGCGTGCTCCAGCTCCAAAAGGGCGATGTCGTAACTTTTCTTCGGTGCGATGTACCTTGGATGGGGTATCTTTTTAATGATCTTCACGTCAATCCTTGGCACCTACGCAAATCAATACTGAATTAATATTTTTGACGTGACAACGTCTTATAATTCGATGGAGCCGGCTGCACGCACGAAAAAACATGACGTATGCGGCGTTACCCCGCTCTGAGGCGTTCCATTTAAGGCTTGAAGTGCAAGCGAGAGCGCAGAACGAGCGACAAAGAGGCACAATCGGCCTCCGCGTTCGGCAGTGTTCGACATCTGTCTCTCTCCTACTTGAGTGAGCGATGCGTCCGCGTGGACAACTGCTATACAATAATACATTTACATGTTTTCGTCAAGTATGAAGTGCAGTGAAATGTGAATGTGGTGTCAATTGTTCATTTATAGCAACGATAATTGCGGCGATAAAGTTAATGATTCTTTCGATATCTGAACATATATTTAATATGTTCAGTGATATATTGTCGAATATTCGTGCTTTTATAATTAAATTAAATAGCATCGGTCCGCTAGTGCAGCGATTGTAGGTTATGCTATAATTGACAAAACTATAACAATAAGTTAACAAAACTATTTCACGATGAGTAAAAAAACAATTGCTTTACTATTCGATCGAAATAATTATCGAGCGTAGCTATGATTTCAAAAAATTAAAACATAAAAAATCTTCCACATATCATAACAACGTGTCTGAAATGACAAATAAAATTAAATTTTCTTTTGAAAAATGAAACCATTCCATCAGTATTTTCTTATGACGTTGTCACGTTCAACTATCATCAGTAAACCGACTTTACAGACAACCGATTTTTTTATAAACTTTATTAGCGCCTCGGTGACACCGAAAGACAGCTTTGCTTTTCTTGGATTCAACTCCCAAGTCGGGCAAAGTGCTTTTCAAATGTTTCAATGCATACCTAGCCGGGATTTTTGACCACCAACCCGCCTTTGGCAAGCATGGTGATTAGGTCAGTATGCATCAGTGGTTGCGTTCGTTGACTTGATTTAGATGATGGAGGCCCTACAGTGGGACAATATATAAGCTAAACTTTACTTTAACTTTTTTATCTTTAATGAGGAAACTTACACTTTTGTAGGATACGCTTAAATGAAGGTGTATTAGGTATTATATACGGTAAGGACGCTCTTCGGCGTGGGTGGGGTGAAGACGCACGCGGAGCGACTTGCAACAGTTAATGACAAGTGCAGTGGCATGCATTAGGAGCACGGCTTGCAACTGGCACCGAAAATACAGGTATCATATCTGTAAATACCTGTATTTTCCATCTCGGTTCCTGGATTCCGATTCTTCAATGAGTACCGGTATAGTACCTCATAAATATCGGTACCTACCACAGAACACAAGAAAGCTTGTGTTTTGTGATACCTACCTACCTGCTACGTTGCCAGTCTGTTATCACGTGATTGCAAACCCCGGTGAAGCTGAAAATGCCGTCTAAGGCAATCAGCAATCTGCGGTCACATGATAAATACCCATGTGCTACGGCCTCGCAAAACGCGTGCAGTTAGCCAATCCAAGTGCCACTCATTTATCAATTTATCAGATACCTGGTACTATATATTGTCGATATAGGTTTTATATATAATATGTATTATGTATTCTATATTGCTGGCACCCGATTTTGTTCAAACATGTTCCTTTGTAATAGTTTTTCTAATGTCACTTTTGACTTGTTATTGTGAGAAAAAATAAAGTGTATGAAGCATTCCTATTTTTATAATTTGGGTTATCTGAGAGCTCACAAGGGGCTATCTTCCGACAGGTTATGGGCCCAGAACCCTAAAAAGTGTACTCATAGCGTTTATGTAAGTGTGATAAAGATTGTGGTAAAATTTTAATTTTCTATCGAAAATTTGGGAGTCGAACTGGCGATGGCTGAAGAGCACGGATCTGCTGGCCTTAGCGGAATTAGGAAACTAAGAGGTACGTCCGACTATCCAGATTGGAAATTTCAAGTTAGAAACTTTCTGGAAAATAAAAATTGGTGGCAGGTCATTGAGAACAATGACGAGAGTACGGTGACAAAGAACGAGGATTCAGACCGTAAAGCCCGTACCACAATCTGCTTGCTGCTGGAACCCGAGTGCTTCACGCACGTATATCATGCCAAAACGGCGAAAGAAGCGTGGCTAAATTTGCAATTGGCTTACGAAGACAAAGGCTGGGGAAGAAGAATCTCGTTACAGCGCGCTCTCTGGCAGTGTAAATTAGAAAATTCTGATTCAATGGAGAGGTACATATCAAAAGTCATATTTATATCGAATCAACTTGCTGATATAGATGCGAAAGTATCGGATGACTGGATTATTTCCATACTGCTGAGTGGATTGACTGTTGAATATGGTCCGATGATCATGGCAATCGATAATAGCGGGCAAGAGATAAAGCTTGAACAAATAAAAGCAAAACTTCTTCAAGAAGCGAATCGTCGACGCACTGATGAAGCTGAAACCAGCGGGAATGCACTTTTCATCAAGAAAAATTACTCCGTTAGACAACAGAAAGATAATCGAGTAATGAAGTGCTATAAATGTCATAAGCCAGGGCATAAGGCTTCTGAATGTAAGAAGAAAGCTCAAGCAATAATTTGCTGTGGAGCTCAGGAATTGAACAGATCTAATAAAGATGGCTGGTACATAGATAGTTGCTGTTCGCACCACATGACTCACGATCAACGACAATTGTTCGAGTACAAGACCGAACAAAGTGGTCTGACGGTAAAAACTGCCAACGGAGAAGAAATGTCAGTACAAGGATCAGGAAAGATACATCTGAAAACCAAAGAAAGGTCAGATACGCTAACAAATGTTCTGCATATTCCGGATTTGACTATGAATCTAATTTCGGTGAGCAAACTTGTTGATAAAGGATTTTCTTTGAATTTCAACAAAGAAGGTTGTTCGATTAAAAACTCAGTGAACGAAACTTTAGCAACCGGCCAAAACGTCAATGGCATTTATAAATTAAAAGAAAATCACAAGTTATCGACTTGCAATCTGACATTGTCACAACAAAATTGGCATAGAAGATTAGCGCATATGAATTCGGATTACATGCGAATTTTGAAGAAATTTGTTACCGGTATGGAAGACATTACAATGTTCTCGAGTGAATCTTGTGTACCGTGCTTAGGTGGAAAAATGAGCAGAAGGCCATTTGCGAAACAAGGTACGAGGGCGAATGAAATTCTAGAGATAATTCACACGGATATTTGCGGACCAATGGAAGCTTCGTTTAGTGGATTTCTGTATATGTTGTTGTTTATCGACGATTACCCGAGGATGACTCACGTATATTTTCTCAAAAATAAAAGCGACACTTTCAACAAGTTTCGGGATTACAAAGTCAGAGTCGAGAAGGAAACAGGCAAGTCGATAAAAATTATTAGATCGGACAACGGAAAGGAGTATTGCAACAACGCTTTCGATAACTTCTTGAAGTTAAATGGCATAAAACACCAGTTGACTGTGGCATACACCTGAGCAAAATGGAGTAGCCGAAAGATCTAATAGAACGATTATAGAGAAAGTCAGAACCATATTGATTGAAGCGAATTTGAACAAGAAATATTGGGCGGAAGTAGTAAAAACGGTGGTTTACTTGAAAAATAGAAGCCCGACTAAAGCAGTCAAGGACTGCGTACCGTTGCAAAAATGGACCGGTGAACCAGTGGATCTAAGCCATCTACGAGTAATTGGATGTGCTGCATATGTTCATATTCCTAAGCAGAAAAGACGAAAGTTGGACACAAAAGTGAAGCCTATGATTTTCGTCGGATATTCTGACGACGTTAAAGGATATCGATTGATAGAGTCAAAATCTGGTAAGGTCACGATAGCCAGAGATGTCAAATTTTTGGAGGATGTTTTTCCTGGTGATAATTTAAATAGAGTCAGTAGTCAGAGTACCAACTTCTTTCCTATCGATTTAAGTTCTTATGTTTATGACAGTCAGGATGAATGGAAAGAATGTGTGGAATCTGGTGTAGGAGAGCATGTACCTGCTGTGACGGATGCATGTGAGCCTGAGGTGGACGTAAGCGAGTCTGTGTTGAATCACGAATCTATAGCTACTGACAAGTCTATTGAAGCTCAAGTACAACAGAGCGATGTTGACAATAGACGATATCCCAGTAGAATTAGAAAGCAAACTGAATTCTTTAATTGTGTGACACATGATATGATTTCAGAGAGCGACCCGTTGACGGTGAAGGAGGTACTGTCGCGACCAGATCGCAACTTATGGTTAAAAGCGATGAATGATGAGTTAGAATCATTGAATGAAAATAAAACGTGGATTCTTGTTGACCCTCCACATGACAAGAAGCCAATACGAAACAAGTGGATTTTTAAGATAAAAAGAGACAGCGATGGTAAGGTGACAAAGTACAAGGCACGTCTGGTAGCGAAAGGCTATACTCAGGTACGTGGATTAGACTACAATGAGACATTCTCACCAGTAGTACGCGGCTCAACCTTACGCTTGTTAATCTCTTTAGCTACTCAATATGATTGGCGTATAAACCACTGGGATGTTACTACTGCGCTTCTATACGGAAGGTTGAATGAGGATATATATATGTTCCAACCTGAAGGTGCTATCATGAAAGGTGAAGAACACAAGGTGTGTAAACTTCAGAAATCTCTCTACGGCCTAAAACAGGCTTCATTAGCGTGGTTCAATGAGTTGAATAAAGAATTGCTCGGTTTAGGTCTAAATCAAAGTCAAATAGAACCCTGTATGTTTACAAAGCGCGATGACGATACGCAAATCACCATATTAATTTATGTTGATGATATATTTGTTTTCACAAATAGTGAACGCGAAATGGACCGCTGTAGAGACGGTTTATCGAAAAGGTTTAAAATCAAAGATCTCGGTTCGGCCAGACATGTGCTAGGGATACGACTGCGAACTTTTGTAAAGGCGCGTTAACATTGTTGATGCAATATAGATTAAGGGCGCGTATTGTCGATATAGGTTTTATATATAATATGTATTATGTATTCTATATTGCTGGCACCCGATTTTGTTCAAACATGTTCCTTTGTAATAGTTTTTCTAATGTCACTTTTGACTTGTTATTGTGAGAAAAAATAGTCATAGTCATAGTCATAGTCATAATATTTATTGCAACATGTTGGTTATTACAGATGGTAAATACATAAAAAATGACCCATAAACATGACCCTGTAAGGGTATGGCAATTTTTAAATTTTATAAGTATAAGATCTAAAAACATAAAAACAAAACATTTTAAGTAACATCAAAAAATTCTTTCATGGTATAATAACATTTTTGTATCAGATATTCCTTCAGTTTTGAGCAAAAGATTTTTTCTGTTTGGATTTCCTGGAACTCTTTCGGTATTTTATTAAATATTTTAATTGACATATGGTAAGTCCCTGAGCTCACCATATGTAGTTTTGTAAGGGGTAAAGCCAGTCTATTTTTGTACCTTAAGTTACGTGGTTGTCGATAAAAATCTTTTGCTTGTGAATACAAATGAATGTTTTGTTTGACAAATTTACATATTTCAAATATATATAATGAGACAAGTGTGAGTACTCTAAGTCTAACAAAATGAGGTCTACATGTTTCCATATTGTCTATATTTGCTAGTAACCTTATACATCGTTTTTGGAGGATAAAAAGCTGATTTACGTGTGCGCTATTTCCCCAAAGGACGATCCCATAGCTCAGCCATGCATTGGCGTAAGCATAATAAGCAGTCATAGCGGCACTTAAATCGGTACATTTTTTTAATTCATATAAAGCGTATGTAAATTTAGAGAGTTTAGCGGCAATTTTTTCTACATGTGTTTTCCAATCAATATTCGTATCTAATTCTAATCCTAATAAGGTGCATGAGTTTTCAAAGTGTATATTATAATTATTATGTGAAATATAAGTATCTATTGGTTGTTTTTGTCTGGGTTTAAACTGCATTAATTTTGTTTTTGATATATTAATTTTTAAATTATGGTCTTCCAACCATTTACTTATATGTTGTAGTGTGCTATGGGACTCTATTTGCAGATCCTGGGCACAGGAACATGGGAATATAATTGAGATGTCATCCGCATACAATATACATTGTTTATCTATGCTTTCAACTATGCTATTAATATATATTAAAAACAGAAGACATCCCAATATACTTCCCTGTGGGATGGAATGTTGTATATCTAATTTGTCAGACCTAACATTATTGATAGTATTCTTTTTATCGTCATAAAACTCTACTTGCACAAATTGCTGACGGTCATTTAAATAGGATTTTAGCCAAGCGTGTGCTGGACCACGTATTCCTATTTCATATAATTTTTTAAGAAGAATTACATGTGACACTCGGTCATATGCCTTACTCATATCTAACATTATTGCTATTGCATAACGATTGGTGTTTATTATATTTAATACTTCGTTCATAAACTTAAAAAGTGCCGTAACGGTTGATTTTTGCTTTCGGAAACCATGCTGACTTTCGTTAAAAATATTGTATTTTTCACAGAAAGACTTGATACGGTTTGCCATAGCAGTTTCAAAAATTTTAGAGAAAGTAGATAAAAGGGCTATTGGTCTAAAATCTGAGGGTTCTTTAGCATTTCTTTTCTTAGGTACAGGTTTAACTAATGTTATTTTTAATAAATCTGGAAAAACTGCTTCAGTGAAAGACTGATTGATTAAAAATGTTATAGGTGTGACAAGTTCTTTCCTACATTGTTTAATTAAAGTGGGTGGGAATTCATCGGAACCATGACTACATTTATTTTTTAGCAACTTTATGATTTTATCCACCTCATTTGTGCTAACAGGAGTCAGATAAATTGAGTTATTTATAACTTGGCAATTTGGTTTATTTTGAGGGTCGTTATTGGTTTTTATGTCTGATCCTACTGAAACAAAGTAATTATTTAATGTGTTTGATATTATATGAGGGTCTTTAACGTCCTGGCTTTGGTTCTTTAAAGTGATGTTTTTATATGTATTTTTATTTATTTTATTTGTAACTTCTTTAATAATTGTCCACATTGTTTTAGTGACATTTTTTGATGTTTTTAGTCTTTTTATGTTTTGGCGTTTTTTAGATAAATTTACAATATTTTTTAACATTTTTACATATTTTTTATAGTAATCATTTAAAACATAGCTATTAGTTTGTAATTTTAGTTCTTTAAGTATACGTTTATTTTTACACGAGACTTTTATGCCCTTAGTTAACCAAGTTTTAAATTTCATTTTTACAAATATTTTTCGTTTTGGAATACACATATCAAGTAGATTAGTCAATTTATCATGAAATGCTTTATAATTTTCGTTAATATTTCTGTTAGATTTGATAATATTTTCCCAATTTATACTTTGGAGTTTCTCTTTGAATACTATAATATTACAATTATTATATTTCCTTTTTTCTTTGTAATGCCCTTGCTTAGTGTTTATACTTACTCCGGGTTTTTTGTATGTAATGGAAATACCTCTATGATCTGAAAACCCATGTTCTTTTACATTAACATGAATACAGTTTGTGTCAAAATTGGTAAAGATTACATCTAAGCCAGTAGCGCTAGTGGGAGTAATTCGAGTAGGTTCATTAATATTTTGATAAAAATTTGCACTTTTAAATAAGTTGATCATATCTTTTGATTGTGTTGTTTTAACAAGAAAATCTACGTTTAAATCTCCACCTATAATTATGTTTTTCTTTACATATTTAGTGCATAAAATATTTAACATTTTTTCTAATTGCGTTTTAACCAAACTTTCTTCTCTCGTATTACTTGGCCAATAAAGTGTATGAAGCATTCCTATTTTTATAATTTGGGTTATCTGAGAGCTCACAAGGGGCTATCTTCCGACACTATATACCGGTATATATTAGTGTAGGTATTAATAAGGTTTTAGTACCTGTATTATATCTGTTTAATACCGGTAATTTTACATTAGATAAGATGAGATAAGATAGTAAATTTATTTGCTAGAAAACAGTAAAATTGGTTGTACATTTTTAATATTTAGTACAATTGTATTCAACCTGCAAGCAGGTGTGCAAAAATTTTAATTATTGTGACAATATTAATACATTTTGTGGTTTAAGAATTCACTAACACTATAAAAGCAATTACTACTCACCGGTAATCAACGGTTAACCTGTATTATTAATACCGGTATCAAATCGTACCGGTACTTTTTTAAAGTCAAAGGTACCGTAAATTTTACTTTTAATTTTGAAAATGAAATGAAATGGAAATAAATTTATTTGGGACAGGAAAGTTCAAACATAAAAATAAAAATGGAAATAAAAAAAACTTTGGAGTTCTAAAACGGTTCCGACTCAGCAAGATGCGAGCCTTGAGGTTAGCGCTGATCTTCCGTCGGAACCGGTTTAAGTGATACTGCGATAGCAACACAACCGTAACATACAAAATAAATAAATAAAAATAAAAATAACAGCTGTACGTAGCTATCAAAAATAGAAGATTAAAAAATTATAGGCTGAATATCCGAAACCCCTTTCTCTTACGGATACAATAAAAAAAACATGAGTGACAACAATGACAATCATTGACAAGACAAAATGGTTCGCATCTCAACCACATCCACAAGAGATGTGAACGCCACTTTATTTAACAATTAATAAAAATAATATTTTTATTAGACCGTTATACAAACGTTACGTCACGTAAACAATGATTTGGATAACAGAATGCTTAAAATACAACAAGGACACATTACTAAACAACTAAAGGAGCCATTACAAGACGCCTCGTAAATGAAACATACATTTGGGACAGACTGATTAGCACAGATTTTCAAGTGCTAATTGCTGTTGCTGCACTGAAGCTAATTTGAATATTTATAAAATACTTCCGCAATTTTCGTAAATTTTATAAATATCAAAGGTACCGGTTATTGATAATACCGGTTTTTCATGCCCTGGTTAGGAGAGGCCTTTTCTACCTTTAAAATATGAGTAAAAACTTACCTTAATGTTCTTATTGCCAAATCTGATTATATCGGATTGTAAACCAAGGTTCCAGTTTGCGCAGTGCGCGGCGGTCACCGCGAACTTGGGGCTGACGAGAAAAGCTGCGCAGAGGAAACTCCACCCAGGTTCGTCTTTATTCTTCGATTTGAAGCCAATGGCGCCCTGTGCAACGAAATAGTAAGTGCCTGTTTTATAGTGTGCACAGCTAGGTACAGTCGAGTTCATTAATATGTATACACTTTTGACAGTTAGTAACCTTTATTTACCTTGTAATAAGAATCAACATCTGTCAAAAGTGTATACATATTATTCAACTTGACTGTACATAACAAAACTCTGAGGAATCGTAGCATGAGATAAAGAAAGATGCCAAAGGTTTTATTAGAGCACAACTTATAGGTATACCTATAGGTAGGTCTTGTAGGTCTTCGATATATCGAAGTAGGGTAATCGGCACTGCAAATAAGAGTAAATTAAAAATTTACACCAACTTGTGTCAGAGTTAACCAAAACTATTTTTTTTTTCTTTTAATCAACGTATTGTTTAAACTAATACTTTATGATCCAAACTCAAAGCTGATTATTTTTTAATGGTTTGTAGGTACCTACTAGGTATATGTTATTAAGTATAACCCGTTTACTCATGAACACTGAGCAGTAAACAAGAATCATTATTGATTCATTAAAAAAATAAACAAAAAATCATGCAACTGCTTTTTAATTTATTTTTTCATTATAAAAATAAGTATAACCGTTTAAAATACTGACCATATAAGGGTGTTCGTTGACCTCGATATCTATAAAAGGAATGGAAAATATCAGCAAAAATACATATTTTGTCTCTTTGAAATGTTATGACACTCTATGTATACCATATTCTTTGAAATAAACGAATTATTATTACTTACATACTGAAGCATGTTTTGTTGTAGTTTATTTCCATTAACAATGTTATTAATAATTCGATGTTCATATATGATATAAATGTAGGTACTTAAACGAATATTCGTTTCTTGAGACATCTCAGCTCTAAAATGGGCTTAAGACGAAAGCTACCGTCCTACGAAGACAGGTTGAGGCATTTTAAAATGGATACCCTTGAGAGTAGACGCACTTTGAATAGCTTTATTGTGCTGTTTAAATTGTTTAATTCCGAATGGTATGCTAGTGAGCTGCTGGCTCAAACTGGGTTTGTAGTTGGAAGATGCCGCACTCAGAAACTGTTTTATGTACCAATAACATCGTACAATGTGACCTATAATGATCCGCTGTATCGCATGTACAGAAATTATAATAAAGTTAGCACTGCAGTGGATATATTCCACCACAGTTTAAAATCATTTATAGCTAGTCTAAAGTCTCACAGTCAGAATGCTTCTTAATTAATAAGTATTAATGTTTTCTTTTATTTTTATTTTTCCGAAAAATTTCTTATTCTTGTATAATTTGTTTTTTAGAATTGTTAGTAGTTTGTGTAACTTAAACATTAACATTTTATTTGAATGCTGTGCACAATAGTCATCGGCTCCAAACTTACATCATGTTTTAAGATAATATTACATTTAAGTATCGTACTTGGTTTGTGAGTTGTTATTGTGTCATAAATAAATAAATAAATATATCCTAAAGGTATTTAACCTTTTCACCGCCCAACTATCCTGCACGCGATGTCCCGCTGTACGCCAACGTATAATTGTATTTTAATAAAGTAGGTACAAAGAAGAACTTCTATAGAAGTGCTGGCGTGGGCGGCACGAAAATCTCGAACTTCTATAGAAGTTGTTGGCGGTAAAAAGGTAAAGGTATTAGAGGTGACAGGTCTTAGCACATACCTTGGGCCGTCGAGCATTTTTCCAAGTTCTTCCTTTCCCAGTTGTACGTACGGCACACTGAAAGAGAAAGAGTTCTATATTATATTATTATTATATTTCCAACTAGCAAGCGCGTACGTGCGAAGCTCAGCTATTCACGGTGGTTCTTTAATACTAGTAAGAAGTAATATATAATATAAAGATCGCAACGATATTGTAGACCTGTCAGTGGAGCGTAATATTGAGCTATCACGTGTGGAGTTTAATAGCTTTGTAATAGTGTGTGTATACCGACCCCCATCGGGCAATTTCGGTATTTTCGAATCTGTAATAGAGGACGTACTAAGAAAATTAAAATTAAAAAATAAATTTGTTTTTGTATGTGGCGATTTTAATATAAATATTCTAGAAAGCACTTCAATGAGTGTTCGTCTTGTTGCCTTGTTTAAATGTTTTAATCCAATTAATTTATTTCTCGAACCCACTAGAATAACTTCACATTCAGCCACTTGTCCTGATAATATTTTTACAGACTATGACCCTGTATCTAAGTCAGTCATTAGTAAGCTTACGTCTGACCATTGCGGTTTGAAGGTGACCTAAGATTTTAATATTAAGGATGAGCCAAAAATAGTGAACTGTAAACCGGGTACAAAGGAGCGAGTGGAGTGTTTTAAAAATAATTATAGCGTGTAAAGTTAATGCATTGCCGTTTGTACAAGATGATCCAGATGTATTATATACTAATCTTTTTAACTTCATAAAGACTGAATACGACCAAGTGTTTACACAAAAAACAATAAAAATTACTCATAAACTTAAGTTTTGTGACTGGGCCACGACTGGTATAACTAAAAGTAGAAATAAATTGTATGAGTTAATGAGTTAATTGTATAACCAAAATTATATTTTTACGGAATATGTAAGAAAGTATTCGAAAACGTTTAAAAGAGTGTGCATTAGCTAAATCTAATTACCTACATTAAAGATAAAATAAAAAAGTCTAACAATAAAATTAAAGCTACTTGGGACATTATAAACCGTGAAACAGGTAAATTAAAACCACGGGATAATACTTTCACTATAAAAGTAAACGACAAACTTGTGAATTCAGATTTGCAAATTGCAAATATTTTTGATGATTATTTTGTAAATGTTCCTGTGCTAACAACCTCAAATTTAGATTCATCACCAGAAGCTGCACAAACATTACTCCAAAAATATGTACCAAAATGTAATGTTTCTTTTCAATTTAAATATATTGATTCTTTAGATATTATAAAAAACATTTAAATCACTGAAAATGAAGAACACAAGTGATTTGTGGGGCATCTCTATAAAAGTAATTAAGAATAATATATATTCTATTGCACCTAATCTTGCTGAAATTTTTAATAACTGTGTGAATAAAGGTATCTTTCCCGATCTTATGAAGTTTAGTAAAGTCATACCTTTGTTCAAATTAGGAAACAAAGAAGACCCCAGTAAGTAACTATCGGCACATTTCAATACTACTAGCTCTAAGTAAAATTTATGAAAAAGTTATATTGGAAAAGTTGATATCGTATTTTAACATAAACAACCTTTTCCATAGTAAACAAAATGGATTTACAAAGGTTCTTTCTACTACTGATGCAGGTGTTGCTCTAATAAAACATATATTTGATGCCTGAGAGAAGTCTCAAAACGCTTTAGTCTTAACACACACTTCAATATTGTAGTTAATTTTTAAAAATAATTTTTAGTTTTAATTTGAAGGAAAAAAAACAGTTTTTTTATGGTACGCGGGGCACAAACGCTCCGTATGAGAATTATTGTTTGTTACACCATAAAAACTACAAATTATTTTAAAAAAAGGAACTACAATTGAAGGATTGGAACACATATTGAAGTGTGTGTTAAGACAAATCTGCTAAGAAAATTTAGATGCTTAAATCGGTCTGGTTAGCCTGTAAAATGCAAATCTATGTTTTAAAAGAGGTTAAGTAGGTACTTTGATATTTTTTTCTCTGTTATAAAAGTTGACAAATCGTGTTTCTGCAACTAGCAAAATGAAGTCAATTAAATGAAAAATCATGTCATCTATTATCACTTTCATATGTTTTGTAATTGTTAGGAAAAATCATGATCCCCGCCACGTAAATTTCCAATGCGTCGCCTTAAATGAAAAACCTACATGTCTAATAGTATTAAACACACTAATGAAACATAACATAATTAACTACATTAAAGAAAAATAAAGAAAAAATAATAATAAGATAACTAAAGACAAAATAAAACCTTTAAATAAAAAATGGCCTCCAGCTGTGGGCTCATGGGAACGGTCCCAAAAATGCTGGCAACATTACCTCTTTGGATTGCCAAGCTAATACATTGGCAGAGGTAACTGCCAGCCTTCTTGTCACCGGAGACTTCAATAAGGCGAGCACTCAACTCTTTAACAAGCTGCTTGGCCTCCGGCCCCCATGGACCCAATGTCTCCACCGCAAACGGAACAAATAAATAATTTGGATCCAGGTTTGCGTATTTGTGCGTTGCTAATATTACACAACTACATTACTCACAAGTCTAATTGCTTAACACTGCACAACACAGAGAATAACATTTTCTTTTGTGAATGTGAAATTCATCGGATTCATTCTCACTTTCTCGACTGGCATCATCGTCGTTAGTTATCGTCACTATCCTCGGCGACAAGATCAAATTTAAAGAATCTGGAGGCACGGCAGTGTCTCCGGCCCCGCCAAGTCGAGCAAAAAAGCGGCACGGCCGTACCATCCTTTTCTCGAAACAGTTCAGGCCATTTTCGACCTCCTATAACTTCGTTATGGATAAAACTAGAAGCCTAAATTTTCAGTTACCAAGCAGGCACTTTATAAACACGGTATATTTCAAATTTCATTCAATTTGAACCAGCAGTTTAAGAATTATAACTATTCAAAGTTTCTTATATTTGTCACTCACCGCTCACTCACTCATTTACTGACTGACCGATCATCAAAACTCTAAGGCACTTCTTTCAAACATAGAAGTTCAAATTTAGAATACAATTAGTGTTCAGTGTATAAATCAAGGAAAAACTAAAATATTTTGCAATTTCGGTCCAGTTTTCTAGATACACCAACTGCATAAATAACATAATAATGTAATCCGATGTAAATATATAGGATTACAAAGTTACATTTGCAGTTAATGAATCAGTGTACCTAGATGTTACCGGAAAGGAAAAAAGTAGGAGTATCTACAAAAAGAAATGAGATGCCACCAAAACAAACTTGTAAAAAAAACCAAGTGTCGCAACTCAATTCTTCTGTAAAAAGTAGTGAGATCTATGTAATAGACCAAGTCGGTTAATTTATTCAGTCCCTTCTTAAGGGACCTTCTGTCTTAAGTTATTACGAAGAAATGATAGATTATAGTTTAGCTAATTATAGCTAACCTATAATAACATTTGAACATTACAATTAGTATTATTTTTATTTATTTTTTTACATATTAATTTACATTTTTAAATATTTTCTAAAAAACAAAACAAACATTTAAAAATGTAAAAAATAGGGGTCCACCGGCATCGGGACCAGGGTCCAAACTACCGGTGATTAGGGCTCCAGAGACAGGAACCTCCTCACAATGCGTGCCGTATCGAGGAGAACTGCCTTCTGAATCAGGCCCTTGATCCAGCCGCCTAACGAGAGCCTCATGAGATGTTGATCGAGGCTCTTGGACATCAGGCCGTTGGCCGTAACAACAATCGGCACGAAGACAGCCGAGTCCACATTCTACATGTCGACAACCTCATGTGCTAAGTCGAGATATTTGATTTGTTTCTCTTTCTCAGCTTTCACGAGGTTCTCGTCATGGGGAATGGTGATATCGACAATCATCGTGCGGCGCGCTAATCGATCTATTTTATATATTATTATTTTTATTATTATTAACTATAGTTTTAACTTTGTTTTTTTCTTAGACAGGTATTAACTACTAGGATACTAGTACTGTATGACATTGTAAAAAATTAAACTGGTAAATTATGTTTTTGCAGACTTAAATATTTTATTTAGTTATTTTTTATTTTTTTGTGTTTTTTTACATGTTGTGATGACAATACTGTACTATACTTTACATTTTGTGTTTTTATTTTTGATGTAAAGTGTCCTTTTATGATAGGGCATTTTCCAATATTTATGACGCTGTAAGGGAGAAAAGAGCTGGACACTTGCTGAGTTTCTTGCCGGTTCTTCTCAGTACAAGATCTCCCGCCCAGAGTAGATAGACTTACAAACTGATGGCATAAAATGACGTTCATAAGAGCTATTTGTAGCCTAAACTGAATAAATGATTTTGAATTTTGAGTTTTGAACAACATCTTATAGTGACCATTTCAGTATTAAAAAATCTTTTATGTTTTAAATAAATAGATTTCTAACTTGAATCCGCATCTTTTGACATAATTACCATGACGATCGGTCAATAATCATAGAAGATCACTTTTTATATACGGAAATACCCGTTTTTGTACAATACCAAATCTAAAGGGTCTCAATTATTAACCGATTTTAAATCTTTTTCGCTGTTTTGTAGCTAAACTGATGACTACCCTAGGACCCTTTTTTAAATTTTCATAGGTTGGTTTTTTTCGAAATATTTACAATTAAGTAAACAAACACCCCCCAAAAAATGTGACATTTTTAAATTCCAAAAAAAGCTACCAATCGGTTTTTAAAATTCAGATTAATTGATAAATTCCTCAACTCTTGGTACTATTCCCATCTAGATCCTCCTAAAATCCTCGAAGCTATGGCCAAAAATACGTCTCAGACGATTTGCATCTGATAACCATTTTCAATGGTAAAAAACATTAATGAGGCTACGTCTTCATAATTAACAAAGAAATTTAAACGGGGATTAACGCAAACTAATTAGTACAAGGTTTCATACCTTCTTTATACCCGACGTTTCGACCGAGTTACAACGGCCGTGGTCACGGGCTGACTGCTGTCGCGATAAGAAGGTATGAAACCTTTTACTAATTAGTTTGCGTTAATCCCCGTTTCAAAATTTCTTTGTTATTTTAAAGATTTAGCCTCATAATGTTTTTTTACAATACAATAGTAGGTTTTTGTTAAAATTGTGTACAATAATTATGCAATTTTGATAATAATATTATTAATATTTTCCTTGCTTATAATACTTTGAGCACCATCTAGCGTAACCATTGGTAAAGAACAGGCAGCACCAAGGTAGCACACCTTTACCAAGATAACTAAAACACAGAAGAGATAATAAACTACATCGTAGAGCGATCGTAGCCGTGGTCGTAGCAGTGATCGTAGCAACAGACACGTAGCCAACCTGCAAATTCAAAATCGAGCAAATAAGCAGCAGAGTATATTTGCAATTGTAAATAAATACGTATGAGCAGCACCCTCTGCTTATTGCTTTGTGTTACCAGCCCTTTCTTTTCCAGGGAGCTTTGTGCAGATTCGAAAGGGTGTTCGTTCCCCGCCGTCATCATAGATGTCACTGATGCTATCCTGAATCGCGCTATCGTTTCGTCTTCAGCGTCCTATATAACTCTCGACCAGTCATTCTGATTATGCAATATGTACGTATAATACATAATACAATTATCACAATTCTATTTCATGTATTTTTGGAAGTGGAACCTTGCTAGCGCAAGAGTAATCTACTTTAATCAAATATAAAAATATAATATGTAATCCTACTAATATTATAAACGCGAAAGTTTGTTAGTATGGATGGATGTTTGTTACTCTTTCACGTAAAAACTACTGACTGGATTTGGATAAAATTAGCATACAGATAGTTTATAACCTGGATTAACACATAGGATACTTTTTATCCCGATATTCTCACGGAAACGGGAACCACGCGGGTGAAACCGCGAGCGGCCGCTAGTCAAATAATAAAATATAATATGTAATATCTAATAATCTCTCAATAATTAATTGAAATAGGGTAATGGCACCAGTTTTCGACGCTTTAAGCCCAGAATTCGACACGATTGTCATCGCCTAAAAATAATATAGATTTTTATTGAAATTGTAAATTGTACGGATGCCAGCCAGGGAGCAGGTGGTCTGTGTTCAATCGTCGCCAAGCACTAAAACCAGTTGCTGACCCTATTTTTAACGATAAAAGGAAAAAACTGTCGGTCAATGGTTCCTGTTGAACACGGTGCCACTACCCTGCTTACTTGAAGTTTTAAGAAACAATAGCAGGTGTAAAATTTAATGAAATAAATCAACATATTTTGTATTAGCCCTCAGAAACTATTTGGTGTCTGTTGACAATTTAAACAAAGAAAAAGGAGTGGTTTTATATAAATCTTAGAGGGCAAGTTTTGTAAACATTACTAACTATGAACATACATAAATATAAAAAATTCGATCATCGAATCCATTTCAAAACCTGTTAAAGAGAAAGCAGTTTGTGTTACATTGGTACTTGCCACTTCTTTAGTACCTTCATTCACCGGGAATTTGAATTACCGGGTTAAATTGAAAATGCTCTGTTTACTTGCATATAATTTGCAGTAAGGTACTGACTTAACTTTGTAGGGATAATTCTATTATGCACTTAGTGTGTAATAAGGCTCATTTTACGAGATAGTGTGTTGAAAATATAAATATGTTACTTTGTTCACTCAGCCTCCGGCCTGGGGCACTGAAATCAGGCGTCGGCGCCGTGGCACACGCATTATCCTGCAACAACAAAATTAAAATTGTAAATTAATAAAAACATATTAGCTTCTATAACTTAAAATACTTTTGCATTAAATGACATTTTTTTTTCTCAAATATGACTGTAGGTTTTGCAGGAAATTTGAATGAAACTTTAAACAAGCATACTTATATATTGTCAGCTAGTGGGATGTATATTTCCATTACATTTTAAACTTTATTTGATTGAAATCAGATTGAGAACTAAACTGAAATATTCAAACAAGTTTCTGCCTGTTAAAGGGCTTTGTAGATCAGCTGACGTGGCGGAGCTGGATGCTAGCGTGGCGCAAGCGACCCTGACCCTGTCGTGCTTACTAATGTGAAATCATTCGAGAGTCCCTACACAGAACACCTTCAGCAATCATCTACGTAATAAAAACTGTAGGGCTGTTTAGCATGCGGCCTGCTACTAGTACAAGTGTGACTGAATATTGCGCTTCGCTCAGTCATAATATAAAATGAGGATATCCAAAAGGCAAACTTTTTTTATTTATTTTTTATTTTAGTGGAGTTCACATCTCTTGATGTTGAGATGTATTTTGCCAACTACAACTTTTATTGGTCATTTCGTTCGGAGAATGTTCGGTTAAAATAATTTTGTTTGGTTTTAAGTAAATAAATAAATAAATATGGTGGTTGGAAACTAAGCTATTAACTAACTAATTAGCTTGCTAAGGACAGCACAGGACACAGACATAAAAAGAGGATGCTAAAGGGTAGGAGAGAAGTTATAGATGTAATGACCAGGAAAAATATATAAATTATATAACAACTTAATACACACGATGACGGATGGTCAATGTGACTTTTACATCACAAGGATTTAGGTGAAATCTAGAAGCACGCAGGGGTGCAGTGTCGAACGTCTATGCAGCAAGCATGGCTGTCGTCCGTCAATATCTATGGTAATTTGGTAAGGCATGGCACACGGGATTAGCGTCGCAGTGAAGCGCGTCTCTTTGTGAGGGAAGGGCGTTGGTCATTCAGCACTAGTCGACACTCAGAATAATAAGAGTCACCACGCATCGATGCCGATGTCGTTTTGACGGACGGCAACGCGCACTGCTGCACGTCACTATGGCTTTCGCATTGACGCAGCCGCATACATAAAGCTGTAGATCTACAGCTCTATAGCCGCATGGCGCTCCGACATCCGTCATCGTGAGTGATCGCCAAAGCGCCCACTGTCAGATAAAGCCTTCATGTAGGGACTTACTCACCTCTGCTATGATGACTTTTATCAGTGACACTGCAACAAAGGCAAAACGGCAAAAATCAGTAATAGTTTTTATACCATGTTACATTTTGACCAAATAACATTTACAAAATCTAAATTATAGTATACCCTACTAAAAACACACAAACGGGACAGCGAAAAAAGCTTGTAACTTCGTGAGTTTTCAAGATATTATTTTAATTTTTTTTGTACTGATTCTTTAAATGAAAATATTTGACCCGTATTTCGGTTTTCGTATAAACTAAAAATAAGGTTGTATATACTTAGTTGTTTTTTCAAATTGTAATTTGTTCGCAACAAAATTGCGTAAAATTTTATGTAAATAATCATTTCATTCATTCAATCATAAAATACATTATAATTATACATAATTATTAAACATGCATATTGCATAATATAAATGCTTGATTATTTACTTAAAATTTTGGAAACCTGAAACCTGGAACGAGTAGCATTCCACTACGACCCGGAAATATTTTATTGTGCCGTAACAATTGGGGAAATGACAACCATTTGTCAATATTGTAAAGCGTTAAAATACAGCGGTGAATCTACTAGATTATGTTGTGTTGGTGGTAAAGTAAATTGCCACAATTATTAATTTATTAAAAACAATAATTATGGTATACTACCTTAAAAGTAGACATGAAATTTTCCTGTACAATATGCGTTGCACCAAACGACGCACAGTATGATACGAGACCCGATTTAGTGACATGTTATTTTTACCTTAAAATATGATATTCTAAACGAATATAAATGCAGAAGTAGAACTCCCATGCGTTAGTTGTGCCTTGTTTTTAAGATATACATTTTAAAAAATTGTTAAAATTTTATTAATAATAAGTACTTATACATATACATACACATACATACACATACATACATACATACATACATACATACATACATACATACTGTTCGTGCATCATCGAGACCGCTCGGGCGCCGCCGCCGCCGGGGGTTCCCGTGCGAACTTCGGACGATTGCCGGAGGCGCCGGGCGCCACACTTCACACCAGCAGAGACACTTCGCCACGGATCACGGACGACACCAGACGCGCGCGCGACATTATAATAATACATTATACCAGTTATACAGTCCACTTCTCTCTCTCATTTAAAGTCCTTTAGTTAGGACCCTAACAAATGGTCCTTCGAGCCGGAGCTTACTACATAGTAAAATAGGGTGTTTGACATTGTAGTCATAATGTGAGTTGTCTAATCTCCCGCCCACGCGAATTATGTTGTCATTGTCTAGGAAGGGACTTAACGATATGATTCTATTTTTACGAGGTAAGGATTTTCCAGACTTAAGTAATAAATATTCCTCAGGAAACATATTAGTTTGAGCATGATGTATAATAAAATTAAATGAATTACTAAGCTCTTCACTAGTTAAGGACCCAAATCCGTTTTATTTTTTAACGAACGTTTGACTTCGAATTCGTCGGTTCAAAATCGCCGTGTCACTGCGTGTCATCTCTTCTACTATCGCGGGAAGTCGCCTTACAAGTTGGAAGATAAGGAAAGCTGATCACGGAACGAACGCAAGAAGGATTCCCGAAGTCTTCAAGAACTTAGCTGCATATTTTATCTGAGTCATCGCTTCGCGGGAGAAATCAGGTTACCTTGTGGATAACGACAGAGGTTTTGTGAGTTTGTTCCAATCATTTCCTATTTTCAACCCTTTTCAAAGTACGTTTTTTTTCCAAAACATTTTTTTTTGTGTCACTACCTTCGCTAATATTTGAGTCGAATTTTAGTGGTCATCATCATCATTTTCACAATTTGTATTGCACATTTGAACCATCCACACGATTGCCTGCGCTTAGCTTTTCGCTTGACTTGTTTACCGTTAGCCCGGTACACGACAGCTGACTGAGTAGGTCAAGGTCGCTCGAACGCACGTCAGCAATCGATTGCAATTTTGTGCATACTATATTTCATTTCTTTTTAGTATAGTTCCTTTGCTACATTAATTCTTTATTTTTTTGTCTTTTCATTAACGATTAGCGATGTCTGTTGAGGAGACTTTAATTCGCAAGCGTAGTGCTATGAAAGCAAAGCTTACAAACTTCAGCACTCACCTAGATACCATCAATAGCCGCCAGGAACTTTCCAATTTGCAACGCATCGAATTGGAAGGTCGGTTAAGTAAATTTGACGCCTTATACGACGAATTTGACAATTTACAGTTGGAGATCGAAATACTATCGGGCAAGCCGGAGGACGCGTACGCTGAGCGGGCCAAGTTCGAAGAGCGTTATCATGCGCTCGCAGCACAGGCACGCAG
The DNA here is from genome assembly GCA_947562085.1 of Eudonia lacustrata. Lineage (NCBI taxonomy): Eukaryota > Metazoa > Arthropoda > Insecta > Lepidoptera > Crambidae > Eudonia > Eudonia lacustrata. The sequence continues at coordinate 61,396,767 of OX387339.1, read as the reverse complement.
CTTGCTGGCGTCTGCCAGCGGCAGCGACTACGGGTCTGTGGCGGGCTCGGCGGCAGGAAAAAACACAGGTGCATCGCAACATGCTTTTATACGCTTACCTAAAATAGATTTGCCTCATTTTGATGGTGGTTATCAGTACTGGCTTGAGTTTAGAGACACCTTTTCCTCACTAATCCACAGTAGCAGCTGCATAGACAACATCAGCAAATTCCATTACCTTCGTGCGTCGCTAAAAGGCAACGCACAAGAAATTATAAAAAACATTGATTTTAAAGGCGACAACTACGAAATGGCATGGAATTTGTTGTGTGAACGCTATAACAACAGTAGGCTTTTAGTAAACAATCATGTGCAGGCGTTGTTCAATGTTGAGCGTGTTACTAACGAATGCAGTGTTTCGTTGCGTCGTCTTATTGACACAATAAATAAAAATATTCGTGCACTAAAAACATTGAACGAGCCCACAGAGTATTGGGACACGCTTATAGTATATATGATGTCAAGTAAATTAGATTCCGTTACTAGTAGAAATTGGGAAGAACACCGCAATACATTGTCTAAATCACCAACATTATCTCAATTTTGCATGTTCATTAGTAATAAAGCTGATTTGTTAGAAACGATAGAAAATCAAAACTTAGATAGATTAGTAGTAAACAAAGTAGAAAATAAACCTAGAACTTTTATTGTAGCAAGAAGTAATAGTAGTGAAAATCAAAATAATAATAAAAATCAAAAATCTAATATTCAAACCTATAATAATAAAATTATTTGTCCCTTATGTTCTAAAAATCATTTTTTGTACACTTGTGAAAATTTTCGAAGTTTGCCAATAGAAACACGCATTAACAAAACAAAAGAATATAAAGTGTGTTTTAATTGTTTACGCCCTGGTCATTTAACAAAACAATGTAGATTGTCGCATTGTAAATATTGTAAAGCCAAACACAATACGCTTTTGCATGTTGAGCAGTCTAGGCCAGCCAACTTTCAAGACCCAATGCCTAGCAGTTCTAATAGTGTTGCCCTACCTGTTGACATATGTGGAGTTGCCCCTTTACCTATTAGCACTCCAGATAGTGTCGTCTTATCAAGTGACACTTCTTTACAACAAAATACTGCTTCGCACATTTTACTTTCCACAGCGCTGGTGACAGTGGTCAGCGGCAGCGGGGAGAGATTCGACGCCCGAGTACTGCTGGATAACGGTAGCACAGCCAATTTTATAACTCAGACGCTTTGCAATAAGCTGCGATTGCCTCGGCGTAGCACTAGCTCCACTATCACAGGTATAAACAACCAAACCTCAATTAGTACACAGTCTTGTAACCTTTGTATTGAGTCTCGCACCGGTGATTATAAAACACAAATTAATTGTTTTATCTTGCGGGAGATTACTAAATTCTTGCCGTGTAATTTAGTAAATGTAAATAGCATACCCATACCGACAGACATACATCTAGCTGACCCTTCTTTTCATGTTCCGTCAGTAATTGACATTTTAGTTGGCGCTGAGGTATTTTGGGATGTCCTAGGTGCTACATCTATTAACCTAGGTAAGAATAAGCCTAAACTATTCGAAACCAAGTTCGGGTGGATTGTGTCAGGCCCTGTGGCTCTTCCATCACATCCTCCCACGTCTAAGCAATCACACTACTGTAACAAGGCCATAATGACTGATCTGCATACCAACTTAGAAAAGTTCTGGGAACTTGACTCAGTCTCTTCTAAACATTCCTTGTCTCAGGAGGAAAGAGCTTGTGAAAAAAGCTTTCGTCTTCATACTACTCGGGACGATAGTGGTCGTTTTGTGGTGACTATCCCACTGAAAGACAAACCGAGTGTCTTAGGCGATTCCTTTGAGATGGCTAAACGTCGTTTCATGTCTTTAGAACGTCGTTTTCTGCGTGACAACGTTTTTAAAGAACGGTACTTAACCTTTATGGAAGAGTACGAGCGTTTGGGTCACATGACAGAAAACAGCACGACTAGGAACCTGCACTCTGAGGGACAGGTGGAGTATTTTTTACCTCACCATGGTGTCGTTAGGGAGTCGAGCTCTACGACTAAGCTTCGTGTTGTCTTTGACGCTTCAGCCGTAACAACATCTGGATTATCCTTCAACGATATCCAAATGGTAGGTCCTACTGTTCAGGATGACCTCTTTTCAATACTCCTCCGTCTTCGACAACATAAGTACATCATTTCGGCTGATGTTGAGAAAATGTATAGAGCCATTTTAATTATACCACCTCAACGTTGTTTACAACAAATTATCTTTCGGGCTGATCCTAAATTACCGTTGAAAACCTACAGTTTAAATACCGTCACCTATGGTACTGCATCTGCTCCTTATTTGGCAACAAAGTGTTTGGTCAGTCTTTCAGCGGCTGCCACTTCCAAAAGGGTGAAAGACTCTATCGAGAGAGATTTTTATGTAGACGACTACATTAGCGGTAGCAGCTCTATACAAGAGACGATAGAGTTAGGTAGAGAAGTTAGCTCGATCTTGGCTTCAGCTCACTTTAATCTTCGCAAATGGAAGTCGAACAGTCCGCAGGTGATGACACAAATTACTGGTGAGCCTATAGATTCCGTTAATTTAAACCTCGACAGGAATGTATCATCCAAAACGCTAGGGTTACACTGGAAGTGTGAGTCTGATAGTCTAGTTTTTTCTATCGACATAGACACCAGCGGCCCGATAACAAAGCGTCACATTTTATCGGTAATTAGCCAAATTTTTGATCCCCTTGGTCTGGTGGGACCTTGTATTGTAGAGGCTAAAATCGTCATGCAAAGGCTGTGGATAGCAAGGTGTGACTGGGACGAGCAAGTTCCAGAAGACATCCTTACTCCTTGGCGCTCCTTTGCAAATACCCTGCCATATATAAACACAATAAAAATACCAAGGTGGGTTCTTAGCGATGACGCGATCACACATGAACTTCATGTCTTCGTAGACGCATCTGAACGAGCCTACGGTGCATGTGTGTACGTAAGAACGATAAGTTCCGATGATTTGGTTACAGTTCGTCTTTTAACATCAAAAAATCGCGTAGCACCGATTAAACCAACGACTATACCCAGGTTAGAGCTGTGCGGGGCTCTGTTAGGAACAAGACTGTGTGTTAAGGTTCTGAATTCTCTTACCCTGTCGATAAGTAAATGTAACTTTTGGTGCGATTCGACCATAGTGTTGGGTTGGCTATCTATGGCACCAAACACTTTAAAGCCTTTTGTAAGAAATCGTGTCGACGAAATCCAAGAGAGCACAGCACAACATACGTGGAGCTACGTGCCGTCGAAGGACAACCCGGCAGATCTGGTTTCGCGCGGGCTGAAGGCTGACCTTATCAGCGAAAGTTCTTTGTGGTGGTCAGGACCCCAATTTTTGTTAAAAGACAAAGAATGTTGGCCACAAATGCCAAATGGATCTGTGAAACAGGATCTACCTGAACTTTCATCAGGTTATTTAATTGATCATCATTCATATCATTTAAACAATTTAAATAATAGCCATTCATTTATAAATAAGTTAATCAATAAATTTTCCAATTTTAATAAGTTACAAAGAGTTACAGCTTATATACATAGATTAATACACAACTTAAAAAATAAACAAAATAAAACGAATGGGTCCTTAACTAGTGAAGAGCTTAGTAATTCATTTAATTTTATTATACATCATGCTCAAACTAATATGTTTCCTGAGGAATATTTATTACTTAAGTCTGGAAAATCCTTACCTCGTAAAAATAGAATCATATCGTTAAGTCCCTTCCTAGACAATGACAACATAATTCGCGTGGGCGGGAGATTAGACAACTCACATTATGACTACAATGTCAAACACCCTATTTTACTATGTAGTAAGCATTTCATAACAAAATTAATATTTCTAAAATTTCATAAAGATTTGTTACATGCTGGACCACAACTACTTTTAGCAAACATACGACAAAGCTTTTGGCCATTAGGTGGCAGAAATCTATCCAAAGGCACAGTAAAAAGATGTATCAAATGTTTTAAGCACAAGTGTCAAAATATACAACCCATAATGGGTCAGCTACCTATTTCAAGAACTCAACTAGAGTTCCCGTTTTTAAACTGTAGTGTCGACTACGCTGGGCCAGTTTTGATAGCCGACCGAAAAGGGCGAGGATGTAGGCTTATAAAATCATACCTGTGCATTTTCGTTTGCCTTGCAGTTAAGGCTGTTCACATCGAGCTCGTTACAGACCTGAGTAAACAGGCGTACATGGCCGCATTAAATCGCTTTGTTGCTCGTCGTGGCAAGCCCCAAAGTATTTTGTCCGATAACGGGACCAACTTCGTCGGTACTTGTAATGAGTTGCAACGATTCCTACAGGAATCAAATATTTCATACGACGTCGCTCAACAAGGCATCAAGTTTACTTTCGCCCCTCCATACTCTCCTCACTTCAACGGCATAGCTGAAGCCGCCGTCCGTTCAACTAAGCATCACTTGAAACGGTTACTACAGTTAACGAATTTTACATATGAGGAACTCATTACATGTTTGGCTCAAATAGAAGCTGTATTAAACTCACGTCCTATCACCCCACTTTCCTCTGATCCTCTAGACTTGACAGCCCTCACTCCTTCTCACTTTTTGATTGGACGCTCGCTTACCTCTGTTCCGCATCCGCAGGTACTTGACATCAACATCAGCAGACTCCAGCGCTACCAGAGAGTACAACACATAAAGCAACATTTTTGGCAACGCTTCCAAATCGAGTATGTCTCTCTGCTCCAGCAAAAAACGAAATGGAGTACTTCCGCAGAGCAACTGGCAGTCGGAACACTCGTCCTAATCAAGGAGAAAGGGCAGCCGCCGTTGCTCTGGCCTTTGGGGCGAGTCACCAAGGTTTTCCCAGGCAGCGACGGGACTACGCGCGTGGCCGAGCTGAAGACCAAGAGGGGGATACTGCTTCGGGCTTTTAATAATATTTGCCCTCTTCCTCTCAGTTGAATCCTTCAAGCTGGGGCGGGAGGATGTTCGTGCATCATCGAGACCGCTCGGGCGCCGCCGCCGCCGGGGGTTCCCGTGCGAACTTCGGACGATTGCCGGAGGCGCCGGGCGCCACACTTCACACCAGCAGAGACACTTCGCCACGGATCACGGACGACACCAGACGCGCGCGCGACATTATAATAATACATTATACCAGTTATACAGTCCACTTCTCTCTCTCATTTAAAGTCCTTTAGTTAGGACCCTAACACATACATACCTACATATACGAAAAACATAACCCTCCTTCTAACGCAGTCGGGTAAAAAGCCAATGTGTTACAAAAATTCCACGAGCGGGATTCGAACCCGCACCCCATGACACGCCGGGTCAGGTGCACTACCTATTGCCACGATAGCATAGTAATGGTTTCAAATAAACGCTGGAGATTGATTGCTTGACATTGATTGCTTTACATTGAGAACAATAGTCCCCTTTCAATCTATACTAATATTACAAGAGGAAAGCTTTGTATTTTTCTATGTATGTTTGTAACGAATAACCTCAAAAACTACTGGACCGTTTTAAAAAATTCTTTCACCACTAGAATGCTACATTAGCGTTGAGTAACATAGGGTATATTAAAAAAAAAATGTCTACCCTTGCGAAGCAGGGACGGGCCGCTAGTCAATTATAAAATCGTGTAAATACATTTAGCTAGATAGCTTATATGGGAACAAACAATTTTATCCTAGACAGGCATCGAGCTTTAGTACCCAATACAAATAAAAAACAACTTCACGACGACGGACGCAATCAGCTTCAAAACAAGTTAGCAACCACAGCAACAACTTCAATAACAAACATCCTCGTAATCTCGCATCAAGTTACCTAAGGAAAATAATAAACTAAGAATCTGGTTTGACAACATGAATCGCATCAACGACCGACGTTGACATTTATTATAATCTTGACTTGAACACTATTCTTGATTCTTTTTAATCCTACAATAACCTTCTGCCACGGCCGTTGTAACTCGGTCGAAACGTCGGGCATAAAGAAGGTATGAAACCATAGTTTGCGTTAGGAGGCCTATCACAAAATGCGCGCGCTCGCGCTTTCTCAGTAGGTACTACGAGGACAAGCGGCCGACGCATCAAAAAAGTGGCATTTTGTGCATTTATTTGATGTTTAATAATTTTTTATCGTTCAAAAAAAGTATATAATTTGAAATCTTATAAACTAACGTTAATTCTGGTGTACATTTTACTTAATAATATTAATGGAGCAAGGAGATATTTACAGCTAATTCTGAACGTTTTATGGCTTTGAATGGGATTTTTTTTGTAGAAATTCCATTCATATTTTGAAATTCCGAGGCCGTTAAGAACTTAACCACTATATAAAAGATATTATTATATATTTTTAATTTCGTTTGCTTAGTACAGTAGTTCAATCCATGAGCTCGAAAATTGCCGTCAGCTTATTTAATTAAAAACTAGCTTCGGCATTTTGGATATAATAATTTTAGATATAAATAGATAAGGGAAAATTTGCAGAAAATTTGCAGAAAATTTGCAGAATGTCTAAGGGTTTCAGTTTCTCTAAACAAGAACGCCGAAATTGGGCATTTTATGCAAAAATCACGGTCAAAATGTAATAGGGTTTATGTGAAACCTAGAACACAGGGGTGGTGCAGTGACGTACGTCTACGAAATGTCAATGTAATGCCGATATGTAGGTAACTCACCTGTAAGACCAGCAAATAGCAATACGCTCTTCATATTTTCGTTTTCCTTAAAGGCCACAAATGAATAACTAACAGATGTAGAGACGGCGAGGTCTCAGCCCCGACTGAGCACATTTAGACTTGACTTCTATTAATATACGTGTAAATCCATCAGTGGCAGTGTGACACAAACTTGACTCATAATTCTTCATAATGATTCTATACTCATTATTTGATTGTCGCCTTAATAAAATGTTTTTGTATTGTTTATATAATTTTGTTGCGAACAAAAGCGTTTGGCTTTCAAAGTAAAAAGTAAATAGTGTTGAATAGTTTCGGCGGGCTGGTTAGAACCACGATAGCTCATTTGGGAGAGCACCTGACCCGGTATGTCAGAAGGGTGCAGGTTCAAATCCTGCTCGTGGAAGTTTTTTCAACATTTGTGTTTTTGTCACCTTAACGTTTAACAATAGCTATTTGGTGTTATTACAACAAAAATTAATAATCTTCTGTTACTTAATTCCGGAATTTAATACATCGTCATCATCATCTCAGCCAAAAGACGTCCTCTGCTGAAAAAAGGCGTCTACCAACAATCTCCACAACGACCGGTCTCATGCTGCTCTCATCCAGCGGCTACAGAAATGAGAATTCACCATTTGCATGACACACTGACAAATATATTGAAAGATAGTGGCAGCATTCTTTTAGCAGAGATTGTGGTGATCCAAAGAGCGTGCCCAAGGAGGATTATCTTCATCAGCGCCGCTTCACGTTCTCTGGAGCGCGAGCATGCTCAGTCTCGTTCGTCTCTTATAGTCCGAGCCTATATCTAGCAAGTCGAGGGCCTGGCAGACCTTTCGTCAGTAACCAGATCGTCGGTTCATCTTGTTGGAGCCTAAACTGCGTTTTCCGTGCGCAGAATTAAATATAATTTACGTAGTTAAGTGGGATAGGCCCACAAGTCATAATACGTCCCCCGGGCGAAGTGGTATGCCTAATGCATGTTCTTCTAGACTAGCTGTGCCCCGCGGTTTCACCCGCGTTCTATTAGTCATAGCGTGATGTAATAAGCCTTCCTCAATAAATGGACTATTATTATTCAACACAAAAAATACCCCGTGTGGTGCCGGGGATAAAGAATTGCACCACCCCATCTCTTCCCGTGGGTGTCGTAAAAGCCGACTAAGGGACCATTCCAGAGGATGGGCAGCAGCATCTCTCTGAGGTAACCCGCAACCTACTGCGATCGCAAACCCGCCTGCCAAGCGTGGCGATTACGGCAAATACCCCTCATATCCTTGGGGGAGGCCTTTGTCCAGCAGTGGACGTCTTTTGGCTGAGATGATGATGATAATGACACAAAAAATATTTTTCAATTTGAACCAGTAGTTCCTGAGATTAGCGAGTTCAACCAAATAAACAAACAAACAAACAAACAAACTCTTCAGCTTTATAATATTAAGAAGTATAATTATCAAGTCGAACTCTAATTTTACTAAAAGTAAAGAAAACATAGAGTCAAAGGTTAAATGAGAGTGATGGAGAGTAATAAGAATTTCGATGACGCAGTGGTTAACGCACCCGGCCTGCGATTACTGAGGTTAAGCAACTTTCGCCAAAGCCGATTATCGGATGTGGTGACCAAAAATGTATCATCTCGAGCTCCTCCGTGCTTCGGAAGGTACGTAAAGCCGTTGGTCCCGGCTGCATTAGCAGTCGCTAACAACCACCAACCCACACTGGGCCCGCGTGGTGGCTTGTGGCCTGTCCTCCCTATCGAATGTAATGAAAGGAAACGAATGATTGCTGAACTTAATATTCGATACGATCTTTCGACTAAATCATTATTAATCTAGTTAAACATTAGTTTAAATAAAATTAGCGCAAATGAAAATTCGGTAAAATGACATTATTCCAAAGAAATAATTATACGAAATAAAATTATAACAATCAAATATTCGAGCAAATGAATAATTATGTGGAATGACTTTATTGTAACTGAAATTAGCCGAAGCGATTTTCTACGAAACGTTGTTATACCAAACAAGAGTGAACCGATGTAAACATCGAAGAGGAGGTGTTAAATTATTCCTCTCCCGAAGTAGGTAGATACTTACTCCTGTGGCGCGACAACAGCTAGGTAATACTAATCGGTAACAAATGTGATAATGAATTTCAACACTTCAACTTCAACTTCAACAGTTGAAGTTGAAGTGTTGAAAGAAGATGGCCAACAACAACTGAGCTCGTGAATTATGACGATGCTATGGTTACCTACCCGTAAGTAAGCGCCCGCGTCGTCTGCGCCGCTTGTATTGCCATGTAAGTGTCCTAATTTAATAAAACTTTGTTAAATGTTAATCGGGGTAAAGTTCTCAAGCCGAGTGTTTGACCCAAATTTCATCGCCAAAACTTTCATTTAAATTTTATTAATATCTCTTTATTTATCTTTTTTCTTAGCCTAGGTTTGTTATAATATTAATATAAAAGTAAAATATAAAAGCACATACAAAACATAAAAACATTATAAAAAACCTAGCCTAGGGTGCCGCCGGCAACGGGGCAGGGCTCAAGCTGCCGGTGTTTAGGGCTGCAGAGACAGGAACCTTCGGACTATCCGCGCCGTGTCCAAGAGTACCGCCTTCTGTATCTGACCCTTGATCCAACCATTGAGCGAGAGTTTCTTAAGGTGTTGGTCGAGACTCTTCGCTACCAGACCGTTCGCAGACACGACTATCGGCACAATGATTGTCGAGTCAATATCCCACATGGCGGTTAGCTCGTGAGCCAAGTCAAGGTACTTGCTGGCGTTGTCCTTCTCGGCATTTACAAGGTTCTCGTCAAGTGGGATGGTGACTTCGAAAAAGCGCTGCCCGGCGTTGCGATCGATCTATCAGCACGGTATCAGGCCTATTAGCTAGAATAGTCCTGTCCGTGATGACATCTCGATCCCAATAGAGCGTGGCACGGCCGTTTTCGAGAACCGGCGCTGGTGTGTACCTGTAGTACGGCACTTCGAAGTCCACAAGACCGTATAGAAGAGCAAGTTGCTGGAGAATAATCCTAGCTACCAGGTTATGTCTGTGCAAATACTCGCCGTTAGCAAGATGAGAACAACCGGAGATAATGTGCCTGAGTGATTCCCCGGGACGGCGGCATGCCCCATAAATGTCGACCGTACCGTCCTTGAGGATATATCTCCGGTAGTTATTCGTCTTGATAACTTCGTCCGCAATTGCACAGACAAAACCTTCGGATTCTCCGAAGAGGTCCCTGAATCGTAGCCAGTTCACCGATGCGAGCAAATCTACATCAGGGCCCGTGAGCACCTTGTAGAACCGCCCGTGTAGCTCCTTGCTCCTCCATACCACCTTGCGGTCCTCTGTGCTCAGTACCACTGACCTGCGCCAGTTCTCATTTGCCAAGGAGAGCGGGGCTAGGCCCCTGTCCATTGCTACCACATCCCGATGCATCCCACTCTCGTTGTTGAGGAAATAGTCCCTAAGATTGTACACCTCGCGGTTGTGGAGGCTTTTGGCATCTAAAAAGCCACCCCCATAAAAGCGACCACCACACCTTCGCGGGATGTACAATCTCATAACAGACGAGCGTGGATTTAGCATCCGGTGTGTGGTGAGCAATGCACGGACCTTGCGATCCGGGGCATCCAGCTCAGTCTGGGTCCACCTTAGTATGCCAAAGGAGTATATGTTTAGAGGCATCACCCAGGCGTTGAAAGCACGCACCTTATTACCCCCTGACAAAAGGCTGTTAAGCACTTTTGTCAAGCGGCAGCTTCACCGTCTGTTTAATGCGCCCTTCCTCAAAACCCAAAGACTGTGACATACCGAGGTACTTGTAGGTTTCTGCTTCAGAGATCGACTTGAGGAACATTGTCTCAGAAAGCTGTAAATTTGGTGAATCTACAACTTTCCCCCGCTGCACATGCACGACCTCACATTTATCAACACCGAACTCCATTTTGATGGCACTACTGAAAACATGTATTATTTTGAGTAGTGTTAGCAAATGTTGCTCGTTCGGTGCGAATAGCTTGAGGTCGTTTATATACAGAAGATGAGAAATGACCTCACCCTCTCTCCGAAGCCGGCAACCTAACCCTGAACCCTTCAGCAATGTGCTGAGTAGAATCAGGGCTAGGCAGAACCATAAGGGTCTCAGACTATCACCCTGGAATATACCTTGTATTATTATTTTGACAGGCAAGCAGTTGCCACAACTGATAGTGCCCTATCACTGAATAGATTAACTGTTCTGTGTGCCTGATCATCGTATTATGCTGTGGTATCATTTATTTATTTCTATAAATATCTATCAAGTCTATTTTTAAATTGGTTGATGTTGTTTGTTTGTTGAGGCTAAGACAACATTATCTGGGAGCTTATTCCACTCTTTTACTACTCTGTTGCATATGTGGAAAAAAATGTATAAAATGTTTATAGTGATTGCTGTTAGCAACATGGGTACGTAGTTTGAAACTATGATCTCTATGATGTCTGTTTTTATTTTTTTCGAAGATCATGTGTATGTCATTGAGGTCATAATGCCCATTTAGTATTTTATAGGTCTCAATCAAGTCTCAGCGGCTCCTGCGGTCTTGCAAGGTTGTAAGGTTAAGCGCATCCAACCGTTCCTCATAACTGATTTACTGGAAGACAGCTTGAAAAATGCTATACCTTTAAGGGATTACTATACTAATAAGATTGAAAATGAAACCACTAGTAGCTTCTTTGTTCTAAATAAGTAACAACTTTATTAACAAACTAGCCGTCACCCGCCCGCTTCGCTGTGCGAAAATCTGTAAATATTTTTTTTATAACCTATAATTTGCACAATCTAATGTTCTTACTACATACACATTTTCATCAAGAATGGTCAAGCCGTTCTTGAGTTATGAGAGGACATACTTAAAGTCTAAGATTCGAAATAAGGAAGAATATTTTGAGAAACATTAAATTCATTTTTGACCATTAATGTCTAGAATTTTTATATTATTGGTTCCGGAAACTTTTAGTGTGCCCAAGGTACAAACGTTGGGTTGACTATTTTTTTCCTGGCGTAACTACTGGGTTGGCAGGTATAAACAGGTAAATCGATAATAGTTGTTTTCACTTATTTGTTTAATAAATAGATCTTATGTCAAAATAAGCGCTATTTAATTGCGAATACGATTATATAGGGTTGTCTGTCCTAAATCTGGCCTGGAAAAAAATAACTGGCCTGAATGACGGTTGTCGAGACTTAAAAGGTGAAAATTTTAAGCATGCCTATTGTTAATGGTACTACCAAGTACCAAGTACTTGCACTAGCAAGTGCCACGAACGGTTCAGGACCAATGAGCTAGGTCTCCGAGCCCTCCCTGGCAAGTGCATCCCCCATCTCGTTGCCATGGATTCCCATATGGCCTGGGACCCAGATCACTCTCACCTTGTTATGTCCACCTAGCTTGTTTAGAGCTTTGGTGGTTTCTAGAACAAGGCCAGAGTCGATCCGGGGCGATATGAGCGACTTGAGCGCAGCTTGGCTGTCACTCAGAATGAATATAGGTTAAGGAAAAAGTCTTTTCGCATATACGAGTAGTATGTATGAACTTGTAATAAAATCTCTTTGGCTATACTATTTGTATCTGGCTGGTTTTGGTATCATTAAAAGTTTACATTTAAAGAAGACAATTCCAAATTCAAATTAGGAAAATGTGTGATTTTTTTCTTACTGTCAAGATGAGTGTATCTAATGAAGAAATTCAATACATTTTAAAATTTTACTACAAAAAAAGTAACAACTGATGAGTTTTAGGACACAGCGATTATTATTTTACCTGATAATTATGAAACGGTTCAAGCTATTAACAAAAATTGGTATATATGTTTTTTTTTTCATCGTTCTAAAATGGCGACATTTTGTTATACAGCTTAGACGATATTTTGGAGGGTACTAAAGTCTTACTAGCTATACTACGGCGGATATGGATTGTATAATACAGATCTTGGTTTTTAACCAGCTTTATTAGTGTTTTTTTTATTATTTAGGCTGTATATGAGATCTGGGTATATAAATTATAATTCTGTTTAGAGATCTGTGTAAGAATTGATAATCCCTGAGTTTTATTATATAAAGTATTTTTATTTAAAGTAGAACGACTATGCCAGTAAAGTGGGCTAAAGCTGTACTATTGATGTAGTTTATTTTTTAGTTTTATAGCAATTTCATTTTAATCAATTGCTGTCACATTTTACAGATAACCAGTTACTTCATAACAAACAATTCGGTTTCACTAAAGGTAGAAATACAACCGACGCGGGAGTTGCACTCATTAAGCATATTTTCGATGCATGGGAGCAGAAACAGGATGCGATAGGTATCTTCTGTGATTTATCGAAAGCTTTCGACTGTGTCGATCACGATACTTTATTATTAAAAATGGAACATTATGGTGTCTCAGACAACTCACTTACCTTATTGAAATCATACCTCACTCAGCAGGCAGAGGCAGAGTTCAAAAAGTTAATATTAACGGTACTGATTCTTCTGGCGCCCCGTTACTTATGGGGGTGCCCCAGGGTTCAATATTAGGACCTCTTTTATTTCTCATTTATGTAAATGATCTACCTTACTACACCGAAGATCTTTGTGAGATAGTATTATTTGCTGATGACACCTCATTGATTTTTAAAGTTGATAGACATAGAGCAATATTTGACGACGTAAGTAATACTCTCTCTCAAATATTACATTGGTTTACCACTAATAACTTGCTGCTTAATGCTAATAAAAAAAACTAAATGTGTGAAATTCACGATGCCAAATGTGAAGCAGGTTAATACCAGTATCACTATGAACGATGAAATAGTTGAAATAGTTAACTCGACAGTTTTCCTGGGTATTACCTTAGATCATAAATTACAATGGGGTTCTCATATTGCTGCCCTGGCAGGAAGACTTAGCTCAGCTGCCTATGCGGTTAGAAAAATGAGGTCACTTACTGATGTAGAAACGGCAAGATTGGTTTACTTTAGTTACTTTCACAGCGTCATGTCGTATGGTATTTTATTGTGGGGCTCAGCGGCTGACATTGAAACCATTTTTGTTTTACAGAAAAGAGCCATTCGAGCTATTTATAGCCTTAAGCCCCGTGATACGCTGAGAGAGTTATTTAAGCAGATTAATATTTTAACTGTAGCTTCACAGTATATTTATGAAAATATCATTTATGTTTATAAAAACTAAGATAAATTCGAAAAAAAAAGTAATACCCATAATTTTAACACAAGAAACAAAAACAAACTTGCTGTTCCAAAACTTAGACTCAATAAAGTTGGTAATTCATTTGTTGGGAAATGTATAAAAATATACAATAAAGTGCCTTTTACTCTAACAGAATTGCCATCACACAAGTTTAAGACAGAAATAAAACAAGGTCTAATGAAAAAAGGTTACTATAAAATTGATGATTATTTTAATGATAAGAATGTGTGGTCATCTTAGTCTGCTCGCCTGCACATGTTATTTCACATTGTAAGTAGTTACACTTTTTTATAAAAGGTTATTATTAAAGTCAAAGAATAATTGGATGATAAAACAGCCTGGTTGTAATAAAAAACACATTATACTCTATTTGTATCAATATACATAATAAAATTAATTTATATAATTTTTATACTGATATGATAGTTTTGAACAGTGTCCTACAGATAACAAACAGCGTTAAATAGATCATTAAGTTTTTATTTAAAGTATCTTGAGTGTGTCATGCTCTCTTTATTGTCTCTGCGGTGGTGGCGTGTGCGTCGGGTCGTTACGTTCCCTAAAATATGGTTGAGCGAAGCGATGGCTGATTCATATGTCATACTCGTGAACGGGTGCCGCCTGTGGAGGCTGGTCTGCTCTTGCATACTTATCTCATTGTTAGTATTAATTACTATAGTTTGACTTTGTTTTTCTTAAACAATTTTTGACTTTTATTAGAGTACTGTAGTGGTACTGTATGACATTGTGGAAATTTAACTTATACCAGATGTAAATTTGATATATTAGATTTGTTTATTTGTTTTGTTTTTTTTACATGTTGTAGTTGTCTTCTATATTTTTTGTGTTTATTTGTAATGGAAAGTGTCCTGCTATGATAGGGCATTTTCCAATTTTTATTTTTTTTGACGCTGTAAGGGAGAAAAGAGCTGGACACTTGCTGAGTTTCTTGCCGGTTCTTCTCAGTGCAAGATCTCCCGCCCAGAGTAGACTTACGAACCGATGGCATAGCGACATTCATAAGAGCTACTTGTAGCCTAAACTGAATAAATGATTTTTGAATTTTGAATTTTGAATTTTTGAAGACAGTAGTTATAAAACCACTTTATTAACAAGAGTGCCTAATTACGCTATAAGATGAAGTTCTATATTTCAGGTCGCATACTCCATTGTACAGAAACAAGTATCGAGTGATACCATAATAACACTTAGTGCAGTAGTGAGTGAGTGATCACATACAAAAACCAGCCTATATACAGCTTTAACGATAAAGCTAGCTTAATGTTTCACAAAATGCTTAAAGTGTACAACTTTAAGCATTTTGTGAAATGTTGTAAACGCTTACAGCGTGCGTTACATCGGAAGGTCATTTTGAATTTACTAGAATGCCGTTCGGTCTAGCAAACGCTCCTGCTACTTTTTATGAGCCAAGTGCTGGGTAATGCTCGTTATAGAGAAGCACTGGCCTATTTAGATGATGTCATAATGCCATCGACAGAATTTACAGAAGGTATTATTCGATAAGAAAATATTTTGAAAATATTTTCGACTGCTGGTATTACACTTAAGTTATCGAAATGCTTTTTCTTTGGAAGCACAGTAGAATATTTTGAGTTTGAAGTATCAAAAGACGGTATACAATCTGGGTCTCGAAAAATTGAAGCAGTGAAACGATTTCCCACACCACAGACTCAACATAATGTGCGACAATTTATTGGGCTTTCCCAGTTTTTTTTCCGTCGCTTTGTCCCAGGCTTTTCAATAATAGCCTGATAGATTGACTAATATACTGAAAAAGGATGTAGCTTGGGTCTAGGGCACGGAACAAGAAACAGCGTTCAGAACTTTGCAGCAGAAGCTAACTCAGAAACTGGCTGGGTACAGCGAGCTGAGGCTACGATTTCAAAAATACAGTTTGGTGGACACATTTTCCTCGCTCAACACTAGGGCTGAAGCAACGGCCTCAACATGCCCAAACAAATCACGTTCGTGAAGCAATGAAACGAAAAGGTCAAGAATATATCATACTTTAATAAACGTCATAATATTCACCAGTTGTTTGTTTATAGTGGCTGCCCAGCCCACACGGTCTCCTCAATCCAGTCAACGAAGCTGGAGATTCTAGTCAAGATGACGATGTCGGGATCGCATCCGAAGCCGAAGGATACGACGCCTTGCGCGTACGGCATCTTGTCCTCGCCGTCCACCGCCACTGATGAAATTAATGGCGCACCAGCGCTACCCTGCAAGAGCAATTTATTAATTTATGGGAGAGGTACACCAACAGTATTTTTACGCTAATTATACATCTAAAACATTCTTAAAGACATTAGCAATACAAACAAACGCATTCGATCCTTTAAATGTAACATGTTAAGATTGCATATTATCCAGTCTATAATCAGTGACTGATTTTATTGCTCCAATATCTTTATTGCATGCCACAGTGATCTTATAACTATATCTACAACTTATAACGCAATAATATTCTAACCTTAGGGGGGAATATTATTTGCGTCCGTAGGAACTGCCTAACCACAACCCTACACGTCTTCCCTGTGGTGGTGTAAATGAAACTCCCACAAACCGCAAACCTGTAGGTCAACAGGATCGGTGGCCTTGGCTTGACTGTCTGTGCCATGAAGAAGACAACTTCTATAAAAACCACCCCAAGTATACGGTGAGATTTCGTGCTAAGAGACTGCATGGCTGGTGGGAGACCAGTCACTAGCGATCAACCTCTGCGGACATGGCAAACGTAGTTGTATTCTGCCCTCTTAGTAAATGGCGTCACCCCTAAGTGACCTGTCACTTCGTCCAATACTCGTGGGAACAATATGAATGGGAACCCAAATAAAACCAACCCAACTATGATCCAACAAACTCTTCACAAGAGCATGTTTACAAAAACACGTAGCAACTCTCTCGGTACCTTTCCGCAAGACATGAATGCTCCCGAAATAATATTCAGTGCGAACGATCGCAACAAGACCGAATACCTCAACCCAAAAGAAAAAGAGTGGAAACCAAATCACCACAGACAGAAAACGAAAAGAAAAAATCCAACATAACTGCATAATAAAACGTGCTACATTTAAATTCTTTTGTATAATAATTTTTTTCTTACTTTACATATTTATAAAGAGCGCCCTAAGCTAAATTCTTTACAATAAAAAATATTTTAGCAGTCTTTAACTAGAAGCAGCAAAATTAACATAAACTGCTATACACAAAGAATAGTTTGTGTCACTAGTATGTGTCAGATTTGCGAGATATGATGGCAGACAATTACGATTGTTTGTCCACTAGTGAATCTTCCTACTAGCCAACTGACCCAGGAATAACTCCCGATCTAGAACTAGAACTAGATTTCTTCATATCAAAATCTGCCATCATATCTCGCAAAGCTGACACATACTAGTGACACAAACTATTCTTTGTGGAAGGCTACTAAAAACCTAAAACGCACCAAACAACAGGTTACACCATTAAAAACATAAATAGGGACATGGGCTCGCTCCGACCGTAAAAAAGCTAACTTATTTGCCAATCACATACATTATGTTTTTGCACCACTTCCTAGCAACAATCAGCATCTCGACAATGAAAAAGACAAACCTCTGCTCTCCTAATCAAATATATCAACCACTGAAACATGCGACACCACATGAACTAAAGCGGGAAATCCTAATACTTTAAGGTAAATGCCCTGGACACGATCTTATTGACGCTACTCTCAGGAAGCATCAACCAAAAAAAGAGCTACTGCTCATACTTGCTATCTTCAACGTATGTCTAAGATTCTACCCTAGCCAGTGGAAAACAGCCCAAGTAATAACGATACTGAAACCAGGCAAACCAGCTCAAGATGTGGCATCATACAGACCCACCAGTCCCCTTCAGCCTTGCGCAGCCTTCCTAGACATTAGCCAAGCATTTGATAAGGTGTAGCATAATGGGCTACTCTACAAAATTAAAAAAACGCTACCACACTCTTTCTTTCTGACTGATCGAAGCATGTCTCGATCAGTGGCGTATTAAAGCTATACAGATAAGTCGGTTCATAACCTTTACACTCAAAAGGAAAACCTGCCCACCCGTAAAACTTTGTACAGAGATCCCACAATCAGATGACACCAAATACTTAGGTATATATCTTGACAGACGCCTCACTTGGCGCAAACATATATTTACTAAAAGGAAACAACTGGACTACAAACTCCGATGCATGTACTGGCTCATCGGACGCAAGTCACAACTGACAGATGCCAGTAAAATGGCTATCTATAAAGCTATACTGAAGCCTGTGTGGACGTAGGTCATACAGCTATGGGGCACAACCAGTCACAGTAACATCGAAATTCTAGAAAGGTTTCAAAGTAAAACAATGAGAGCTATGTTCAATATTCCATCGTTCCATCGCCATAAATATGAGAACCTAGATCTGAACCTGCGAACAGTAAAGGAATAAATTGAGCCATACAGCAAGAGTTATTAAGCCAAACTAGACCAACACATCAACCAGTTAGCTGCTGAACTGCAGGGAGTGGGCAGCCTGAGATACTCTCGCCTCAAGAGAAATAGTATACCAGATTTAGCAACAAGATTTGGAGACAAATGATGAGAATGGCATCAATGGGTGCACAACTCAGCTGACGATATATTTACTGATGAAAATCTGTCAACATATTAGATTATTGTTTCAAGGAAACAGATTTCTAAGAAGCAGGATATAAAAAAAGTATATTATATTTATTCTAACCAGTTCCCTTCTCTGCCACGGGGATAACCACGAACGGTAAGTACCGAGATCTGTTCTGGAAGTATCTTAAGAAAAAGCAACAAATATCAAAATAAGGTTCTATTAAACTTGAATTAAAATGGTTACTTACATGACAAAGATGTACTGGGGACGAAGTGTCGTTGACGCACAGTTGGTGGTCTTCTAGTTGTCGCCAATGCCTGTTGTAGCGTGTCTCCGCCAAGGGCAAGCAAGTTTCGGAGTCGACCGGCCGCACTGTCATTGTTTTTATAGTGTCAGGAATATCAACTACACCTGGAAAAAAAATATCACTGTACTGTTTATGTAACAGTAACGATGTACTCGGAAACAACGAATTTTTTTTATATTTTACGGGTAGGCATTTGGCTGCATCTCACCCGTTTTAAGTGGTGATAAGGCCGAAGCGCACTTCACCCGGAGGCACTGGCTATCTTATCTCTAGCTGCCGGAACACAACAATGCTACAAACATTGAAGCTATGGTGACATCTTTAGAAATGATGGTGGTAGCTAGCCAGGCGGGCAAACAAGCCCTATCACCAACCAAACCGAGTACACAAACATGTACGCTCCGCAGGGAATCGAACCCGGGCCCTCTGGGTCTACACCGGTGGTCTTAACCAAAGACTTAATATATTGACTTTATTTGACTTTGAGTCAAAGTCTAATATTTTTATTTAAATAAACTTTAGAAAAGTGCTTTAGAATCGTCCAAACAGTTTTTTACCTACTACCCATTCAGGACGTCTATTTTTTAGCTGTGGACAAGAATGGGCGCAAGAAACTCCACAGGTGTAACCCTAAGGTTTTACTACAAACCATTCAACATTATCGGTGAATAACGTTACTATCGGTCGACATTGTAACGCCAAACACGTACTGCACTAGCGCTCGTTCGCGACATTGTTCGCGTAAACTTCCGTCATCTCGAGGAAGTTCCAGAAAATTCATTTTATCTCTTGTTTAAGTCATAAAAGGACATGCCCACAAATGTTTTTTTTATGTATTCTCGCGCATATCTCCGTCATATAAGCACCGATTTGGATTTTCTTTTATATTAAGCTGTGTTTTTTTATTATGGTGTAGTAAAAATGAAAATATCCAAAGTGTATCCGATCTAGATCTTCTATGTATTGTTACTAAGACATAATTATGAACTTTAATTGGTCATGCAGTTGTAAATTTAATATTTATATAAGTGAAGTCATGCGCGTCAGGCGTGCATAAGCAGGCAGCAGTGATCTGTGATCATAAATGTAAGTAAACACACAGGTTACTAAACCACTAGGGCTGTGACTTGTTTGTATATTGATGTGACATCACAATAACAATATTTAATGAAAAATTGCATAACTAATTAGTTAAAAATTATGTCTTAGAAAACTCTGCATACATCTAGATCGGATACACTTAAGATCTTTTTATTTTTAACACACCTTTCTGTTACAAGTTCTATCCCGCGCCATAGGTATATACGTCCGACGACCTTATGTACGACCGTGCGTACATATGGCACGCGAGGGCTTAAACTATAGATTATTTGAAGTTATTATCTATTCTGACTGCACAGGAATCGCAGTCACAACATTGTTCAATATGAGAAGTCTCTCTGACCATATATCCAGCAAAGGGTTCGTCCGAACAAAATAAAATGTAAAATAAAGCAAATAGACCCGTATAAATTGTTTCATTTCGATGCGTAGTGTTCGCATTAACTTAGTTCCTTTAGAGTTTAGGTCCTAGATCACATAACATTACAGGTCATACGAGCGACAGATGATGTTTCAGGGTCGTCGGCGGCGCTGGCGCTCGCGTAGCTCCCATGGCGAGGCAAGCGTACATGGGCTGCGGCGGCTGCTGCCCACCAGGCGGGCTACTTGCTCGCTTGCCGGCTCAGTGACAAACCTTTTTCTGTTGCCCACGCTGACACCTCTCCGACGTCGATGCTGCTGACCTCGGGCTGCGTCCACAAGCAGGCAGGCATGACGGCCCTGCTCAGCGGCAGTGCGTGCTCCAGCTCCAAAAGGGCGATGTCGTAACTCTTCTTCGGTGCGATGTGGCTTGGGTGGGGTATCTTTGTAATGATCTTCACGTCAATCCTTGGCACCTACGCAAATCAATACTGAATTAATATTTTTTTATAAACTTTATTAGCGCCTCGGTGACACCGACAGACAGCTTTGCTATGCTGTCTTGCAACTCCTAAGTCGGGCAAAGTGCTTTTCAAACCACGGGTGACCACCAACCCGCCTTTGGCAAGCATGGTGATTAGGTCAGTACGCATCAGTTGTTGCGTTCGTTGACTTGATATAGATGATGGAGGCTATTGCCCTGCCGTGGGACAATATATAAGCTAAACTTTACTTTTTTTATTTTCAATGAGGAAGGTGTAATACGTATTATATACGGTAAGGACGGTCTCCGGCGTGGGCAGGGTGGAGCGACGACGCACGCGGAGCGATTTGCAATAGATGACAAGTGCATCGGCATGCGTTAGGAGCAGAGCTTGCAACCGGTACCGAAAATACAGGTATCATGTCTGTAACCATTTCGGTCCCTGGATTCCGATTCTTCAATGGGTACCGGTATAGTACCTACCTCATAAATACCGGTACCTACCTACCTTTGACGTTGCCAGTCTGTTTGTCACGTGATTGCAGTGCGGCCACATGGTAAGTAAATACCCATGTGCTGCGGCCTCGCGAAACGCGTGCAGTTAGCCAATCCAAGCGCCACTCATTTATCAACCTCCCGATCCGATCCGAACCCTTCGGAGACTCTGGAAGGGCACGGGGACGCGCACTTTTAAGTGTGCGATGCCGTACCCCTCTAGAAATCCTCTGAAGGTGTTTCGTTTCAACACGGCTTGAGGTACCCTTTACGTACCTCGCCGCCCCTAAAACAAGCCCGGTGAAGCTGGAAATGCACCTCGGCAACCAGCAGTCTCTCTCCAAAAAAAAAAAAAAAAACTCATTTATCAATTTAGGTGCCTTGTACTACATACCCGTACATATACCGGTATATATCAGTATATACAGGTAGATAATAATAAGGTTTTAGTACCTGTTTTATATCTGTATAATACCGGTAATTTTACATTATTACTCACCGATAATCAACGGTTAACCTGTATTATTAATACTGGTATCAAATCGTTACCGGTACTTTTTCAAAGCCAAAGGTAGCGTAAATTTTTACTTTTTATTCTCAAGTGCTAATTGCTGCACTGAAGCTGAATTAAATATTTATAAAATTTATAAAATACAGTAAAGAAATTAAACGCCTACCCGACCCAGCCAGGAATCGAACCTGGGACTTCCGTAATTTCCGTAAATTTTATAAATATCAAAGGTACCGGTTATTGAAAATACCGGTTTTTCAAGATCTGGTTAGGAGAGGCCTTTTCTACCTTTAAAATATGAGTAAAAACTTACCTTAATGTTCTTATTGCCAAATCTGATTATATCGGCTTGTGAACCACGGGTAAAGCTTGCGCAGTGCGCGGCGGTCACCGCGAACTTGGGGCTGACGAGAAAAGCTGCGCAGAGGAAACTCCACCCAGGTACGTCTTTATTGTCCGACTTGTAGCCAATGGCGCCCTGTGCAACGAAATAGTAAGTGCTTAAACACAAATGTTGAAAAAAATTCCACGAGCAGGATTTGAACCCGCACCATTCTGACATACCGGGTCAGGTGCTCTCCCAATTGAGCTATCTTGGTTCTAACCAGCCCGCCGAAATTACTCAACACTATTTACTTTTTACTTTGAAAGCCAAAGGCGCACATTCAATGTCAACAACTACCGTCATTAACATCTGATCATAATATTTTTACAAATACTAAAGATCAAATTTTTTGTATGTTGTTCGCAACAAAATTTGCGGTAAAAATTATATAAACATTAGTAAGTGCTTGTTTTATAGTGTGCACAGCTAGGTACAGTCGAGTTCATTAATATGTATACACTTTTGACAGTTAGTAACCTTTATTTACCTTGTAATAAGAATCAACATCTGTCAAAAGTGTATACATATTATTCAACTTGACTGTACATAACAAAACTCTGAGGAATCGTAGCATGAGATAAAGAAAGATGCCAAAGATTTTATTAGAGCATAACTTATAGGTATACCTATAGGTAGGTCTTGTAGGTCTTCGATATATCGAAGTAGGGTAATCGGCACTGCAAATAAGAGTAAATTAAAAATTTACACCAACTTGTGTCAGAGTTAACCAAAACTATTTTTCCTTTTCTTTTAATCAACGTATTGTTTAAACTAATACTTATGATCCAAACTCAAAGCTGATTATTTTTTAATGGTTTGTAGGTACCTACTAGGTATATGTTATTAAGTATAACCCGTTTACTCATGAACACTGAGCAGTTAACAAGAATCATTATTGATTCATTACCTACGAGTACCTAATAAAATCAATAAAAAATTATGCAACTGCTTTTTTATTTATTTTTTATTATTAAAATAAGTATAACCGTTTAAAATACTGACCATATAAGGGTGTTCGTTGACCTCGATATCTATAAAAGGAATGGAAAATATCAGCAAAAATACATATTTTGTCATCCCGAGAGCCGCTCGGTACCTCTCTGTCCTCTTTGAAATATTATGACATGTATACCATATTCTTTGAAAAAAACGAATTATTATTACTTACATACTGAAGCATGTTTTGCTGTAGTTTATTTCCATTTACAATGTTATTAATAATTCGATGTTCATATTTGATATAAATGTAGGTACTTAAACGAATATATCCTAAAGGTATTTAAGGTATTAGAGGTGACTGAGGTCTTAGCACATACCTTGGGCCGTCGAGCATTTTTCCAAGTTCTTCCTTTCCCAGTTGTACGTACGGCACACTGAAAGAGAGATGCGAGCAAAGGTGCGTTAATTATGTATAGAGTTCTATATTATATTATTATTATATTTCCAACTAGCAAGCGCGTACGTGCGAAGCTCAGCTATTCACGGTAGTTCTTTAATACTAGTAAGAAGTAATATAAAATATGAAGATCGCAACAGTGGTCTTTCAGGGAATTGGCCATAAGTGACCGGATTCGTAAATAATTGTAAAAATGACAAGTTTTAGAACAGAAGATGAACAAATTGATAGATTTAACCCCGCTAGAAATACTAAATGCAGCAAAAAATGTAAACGAAAGCCTAATATTTGCAAAATCTAGAGAAAAGTACTTAGCTGCTTACGATAGTTTACTATAATGGAGGAGCAACAAAAAACCCAGTCATTTTCTGAAAATGTGTTTTTGGCGTATTTCTCTGAACTCGCTAATACATACAAACCCAGCTCCTGTGGTGCATCTATTCCATGTTAAGAAGCATGGTTAAGCTCAAACATGGTGTTGATATCAAAACGTACTGTAACCTGATGGCATTTTTGAAGAAACGCTCGGATGGATATATTCGTCGGAAGTTTTGTCACCAGCCGACGTTGAAAAGTTTTTGAATGAGGCTCCGGATAGTCAGTATCTAGCAACAAAGGTACGTTTAATATTTTTAATCGAAACGTATCTACAATATAATAGCATAACTTCTTAGAACTAATTAATTGATTTCTTTGCAGGTTGCCTTAATATTCGGTGTTACTGATGCTTGTAGACGACAAGAGCTGTATAATATTACAACAAAATGTCTAGAAACCCACGGAGATATGCTGCTTGTCAAAACTAGCCAGACTAAAACCAAGATTCCATGATCTTTTACAATCCAAGGAGCGTTTCGTGAAAAAGTGAAAAAATACCAAGATCTCCGTTCAACAAAAACAAAGAATGACCGCTTTTTCTAAAACTTTCAGAAAGGAAAATGTACAGCAAAAACAATCGGTATTAACAATTTTGGTAATATGCCAAGAGAAATAGCGAAGTATTTAGGTTCACCTGAGGCCGATTTTCACACTGGACACAGTTTCAGATGAACCTCGGCTACAATGTTAGCTGATTCGGGGGCTGATATACTAAAAGCGACATGGCGGAGGGCGTTCTGACGCAGTCACTGAATCGTACATAGAAGACTCAATTCATAACAAAGCGAAAATCAGTGACAAAATAACAGAAGCCATTAATTTGGAGCCAAAGGCAAAAAGTTTTGCCCCGAACTACAACCATGTACATCTCGTAGCATGCGTTATTTGGTGCCTTCTTCTTCCAGTAATTTGTATGATTTACCTTTGTCGCCGACATTTACACAAGACGTGAATGAAGGTACTAAAGAAGTGGCAAGTACCAATGTAACACAAACTGTGAATTTTTATTGCAAAATTTTATCTTTTAACATTGTGAATGCAAAAATTAAGGTAATAAAAATTAGCGGTTGGATTCAATGTAAGTACCATGAATGACAGTGGAATTGATGTATCCATCTATTCTGCTCACAGTACTCTCCATGCAGCTACATCAACTGCATATAACAATGAAGTCAATGTTGACTTAATGAGGGAGCAGCAGGTTGGAGCGGTAATTCCACTGTCTTTGACAAGTATTATAATTGTCCGGTTGAAAAAAATTATGACTTTTTCTTGGCAGGAAGAACGCTACGCTTTAAGAAATTGTATTTTTATTTTTTTGTATTAGCTTTTATCAATATTATTCAATTGATTACACTATAAAAGTATACTGTTGATAATAAATATTTCACTTCTCTCAACATCTTCATAGTTAATTATCATAATAAGGTACATACAGTGGGTAAGTCTTTTTTCTTAATGTCTTTCGGTTCGGTAATCATCGCATTTCCGAATGCAACTGAATATTTAATTTCGATGTCCATTAATTATTAGATTGTTCATGTATAAATAATTTGATTTCAGAACAACCTACTTTACTATTGTTTTATTTAGATTTTTCGTGAGAACTATATAGAGCTGTAAAACTAAAAATCGTAAATAAGTTACGTATGACACAATAGTATTTACCCTCATTCTACCATTAATGAATAATAAGTAAAAAGAGTAGTAGCAACTCTATGTACTCTATAACTCATACAAATCCACTGTAAATAAGTACCTAAGAATTGAGTCTTCTATGTACGATTCAGTGACTGCGCCAGAACGCCCTCCGCCATGTCGCTTTTAGTATATCAGCCCCCGAATCAGCTAACATTGTAGCCGACGTTCATCTGAAACTGTGTCCAGTGTAAAAATCGGCCTCAGGCAAACCTAAATACTTCGCTATTTCTCTTGGCATATTACCAAATTTGTTAATACCGATTGTTTTTGCTGTACATTTTCCTTTCTGAAAGTTTTAGAAAAAGCGGTCATTCTTTGTTTTTGTTGAACGGAGTTCTTGGTATTTTTCACTATTTCACGAAACGTTCCTTGGATTGTAAAAGATCGTGGAATCTTAGTTTTAGTCTGGCTAGTTTTGACAAGAAGCATATCTCCGTGGGTTTCTACATCTTTTGTTGTAATATTATACAGCACTTGTCGTCTCCAAGCATCAGTAACACCGAATATTAAGGCAACCTGCAAGGAAATCAATTAATTAGTTCTAAGAAGTTATGCTATTATATTGTAGATACGTTTCGATTAAAAATATTAAACGTACCTTTGTTGCTAGATACTGACTATCCGGAGCCTCATTCAAAAAAATTTCATCGTCGTCTGGTGACAAAACTTTAGATTTCCGACGAATATATCCATCCGAGCGTTTCTTCAAAAATGCCATCAGGTTACAGTACGTTTTGATATCAACACCATGGTTGAGCTTAACCATGCTTCTTAACATGGAGCTGGGTTTGAATGTATTGGCGAGTTCAGAGAAATACGCCAAAAACATTTTCAGAAAATGACTGGGTTTTTTGTTGCTCCTCCATTGTAGGAAACTATCGTAAGCAGCTAAGTACTTTTCTCTAGATTTTGCAGGTATTAGGCTTTCGTTTACATTTTTTGCTGCATTTAGTATTTCTAGCGGGGTTAAATCTATCAATTTGTTCATCTTCTGTACTAAAACTTGACATTTTTACAATTATTTACGAATCCGGTCACTTATGGCCAATTCCCTGAAAGACCACTTTGTAAATTCCAACATCGGCCATTTTCTTGTTAGGGCTTTTCTCACACAGCAACAAAATAATGCGATACAAATAAAATATGAAATATATGGAAAATGCCGCGCAAGTTTTTTTTGCACGCGCCAAATGTAATAATAAATGTTTTTTCGTCTTAATTAAGGACACATTTATTAATTCCAAAAATGTAAATAGATTTTAAGCGGCAAAAAACCTTTTTTTGTTACAAAAAAAAAGGTATTACCCGGTTAAATTGAAAATGCTCTGTTTACTCGCTTATAATTTGCAGTAAGGTACTAACTTAACTTTGTAGGGATAATTCTATTATACACTAGTGTGTAATATTATTATGCACGTGTGTGTAATAAGGCTCACTTCACGAGATAGTGTGTTGAAAATATAAATATGTTACTTTGTTCACTCAGCCTCCGGCCTGGGGCACTGAAATCAGGTGTCGGCGCCGTGGCACACGCATTATCCTGCAACAACAAAATTAAAATAGTAAATTAATAAAAAAATATTAGCTTCTAAAACTTAAAATAACTTACTTTTGCATTAAATGACAATTTGTTTTTCTCAAATATGACTGTAGGTTTTGCAGGAAATTTGAATGAAACTTTAAACAAGCATACTTATATTTTGTCAGCTAGTGGGATGTATATTTCCATTACATTTTAAACTTTATTTGATTGAAATCAGATTGAGAACTAAACTGAAATATTCAAACAAGTTTCTGCCTGTTAAAGGGCTTTGTAGATCAGCTGGCGTGGCGGAGCTGGATGCTAGCGTGGCGCAAGCGACCCTGACCCTGTCGTGCTTACTAATGTGAATGTATACGAGAGTCCCTACACAGAACAACTACGCTACACCTTCAGCAATCATCTACCTAATAAAAACTGTAGGGCTGTTTAGCATGCGGCCTGCTACTAGTACAAGTGTGACTGAATATTGCGCTTTGCTCAGTCATAATATAAAATGGGGATATCCAAAAGGCAAACTTAATACACACGATGACAGATGGTCAATGTGACTTTTACATCACAAGGATTTAGGTGAAATCTGGAAGCACACAGGGGTGCAGTGTCGAACGTCTATGCAGCAAGCATGGCTGTCGTCCGTCAATATCTATGGTAATTTGGTAAAGCATGGCACACGGGATTAGCGTCGCAGTGAAGCGCGTCTCTTTGTGAGGGAAGGGCGTTGGTCGTTCAGCTCTAGTCGACACTCAGAATAATAAGAGTCAACACGCATCGATGCCGATGTCGTTTTGACGGACGGCAATGCGCACTGCTGCACGTCACTATGGCTTTCGCATTGACGCAGCCGCATACATAAAGCTGTAGATCTACAGCTCTATAGCCGCATGGCGCTCCGACATCCGTCCTCGTGAGTGATCGCCAAAGCGCTCACTGTCAGATAAAGCCTTCATGTAGGGACTTACTCACCTCTGCTATGATGACTTGTATCAGTGACACTGTAACAAAGGCAAAACGAAATATTATGATAAGATTAAATACATTTTAATTATACATTTGTACAGAATCAGTAATAGTTTTTATACCATGTTACATTTTGACCAAATAACATTTACAAAATCTAAATTATTGTATACCCTACTAAAAACACACAAACGGGACAGCGAAAAAAGCTTGTAACTTCGTGAGTTTTCAAGATATTATTTTAATTTTTTTTGTACTGATTCTTTAAATGAAAATATTTGACCCGTGTTTCGGTTTTCGTATAAACTAAAAATAAGGTTGTATATAGTTGTTTTTCAAATTCTAATTTGTTCGCAACAAAATTGCGTAAAATTTTATGTAAATATTCATTTCATTCATTCAATCATAAAATACATTATAATTATACATAATTATTAAACATGCATACTGAATAATATAAATGCTTGATTATTTACATAAAATTTTACGCAATTTTGTTGCGAACAAATTACATTTTTAAAAAACAACTAAGTATTTATATACAACCTTATTTTTAGTTTATACGAAAACCGAAACACGGGTCAAATATTTTCATTTAAAGAATCAGTACAAAAAAAATTAAAATAATATCTTGAAAACTCACGAATTTACAAGCTTTTTGTGCTGTCCCGTTGTGTGTTTTTAGTAGGGTATACTATAATTGAGATTTTGTGAATGTTATTTGGTCAAAATGTAATATGGTATAAAAACTATTACTGATTCTGAACAAACAGTTTTCAGGTTTCGTATAAACTAAAATAACATTGTATACTAGTGGTCGCCCAGTGGTCGAAATTCAACCGTAATTTTATTAAGGCTGCACGGATTGTATCATACATAAGCAATGAAAAATTAAAAAAGATAGGATGTGAGTTTGGATTGGCATTGACAGATTTCGGCCGCTCCTCTTCCATTTTTAAAATTTTTGAAAAGAGTATACATATTATTATATGCGTGTGTCTCAAATACATGGTAGTGTGTGTAATGTTTGTTTTATTGATTTATAGTATTTTTTAAGCATAATTTTAAAAAAATATTTACATTCTGTACTCCTTCTATATATAAACTATAAGTGTGAGAAATTTCATACTCCTCCGTCCGCGTAATTTTCGTAAAAAAGAGTACAAAGTTTTTGCTTCACGTAGAAATCTATATATAAAATTCTCGAGTCACAAGTTAGTTGCCATGCTCCTCCGAAACGGCTCGATCGGTTTTTTTTACCCCTAAGTGATAAGGGTGGTCCGGTAAACCCCAAACATTTTATTTTTAGTTCTTGGATTTTTATTTTATATTGTGGCATCAAAAAATACATTCAACTTTTAAACTTTAAATTTTCACCCTTCTATCACCAACCCCTATTTTTATAGCCATATTAATCACTTGATCATTTGTCTCCGCCAGGCGTCTACCGGTGTCACTTCTCACTCAGTAAACAGCACGGAGGTGGATTGACTATCAATAAGTCCCAAGGCAAAACGATGTCTGTTTGTGGCTTAGATTTGGGCACACCATGTTTTTCACACGGAAAATTATACGCGGCATGCTCTCGAGTGGGCAAACCATCCAGTTTGTTTGTGTTAGCTAAGGTGTTAGCAAAAGATAGGCTAACAAAAAGTATTGTACACACTGTAGCATTAATGGATTGATATTGTTTGTTAGTATTATTGTCGTAATTAATGATAAATCTATATATATAAAAATCAATTGCTGTCCGTTAGTCGGGCTAAAACTCGAGAATGGAACGAGTTCGGGCATACCAAACACAACAACAGCGAGCACGAGTGCACGACACAATGAAATAGAGCGATTCCGCAGACACAGTGTTCCTGTAAACCTGGAACGAGTAGCATTCCACTACGACCCGGAAATAGATTATTGTGCCGTAACAATTGGGGAAATGACAACCATTTGTCAATATTGTAAAGCGTTAAAATACAGCGGTGAATCTACTAGATTATGTTGTGTTGGTGGTAAAGTAAATTGCCACAATTATTAATTTATTAAAAACAATAATTATGGTATACTACCTTAAAAGTAGGCACGAAATTTTCCTGTACAATATGCGTTGCACTAAACGACGCACAGTATGATACGAGACCCGATTTAGTGACATGTTATTTTTACCTTAAAATATGATATTCTAAACGAATATAAATGCAGAAGTAGAACTCCCATGCGTTAGTTGTGCCTTGTTTTTAAGATATACATTTTTAAAAATTGTTAAAATTTTATTCATATAATTAATAATAAGTACACATACATATACATACACATACATACACATACATACATACATACATACATACATATGTATGTTATGTTATGTTTTTCGTATATGTAGGTATGTACCTACATATACGAAAAACATAACCCTCCTTCTAACGCAGTCGGGTAAAAAGACAATGTGTTGAAAAAATTCCACGAGCGGGATTCGAACCCGCACCCCATGACACGCCGGGTCAGGTGCACTACCTATTGTCACGATAGCATAGTAATGGTTTAAAATAAATGCTGCATAGCATAGTGATGATTGCTTGACATTGATTGCTTTACATTAAGAACAATAGTCCCCTTTCAATCTATACTAATATTACAAGAGGAAAGTTTTGTATTTTTCTATGTATGTTTGTAATGAATAACCTCAAAAACTACTGGACCGTTTTAAAAAATTCTTTCACCACTAGAATGCTACATTAGCGTTAAGTAACATAGGGTATATTAAAAAAAAATGTCTACCCTTGCGAAGCAGGGACGGGCCACTAGTCAATGATAAAATCGTGTATATACAGTTAGCTAGATGCTATGTTTATATGGGAACAAACAATTTTATCCTAGACAGGCATTGCGCTTTAGTACCCAATACAAATAAAAAAACAACTTCACGACGACGCAATCCGCTTCAAAACAAGTTAGCAACCATAGCAACAACTTCAATAACAAACATCCTCGTAATCTCGCATCAAGTTACTTAAGGAAAATAATAAACTAAGAATCTGGTTTGACAACATGAATCGCATCAACGACCGACGTTGACATTTATTATAATCTTGACTTGAACACTATTCTTGATTCTTTTTAATCCTACAATAACCTTCTGCCACGGCCGTTGTAACTCGGTCGAAACGTCGGGCATAAAGAAGGTATGAAACCATAGTTTGCGTTAGGAGGCCTATCACAAAATGCGCGCGCTCGCGCTTTCTCAGTAGGTACTACGAGGACAAGCGGCCGACGCATCAAAAAAGTGGCATTTTGTGCATTTATTTGATGTTTAATAATTTTTTATCGTTCAAAAAAAGTATATAAATTGAAATCTTATAAACTAACGTTAATTCTGGTGTACATTTTACTTAATAATATTAATGGAGTAAGGAGATATTTACAGCTAATTCTGAACGTTTTATGGCTTTGAATGGGATATTTTTTGTAGAAATTCCATTCATATTTTGAAATTCCAAGGCCGTTAAGAACTTAACCACTATATAAAAGATATTATTATATATTTTTAATTTCGTTTGCTTAGTACAGTAGTTCAATCCATGAGCTCGAAAATTGCCGTCAGCGTATTTAATTGAAAACTAGCTTCGGAATTTTGGATATAAATAGATAAGGGAAAATTTGCAGAAAAAACAAAAACGCCGAAATT
This sequence comes from Eudonia lacustrata, assembly GCA_947562085.1. Lineage (NCBI taxonomy): Eukaryota > Metazoa > Arthropoda > Insecta > Lepidoptera > Crambidae > Eudonia > Eudonia lacustrata. The sequence continues at coordinate 61,364,846 of OX387339.1, read as the reverse complement.
GGGCATTTTATGCAAAAATCACGGTCAAAATGTAATAGGGTTTATGTGAAACCTAGAACACAGGGGTGGTGCAGTGACGTACGTCTACGAAATGTCAATGTAATGCCGATATGTAGGTAACTCACCTGTAAGACCAGCAAATAGCAATACGCTCTTCATATTTTCGTTTTCCTTAAAGGTCACAAATGAATAATTAAGAGATGTAGAGACGGCGAGGTCTCAGTCCCGACTGAGCACATTTAGACTTGACTTCTATTAATATACGTGTACCTAATAAATAAACAGTGGTCGGAAACTCGGAATGAAGGAGGCTAAAATAAATTATAATTTCTCCTAAAATACTGTACCTAGGAAACTGAAAAGTAGGAACTGGTTAGATTTTTACACCCACAAAATCTTGGCTGTAGTCATAAACTCGCTACTTGCTCCATTCCTGTTGAAAAACCATGTTTAGGTATCAACACTGTGACCCCAGCGGGATAACCACATTAGCGTTATATCTCAGAATGTATTGTAGCTAGAGTTCTCGGTTTTGTCTAACAAATTTTCTTTCAGAGTCAACAAAATCTTCCCTAGATTTCATGAATGTAGCCTTTTTTCTTACACCTCAACTAGAACTTACTTTTCGGAGGAATTTTGACGAAAAGTAGGTATTTGATTACTCGGTAACTACAGAAGGTAGAATCCTGGAATTTTCACTGATGGATTCATAATTGAATCAACACAATCAAAGCACAAAAACTATATTAGTAGCGTGTCTCGTTCCTGCTCGTTTTAGGTCAAATAATTTTGACGAGCGTGACCCCAGCGGGATACCCTTTAACATGGGATATCTCGATAACTATTGGTCAACAAATTTTGATATTTGCTAACAAATTTAAACATAATATCAACTAAATCATGGCGAAATTTGAAGCCGATCTGAAGAGGTTATCCGTGGTTTCACCCGCGTTCTATTAGTCATAGCGTGATGTAATATAATCTATAGCCTTCCTCAATATATGGACTATTCAACACAAAAAATATTTTTCAATTTGAACCAGTAGTTCCTGAGTTTAGCGCGTTCAACCAAACAAACAAACAAACAAACACTTCAGCTTTATAATATTTGTATAGAAGTATGATTATCAAGTCGAACTCTAATTTTACTAAAAGATGTTGATAAAAAACCTTAGTCGATATAATTTTTTAAAGTTTTCTGTAGGCTGCCTCTGGCTTTTACAGCGTAACCGGACGTTTTAATAACGGCGAAAAGGTTAAAGGAGAGTGATGGAGAGTAATAAGAATTTCGATGACGCAGTGGTTAACGCGCCCGGTCTGCGATTACTGAGGTTAAGCAACTTTTGCCAAGGCCGATCATCGGATGGGGTGACCAAAAATGTATCATCTCGAGCTCCTCCGTGCTTCGGAAGGCACGTTAAGCCGTTGGTCCCGGCTGCATTAGCAGTCGCTTACAACCACCAACCCGCACTGGGCCCGCGTGCTGGCTTGTGGCCTGTTCTCTCTATCCATCCATAGGGAAGGCTCGTGCCCCAGCTGTGGGCACATAAAAATGAGCTGGCGATGGTGATGGAGCGTGGAGGGGCAAAACACGTGTCGGGTATCAGTGTTGGTGTGCATGTTCGCTTGCATCTATTGATTATTCTGCATGTGCACATTTTTAAGAACGGGTGCATGCGTATCTATTGCATCCAAGCTTGATAAACGAGTGATTCAGCAGAATTAAAACTATACAATTATTTCAGTTGATTTTTTGTGTGCCATGGGTTTCCGCAAAGTAACGCCAAATTTGGAGAGTTTTCTGATTGCATTAGGCGGCATTTTCAGCGATTGGGTGTGCGAGAGACTTAAGGGTTCCTTAAGCCGTGCGAAACGAAACCGATGGCATTACGCAGTGGTGCGTGTCACTGTTCCCTAATAGATTTTCCGAGGGATTCGTATCGGATCGGGTACAGAACAACCCAGGCTAGGACGTCGGCTCGGGTTGAACGGATTGTGGGGGTGGGGAGAATAGCCCAGGTACATATTTGTGCCTGGTATAGAGCGCGTGTGAACCGGGTCGTCGTACCCTTGTTCTATTGTTGCCGTTTTGAGGGGTGCGTGTTCGTCTAGGGCTGCTACGATAGATTTTTCCATTGTTTCGACGTATTTCTCGCAGTCTTCCTCTGTGATAATCTCTTTTCTACAAGTATGGTGTCTTGGGCCTGTGAGCCGTGTGATTGAAACATCCTCAGAGCGTTTCTGGAGGGGATGCCATCACTCAATCGTCTCTATCCCCTACTGGATTCTCCGAGGAGTTTGGATGGGATCGAGGTAAATGCTCCCTGCTCCAAATTCTGTAAGCCAAACAAATTATTACAACGCCTGACAAGTTGCTTGAAGACTGTGTCGCAGCGCAGCCCGGCTGAACCCGCCGGTAATCTCCGTTGGCATTTGTGCCCACAAGAGGCCATCAAATACTCGTTCCCATATCTTGTGACTGCGCAACATGCGCATAATGTGACAGGAGCCTTGCCTTATCACTGCTGGATGGCGGCCAAAACAAAATGTTTCGTCTTTGGACATAGACCTATGTCTATGTCTTTATAGACATTTATTTATTTACTACTTATGCACACATATACAAAAAATTATCTATAGATTATTTACATTTATCTATGAGATATCTGTAAAATAAATGAATAAAATCAGAAACTATTATATATTTTAGTCAGCCCGTTGTCGTTCGTCCGACCCATACGGTTCCACCGGGCTGAAACGTCTGCTGCTTTATTTTTTTTATTCTTAGATTTACGACATTATTATTTATTATTATGTATAATAATAGATGTACAAGGGAAAGAGTTAAGTGCTCGCCTTATTGAGGCCTCCGGTGACAAAAGGCTTGCAGCTACCTCAGCTTGGCAATCTAGAGGGGTAAAGTTGGGACCGTTCGTTCCCATGAGCCCGCAGTTGGAGGACATCTTTATAGGTATTTCATTTTAATTTGTTAGGTACTAGCTGACCCGGCGGACTTCGTACCGGTTTGACAGTTTCCATGACAACAAAACAAAAAAAATTAATTGTCGTTTCTATTTATATTCCGTTACTTATTATTTATGTTTCTCACTGTTTAAACCTTCCTTGAACTTCCACAAATATTCCAAAAACAAAATTAGCCAAATCTGTCTAGACATTCTCAAGTTTTAGCGAGACAAACGAACAGCAATAGATTTTTATATATAAGATTTATTTTACTTTGTTATAAGTTAATTTCATCATCATCATCATCATCTCAGCCAAAAGACGTCCACTGCTGGACAAAGGCCTCCCCCAAGGACATGAGGGGTATTTGCCGTAATCGCCACGCTTGGCAGGCGGGTTGGCGATCGCAGTAGGTTGAGGGTAACCTCAGAGAGACGCTGCTGCCCATCCTCTGGAATGGTCCCTTAGTCGGCTTTTACGACACCCACGGGAAGAGATGGGTTGGTGCAATTCTTTATCCCCGGCACCACACAGGGAAGTTAATTTATTTAAACATAATAGAATAATATGATGTATATAGGTTGTATGAGTTCTTGCTAAACCTAACCTAACCTTGTACGATTGATGATAGGGATCTGTTGTTGTTTGTATGAATGATAAAACTTGAAGAGAAAATACTTCGTTTATTACGATGTCCCAATAATGCTATTAATAACTGCTGTTAATAATGGTAATGAGCGCGCCATCAGCGGTGATTCCTGAATACACACTAAAAATAACAATTTAATTATTGCTAAAATAATTAATTTAATTATTTTTATAAAAATGCTGATGAGCATATTGTGCGGTTGAATGACCGTACATAGGTACTTAAGAGAATATGCCTTGGAGGTATTTAAAGTATTAATGATTACTGATGTCACAGCACGTACCTTTGCCTGTCACGCATTTTTCCAAGTTCTTTCTTTCCCAATTGTACGTACGGCACACTTAAAGAGAGATGTGGGTAAAGGTGTATGATTAGTGATATTGCGTATTGTTATGTATGAGTGATGGATGATGACTGTTCCTCACCTTCACGGGTTGTGCTGTGTTATAATAATAATAATAATACTGTAATGTTATAGCCCTGTCACACATGGTCTCCGTATTTACAGTAGTCTTTTTAACGGATACGATAAAATTATGCTCTGTTCACACATAGGCACCGTATTACGTTCAACGTATCCGTCGTTACTGGATGCGATGTTCACAAAGCTAATTCGCAGCATATCACCGCTTCTCTACAAGGATGGACGTTGTCGTGTTCAGTCGCTACCCGTTCACCCACCAGCTTCACCCACCAGTGGGTTCACGGGGAATCTCTGTTTACCCGTGCACCCACTATGGCGGGAAAATATCGCTATCAATTCAATGTTTTGTGCAGTGTCGTATTGTGTCGAGGTATATGACAGTATGTATCCGGTAAAGCTGTATGAAATAATACGAAATCCACGTGTACGGGCAAACTGTTAGTTAGTTAGGTATATTTACGTTCATATGTGCAATGTATATGCCTAAAAATTAATAATTTTCATTTCATTATCAAGTCTTTATTGGTATAATTTATATTCAGTCAACGTTACAACCCGTTTCAATTCATTCACCTCGTTTGATATGTTGAAAGTACACACGGCGGCAGATCAACCTACCCAAACCTGTCAAATTTCTCCAATGAATATTGATCCTTATAACCAAAACTTAAAGTTCAAAATCGATTGTAGAAGTTTGACAGTTTTGGGTAGGTTGATCTGCCGCCGTGTGTACTACGAAACATTAAACACTGAAATACCTACCCGAAATTGCAGATACTAGTAGCAATTAGGTACTAAATATAACGGTCTGCTTGTCACAAGAGCATAGAGTATACACAGTAGCACAGCGATACAGCGTATGTTTACCTTAGTAAATATGCGCTGTATCGCTGTCATTTCGGACATCATTTGCGGACATCTTGCAAAGGATTGGTATTCCTTGTAGCACAGCCATGAAGCTTTCGAGCTTCATGAGCACAGCTGCTGTACTCAAAGGGAGCACTTCTTTACATACGAAAATAACGCCGAATGACGTGGCAGCACTCACAGTGACGACTTTGAATCTGTCTACCGATTCCTCTAATACGGAGAATCGTGAATACGTCCAGATAATAAATGCAAAATTCCTCAGCGGGTCAGTGTTGGGCTCGATATACGCGCTCCATCGATTTAAAAATAATGACGCGCTCCTATAAGTTTGATTTTGATTTCCGGGTAAGTTGAAGTTGAAGTGTGTTTTAGGTTTTTCGATGCAAAACCCGGGTTGGTTTTATATACCAACCTGTATATTTTGGTAAGCGTGGTTACAAAAACAATACCTACATTAATTTAAATACTTACACGAATTTATTAACTTAATTTAGATTAATTCTTTATATTTAGGTTGGGGAAAAAGTCTTTTCGCATATATATAGTATGTATGAACTTGTAATAAAATCTCTTTGGCTAAGGCTATACTATTTGTATTTGGCTGGTTTTGGTATCATTAAAAGTTTAAATTTTTAAGAAGATGATTCCAAATTCAAATTAGAAAAATATGTGATTTCATTTGTTTTTCTTACAGTCAAGATGAGTGAATCTTTACCCTTGGGATATCTCCTTTACAACAAAAAAGAATCATCAATATCTGTTCATAAACGACAAAGTTTACCGCGAACACACATAAAAAAATATATACTTGCCATTACTTTTGCCCCAACCATTATAGTATATTACTACGAGTAATATAGGATTGGACGCGGCGCGCCCAGTCCCTAACTCCTGGACCAAGCGCAAACATGGAGCGGTAACATTTCGTTTGGTGCAGGTACTGTCAGGACACGGATGTTTATTGAAGTATCTGCATTAGATCGTTTAAACAGCGGCGAGCCCTTTGTGCCACCATTATACCGGGAGATATTGCCACAGATACTACTCAACATTGCCTGCAAGAGTGCACGACTTGGGAACAGCAATGTCGCACGCTTATGGCGGTGATTGGCTCCGATCTCTCGCTGACCAGGAGGGTGGTAAAGAAAGGTCATAACTGGGCATCGCTATGTAATGCGTAGTTTTGGGAAGAGTTAAAGCTGATTGGATGTGATCCATCCTTGGTTTTGGGTAACCCCCGCCCTTGGGGGAATGAAAGTCACACATAACCGCAGGGTTTTCGCAAACGCGGTGTTATGCAAAAGAAACAGTTTCTATAATGATTTTATTTTTTTTATTTGGGAAGCGTAGTAGGTTAATTTCTTTGTACGAAATAATATGAAATTTATGTGTACGAAGTCACGGGCCAACTGTTAGTTTAAATATAAGTTAGTAAATGAATTAAAATAATAATAATAATTAATCATCCAGCTGGATGCGAGCAGCACAAAACTGGTCGTTGTGGAGATCCTTCGGGGAGGCCTTTGTCCAGCAGTGGACGTCTTTTAATGCGTAGATGAAGCGAAACGACGTATGGCCATAACTAGAACTGCGATGCAGAAGCTAAGGAAGGTATGGAGGAATGCGCTATGCGCTGGACTGATCAAGTGAAATCCGCAATAGGGAACCGCGTATCTGACTGTGCCAGACAGTCTACCAACGATAGAGATGGCGGGAGGTCGTGCGGAGAGCTGTGTCCGCCTCAACCAGTGAATTTGACGACTCAACGTGACCACGACCGCTCTGCCAAGAGCGAATCGATAGAGAAGAAGATAGGGCGTGTTTTGGCTAAGAGGATGATGATAATGAAGTTAATCCTACAGCGATGATTCATTTTAAAGTTTATACAGACACCCCCTACCAACCTTACCGTTACGAAGTAGGTGTCAGACATCCTTACGCAAGCGCAAGGGACCATCTACGTCAGGTCATATCGCCAGATCAGAACACGCCGGTACGCATTCTTCATCCGGTACTTTTAAGACTAGTGTCTCGAGCTAGTTGCCCCGTGGACACGTATAGTCCACTACCTAATATCCAGATAGGTATCCGGAGCTGTAAGCACGCTCACTTCTCGTTGCACTAAGAGCACAACTCGCAGTGTACCACTGCTCGGGCCGTCAACTCTAAAGTCGACTACCAAATGTCCTCTTTGGTGGCGGCTCACTCACTTCTCGGTACCCATCCAGGCACAAATTCCTACGCGGCTGATTAAACTGGAGGCCTTTGCATCTAGCGGGCACCTCTACTAGTTATTCAGACTAATGCCGGAGATGTTTGAGTAACCACTCAGTGAAAACCACCGAGCGGCACAACCAACTAAGGACAACTCACGTGCCCCGTAGGTCTTTTCACTTCAGGCCCCCACCGGACCGCTACTAAGACTTGCTCGCTATGCACGAAATGGAAGCCTGGCCAGACCAACCAGGCAGACGAACATTCCCACTTCTATAGCTAACCACATGCCACCACGAGTCCATACTGACAGTGGAAACGCTCAGAAAATAAGGTTCAGGATGCCGTTCGGGCTGGATGGAACGGATCCTGCGCGCCTGAGATGTGCATGATTGCTGTATGAAATATTCCACGCGGTGCTCGGCAAACATTCCCGGCGCGCTACTGAACCGAGGCAGCTCCAGTCAAGTCTCCAGGTAACTCTATGTCTTCTTCATGTTCCATTTCATATTGTACTACACTTTCGTTTGCGTCACGGAAAATATGACTTATGTTAGTAACGTTATTGGGTTATTTTTTAATCGACAGAAACGATACATAATGGTTCAGCGAAGTCAATGGTAGGAGCGCATTTCACTCGGGATCCTCAACTACTAAGGCACTGGCTATCTTATCTCTAGCTGCCAACAACAACACTGAACACAACAATGCTACAAACATTGATGTCAATGTTTGTAGCATTGTTGTGTTCCGTCAGCTCATAGCCATAAATAACATTATGGCGACATATTTAGATAAGATGGTGATAGCTAGCCAGGCGGACAAACAAGTCCTACCACCAACCAAACCGAGTACTCAAACATGTATCCCCGTTGGGAATCGAACTCGGGACCTCTGGGTCTAAACCGGTGGTCTTAACCACTAGACCACAGAGGCGGTTAACTTAAAAACTCCACAAAATAAGGACATCTAATATTTACGTCAAATTACACCACCTACAGTTAATTTTTTGTCTACCTACTCTTAAAGCCGTTTCTGTCTAGATTTTGGCTAAAAGTATATGAAATGAAATGGAATAAAATGAAACGAAAAATATTTACTCGGAGTATCTATGCCAACTTGAACATAATGGACATTTTAAATTTATAATTATGCAACCGAAATGGTCACCACTCAGCTTATGCCATGACATTGACGTGCCAAGGCGCTGATATTCTGTGGAACCAGTAAGAGAGGGAGGCGCAACTCTAGACATGAATTTCAAAATTTTACACAATATTTTACACAGTGACAGATGTATACAATATTAACCATAACATACAGCCAACATACATACCATTAACCTACACATAAACATGAGGCTACATAAACAATAATATATAAAAGAATAAAAGAATAAATCATAAAATAATTAAGTAATAACAATATTAACACAACACGACCGCTTAAGCGCTGGAAACCTGTAACTCCAACAGATACTCTTTTAACCTTACTTTGAATGTGCTAGCAGTTGGAAGGTGAGACGTCACTTGAATGGACAAGTGGCGTGTCTGGCGATTTTAACTAAACATATACTTAAACTACAGCAACAAATACACAGCAACAAAACAATACCAACCCTCGATCACTCTTATCACTTGCAGTAAAACAACAAGCGCAGCGGTTAGAAAGCCCAACAAGATTACGGGTTTATACTTAAAATGCTTAAAAATCAAGCATGAATGCCTACACTTGCCATTTATAAGTCGCTAATTACCGAAACAAGTCACTTGTGTCGCTTTGTGTTGAGTGTTGAGTAGACGTCTTGTTAAAGAAAGTTTTGAAAGTAAATTTTCAATAATAACTGTTAATTGACTATCAGTTCTAAGCATGGATTGGTTGAAATTTATAATTTTCGTTGTAACCTTTGTTACATCGTATGGAATAACGGAGGATTCAAAACAATTTGGCAATCGTGTAAGTAACAAAGCACTATAACTAACTAGAAAATATGAAATAAGAAAATATAATATAATTTTGATCGGATGACAGTCGATCGTTTAAAATGTATTTTTTAATATGATTCAGCATTAGGCTCAAGAAATATTATGACTGTATTTTTAAACATGTATGATTATGTGGCAAGCTCAAGTGGCAGTGAGCACGGCACATCGCTCGCAGGACTGATGGCCGCTGGGGCGGAACAGTCCTCGAGTGGCGACCGCGTACCGGAAAGCGTAGTGTGGGCAGTTTCGGTGCCAAAAATTTGTTACCAATTACTTCGAATAAGGAATAAGGAGATATCATAGTGAGAAATCGCCCTCATGGGCACCATAGTCATATTCCAGGAAGTTCCGTATTGGATTTCCAGCAATGGCTATTATCTCAATTTGGTTTCTTGCTACTACAATCGTCTTTTCTGTCTGTCTCATTACCTACAACAAAGTTGATAGTGTAGGGGAAATTAGGTTAAAGTGTATCAGCATTGGCACAGTATGACGCACGCACACTCGCGCGTGTTTAGGTATAAAACCAAATGTGTTTAATTAATAAATCGATTCTTTATATCAACGTCTCGTGAGTATTATTTCAAGCTTCCTTACTCGCACATGCCCGTAATAGTACATCAGTTACATTGGTGACCCCGACGTGATCAAAAAAACGACTTGACAAAAAAAAAACTAGTAGTGTCTGTACAACTTACGAACGGCCTCCCACCAGCGGGTCTTACCGCCCGGAGTTTCAAGAGACAGAAATCATTACTAACAAACATAGAAGAATCCGACATGTTTGCGTACGAGGAAGCGCATGCAAGTGAAGATCAATTGCCTGTCCCGGGAACATCCAGCGGCATTGAAGCCATGTCCTTGAACACCACAATTCCAGATTTTTGGACAACGCACCCACAACTGTGGTTTGCTCAATTTGAGTCTGTGATGAGACCTCAGAAGAAAGGGGATGAGGATAAGTTCCATTTCGTGGTAGCAAAACTCGGTTTGGAGGCTTTACAACAAGTGAGCGATCTCCTGACGGACCCACCTGCCGAAAACAAGTATACGGCATTAAAAACCAGATTGATCGGTGTTTTCGAAGAGTCCGAATCAAGACAATTCCAAAAACTAGTGGGAGAAATGGAGTTGGGAGATCAGAAACCATCCCAGCTATTGCGTAAAATGCGTGACCTCGCCAAAAAGAAGGTTCCGAATGAGACTCTCCAGATGATGTGGATTGGACACTTACCCCCTGCGGTCCGTGCTGTATTGAGTATAAGCGACGTTAAAGATCATGACAGATTAGCGCAGATAGCCGACACGGTATTGGAAAATATCCGCCCCCAGGTGGAAATATCCCAAGTCAGTCGCCCAGATAATATAGCTTTATTGACACAGAAAATCAACAAATTGCATAATTGATGAAAATAATTGCTACATTTTAAAGAAATACAATGAAGTGATTAACCCGTCAATGCAGAGTCGAACGGATTTATTGCACAATATTGAACATTTTATTCATACATCGGGGCCACCTACACATGAAAAGATGCGCCCTTTGAATACCAAGCTGCTAAACTAGAGTTCCAAAAATGATTAAGAATGGAATATATAGCCTACCAGCCAGCAGCCCCTGGGCTTCTCCTCTTCACATAGTCGTTAAGAGAAATAGCGAAATCCGGCCTTGTGGAGACTATAGGCGATTGAATGTGGTGACAATCCCAGATCGCTACATATATGCATTACATATATGCTAAAAGATAAAATAATTTTCTCCAAATTGGACATAGAAAAGGCTTACCATAGCGTAAACATAGCTGAACAAGATATTCCAAAGACAGCTATAATAACACCTTTCGGGTTGTTTGAATTTGTCAAAATGACGTTTGGCCTAAGAAACGCTGGCCAAACCTTCCAACGTTTCATGAATATGGTACTAAATGGTCTCGATTTCATATTCTGTTACTGTGATGACATTTTAATCAGTAGCTCCAGCGAATCGCAGCATATACAGCATCTTCATCAAGTGCTGGAACGATTTAAAAAATATGGAATAAAGTTAAACTTATCTAAATGCCAGTTTGGCAAAAATTTGACAAAAAGTTGTGCTTAGATTTTCTCGGATATCATATAAACCAAGATGGTATTCGACCTCTAGACGAAAAAATTGATGTGATAGGGACGTATCCCAGACCCGAAACGATAAAACAGTTACGTCGTTTCTTTAACTTTTACCGATCCTGTCTACCACAAGCAGCAGAGCACCAGAAGGAGTTGAACAAGTTTCTTCACGATTCAAAGAAAAACGACAAAAGAAAAGTCCCATGGTCCGAAGAGACAGAGAAAGCCTTTGAGAAATGTAAAGAGAGCATAAAACGCGCTGTTACACTTTACTACCCGTCAATGACGTCACCGCTCTTCTTGATGACAGACTGCTCAGCGACATGCGCTGGCGGCGTATTGCAACAGAAATGCGATGGCAAGTGGCAATCCCTGGGATTCTTTTCCAAAGCCCTAAGCCCAGCCCAGATAAAATATAGCACATACGACAGAGAGCTGCTAGCAATCTATATGTCTGAACGAAAGAGCTGACTGTTTTCACTGATCACAAGCCTTTGACATTCGCAATGATGAAATCAGGCTCCGACAACGATACTCCACGTCGACTGAGACATTTAGATTTTATTTCTCAGTTTTGTACGGAATTCAAACACATATCGGGATCAGAAAACTGTGTGGCGGACGCTCTATCAAGAATAGAAACGATATCTTTCCCAAGTTTTATTGACTATGAAGAATTAGCACAAGATCAAAACAACAATGACGAGGTCCAAAATTTACTAAAAAATAGAAAATTGTCTTTCAAGCGGTATCAGTTCCCCGGATCAGAAAAAGAAATATTGTGTGAAACGTTTAGCAACAATCCCCGACCCTACTTACAACCACAATACCGTCAAACGGCCTACAACGCCGTCCACGAACTTAGCCACCCAGGCACGCGATCTACCAAAAAAATGATGACAGACAGATTTTTTTGGCCGTCAATGAACAAAGAAATAACAGCGTGGGTCAAAGCGTGTATTCCATGCCAACAGTCTAAAGTTCACAGACACACTGTGTCGCCTCTATGTGCATTCCCGAGAACAGAGAGATTCGAACACGTTCATATCGACATAGTGGGGCCACTTCCATTATCACAAGAAGTAAAATATATAGTCACAATGATCGACAGAAATACGAAGTGGCCAGAAGCTTATCCCATAGCGCAAATAACCGCAGAGAGTGTATGCAATGCATTAGTCACCGGTTGGATATCGCGTTTCGGATGTCCAATTACTATAACCACTGATCAGGGTCGGCAGTTCGAATCCAATCTGTTTAACAAATTGACAAGGCGATTGGGAATCAAAAAAATACACACAACGCCGTACCACCCTCAAGCCAACGGTCAAATAGAAAGATGGCATAGATGTCTAAAAACATCATTAATTGCAACATGCAACAGCGCAAATTGGGTCAAAGAATTACCATTAGTAATGTTGGGACTACGCGCAGCGATAAGGGAAGACAGCGCGGTGTTAGCGCAGCTCAAATGACATACGGCGCTACGCTACGTTTGCCAGCTGATTTTTTTAACGTAAACAAAGACAACTCGATCACTGACTTTGATTACGCAACGCAAATATCAACCGCTATGAACAATATTATAACAACTAATTCGACCACAAAAACAAACAGAACATGTTTTATTCATAAAGAGCTACAAAACTGCGATTATGTTTTCTTACGAAGGGATATGATTAAAAAGTCTTTGACAGCTCCATACAAGATAATACATCGAGATAAGAAATGTTACACAATCCAAATGCCCGGCAAAAAAGCCACGGTTTCAATAGACAGACTAAAACCCGCATTCGGCTGCACTGAAAACAATAACAACGCAGGAAACGAATGCACACCGGCGTCATCGAACCACAACAAGGTCACGAGAAAAGGCCGCGTGGTCAAGCCAGTAGTCCGATTTGCTGTCTAAGAACAAATGTAATTATACTTCGCGCCTCGTCCTCGAGATTAGTAGTTAATTATTTTATATTGTTACTTGTAGTATCGCATAGATGTCACCACTCCTGCACTATCGTTGAGATTTAGTTTTTTTTTTTTGTTGTTGTGGGTATCCCTATCTTTCTCTATGGCGCCATTGCCTCGCGTTCGTCATTCGAATTTTAGTGCTCGACCACTCCAGTCTCTTTAAATTTCTTCCGTGTTCAATCGACTGTTTTCGCAAAATGCCGTAACGTAAAAATCCTAAGACTTGTGAAGAAGAACTTGAACATATAATGAAAAAATGCGCAAGCTACAGCGCTAAATACGTGACAAAGGAAGCCCGGCGAGTGACTCGCCGCCGTTAACACACAACAACGGACTCGTAAACTCAGGTAACGAGTGTTTTATTAACTTATCAGTGTCTTAATTTTGGTACATACAGAATGCAACCAGATTTAGCCGTTGGGGCTTCTTCGACGCATTCAAAAGTAACGGTTGGCGTTGAATCCATTGGGGATTTTTACCTAACCTTGACAAGATAACAATCGCTATCTAATATAAGTGCAATGCCATTATTTAATGTTTTCCAAATACGCACTTTTTGCTCGTACCTAGTTAAGTATAACGTATTAACGTTGTCTTATATGTATGTAACTGAACTAATTTTGGTACATACAGAATGCAACCAGATTTAGCCGTTGGGGCTTCTTCGACGCATTCAAAAGTAACGGTTGGCGTTGAATCCATTGGGGATTTTTACCTAACCTTGACAAGATAACAATCGTTATCTAATATAAGTGCAATGCCATTATTTAATGTTTTCCAAATACGCACTTTTTGCTCGTACCTAGTTAAGTATAACGTATTAACGTTGTCTTATATGTATGTAACTGAACTAATTTTGGTACATACAGAATGCAACCAGATTTAGCCGTTGGGGCTTCTTCGACGCATTCAAAAGTAACGGTTGGCGTTGAATCCATTGGGGATTTTTACCTAACCTTGACAAGATAACAATCGTTATCTAATATAAGTGCAATGCCATTATTTAATGTTTTCCAAATACGCACTTTTTGCTCGTACCTAGCTAAGTATAACGTATTAACGTTGTCTTATATGTAACTGAACTAATTTTGGTACATACATAATGCAACCAGAGTTAACCGTCGGGGCTTCTTCGACGCATTCAAAAGTAAACGGTTGGCGTTGAATCCATTGGGGATTTTTACCTTACCTTGACAAGATAACAATCGTTATCTAATATAAGTGCAATGCCATTATTTAATGTTTTCCAAATACGCACTTTTTGCTCGTACCTAACTAGGTACTTAACTAAGTACAACGTATTAACGTTGTCTTATATCCACACCTATGCCGCAATTATCTGATTGATTGTCTGAAGAACTCGATAATGCTGAGCTAGTTGGCTTTACCCATGAGGTACAGGCGCCTGCTGACGATAGTCTTGTAGATGCAATGACTCCCCCAGAAGCGCCCTGTACATCTTTGAGGGCTCCAGCCCTTGATACTACCAACAAAAATGGTAATTTGGACACTGATGTCCTTGAAATTCTGGGTGACGATCCGTTGCTCACAGAAAAACTTGGCAAAGACATTCGGCAAGAGCTTGCTTGCCGACTTGAACACACATTCACATAGGGTCTTAATAAAGGGGATCGTAAAGAATTGATTTCGAAATGCTCGATACCCGCCAATTGCTTGCGTATTAACCCCCCAAAAATAAATACCAAAATCAAAGTGGCTATTCCTGAAAACACTGTTAAGCGAGATAAAGGTATAGAAGCCAAACAAAAACAGATAACAAGTGCTATTTCCTGCCTAGGAGAAATCATTACTGCCCAACTTACGTCAAAGGACATGGACAAAGAAACGCTTTAAAAGCTTATGGATCTCAGCCGATGGCTATGCGATATTCATCATGGGGTCTTCTTAACAAGAAGAAACTTCATCCTTTTTCATTGAAAAAGGATCTTAAAGAACACCTTAGCAATACTAAGATTGACACCTTTTTATTTAGCGAAACGTTAGCTGAGACAAATAAAACAGCTAAATCGATTATTAAATCAGGAGTCGAATTAAAGGCTGATGCATCATACCATAAAAATATACTTAAGCGGGCGAAGACACTAAACCAGAAGAATTTAAACCGCAAAGCTCCTGGTCCAGCATACAGGCAGCCGGGCCCACCGCCGCGGAGCTACGAGCCTGTAGGCCCCCGCGCACCACCTCCGCCACCGCCGCCCGCGCACTCATGGAGACAGCCGTTGCGTCAGCAACAGCTGCCGGCACTGATGCAGACACAGGCACGTCGTCGCTACTAAATTCAGTTGAGTATGCTGGCCGTTTACATTAATTTAAAACCCAATGGTTCCTTATTACGAAAGACAGAACAATTCTTTCTTGGATTGATGGTTATAAAATCCCTTTCTCGGCTCCAGCATTTTAAGATTCGATCCCACACACTCCGGTTAAAAGTAATGAAAATAATATTCTTTTTACGAAGCTATTGGTGATTACGTAGATATTGAACTGAATGCGAACCTTGTAAAAACCAGTTTATATCAAGTATATTCCTAACGCCGAAACCTAACGGTAAAATGCGGTTTATCTTTAACCTTAAAAAATTAAAACTACTAAGAACTGCAGGATTAATTTCCACACTTTATCTTGATGACTGGCTGCTATTCGGTCAAACTTACCAGCAATGTATAGCAAACATAAAAAATACTAAAACCCTATTAACTTCAATTGGGTTCATTATCAATGAGGAAAAGAGCGTTCTTAAACCTTCTGTAACTTGTAAATTTGGTACGATCATTCAATTCGCATGAAATTAATTTAAGCTTACCTTTAGATAAAAGATTGCAAATTATAACAGAATTGGAAAACTTTTTGAAGATAAGAAATTGTAAAGCCCGGAAACTCGCCCAAGTCACTGGCTTGCTAGTATCACCATGCCCAGCTGTATTGTATGGGCTACCTGAGAAATGACGACGACTATGATAAAACAATGAATATTCCTGTTACACTGTATCCGATATTCAATGATGGTTAAACAACATAGGTCACTCAGTGCGACGCATTAGGAGCGATTAAGGACGAGTATAGCAATGGAATTTATTCTGACGCCTCAACGAAGGGGTGGGGTGCGGCCTGTCAAGATGAAACAGCGAGTGGCCAATGTTCTAATGATGAGCGGTTAAAACATCTACATTATCTCGAACTCTTGGCTGCTTTCATTGCGCTGAAAACGTTTGCAAAAGGCTTTCAAAATTCTCAAAATGCCAAATTCTCCTGTTCATAGACAATTCTACTGCAATTGCCTACACAAATCGAATGGGTGGGTGATGAAACTATGAACGCCTGCGCTAAGATTAACTGGCTGGCGCTCTCTCGTTCACTAGATTGTGCACTGTCATTTACGTTGTCTGAGTACTTTAATTCAAATAAATAGTTCTTTAATTGTAATTGCCTTTACGTTCATTTCATCAGTGGGATCCAATTCCCACACCTTACACAGATAACCAGGGAAATTTGGCAGTGGTGTGAAGATCGTAAGCTGTTCATTTTCGCATCTTATATCAAATCAAGCGATAACGTCATCGCAGATGCGGAATCACGCAAATCTCACCGGGACATTAAGGAAGTTAGCAAACTGGACTTTTCAATGCTTGATAGAATCATTTGGTATTGCTGATATTGACCTGTTCGCAAGCCGCATAAATAAAAAGTGTGAAATTATATCTCATGGCATACAGACCCTGATGCTATAAATATTGATTCTTTCACCATAACATAGAGTGGTTTGAATTTTTATGCGTTTCCTCCCTTCTCTAATAGAGAATTAAAGAAAATAATTTCTGACAAAGCAAAAGGTATCATGGTTGTTCCTTCGTGACCTACGCAAAATTCAAAATCATTTATTCAGTTTAGGCTACAAGTAGCTCTTGTGAATGTCACTATGCCATCATACGCAACCATGGTTTCCCGTATTTAAAGCCCTTGTGGTCTCCAGAATTATAACATTTCCACCTCATAAACGCACGATAATTTCCCATTCCAGCTCTCGGTGGATACACAAATTCATTACCCTGGTGGCAGCAGTCTTATCCGAGACGCGCTATCAAAAATTTGCTTTAGTCCCTACTGTGGTATATTTTACCCAGTTATATAATGAAGCCTGTCAATATGGCACCCTGAACTCATGCCGATCAGCGTTGTCGCTGTTACTGGGTCCAAACATATCAAAAGACTGGGTGTATTTCGTCTCCGACCACCGTTACCAAAGTATAATGTTACCTGGGATACAAATTGCGTTTTGGATCAATTGAGTCAATGGTACCCCAATGAAGACCGAACATTGACCAAAAAGACAATAACATTACTGTCACTTACAACTGCCCATAGAGTTCAGACCTTGTCAAAAATAAATATTAAGAATATACATTCATCATCCAGCCGTATTACTATTACAATCTCCGATTTAATTAAAACATCAAAACCAGGCTGCAAACTGCCAATAACAAAAAACCTTTTTTCAATAATAAACCCACTATATGTCCTGGTAAAACTTTGTTATGTTACTAAATCCAAAACACCGCGGGTTGGAGCGGCAACTCCACTGTGTTTGCACTGTTCTATAATAGACCTGTTTTGAACGACGATTGTACATCTTTACCTCCTTCTATTTTGATGCTTAGGTATTTTATGTAGCAAATTACAATACTGATTGATTTGAAAAATTTAAATTAGGAACTGTTATGATTATTACAAGAATAATTATATATTAGTTAAATTACTGATCTACATAATGTTGTTTAATTAAGTGTACAAATAAACCTACATTAATTCGAAAGTATTTCCATTGATGATATTTCCCACATTATTACTACTCTCAAAGTCTACAAGTAACAATATAAAATAATTAACTACTAATCTCGAGGACGAGGCGCGAAGTATAATTGATGATTAAACGAACTTACCTGTAAGTGAAGTTCTATCATAATTATACGAAGCGCCTCGTCCGAAGAGATTAGTAACTCCCACCCACCCTTACTCTGCCATTATTCCCGTTACTAATCTCTAGGGAAATACATCAACAAAAAAAAAAAACCTGAACCTCTAAACTAAATGACGAACGCGAGGCAATGGCGCCATAGAGAAAGATAGGGATACCCACAACATAAAAAAAAAAAAGAAAAACTAAATCTCAACGATAGTGCAGGAGTGGTGACATCTATGCGATACTACAAGTAACAATATAAAATAATTAACTACTAATCTCTTCGGACGAGGCGCTTCGTATAATTATGACAGAACTTCACTTACAGGTAAGTTCGTTTAATCATCAATTATATAAAAGGTAGTATAACCATTCAATAAGTTTACTAATTCGTCACCCTACAACGTGCACGCCACCAGCTCGCTACAAGTTTGACAACCAGCTACCAGTTTACCACAACAACAGGCCGCACAGGAGCTTGAGGCAACTACCAGGAGAACCGCGTCAGAAGCCACCGCAGCTCTGGCGCTCGCAGCGGCAGCTATCATCATAGTGATAGTATACATCGTGTGGAACGTCTGCCAACACAAAGTGAAGAAATGGGCTACTTCGGGTCTTCAAGGAACGAGAAACGACAACGGACGTCGAAGTTTTCAAATGTTTTCCCGTTTTCCGAGGACATCCCGGCTACCCCAGGACAAGGACCACCAGCATACGCGTCTCAAAACGTGTAATACCTTAATTATAAGAGTTTTTACTTCAGTTTCTTTTTTCGGTTAATTAGGTTAAGGTGTATCAGCATTGGCACAGTATGACGCACGCACACTCGCGCGTGTTTAGGTATAAAACCAAATGTGTTTAATTAATAAATCGATTCTTTATATCAACGCTCATGAGTATTATTTCAAGCTTCCTTACTCGCACATGCCCGTAATAGTACATCAGTTACAATAGTATTGTTTTGTTCCGATTGTTTGAGATCGGATAATAAATTCCTAAGTACGATTCCACAGGCGATAAGAACGAAATACTTTTATCTTTGCTTTGCTGAGAAAGCAAAGCATTTCTGTAATAACAATACTGACACATGCCATTTTTTTAGGTTAATTCACCCGTAAATACTTCAACCAAGGCCAGAAATAAGAGATGCATTCAATTTTCACACACCGGCCCAGACCATTGTTTAACAAAAGTGTATGTGCCACCCTTGTGAGTATCTATTGTTGCCTAACATAAATTATTACTAAATAAGAGAATCATTTTTAATATATTGTAAAATTATAGCTTATTAGCTTGTAAGTTTATTAATCTAAATCATCATCATTAAGTAGTGCCATCTATACTGAAGTTTGGAGGTCAGTATACAAAATTTAAATAAGAATCAAATAAGAATTAATCTAAATAAGACCTAAGAAGGAGAAGGAGAAGTATCTAATTGTAATGCCAATCAAAAAATAAAAGTATGTGTAAATAAGACTTTTTAGATAAGATATTGATTAAGAAATTCAGACGAGATTGACTAAAAGTGAATAATGTTATGATTTTTTTAACTTTATTTTGACTGTTTATAATAAATTATTGGCTTTACAAGATGATGAAAATATATTTTTATTTTATGTACTAAGACATCATGATTAAGATATATCAAACGATAATGCTCGTTATAATATTTGCCATTGCAAAATTATAATTTTTTATAACGACTGTAAGTTTTCACTATAATGACCCGGTATGCATGTCATGTCTATGGTCCATAACGTATGGTAAATAAATTATCAATTATTGATTTTGTTGCACTGTATTTTGGTCTATGGTTCTCTATCTTTATAAATTTATATTAAAATGAATTTTCATTTCGTGGTATAGGACACACCCGTCCATAATGAAAATATCTTTAGGGTATTCTATTTGCTTTTAAATAAATTTACACTTATAATTAGATTTTTTACAGGCTCAATAAATGGTTGAATAGGCCACAGTATGCACCCTATGTACAAGATATCACACGAAGTGAGTAAACAAATTAACAATATAAACGTAATTAACAGCTTATTTACAATATTTTATATAAAATAATATTCATCATCAGCTCATTTTATGTCCCCATTGCCGGGGCACGAGCCTTCCTATGGATGTATAGAGAAAACGGGTCTAAACCACCAAGCAGGCTCAGTGCGGATTGGTGTTGTTAACGACTTCTAATGCAGCAGGGACCAACGGCTTTACGTGCCTTCCGAAGCACGGAGGAGTTTGAGATGATACATTTTTGGTCACCCATCCGATGACCAGCCTTTGCGAAAGTTGCTTAACGTCAGCAATCGCAGACCGGGCGCGTTAACCACTGCGCCATCGAGCTCCTCAACATAATATTAGCCTTGCTTAATAGTTATTTGTGTTTGAATAGTTTGCACCTCTAATGAGTGTCTAAGTTGTATTTATACAAATAACTGGTGAAAACAGTTAGTGTAATAAAACTTAAATAACTAACTCATTTTTATAAACGCCTTATTTTATGAAAATGGTTATATACATATAATTTTACGCAAATTTTAATAAAAAAATTAAAATTTGAAAAAGACTAAGTGTTGAAAAAAATCCACGAGTGGGTCTCGAACCCGCACCCTATGACATGCCCGGTCAGGTGCACTACCAACTATGCTATCGTGGCTCTATCCAACTCGCCGAAATTAATTAAGACTATCTAATCTTACTCTGTGAGCCAAAGGAGCCCATCCTATTCAATGTCGACAATGATCTTAATATTTTTACAAATATAAAAAAATTGTTAAGATTTTGGGCAAGCTATATTTATGATTATTAATTATATATAACATATATAACTTTACACAAATAATAATACGAAATAATATAATAATAAATAATAATAATATAATTTTACGTAAATAGCTTTCCTAATTTATTTGTAAAAATATTAAGATGACGTGACGAAGATGAGTTGTCGGCATTGAATAGGGCTAATGGGTAAATAATAAGTGTTTTCGATTTTAAAATGATCGAAAGAAATCTTGATTCTAACATTACAAACAATAACATTTAATGAGGGTTTTATTTAATTCTGATTATTAAGAACGAATTATCAATGTAACGAAATGTAGTGAAATTTAACTGTTCGTAAATTTTACAGATTTGAATAATGGAAACGTAAGTGTTTTTTATTTTATTTTTATTTTCATATCACATTTAGTCTATCTGGTTCGATATACAGGTATAGCGATCGATGGTAACCAGGATTATGCGTAATCTATACATATGTATCATAATATTTAACGTCTCTCTGTCTTTTTCTCCGTTTGTGTACTTATCCGATTTTCGTGTTTTTTAAAATCATAGCTATGTTCTTTGGCCATATATTTTATGACGTAAAGTAACATACTGAATAAGCAGTAACGATAATAGTGAGTCAAGTCGGAAAAAATACGCTTTTGGGGCGCTTGAATGCCTCACGCTGAGTAGGTACGCTAAGTAACCCAACATCAAATTGATGTACTACATAATCTGTAGATCTAATAGAGAACTACAAAAGGTCGAATAGCATACGTCCATCTTCTAAGGATGATTTACAATACCCATATTTGTCTTTCATAATTGATTAAAAACCTGATGAACAGGCTCGTTACCTATGGATGAAGATAGAGCTTTCTTGAATAAGATATGATAGAAATATCGAATACAAACAAGATGGATCGGTATTTCATGGAAGTCTTAGTAGTCCACAAAGAGATTAGACAAAGATTCTAGGGCCCACAGACCTTACTAATTTTCTCAAAGGTCATAAAATGTGTTAAATTAAGTGTTAGTATGTACCTACATACTTTATACATATCTGTAAGCTTGGGTCGATGACCATACTACAGATGGTGCTAAAAGTACGCAAAAACACAACTCACTTTTCTTATAGTCTCAGTGCTGATATTCATATATGTATGTTTAAGAGAATATTGTTCAAAAATATAATCAATACAGCCAGACACTTCTCGTGGGTGGTTACTTGCCCCAGACGCTTCAAGTTTCTTAAAGACGCCTGTCAAACAAAAAAGCAAACTGTTGCTTATCGTCGTGTTGTAGAATTGCATGTGCAAAAAGTGTAGGCGCTTCGGCCGCCTTCCTCTAAAGCTTCTTAATTTTTAAAGTTTTGGAGACGGTTACGTAACTTCAGAGATTGTTTCACAAACAAACTCTTTATTATATTAGTTGAAGTTGGTTAATAAAACATTTGGGTTAATTATTTAACACTTATCATGTTACAACATATCGTTCACTTACTACGTACTGTTTTCTAACAGGATAGAAGTTGGCCTATAGAGAGCCGCCCAATAGCTACACAGATTCATAAAGATAACGAAAGGGAACGCTATATCAAGGTAAGGTGAATTCTAATAACAATTATAATCATCATCATCATCATCATCATCATCTGAAGACTAATTTCCCAAGATGTAACCAATTTCCATCTTTTGTATTTACAAAAAAATAAGATAAAGAAAAGATATACATAAAATAAGTGGACTAAGATAGGCCGATGATGATGATGATGATGATGATGAATACAAAAGATGGTGGATGTTGGATGATGAAGACCAATGTTACATCAATCTCTAATATAAATAAATATATAATAGACTATTTAAATAATAATTTTGAGGATTGCAGCTTTTGAAAATATTAATTGTTCAACTTTTTAAGGTTATTTTTGATGTGTAACACCTTCTTTATAAACAATTTGTGGGTTTTCCGTAGAAAAATGACAGAAGTAGGATCGTAACAGTGTGATCCTGTAACTGTTACGTGTTGCCATTCCATTTTTTGATCGACACTTTAGGCCCAATGTGATCGTAACAGTGTAACAGGATAACAGTGTGACATGTCTTCTAATGAGTATTTACTGCATTCTCTTTATGATTTGTAAATCTATATTCTATTTTCTATTGTAATATTGACTTTTAAACAAAATTAAAAAAAAAACGAAAAGAAAAAAAGGAAAAAAAAGAAAAAAAGAGAAAAAAAGAAAATAAAAGAGAAAAATATATACGTCATTGTTAATTCTATATTCTATTGTAATATTGATTTCAAAAGGTGAGATGTCAAATGTTATACATCATATGCGACTGCTGGTAAGACTCGTTCGTTTTTTTAAGGTTATTAATGACGATGACGAGTCAACCGAGGATACCGATAGAGACTATGAACAAACATCCGAAGAGGACTTTATGCCTTGTAAATATGGTAGCTCTAAGAACCCGTTTCCTGTACCGAATATTAACAAAATGGGTCGAAGGGTCAGTGATATCAGTAAGTATTTTATTGCTTCTTTACTTACTTAGATCACCTGATTTCCCGACTGTGGAGTGTGAAAGCTTTGTCCTAGTAGTGGGAAAATAAGTATCTGATAATTGATCTACAATTGATATTTACAAATATTTATGCTAGCGTTTCTTAGCTAAACGGCTCTACCACAGCAAGGTTTGACCAATATGTAAAAAGGCTTTTTAGTACTACTACAGGGATGTCCTAGACCTTCTTAACACCATCTTATGATGTAGAATTTGCAAGTATACGTAATCCAGAAATGTCATTCAAGGATCAATTGACAATTTTTATCGCTAACCGTCTGAACGCATTAACGGCTCCCAGCCGACGACCGACTTTTTGTAGGACCGATAATCGAACCGATTTTTTCGCGACGGGTTCAGTACCGATTTTAGGACCGACTTTTTGAAGGACGTGTGCGTTGCAACATAGAATTTCATACGTTTCATTTTCACCGACTACATAATCGGTCACCGATTATCGGACGTGCGCGAGGGCTCTAATGCTACCACTATTGATGATATGGCAACAAACTTAAATAAAATGGTGGTAGTTAGCCAGACAGACATAGAAGAAGCCACACATATAGTTAGATAACATAACATAGAGTTAAGATAAAAAGAGAGCCAGTTCCAGTGTTTCACTTTCGGCCATTCGTCAGTTTCCATTAGGTGAGATGAAAGCCAAGCGCTTCTGTTTTGGAAAGAAAAACAATAGCCGTTATATTAATACAGAACTTTGCTTATTATTATAGAATGTGAGGAGCATATGTGGCACTTGAAGTATAGAATACTTGACGCTGAAAAGAATAAAAAACAATGTGAGTAATTTCCTAAGGTTAAGGAGATGTTTAAAGCACTTTTTAATTCATAAACGTTATTATAATATGTCATTCACTGAGTTAGTAGCGCTGTAACAATGTATCTACAATATGATTCCATAATGCAAACAAGATCTCATTGTTTTTTGATGGTTCAACCTACTCAATTCAATATTTTGTAAAACAAAAATTTAACAAGCATTACACTATTTATTTATAATTTTCAGGCAACAAACTAAGGAGTATTTCCCAAGTTATTGGAGGCATTAAAAGTCCAGAGGGAGAGTTTCCTCACATGGTAAATACTTATGCATGCATTTCTTTTCGCGATCTTCCTTGTTTGCAAACTATGTATATTCCTAAACATTTATTTCGTTTACTTAACACTAAGGTGACAATCAAGCAAACGACCAGCATATAAGCGGTGAACGTAGCCTAATGTTTTGCCTATAATATCCAAATAACAGCACAATAACATCTTCTATAAAACTATTTCCTTTTTCTATATCTTTTACGGTTGAAGGCCAGAAATCTGCCTTTTTAGGCCATTGTGTATTCATTCCAAACAATTAGCTTACACTCAAAGTGCCTCAAAGTGACCATATTGGTGCTACTCTATTTGGAATGTCTCAAACAATTCAAAAGCACAACAAGTACTTCCATTCAGATACCTGCAATACCAGAAAAGATAGGCAAAACAAATGTTGTCTCTGCTGTCCCTTCTTTGAAAATAAAGCGTAATTCCTGAAACACGTCTTTCCCAAGTTTATAAAGAAAATATTTTTTACTATTACAGGGTGCAGTTGGCTGGATAGCAAACAACAATAACATAATATTTATGTGTGGGGCAACCCTAATCAGTTCCAGATTCTCTTTATCTGCAGGCCACTGTAAAAGCTTGTCTTCTCAATATTTATCATCAATTCCAGGTGGAATACGAAATAATTCTCCTAAAATTGTGAGATTTGGCAGTGTGTATATAGAGGTAAGTAAATTAACTTATTTTTTGGAATGTCAAAGTATTTCTACACAGTATTACGATACTGTGTAGAAAGATCTATGTAGTTAACAAGAACATTTTTATCATCATCATCATAAATCTATACGAATGAATCCTACATCCGGATTTATTCGGACAGTAATTCACTCAGCCACCTTACAAACTCCGTTGAGATTCTTCAGTGATATGAAAGATAGGTGTTCAGTGGTTTCTTTATTTTCGGCTTCATTATCAACTACCATCGTGTTAGATGAAGGTCAAGCTCTTTTCCATAGTGAAATAAAAACTGTCAAGATCACTGCATAAACAACTATCTTTGGAATATAAGACATAACATGTGAAAAATATTGTTTCAGCAAGCAAATGACAATTATGCGATTGATATGATTATAGACACGTTTATCGTACCATCGGAGTTTAGTGCCAAACCCCACTTAAAGTATAACGACGTAGGCCTAATACGTTTCACAAAAGAAGTACAGTTTTCGGAATTTGTGCTACCGGCATGCCTTTGGTCTGGTTCTTTGGATCGATTCTCAACTGGTATTATTACCGGCTGGGGTGTAACTGGAGGTAGGTGTGGTTTTTCTATGAAATTGTATTATACTTTTGCTTTCTCTCTTCTCTTTATCCGAATAACTCCGGTTGTTTTATAGAGGCAGACATCAGGTATGTGATATTAGTTGGTAGGTATCTCATTTAAGACTTTATTTTCAAAATTTTGTCTAGCCGTCCATAAATGTGTAATGTTATTAACATAATTTTGACATAAAATACCAAATAAACGTCACCATAATCAGTAACAACTAAACTAAACTAAAAAATAAATCCGTAAAACAGTAACAACCTTACTCAACAGTTAATCAAAATAGATAGCTCTAAAACCTAATACAGTGATTGGGCCACAGCTGGCATCTATAAAAGTACAAGTCATCATCATCTCAGCCAAAAGACGTCCACTGCTGGACAAAAGCCTCCCCCAAGGATCTCCACAACGACCGGTTTTGTGCTGCTTGCATCCAGCGGCTTCCCGCGACCTTCACCAGATCGTCGGTCCACCTTGTTGGAGGCCTGCCCACACTGCGCTTTCCGGTACGCGGTCGCCACTCCAGGACTATCCCGCCCCAGCGGCCATCAGTCCTGCGCGCAATGTGACCTGCCCACTGCCACTTGAGCTTAGCAACTCTTCGGGCTATGTCGGTTACCTTTGTTCTTCTGCGGATCTCCTCATTTCTGATTCGATCACGCAGAGAAACCCCGAGCATAGCCCTCTCCATTGCTCTTTGAGTGACCTTGAGCCTTTTTATGAGGCCCATAGTGAGCGACCACGTCTCAGTCCCGTATGTCATCACTGGCAACACACACTGGTCAAAGACTTTCGTCTTGAGACACTGCGGTATATCGGACGAGAAGATATTTCGTAGCTTACCGAACGCTGCCCAGCCTAATTGGATTCGACGATTGACCTCTTTGCTGAAGTTGGACCTACCTAGCTGGACCGTTTGTCCCAGGTAAACATAATTGTCCACAACTTCAAGGGCAGAGTCCCCAACCTTCAGAGGAATGGGTACGACACGTGAGTTCGACATAACTTTCGTCTTCTCCATGTTCATTTTAAGACCCACTTGTTGAGAGACTCTGTTGAGGTCACCGAGCATTGCGCCGAGGTCTTCCAGGGTCTCAGCCATGACCACTATATCGTCAGCAAACCGAAGGTGAGTGATGTATACGCCGTTGACGTTGATGCCGAGTCCTTTCCAGTCCAGAAGCTTAAAAACATCTTCCAGTGCAGCAGTGAACAGTTTCGGAGAAATCACATCTCCCTGTCTCACTCCTCGCTGCAACTGTATAGGTTTCGAGCTCTGGTCCTGAAGACGGACTGACATAGTGGCGCTTTCATACAAACACCTCAACACTTCGATGTACCGATAGTCAATTTGGCACCGCTGGAGAGACTGTAGCACGGCCCATGTCTCAATCGAATCGAAGGCTTTTTCATAGTCCACAAACGCTAAGCAAAGAGGCTGGTTATACTCTTCGGTCTTCTGTATAACCTGCCGCAGCGTATGTATGTGGTCTATGGTGCTGAAGCCTTTTCGGAAACCGGCTTGTTCGATAGGCTGGAAGTCATCAAACCTGCGTGCGAGACGATTCGTTATGACTCTCGAAAACAGCTTGTAGACGTGGCTTAGAAGTGAGATGGGCCTGTAGTTCTTCAGCAGGGTTTTATCGCCCTTTTTGAAAAACAGTACCACCATACCTTCGTGCCACGTCTCTGGCGTTCTGCCCCCTAGTACGACGGAATTAAATAGCTTCTGAAGAGCTACGAGTACCGGTCTTCCGCCTGCTTTCAGAAGCTCGGCCGTAATTCCGTCAGCACCTGGTGCCCTGCCGTTTTTGAGCTGTTTGAGAGCCATACTAATCTCGTATAGGCTGATGTCCGGGATGTCTTCGGTATAGTGCCGGGTTAACTTAGCTCTAGGGTCTCTAGCTAAGCGTACAGATGGCCGTGTGGATGTGTAAAGCTGTCCATAGAACTTCTCGACCTCTCCCATAACATCGGAGCTGGTCGTGACAGTTCTGCCGTCATCGGTTTTCAGCGTCGTCAGTTGGCACTGCCCAATACCCAGATCTCTTGCGAACACTTTTGAGCCTTTGTTCCGCTCAATGGCCTCTTTAATACGGTTAGTATTAAATTGGCGCGTGTCGCGAGTCATAGACTTCGAGATCTGCCTATTTAGCCGCCGAAACTGAGACGCATCACCTGAGGAAAGCAGAACCATTGCGCGCCGCTCTTCCATTAGTTTGAGAGTATGGTCTGAGAACTTTTTGGTTCCTTTTGCACGGTGGGTTTTAAAGAACTTGGACCCAACCGTTTGGACAGTTTCCACAAACCTGTTGCTGTATTCGTCCACATTTTCGCAATCATTTAGGCGCTCGAAGCGATTCTGCAATTCGAGCTGAAAGCTTTCGGGGTTTTGGATTTGGATGGGTGCAGGACGGAGCGTAGACCTTACCAATCGACGTCTTTCCAGCTTAACGTTGATATTCAATGTGCCTCTTACCAACCGGTGATCGCTGCCAGTTTTAAACGCATTGATCAC
Source organism: Eudonia lacustrata (assembly GCA_947562085.1). Taxonomy (NCBI): domain Eukaryota; kingdom Metazoa; phylum Arthropoda; class Insecta; order Lepidoptera; family Crambidae; genus Eudonia; species Eudonia lacustrata. The sequence continues at coordinate 61,336,436 of OX387339.1, read as the reverse complement.
AGTGACATCATTGAATATTTGCTTCCTCGTCGACATGATAAAGTCAATCTCGTTTTTGGTTGCACCATCGGGACTCATCCAGGTCCACTTGCGGTGTTCAGCTTTCCTGAAAAAGGAGTTCATCATAAAGAGGCCCTCCCTCTCAAGAAAGTCCGCCAGCAGTTGGCCCCGGGAGTTCCGATTACCAACCCCAAATCGTCCCACTCTCATCTCATCGCCGCTTCGTTTGCCCAGTTTTGCGTTAAAGTCTCCCATGACAACGGTGTAATGAGTTTTGGAGGCTTGTATGGCTCTAGAGATGTCCTCATACGTAGCTTCCACCTCATCGTCAGGGTGTGTCGTAGTAGGAGCATAAACCTGTATGACCTTCAACGAATACCGTTTGGTTATTCTGAGTATAAGGTACGCTACCCTAGGCGACACACTCCCGGTCTCGACAACGTTGTTCACGAGGGACTTGTGGACGATGAACCCGACACCACCTTGGGACAGTTGTTCGCCCTCCCGGAAATAGAGCAAGTTACCGGACTTGAGGATTATCGAGTCCTCCCCCTCTCTTCGGACTTCAGATAATCCAACTATGTCCCACCGTATCTTGCTCAATTCTTCCTCCAGTTCGTGAATCTTCTCGTCAGTCCGTAATGTGCGCGTGTTAAATGTTGCCAGGGCCAGAGTTCGTTGTTGGCGGTAGCCAGGTCTCTGCCGGAGATTCTTAGCACCCCCTGCCCCGTCGCTGCCTTGGCCGCTACCGTAGCTAGGGCGAGCGGGGCCGCCGGGGACTAGGGGCCGGTTTTTGCTGTTGTGCATGTCATGGGGGGGTATTTGCCATAATCGCCACGCTTGGCAGGCGGGTTGGCGATCGCAGTAGGTTGAAGGTAACCTCAGAGAGATGCTGCTGCCCATCCTCTGGAATGGTCCCTTAGTCGCCTTTTACGACACCCACGGGTTGAGATGGGGTGGTGCAATTCTTTATCTCCGGCACCACACGGGGATAAAAGTACAAGTAGATTGTATCAATTATATAATGTAAAGGCTAGTCATAAGGATCCGAGTGTAATTGAATATGTTGAAAAATATTCAAAAATTTTCAAAATAGTTTGTTCTATAGCAAAGGCTAACTATATACGGGATAAAATTCTGAAAGCCATCTGGAACGGTATAAAAAGAAACTTGTAAAGTAAGTTCTCGTGATCGTACATTTGAACTCAAAGTCAGTGATGCTTACACAATGGTGAAACGGAAGTAGCAGGCGCGTTTAAATATTTTTGTCAAGTGTTATTACCCCTTATTACCTCAAACAAAGAAAATCACAAGTAAACTAAACTACTTAAAATTAAGTAAGTAAGTAAGTAAGTATTTATTTATTTGCCAAAAAAATAAAACATAGACAAAAAGGTCTATGGCTCAGTGTTTGCAGGAGACCCACAAACCCTGTTATTCTGCCATAGCCATAAATTAATACTATAATAAACTTACAATATTTAATCTACATACATTATTCTATAATTAAACTTTTAAAAACTATAAACTAACTACTACTACTAAACTATAGTGAATAGTACTAAAAATAAGATAAATATGCAAGAGCAGACCAGCCTCCACAGGCGGCACCCGTTCACGAGTACGACATATGAATCAACCATCGCTTCGCTCAACCATATTTTAGGGAAAACGTAACGACCCGACGCACACGCCACCACTGCAGAGACAATAAATATATATTCTCTTATATATATACTCTAAATAAATTTTAATGATCTATTTAACGCAATTCTGTTTGTTATTCATCTGGCACCCCGTTCAAAATTCAAAAAATTCAAAATTCAAAATCATTTATTCAATTTAGGCTACAAGTAGCTCTTGTAAATGTCACTATGCCATCGGTTCGTAAGTCTACTCTGGGCGGGAGATCTTGTACTGAGAAGAACCGGCAAGAAACTCAACAAGTGTCCAGCTCTTTTCTCCCTTACAGCGTCAAAAATATTGGAAAATGCCCTATCATAGCAGGACACTTTCCATTACAAATAAACACAAAAAATATATATAAGACAACCACAACATGTAAAAAAACAAAATAAAAAATGTAAGTTAACAAATTTACATCAGATAATTATGTAAAAGTTTCAATTTCCACAATGTCATACAGCACCACTACAGTACTCTAGTAAAAGTCAAAAATTGTTTAGGTAAAACAAAGTCAAACTATAATTAATAATACTAAAAATAAGATAAGTATGCAAGAGTAGACCAGCCTCCACCTATTGGAGTTACCTATTGGAGTGCCCCAGGGTTCAATATCAGAACCTCTTTTATTTCTTATCTATGTAAATGATCTTCCTTACTACACCAAGGATCTTTGTGAGATAGCATTATTTGCTGATGACACCTCATTGATTTTGAAAGAGGATAGACATAGAGCAGTATTTGACGATGTAGGTAATACTCTTTGCCAAATATTACAAAAGTTAACGCAAATATAAACTAAATGTGTAAAGTTCACGATGCCCTATGTGAAGTAGCTCATTACTAGCGCCACTATGAATGATGAAGTAATTTATTAAAATAATCAACTCGACAGTTTTCCTGGGTATTAACCTGGATCACTAATTACAATGGGTTTAACATATGGTTACCTTGGTAAGAAGACTTAGGCTGAGCTGTCTATGCGGTTAGAAAAATAAAGTCACTTACTGATGTAGAAACGGCAAGATTGGTTTACTTTAGTTACTTTCTTAGCGTCATTTTATATGGTTTTATGTTGCTCAGCAACTGTCAATAGAACCATTTTAGTGCTACAGAAAAGAGCCATTCCAGCTATTTATCATCATCATCATCATCATCTCAGCCAAAAGACGTCCACTGTTGGACAAAGGCCTCCCCCAAGGATCTCCACAACTACCGGCTATTTATAGCCTATTATTTATTTCTATTATAGCAGATTTATATTTAAACTGCAGTTTCACAGTATATTTTTGTAAATAACGATAATGTTTATAACAATTAAGAAAAACTTGTGATAACGTACAACACATTAAAAACTCAATCACAAAACCCCAGACATAAACTGGCAAATTCGGATGAATTTTCTGTTATATTTGATTGCAAAGATAAAACGCAACGGCGAATTCGATAACCTTCTATGACTATTTTTTCAGATTTAGTACCATCCCTGTCGTCACATCTTCGGCACGCTGAAGTAGACTTTATAAACAAGGATGTGTGTCGGGGAACCATGGGGCCATGGAGACGAAACAGGCTTTGGAGGCAAGGTCTAATGGACTATCAGTTCTGTGCTGGAAAACTGAATGGTGGAGTGGACACATGCCAAGTAAGAATTACTTTATGAAGCCAAATGTGGGGATGACTACGCAGTTACTATGACCGACTATTTACTTACTTCAGGTTAAAGAAGAAATTTATTCTCAAAAGAAATTTACATTTCACTTAATGAGAAATTACATAATTACTTAAATAAAATATAAACAGTGAGCATGCATGAATTTGAAACTAAAAATAAAATAAAACCAGTGCAAAAACTATAATTTACTAACTGTAATGAGGCAAAGATTAATAAACTAAAAGCAAACGGGAGCCGTGCAAAATATCGAGCATCTCAATAATAAACTTCCATTACTAGCGCCCCGAAGGCGTTCCAATCAAAAGAAGACAGCCGTATCCATTTGGTTTTGGCCTCATTCAGTTGCTCTCTCGACGATGGAGAGAGACAACTGAGTCAGTTGACAGTACAAGTTAAAAATTCCTATATAAACAACGTATAACAGGAAGGTGTGGTAAAAATGAAAAAAGCCAAAGTGTATCCGATCTAGATTTTGGATGTAGACATAATTATTAACTTTAATTTGTTATGAAATATTTCTATTGTGACTTCTTCTTTAATTTGTACAATGTTCATAAAAACTTATAGAAGATTATTTCACACCAGGAACCTAGTAGTATGTACGGTCGCCCAAAAAATTGGTTTACCACCCTAAGGTTGAATGTCGCATGGCAGATTCATAGGCGATAAAGATTAGTTTCGCTTGCAGATCGATCTGACAACTTCTATTGCCATCTCTAATTGATTAGGTTACTGTTTGTTTTGGTTTTGACAAAATGTCAATTGTCAGTTTTCTTTTTATCAAATAAAATTTGATTGTCTAATATAAATAGTTTTTATTACTTTTGTTTAGAAAATTTATATTTTCTTTACCGTAATTAATGTCTTATCCATTTGTAATAAAGGTTAAAATGTCATGCTTTTATAAGTCACCTACGAAGTATAAATACTTATCAATTAGGTTTACGTCAATAATATGCATCTCTTTCAGTGATATCTAGTATGAACGTTGTTGTAATTTTCGATGACTAGAAAACTAAATCAAAACTGGTACACCACTTTCTTAGGCCACTGTACCTAAGCGGAGATGAAGCCGAAGATGGAAGCGCAATTCAACCGAAATCCTCAATGGCTAGGACTAGCTAACCTCTACCTGGTGGAACTAAACAAAACCTTTGACCTCATCCCACCTTCTCCATTCCTCCATAGGAGTACGTGTGCTGCTCTCCGGAGTCACCGCTGTACTGTCTCGAACATTCCATCGCGCACAAAGAAATTTGGTGACTCGTTTCTTTGGCGCACTTCCAAAGGATGGAATAGTCTACCAGCACACGTTTTCCCCCCTTCCTATGACATGGGATCCTTTAAACGAGGCGTGAAGAGGCACCTTGGGGGCCAGCAGGATGAGGGTGACTAATGCTTTTTTTTATATTAGAAGGAGGCAAACGAGCAGGCGGTTCACGCTGCACCAGTTGTCCTTGCATCTGGACTCCATTTCCACTTAACATCAGGTGGAGTGGAGTCATTTGCCAAGCTATAAATATAAAAAAAAACTAACTACCATTGACGTTTTTTTTATTCTGACTATACTGAGGCACTGGCTATCTTATCTGTAGCTGCTGGAATTCCTGGTGGCCTTAAAGACTAGCCCACAGAGGCGGATCAGTTAACGAAGTACCTTTTATATTTCTAGGGGGACTCTGGTGGTCCTATTCAAATAAGGCAGCCCCTTCCAATGGACAGTGGTGCTTCGATGTACTATGTAGTGGGGATCACCAACTTTGGAATCAGTTGCGGTGAGCCCAACCTGCCCGGCGTCTACACCAACGTCAGCCACTTCCTCAACTGGATCGAGACCACTGTTTGGAACGACAACAAGAACATTTAATGCAATGCAAAAGCGTATGTTCAATTTGTGTCTCGTAAAGTGTTCTTAGATTTTTAACTTTTGCAGTAAGTCCTTATATGTATATGATAAAACACTACATAGTAAATTTTAATAATTTTGTGAATGTTATAATGTTTAATATTAAATTCTTTGTATATCTTTAACATCGTGTTAATTTTAAATAGTTTGTTTCATGTTTCGTGACTATACGGTTTTGTTACATACAAACTTATATTATATAAATAAAGCATACAAAACAATTTTTTCTTTATTTTTTTATGTTTATAAACTATGTTTCTACCTACATAATTTTGTTTTCCCATAAAAATGGAAATTACTTTTTATGTGTACTTTTTTGTAGATTTGTTATTCTTTACGAAACATAAACAGCATTAGGACTTTTAAAGCATATTTAGCTCTTGCTCCTTCATAACACCAAAAATTCCGTTACAACTTAAAAATAAAGATTTACTGGCAAATAACTCTGGGATCTTGAAATGGAACATAAGTAGCAGGTGAACGTCAAATAATGCTTACTTATAGTGAAAAGTGAAAGGATTGATTGTGAATTAGCTAATGAAGGATCAACGAAGTGTCCCAGGACCTGGTTTATTAAAAACGATTTTAGAGCCTTCTGCGGGATATATGGGCGTTTCGGCGTACGGTAGTCACGATCCATACCCTTCGGAGAACCTAGTAGGGCACGGGGACACGCACTAGTGCGTGATGCCATTCCTTCTAGAAACTAGAACTCTATAACCTTTTTACCGCCTACAACTTCTATAGAAGTTCGAGATTTTCGTGCCGCCCACGCCAGCACTTCTATAGAAGTTCTTCTTTGTACCTACTTTATTAAAATACATTTATATGTTGGCGTACAGCGGGACATCGCGTGCAGGATAGTTGGGCAGTGAAATGGTTAAGTTTCTCGCCGCCCTCAAAAAAGTCCGGTGAAGCTTAAAATGCCGTTTGAGGCAATCAGCAAACTCTCAAAACATTCCTACTTGATTCTTTGAGGGGTTCGGATTGGATCGGGAGCAGAACAAATCGCCTTTGTGGTCTAGTGGCTAAGACGTCCGGTTTACCCAGAGGTCCCGGGTTTGATTCCCAGCAGGGGTACATGTTTGTGTACTCGGTTTGGTTGGTGGTAGGGCTTGTTTGTCCGCCTGTCTAGCTACCACCATTTTATCTAAATATGTCGCTATAACATCAATGTTTGTAGCATTGTTGTGTTCCGGCAGCTAGAGATAAGATAGCCAGTGCCTCAGCAGTTGAGGATCCCGGGTGAAGTGCGCTTCCATCATTGGCCTTATCATCACTTAACATCAGGTGAGATCAAGGCACTGTGCTTACCCGTTAATATTTAAAAAAAAAACCGAGGCCATATGAAAAGGCTACGATCTCGGCTCAGGTTGACTGGGTCGTGGAGGTGGAGAGAAGCGCCCAGGTACATGTCTGTACCTAGAATAGAGCGCGTGTGAACCGTCGTACCCTTGTTCTACGAGTACGGTGTCTGCCTGCAAAACCACGAATTAAGTTTTATGGAAACGTTTTTGACGAATAATTTATTACTTAGGGAATATTTAAATCAATTCAACCCTTTAATATCCTGTGGCAAATTTCTTACTGATTTCGGACGTTTAAGACGGAGGTTCATCTCAGCCAAAAGACGTCCACTGCTGGACAAAGGCCTCCCCCAAGGATATGAGGGGTATTTGCCGTAATCGCCACGCTTGGCAGGCGGGTTGGCGATCGCAATAAGTTGAGACTTAACCTCAGAGAGATGCTGCTGCCCATCCTCTGGAATGGTCCCTTAGTCGGCTTTTACGACACCCACGGGAAGAGATGGGGTGGTGCAATTCTTTATCCCCGGCACCACACAGGCAACAGACGGAGGTTATACGAGTTTAAAGGCAGCCAGTGTAAATCTCGCGTGCGCGGAAATATGGGGTTGCGCCACCATGACAGTTTTGTAATTAGGCGTCCAAAAATGGCGGTCAGGAATTTCGTCCACACGCTTCTGACTTGAACAGTGACTTGTTTTGTGGTTTCTTGCATGCCAAGCTTTTTTAAGGGAAGTGCTACATTTTGGCCCACTTTTTACTTTTTGTTGTGCAAATAAACCTTAACCAAACTGAACCCTCCCATACGATACTAGATCTCGCGTTAAGTTGTCTACAAGTCTCTATTACTATATAGTCAATTATTTTTAATGTGGTAAGACTGTTGACTGAACTGATGTTCCATTATATATTCATTTATTTATTTATTTACCAGTGGCTACCCGCTATATAATATATCTTAAGAAATTATATTTATCTGAGTTACTTATATTAATAAATTATAGCCTATTATTATTCTGATGTATGAGCCTTATTTTTTTATAAAGTTTCATTAAAATCCATGAAGTAAATTCTTTTTCGACTTTTTAGTCAGTGAAATAAAACATATGGAATTCTATGTTGATACGCATACGTCCTATAAATAGTCAGTCGCAAAATATGTGATAAAACTTGGCGAAAAAAAAGGATTTTTCCAATTGTCGATGCTACAAAAAGTCGGTCGGATAGAGTAACAAATATCCGTCTCCACAAACTTTTCATAATATTAGGTAGGGATAATAGGAATTTATTTCCATTACTTCATTTTTATAAGACGTGGTTTACACTTTCTGTTTTTGGGTTTTCAATAATAAAATAACAAATGTTTATTTCGCTATTTTAATTAAACGTTTAAATAACATTGGGTTGGTTAGAACCTCCTTTTGAGAAAATGTTTACTTACCTATAGTCTTAATATTCTCACATTTCCTTTATTACTTTTTAATGTTTTTTTAAATGTAGCAAATCGTGTAAAATTCAATAACCCAGAGTTAATTACACGTATAGTGAAATAACTATCGTAAAGATCGCAACCATAGAATATTATTTATTTGTTAATGAATTTAGTTACAATTCACTTTCACCCAGTTTGAACATGCAAAAAGTAATAATGGCAATGTCAATATTTTGCAAGTATGTCATATGAATTAGGTTACTTTAATAAAGTTAGGAGAAACAAATAACATTTAGTTGTGATGGGGCACGAGCCTTCCATAAGGATGGTTAGCCTGAATGGGCCATAAACCACCATGCAGATCCAGTGCGGATTGGTGGTTGTTAACGACTGCTAATGCAGCCGAAACCATCGGCTTTAGGTGACTTCCAAGCACGGAGGATCTCGAGATGATACAATTTTGTTCACCCATCCGATGACTGGCCTTTGCGAAAGTTGCTTAGCCTTAGCAATCGCAGACCGGGCGCGTTAAGTACTGCGCCATCGAGATCCTCGATTTCAATACATACATAGTCCAAAAAATCGACCTACTTTACGGATTACTACGGATTAGGCTTGCCTAAAGCAACCGAGTTTACGGCCGGTTGGGTGAGATTTCTCCAGGGAACTCACAGACCTAATGGGAATGCATTTTAGAGCTAGGCAGCGTTGGACCTTTGCCAAGCAGTCTGGGTCTGCAAAAATCCATATTAGGTTACCGGGAATCTTTGACCGGAGAAATAATAATAAATACTAATCGTCGGCGACGGTCGCCTTTTGGTCGAATTTCTACTGTAATTCACAAAATATACAACGTTACATAAACAATGTAATGCAACACATAATTAGACATATATTTTATCTTTCTGCGCACCTTCATCATATTTTTATAAGAACATTTTACACACATGCTTTCCGTTATGTAAAAAAATGCTACCTTTTTCATAGCTAATACCATAAGTAGGCACAAATCAAATAATTGTAATACTTAAGTAACATTGTATACCTTTTAAAATCCATCATCTTAACCAAGTTTACGATCCATGGAACATTTTCAGTTAATTGGATCGAGAAATTTGAGGATTACTTGAAATCTATCACTGCGGCTAGTAGGTGACTGGAATCCTTTTATGAGAAATGTCTTGGTATTAATCAGTGTAGCATTAATCAACAAATGATATTTATTTCAAGCGTTCGTTACGCGGGCTAATTGCGCGTCGCTGTCCCAGCTTCCGTCCATAAATTATCACTTGAATTAAGTTAATAGCTAGGAGCGGTAGAGTAAATCTTATGATAAAAAATACCTTGTTCTTAGTCTGCACTCTTGAAAGAGTGGTAGTGACTATGGGTGGGTTTTGGCGAATGGCGGCTTTTTTAATGCGTCCATTTGGAGACGTCCATTTGGAGACGCATTAAAAAAAAAAAAAAAAAAAAAAGCCGTCATTCGCCAAAACCCACCCATAGTGACTATGGGTATGGGTACTATGGGTTTTGGCGAATGGCGGCTTTTTTAATGCGTCTCCATTTGGCCGTATTGGAGTTTTAGTAGGAGCAGTCGGTCATGGTTAATTGAGTAAGAGACCTAATGAGGTCTGCCCATCTGGTTAGTGAGCGACCACGGGATCTCTTGCCCTCCATTCTTCTCTGAACTACAGAGAAAAAGAAAGAAAAAAAAACCACACTACTGCGGCGTGCGCGGATTGAACAGCAGCGTCGACGAGCTCGCCGACACTAGCGCCACTTCGCCCTGGTGGAATCGCACGCGGAAAATATCGTTTTATATAACTTTATATAGTTCGAAACGTGTTGACAAATAAATTGACTTGTCAACAAGGACTTGAAATACAACTTCTAACAATCCACTTTTAAAATACTGAATAAGTACCTAAGTACCTACCTCAAAATATTTGATAAATATATTTTATATATAATATATTTATTTTTTTATTTTTATAATAAGTAATACAATTAAAAAATATATGACTATGTTTAATAAACAGGCTCTGTGGTCTAGTCGTTAAGACCACCGGACCAAGACCCAGATGCCCAGGAATTGATCACCAGAGGGGAGTACGTGTTTGTACCCGGTTCGGTTGGTAGTAGGGAATCTTTTTCCTTAAGCGCTGTCCACACATTTCTGAATACCCGTCCCTGACGGAAAACGGCAGGGACGGAGAAAAAATCGGTTACATACGATTTGTGCGAACTTTCGGATGCGGGTGCACGGACGCTCTGACAGTGCTACCTACGTGAACTGGACGATATTTTGTGAAAGTGCAACACAAAAAGTGTGACACAGAAAGGTTGATAGAACTATTGCAAATATTGCGTATCAGCCACCAAAATATACTACACTGACACCGATTTCCCTGATATGTGTAGACACGGGTGACGGATGGCACGTCCCTGACGGGAACACTGACACGGACAACTCGGAACTCGGATGGCCCTGACACGGAAATCTGTGGACAGCGCTTTATTCTGCTGTCCATTTGGCCGCTGCGTCTTGTGGCTCGCGCCGCGCCCCGCCCCTAGTTCTCGTGTTCCTGACGCCATTAGTTTTGTTTCTTGCCGACTACTCCCGGATAGCCGGAACTTCTCAAGAATAAATTAGTTAATGAACCAGAGGAATATTACGCCGCTAGTTATATATCGTAGCAGTACATATCTTATTTTTGGTGCAGCATGCTTCACAAGTTCAATCTTTGCAAATTGCAAATACAAAATTAGGAGTAGGATAAATACGAACTGACTTACACGTTCCTTAAATATATATTTAAAAGATTATTAATTATTGATAGACAGATTTAACAAATAACTTGATAAGAAACTTAAGTAACTAAAACTATTACGAAACTAAAATATGGCGTTTCGCGTCGCTGTCGACTGGTAATGTATCTAAGAGACTGGCGGCATTGCCTCATCATCATCATCAGCTCATTATATGTCCCCACTGTTGGCGCACGAGCCTTCCCTATGGATGGATAGGGAGAATGGGCCATGGCGGCATTGCCTCGTTGTATGGCAATGCTTAGCCTCTGGCCAAGGTAAAAGCCAGCCTTTGGGTCATGGGAAGAGTCAACCAGCCGTTTGGAGATGTCATTAAACAAAACATGAGCACTCGGACCCCACGCCCCGAAGGTTTCAACCACAAAGGCTCGAAAATATAATTGTCGATAAGGTTATTATACTTTCGCCGCTTGAGGTTTTCTGCAGCCGCAGCAGCAGCACCAGCACAGCACGCTGTGCTAGGAAGATTAGATGGCGCAAGAGTCACACAAGTTGCATCCCACACTAAAGGCCTACCCACCTTCCATGAAAATATAGACATGCCGTCCGGTCTCTTGCCATCGTCGCGTGCCAAGCCATTGGGTTCTAATATAGCTGAAACGCCGACGGTGACAAGAGCACGTCGGATGATGTCCTTAATGTTCGCGTGCCGGGCTTAGCGGCCCGCACTACGGCTGCAAGACAGGCCGTGGTATTCGAGGTCGTTGACAACTTCGCCACAGTGACAGCGATGGGGAGAACAACATGTAGCTTCTAGACGCAGGGAAGCAGCGAGGCGGAAAGTAGCGTCGTCGAACAAAGTACCTAAGTTCGACGACGGTAGTGCATGAAGCCAAAGACCCGACTCCCACTTGCCCACAGCTAGCAGGCGCGCACGATCCGCAATAGTAGCAGACGTGACAAGTAAATTATTCAGTACTACTCTGCAAAGCGGCTCATCCCACAGTCTCTGGGAAGATGGATTGTCGGGTGTATCTGAATTCGGGCAAGGTAGGTAAATAGGTTAATTAGGTTGGCGATTGGTCTGCGATTGCTGAAGTTCGTATCGGATAGGTAAACAAAAATTTATTATGTCGAGCTCCTCTGTGCTTCGGAAGGCACAGAAAGCCGTTAGTCCCTGCTGCATTAACATTCGGTAATAACCACCAATCCCCACTGGGACCGCGTGGTGGTTTATGGCTAGTTCAACCTGTGGTGTGTCGATAAGTAGGGTATAAGCTTGAGCCTCAGCTGCAGCGGAGACGTAAAATGAGCTGGTGTTGATGATGACGTTGACGCATCTAAACCAAGTGTATGTACAAAGATTTACAAATGGTACCTACTTCAATACAGTTGCCCTTTTCAGATATAGCAATTCAGTAGAGAGCTCCCAATATTTTTATAATTAAACTAGCGGCCCGTCCCTGCTTCGCACGAGTGTACATTTTTTTAATATGGCCTATGTTACTCAACACTAATGTAGCATTCTAATGATGAAATAATTTCAGTAGTTCAGTAGTAAGTAGAAAAAATAAGTACAGTAGTTTTTGAGTTTATTCGTTACAAACATACGTACAAAAATACACAGCTTTCCTCTTTATAATATTAGTATAATTGCCTAATATCAACATTATTTTTACTGTAAATGTTATTTATTTACTTGCCCATACGATGTAAGCCAAACACAAGTGAAAGTAAAAACTTGCACTTTATAAAAAAGAATTACAAAATTTTCAAATACCTTTATTTTGAGTTTTTGTATATCATAGGTATAATTGGTCAGTCATTGGCATCGCCGGCGCACAGGGCACGCTATAACTTGTTAAAAGGTTAAACAAACACAATCACCAACGATGGTTAAGACATTTAATATAGACAAACAAATAAGGAGAAATCTGGTTTAGTGCTCGAGGACCTACAAACTTTGATAAACCAGTTTGGCACTATAGGTTTGGAGCAAAATTTTTCCAAATGTGAATTATACATTTCGAATTCCGTGGCCTCGAACCGTAGAGCTCAATTATTTACTGACTTCAGTCGACTGGCATTAAATGCTCTAAGCCTGGCCCCCAACATCAAATTTCTCAACGATCACTCATTATTTTTATTAGGCGCACCGCTTCTCGACGCTGCCATTCCCGCTTTTGTAAACGATGCGATCACTAAGGGCCACTTGCAGCAAAATTATAAAAATCTCGATTTTATTAAACCTAGATTTAGGCGTTAACTCGACTTAACTTAAATCTCATCAAAGTTGCCTTCATCATCATCATCATCATCTCAGCCAAAAGACGTCCACTGCTGGACAAAGGCCTCCCCCAAGGATCTCCACAACGACCGGTTTTGTGCTGCTCGCATCCAGCGGCTTCCCGCGACCTTCACCAGATCGTCGGTCCACCTTGTTGGAGGCCTGCCCACACTGCGCTTTCCGGTACGTGGTCGCCACTCCAGGACTATCCCGCCCCAGCGGCCATCAGTCCTGCGAGCAATGTGACCTGCCCACTGCCACTTGAGCTTAGCAACTCTTCGGGCGATGTCGGTTACCTTTGTTCTTCTGCGGATCTCCTCATTTCTGATTCGATCACGCAGAGAAACCCCGAGCATAGCCCTCTCCATTGCTCTTTGAGTGACCTTGAGCCTTTTTACGAGGCCCATAGTGAGCGACCACGTCTCAGTCCCGTATGTCATCACTGGCAACACACACTGGTCAAAGACTTTCGTCTTGAGAAACTGCGGTATATCGGACGAGAAGATATTTCGAAGCTTACCGAACGCTGCCCAGCCTAATTGGATTCGACGATTGACCTCTTTGCTGAAGTTGGACCTACCTAGCTGGACCGTTTGTCCCAGGTAAACATAATTGTCCACAACTTCAAGGGCAGAGTCCCCAACCTTCAGAGGAGTGGGTACGACACGTGAGTTCGAGTGAGTAAGTTGCCTTGCACATACTAAACATACGTTCGATTTAACTTTAGTCCATCATTCAGTCACCGTTCGTTCTTTACGTTCCGTTTTCACAAAATAATATGTCAAAACAAAATTGCGTACAAAGATACGTCGCTTAAAAAACTAGTTCTGAATCATTGGTCGTCCGACAATTTTCTTTATGGTCGTTCGTTTGTCTTGTCAATGACAGTATAGACAGTTGTATCTTGGATAATTGTGTTCCAACTTGATAGCTGGATATGTAATTAATATTATATATAGAGTTTTAACGGTTTGTACACTGATGATAAAGAAATCCACCAGGGCACCGAATTTTACAACTGCTGAAATAATGTATCTCCTGAAGCTTGTGGAGAAATACATAATAATAGAAAATAAAAGAACTGACGTGACGGTACTATTAGGTCTTTGCGGTGCTACAACGTGGCTAGTGCGTAGCTACAACAAAGATACAATTATAACAATTTTTACAAATAAAGACAGACATAGAGAGAGAAATATTAATAAACATTAACGTTGTCTATAATAATAGTATAAAGAGGAAAGCTTTGTATTTTTGTATTTATATGTTTGCAATGAATAAACTAAAAAACTACTGAACCGATTTAAAAAATTCTTTCACCATTTGAATGATAAATTATCCCTGAGTAACATAGGTTATATTATTACTAGAAAAAAAAATCTCAATTACCGGCAAAACTACAAGTCCTATGGGAAAAAATTAAATAGCAAAGTTGTATGTAATAAAAAGATCTACAACTTTTGTATTTACACTTTTTCCATTTCACATAACCTCAACATATATGTGAAAAATTCAAATAACCAAGTTTTTTATTTTTATCTTTACAAAAAATTTTTTTTTACGCATTTGGTGAAAACTTACCTTTTTATGTCCCAAACACACTGTAATTTTTTGATTTAAAATATTAATTTTTTTACCTTATAAAGCCCCCTAATTTTGAATCAAAATTCTCACGTCAAAATATCTGCTTTTTTAAAAAGTTGGCGGGCTTTTTGTTCGTTGAAATCTCTACTTTCTGATGGTTAAAAAAAAAAAACATTACTATGGTAAATGTGTACGAGCCTACGTACATTATATTATAATAACTATTGCATACTGGTAATTTCACAATGACCTCAATGCGTTTGCATACGCATCACTTTTACATACAATTGTAGAATTAATTACTCACATTAAATTAGTGTTTTTCTAGCATTCAATCGGGTTGGTTTATTTAGCACTCTCCGGAGTAACCTATCCTTAGCAAGCATTCGAGTGTGGAAATCAACCCCCACATTTTGGTCCTTCGATAGCCCGTTGCTGGGACGAATTCGGTATCGTTTTCTTTGACTTTCGCGCGGTGGTAGTCAAAGATCGTAACGTATTCGCGTTGTCAGTTCAGTGTTCATAGTAGTGAATCTGTGTGCTTCGCGAAAGTTCCCACAAAGGATTGATCAGCAGCAGCCTGACACGTAGCATAAGCGTGCAGGCAACCACAAGCATCAACGTCGTCGTTCTCGCTCAGACGAGATCACACGTGGCAGCAAGCGAGCCATACAACCAGTATTGGGAGTATCCAGCATCTATCAGCTACAACTACGTGACTTCAAGTAAGATTGTTCCTTTTATTTTTACTTAATCATGGAATCTCTCATCCAGCGTCAAGCCGATATCCTCGAGACACTGAAGCAGATCAACAGCAACTTTAATAAAGACTCGGCGAGTCGTAAAACGCCAGAGTATCTTAGGAAGCGTTTAGAGGCGGTAGATAATCTTTGGGGAGAGTTCAATATGAACAATGAGCAATTACAGTCATATGAGGATAGAGAGCAACAATATTTTAAGGAGAATATTTTTCAACAAGCAAAAGACTTTTACATAGCATTGCGCACTAACATTTCGACATATAAAAGGGATGAAAAGCAGACAGTAGACGTCGCAGTTCAAGATGGAAGGGTGAGTGAACTGTTAACTCAGCAGCGCACTAACTTTCGAGCATTTAATAGGCTCATACTAAGTATTATTCCAAGCGAAATATCCGAAAAATGGGAATTAGATGATGAATTGCGTAATATGCAGATGAAATGGAATATGATTGATGGCTTGCACTTACAAATAGATAATATTTTACAGGGATCAGATATGAGTTATGAGGAGGAATTTAGTAGATATGAAAGATCTTTTAAGCAGATGAAACGTGACCTAAATAAAAAGTTGTCATCATCAGCTCACGTTCAGCAAGCTACTCCAACTATCGATATACCGATCTTTACGGGCAAATACACACACTGGCCTACATTTTATGACTTATTTACTGAAGCTATACATAATAGTCATATATTATCTAAGTCACAAAAAATGCAACATCTTAAGTGCAAGGTCAAAGGAGAAGCTGAACGGATAATTCAACATCTGAACGTGACCTCAGATAACTATGATACTGCCTGGGAATTGTTGACACATAGATATAATAATCCACAGATTTTATTTACAATGCAAATTGAAACGTTTTTGAACCAGCCAAATATCTATAAGCAAACATCATACGAATTGAAAAAACTTTATGATACAAGTACTGAGTGCATCCACGCAATACACAACTTAGGTATTGATACGAACACTTGGGATCCTCTGTTAGTACATCTGTTAGCAAAGAAATTGGATCCGGTTACTTACAGTGACTATAAGGAATCACGTAAGTCGCCGCGAGATTTACCAACATTAGAAGAGTTAATGACGTTTTTAGAAGGAAAGTTTATGGCGTTAGAGCCGCTACAAAGAGAAAGGAAGAGTAAGGACATAACTCCACCTTCAACATCCTTTAGATATAATCAAAACTATCAAAAGTCTAACTCGTTCAACAATAAACCTATAAAACATTTTACATCATTTAAAGCAGCTCCGACTTTTACATCAAATATTAAATGTCCATTATGCACTTTGGACCATCAGTTGTTTAGGTGTCACAAGTTCCTTAACCTTCCAGCGGAAACTAAAATGAGAACGGTTGTGAAATGTCGAGTTTGCCAAAACTGCCTTTTCATGCATAATGAAAAATGTCGCTCGACAAAACGCTGCAAGGAATGCAATGGCGAGCATAATACTCTATTGCACGATGCGTTCAAACAGCCCATAAATAATGTACCAATGCCCGCTACGTCATCTACTCCATCTACGTCATCGATGCCGTCAACATCAAAACAACACAATGTCAACCATGTTGCAGCAAATAATGAAGAAGTCTTACTGACAACATTGCTTTTAAAGATAAAGGCAGCGGACGGAAGTTTTATCACAATGAGAGCTTTGTTAGACCAGGGTTCTCAAATTACGTTAATATCCGAAAATGCAGCTCAAATGCTTGGATTACAGCGGCAACGTTATCATGCGTCTGTGTCCGGAATAGGTACTGGTGAGAAACTTAGCAAAGGCATTTTAACAATAGAATGTCAATCTATTTATAATGATTTTAACTTAACAACGGAAGCATTAATTATCAATCATGTAGTAAACAATTTACCGAATAGTACTTTCAACAAGCAATCATGGATGCATTTGCAAAACGTCAATCTAGCTGATCCAGAGTACAACATCTCAAGACCTATAGATTTGCTCTTAGGCGCCGCGGTTTACTCAGACATAATTATGAGCGGTTTGATAAAGGGTCCGAATCAAGCACCCATCGCTCAACAAACTAAATTCGGATGGGTACTATCTGGCAATGTGAAAAAGTTCCAATGTCATGTAGTTATCAACAGTTTAGATGAAATCTGCAAGTTCTGGGAAATGGAAGACATCAGCATTAATTCTAACACCTTAACACAAGAAGAGCAATTTTGCGAGGACTTCTACCAAGCAACAACTAGAAGACTGAGTAATGGAAGGTACGAGGTTGCACTTCCTATGAAGCAAGGATTTGAGGAGAAATTGGGAATATCTAAGCAAAAAGCGATTGCTCAATTTAAACAATTAGAGACTAAGATGACGAAACAGCCTAAATTTTCAGAACAATATAAGTTATTTTTAAAAGAATATCAACAATTAGGTCATATGATTCCATCAAAGTCAAACATTGAACCCAGTTTTTACTTACCACATCATGGTGTTTTGAAACTGGACTCCAGCACGACTAAGTTACGCGTCGTATTTAACGGATCATCAAAAACATCGTCTGGTCACAGTCTTAATGACCTAATGGAGTGTGGCCCCAATCTACAAGTTGATTTGCAAGAGCTTATTTTAAGATGGAGACAGCATAAGTACGTCATCACAGCTGATATCGAGAAGATGTTCAGACAGATACTTATACGAGCATCAGATCAACCACTGCAATCAATAATTTGGCGGAACACTCCTAATGAGCCACTACGCGAATATCAACTCGCGACCGTAACATATGGCACAAAAGCAGCACCGTTTCTAGCAATACGAACATTACGTCAACTAGCAAAAGATGACGCATCAAAATACCCAATGGCAGCAAAGGCGCTGGAAAATTCATTTTTTACTGATGACCTGTTGAGTGGAAATGAGACTTTAGAGGCTACCAAAGAGTTACAGCGTCAACTAATTGAGATTCTTAAAGGAGCCGGTATGAACCTACGAAAGTGGTCAGCAAACAACCACGAATTAATTACGGGGTTAGAGTCGAATCAAGTCGATACTCCTTTCCAGTTTAAATGTTCCAACTCACGCAATACACTCGGATTACAGTGGAAGCCAGACACCGATTCATTTTCATTTCAGAACAAATTAGACAACAATAAGCAATGTGACACTAAGAGACAATTGTTATCTGATATATCTAAGGTGTTCGACCCCTTAGGCTGGATCTCACCTGTTACAGTTCGAACAAAACTTCTATTCCAAAAGGTATGGTCGTTAGGTATATCATGGGACAGCAATTTACCATTAGAAATACAGATTGAGTGGAAACAAATCCGAGATGATTTTAAGAACATTGAACATCTATCAATTCCCAGATACATAGGAAACACACGAAACGGATATCAAATACATGGCTTTTGCGATGCGTCTGAAAAGGCGTTTGCGTGTGTTGTTTACATTATGACTCCTAATAATAAGGGCGAGTACACACCTACCTTAGTAACAGCAAAAACGAGATTAGCCCCACTAAACAAGCAAGTATCACTTCCTAGGTTAGAGTTATGTGGAGCCTTACTTTTGGCCCAGTTAATAGAAAAGGTTCAAAAGAGTTTGAAATTAGAGCATAATTTAGATAATATATTTGCATGGACCGACTCTATGGTGGTGCTAGGTTGGATTCATGGCGACATCTCGCGATGGAAACAATTCGTTGCCAATCGAATAACTCAGATCAGAGAAATCATACCAGCATCTCACTGGCGACATGTTAAGTCGGAAGAAAACCCAGCTGACAGCGCCACCAGAGGTCTCTCAGTAACAGCAATTTTAGAGCATAGTTTGTGGTGGAAGGGACCCAAATGGATCACCAAAAATAAAAGCGACAAAAATCAAATAGAGTATCAACAACCTACTATTGAAATAAAAGATGTAAAAGTAAAACGTGTGCATGCAGCCTTATGTGAACAACAGCCTTTGCTAATTGATAAATTATTAAAAGAAAATAGTTCTATTATTTCAACCGTCCGACACATAGCATGGCTATCACGTTTCACA
Source organism: Eudonia lacustrata (assembly GCA_947562085.1). NCBI lineage: Eukaryota > Metazoa > Arthropoda > Insecta > Lepidoptera > Crambidae > Eudonia > Eudonia lacustrata. The sequence continues at coordinate 61,317,020 of OX387339.1, read as the reverse complement.
ACTTGGTTGCGCCAACGCTCGAGCGAATTCAGCAAATATCTATTGTCGTCAGAAATAAACAATGCATATAACATCATAATAAAACATACTCAAGCGCAACATTTTGAGATAGATTTATTTAATTTGAAAACCAAGGGTCATGTTAATCGTAACAGTAAGATTGCAGCCCTACATCCTTATCTGGACGAGCATGAGGTCATGAGAGTCGGTGGACGACTAAAACATTCTTCTATCAGTAATTCAGAAAAACATCCGATCATTTTGTCTAAAGAAAGTCGTTTCACTGAACTTATCATTAATCAATCACACTTAGCAACTTTGCATGGTGGCCCGAAATTAACCTTAGGGTACATAAGAAACCGCTACTGGATAATAAGCGGAGTCAACACAGTCAAAAAACATTTACGTAAATGTGTCACCTGCAGTAGATTCAGCAAATCAAATCAACAGCAAATCATGGCGGACTTGCCTCCCGCCCGAGTCAACCCCTCACGCCCATTCACTCATACTGGAGTTGACTTTACTGGACACGTTGAGTTAAAGTGTAACAAGGGCCATGGCATCCGTACATCAAAGGGATACATAGCGGTATTCGTTTGTATGACGACTAAGGCTGTCCATTTGGAAATTGTGTCAGACCTCAGCACTCAAGCATTTTTGGCAGCATTTCGCCGATTCTGTGCTCGACGGGGCACCCCCAAGCATATGTATAGCGATAATGGGAGTAACTTCGTCGGTGCAAATCGCTTATTAAAAAGGGAATACGAAGTGATTCTTAATACTATTAATAAGGAGTTTATGGATAACATCAGCGAAATGGAGGTTATTTGGCATTTTAATGCCCCAGCCTGGCCTTCTGCTGGTGGGCTCTGGGAAGCAGCAGTAAAGAGCTTAAAGTACCATCTAAAGCGTGTGATAGGCGAGCAAAAACTTACCTATGAGGAGTTCAGCACGTTATTACAGCAAATTGAGGCTTGTCTGAACTCCAGGCCCCTATGTAGGTTGACAGAGGACCCTGATGACGAGAGTCTGACCCCAGGGCACTTCTTAGTAGGAGGACCGCTGCTTTCCAGACCACAAACAGAGTCAGAGCATATGCATTTATCTCAGAGGTGGCAATTGGTGCAAGCAATGAATAAAAGATTTTGGAAATGGTGGTCATCCGAATATCTTCAGCATTTACAAGCAAGATCTAAGTGGAGAACACCAAAGGAGAACTTAAAAGTAGATAATGTGGTTTTAATCAAAGAAGACAATATGCCTCCGGGAAAATGGGCGATGGGGCGCATCATCCAGCTTCACCCCGGCTCGGATGGGTATGTTAGAGTCGTGAGCATAAAAACTAAGAACAGCATTATGAAAAGGCCAATAAACAAACTTGTTTTGTTACCTATAATGGAGCAACAGGAACCTTCATCAGAGAATCCCTGTCCAACATCTAACAATGACACACATCAAGTGTCACAGCAGCAAACATCCAGTGTTTCATTTCCAGCACCTCAGCAGAATCACCCACGAACAAGAAAAGGGTTAAAAAATATATTACTAAATGCACTATTTATGTTAATGATGATAACAACGGTTAGCACTCAACTAAATCAACCTAATAACATCACTGAACTACCATCCAATCAAGGTCTATTTTTTGATAAAATTTCTGACCTTCAATTTATCCAAGATGACTGGAAACTAGTGGTGTATTATAACCTAACTAATTATTACAGGAGCATGGCTGATATCAAAACGTATATTGATCATTTGAATAGCATTTGTACTGGAGATACGACACAATATAAAATTATTACACATCAATTAGAGCATGATTATAATGAAATACAACATTACAATAAAATTCTGACAAATCAGCATAAACGGCAGAAGAGAGGTCTCGTTAATGGTGTAGGCTATGTAGCGAATTCTTTATTCGGAATCCTCGACGATAGATTTGCAGAGCAGTATTCGCATGATATTGAAAAAATAGCTAAAAATGAGAATCATTTGCAGCATCTCATTCGAAATCAGACGATTGTACTAGAAGCGGAGTCCAATATTATTCGTCGCAACGAAAAAATCATGAATTCTCAATTTCAATTTATTAATCAACATCTACGTAATATTTCTGTTGAGATAGGTCAAGTTCGTTTAGACGTTAGAAATGGACTTTATATCGTATCTTCAGCATTTACCGCTAATAATGTTTTAAGTAATATAAGACGCATCCAGGAAACAATCATAAATACTTTGACTGATATCAGACACGGGCGCATAGATACTCACTTGCTATCGCCTGAACAATTGCGAATACAACTTGCTACTATAACAAGCCAGCTACAGGGTGATTTAGCAATACCTACAGAAGGGACGCAGCTTAGTGAGTTGTATAAAATTTTAAAGGTCGTGACAGCAATGCATAAAGATTATTTAATTATTGAAATTAAGATTCCAATAGTCACCGAGGAAACATTCGAACTGGACAAAATTATAACTATCCCTGTGCATAGAGGATTGCAGTCAGTTATCACAATACCTCAGCATCCTTACATCGCCTTCAATTTAAGAAGAGATACAGCAAATTTCTTGTCCCAAGATGACGTAAATGAATGCATAGTATTAGCGAATAATAAAATGCTATGTTCATTTAATAGTCCTATTTACGACTTAAAACTAAGAGAGTCTATCTGTCAATTAAAGATAAACCATGCTATTACTAATAAAACACTCTGTGCATATTCACAATCGCCGTGTGCCAATGCATGGGTCAAATTACATCTACAAAATGACTGGATTTATTCATGTTGCCAAGAATGCAACGTGCGCTTTTACTGCACAGGTGGTATATCAATTAGGTCATTGACAGGCAGCGGCCTTATCACACTAGGTCAAGGTTGCGTATTGAAGTCCGATGACCTATCTATTTACGCTCATAATAATTATATGAAACATATGACTGTAGGAACTAACATTGAAGTCCCGCAGGTTTCTATCCTTAATACGATTTTAAACACATCGGTATCAGACTTATACGTATATGAAGATCACACTGATATTTGGAACTCAATGAAAGATCAGATCCAATCAATAAAGGAACAATCTAATACTGAACTCAGTATTCACGACATTCATCATTACACTGCAATGTATGTAACAATAGCAGTGGTCGTCACGATTGGAGTAGCACTTCTGTGGTTGCACTTGAGAAAGAGGTGTAACAGAGCACTTCCAGCATCAGCTTCAGCGGAGGGACTGCCGTCGCCGGTGCCGCAGGCGCGCAATGCGCCGACCAGCTTTCAAGCAAGTGATGGTGAAATGGTGAATAAGTCACCCATTTATAGTGAGTGCGGTCGACATAGCAAATCATTGAGTGATATCAGTGCCAATAAGGGAACATCACCTATGAGGTCCCGAGCAGTGTCGTTCCAAGTGCCGAGTGTAGTGTAAAATATTACGCGAGTGAATATTTTTATTTTAGACTATTACAGACTTACCTTATTATTAACTTTTTAATAAAATCATTTGTTTTCTTAACTACCAATCAATGTACTAACATAATATATTATACAATTATCAATACTAACATAAATAATAAGAAAAATTGTTACTAACACATGCAATATTTAAGTTATAATGTTTTCTCTCTTTTGGGTGGCCAAGATGTACGAGCCTACGTACATTATATTATAATAACTATTGCATACTGGTAATTTCACAATGACCTCAATGCGTTTGCATACGCATCACTTTTACATACAATTGTAGAATTAATTACTCACATTAAATTAGTGTTTTTCTAGCATTCAATCGGGTTGGTTTATTTAGCACTCTCCGGAGTAACCTATCCTTAGCAAGCATTCGAGTGTGGAAATCAACCCCCACAAAATGTTCTCAGAAAATGCAAAGAAACAAAAACAACTCGAATCCGATTTTAAAAAAAAATCATTAAGTACCTATGTACTTACTACTACTTTGAGCTATTTATTAAATTTATCTTTAATTACTCGAAAAACGTAAGATTCCATGTTACATTGAAACAAAAAAATTACATATCGAAATATACAAATACTAAATAAGTTAATAAAGTTAATTTTTAATAAGACATCTACAATAAGTTGTAGAATCTTCTTTAAATTATATGCGTAGATGCCTATTTATTGCTATTTTAAGATAACTAAGAAATAAGGTTGTTATGCCGGCTTAGAAAAGCATTACCCCCTATCTTCCCGTGGGAGTCGTAGAAGGCAACAAAGGGAAAACCGCCTGCAGGAGACGGGCAGCAGCGCCTCCCTCAAACAGTAGGCCATACTGCGATCGCCAACCCGCCTGCCAAGCGTGGCGAGTATGGCAACCCCACATGAGGACCGATCGTTGTGGCGATCATTGAGGGGTTGGGCTATGCCCAGCAGTGGGCGTCATATGACTGATGATGAAAGGATAAGGTAGTCAGTGTCTCGGTAGTTGAGGGTTCCTTACACTTTCGGCCTTATTATCACTTCGCATAGGTGACATGAATGCCAAGTACTAACCGGTAAGAAAAAAAACATCAGTGATAGTTAGTTTTGTTAAGTTCAGCCAGTTCTAGCCGTTCCGGTTGAAATGCGCTTCCATCTTCGGCCTCATCGCCGCTTAGGTTTTTTTCTGTTTTTTGGATCAAGACACTGCGAGTCTGTCGAGGAATGAGCGCGCCAACGAACTCGCGAAAGAGTCGGCGGCCCTAAAGTTGAGGAGAACGCCAGACTACGACGCGACGCACGCTACGGCTACACGCTACGACGACGACGGTGCACAGTATCGTATGTCAAGAGATGCATTCGTCAAGCATTTATTGAATTATGGAACGAAAGGTACCGCATCTATTGACATTATGGAACGAAAGGTACCGCACCCAAAACACTGCTGGCACCTCTAAGCTATTCTTCATAGACGCTAAGATAGCCTATAATATAGTCAGGAAAATTAGTCTTAACGGCCTCCTTAATGAGGATGACCTCATCCTCAGTAAAAAGGTATCATAAGGTAGGCATACCTTCTTTATACCCGACGTTTCGACCGAGTTACAACCTCAGAATAATAACTAAAGCTATTAGTTATTGTTCTGAGGTTACAACGGCCGTGGTCACGGGCTGACTGCTGTCGTCATGTTGCACCTCCGTTTGCGCGGCAGAGTCTTCATCCACCGTCACGTTATTTTGCCAACTACCGCCACACACGGCCGTTGTAACTCGGTCGAAACGTCGGGTATAAAAAAGGTATGATACCTCTTTACTAATTAGTTTAACCAAACACGTTTACTGCTGCATAAAGGCCTCCGCCAAGACGACCGGTTTTGTGTTGCTCGCATCTAGCGGCTACCCGCGATCTAGGTACACTAGAACTAGATCGTCGGTCCACTTTGTTAGATGCCTGCCTACACTGCGTCTTCCGGTGCGCGGTTGCCACTCGAGACAATTCTACCCCAAGCGGCCATCTGTTCTGCGAGCAATGTGCCAATGTGAATCAGGCTTAATATCTTTGTCACTGTGCATCAGTGGTACGGGAATCTGTGCGAGGGTAGTTCGTTATGTCTGCTCCAGCCCCATCTAATAATTTCAGTATATCCGTGATCATGGCGCATGTAACTGTGCTGGAATACGGGATACTCAAAGACCACAGAAAAACAATGATAATAATCCCGGTAAATAAGTATTATAATGAACTAGCGGCTGCTCGCGGTTTCACCCGCGTGGTCCCCGTTTCCGTGGCAAAATCGGGATAAAAAGTATCCTATGTTTTAATCCAGGTATAAACTATCTGTATGTCGAATTTCAACCAAATCCATCCATCCATTGCAGCGTAAAGAAGCAACAAATATACACACATACATACACACAAACTTTCGCATTTATAATTAATGTGATCTTGTTACTTTTTGTGTTCTGTTATAACTAGTAATAGGTTTAATAAATTCTATTCTATAACCATGCAGGTGTAAAAAGTAATATACTTAATTAGTATTGTATTCTATTATATACCAGAATATAAGTTAGGTAGCACTTCTTGTACGTACGTATGTTGTATATTCCTGACAACCATCTGTTGGGTTCCAAGGCTGGTGTTTCATCACTGACACTAGCTAAAACCAAGCTAACTATTAGACTTACCCTAGCTTTCTTAGTCAGTCTCGTGACATCGTACAGCGATAAAATTAGTACGTCAGACACTAAAAACTTGAGTTGTGCGCCTGCATGTGTGCTCATACACGCCCATACATTAACTTTACTACCGTGCGCCCCATTTGTTCCCTGGTTAATGATGTGTGACAATGCCTTTACGAGCCTTCATAGTGATGTCAAACGGCCGTTATAGTTTGTCGTCCCTTTCACTCCACTCGTTAATGAGCGAGACGGTTCGAAAGTTTACTATTTTCGCTGCGTATTACAGAAACTAATATTTTTGAATCCTCGTCATGATAGGATAATTGATACATTCTTGGACGAGTATATATACAAAGAGACGAAAAGATTTTATTGACACATCATTTTCACTTTCAAAGTGTCGGAGAGTTTATGAAGTTGATGTTATTCATGAATACGAATAATAGTCTTAACAATTGCCTTAAATTTACTATAAAAAATCATTGAATTCACAGTACTAATGATAATGATGATATTGAAAGGGAGTGGAGGGTTCTAGCTGTGAAAGGAAATATGTCGGCTCGCCGATTTTCTCACAGTACGAAAGATGTTAAAATGACGCTTATTAAATCATACTGTCAAAGCATATACACGGGAAACATATGGGTCAAACATACCAAAAAGATTGCTGGAGACCTTACGAATTCAGTACAACAAATAATGTTTTTAGGATAATGTTAGTCTACTGCGTTTTTGCACTGCATCAGGGATGTTTGCGGATTATCAAACTAATAGCATTAAAGTCGACTTTCGCAAAAAAAAATAAAATATAATAGAATAGATATACTCGTTTAAATATATAATGGATCAACAGAATGAGGAATAGACCCAACAGCATAATAAAGACATTAGCGTAGGGCTTCACATCACCGCCCTGGTGGTCCTTTGTGCGAAGAGAGACACTCACGGGGACTCACCCTCTCTCGTGATGGTCACTCTTAGCACAATTGAAATATACTTAAGTACCGGTTAAATCTAAAAACTCCGGTTTACATCCAGAGGTCTCGGGTTCGATTCCTAGCGGAGGGTACATATTTGTGTACTCGATTTGGTTGGTGGTAGGGCTTGTTTGCCCGCCTGGCTAGCTACCCCGCCATCAATGTTTCTAGCATTGTTGTGTTCCGGCAGCTACAGATAAGATAGCCAGTGCCTCATTTGTTGGATATTGCGGGTGAAGTGCGCTTCCACCTTCGGCCTAATCATCACTTAACATCAGGTGAGATGAGGGCAAAGTGCTTCCGCATAAAATGTTTGAAAAAACAACTTTTTCAAAAATTTAAATTCCATTTGCCATTTTAAACATTTATTTGTATACCTTGTCTAAGCTGGTAATGTAGTGAAACTAACAAATTTATGAATTTTCATCATTGTTATACTAGGGGTGACATCTCACTATCATCATCATTCACTCATCACAATCACAAATTATTATGATTCTGATTCTGATTTTGATTCTAACTTTGATTCTGAATTTAAGGTACACTATATTGCACACGACTGGCTTTAAGTTTGCCTAACTTGATATCCTAACTTGACTTCTTCCATCAGGACGAAGCACTGAACTGAAGAGTGAACGAGAGTGCGGCAACAGTGCCGTAACCTTGAATCGACGTACCGAGCTGTACCTACCGGCTAGGGTTGAGTCACACATACTTAGTTAATTTATTATTGTGTGAATTTGGGTGTCTTTTATATTGTAAACTTACCTTGTTATATCTGTCGGCAAAGTAAAATAGAACAAACTGGGATTATGGTTGTGTGTGTTGAGACATCCTCATACACAACAGGTTTTTTTTCCAGATATTTTCAATAGGCACCCACCTATATGCAACAAAACTCGCAATCGCGACACCCAAACAAAGAAAATACGTGTATACTGATCGGCAGCGCTCAGTGACATACTTATTCCTCGTTACTACAGCAACATACGCTGCCCGATCCGCGTTTGCGGGGACAGCCTGCGTCATCGCGTAATCCTTTCCCGTGCTTTTTTCTGTGTGCTAATGTAGGTGAACTACGGGCTTGTGTGCGTGCGTTTTGGAGCGCTTGTATGAAGTTGCCGCACTTTCGTTCACTCTGGTATTACTTACCGTATTTACGTTACTTAAGTAAGTATACTTCATCGACTTTTGTCCTACGTCTTGAAAGTGAACGTTTGGTACCCGAGCTAACCAAATATCTTGCATGGTGCGCTCCATGGGCCGTTCTGCTACTTTGATTATGTGTAAATGTCCTTTCCCGAGCTCGATGGCACAGTGGTAACTGAGCTCGGTCCGTAATTGCTGAAGCTAAGCCACTTTCGCAGAGGCCGGTCCTCGGATGGATGACCAAAAACTTAACATCTCAACTCAAGCATTTGTGCTTTGGAAGGCACATAAAGCATTAGTCCCGGCTACCAACCCGAATTTGGCAATCGTGGTTATTAAGCCATCAATTGTAGTGATGACTTGATTTTAATGATAGAGCCCTTTGCCCAGCAGTGGGACAGTTATTTTTTTATTTTTTTTATAGTTAGCTCGGCAAATGACTCCATCCCACCTGATGTTAAGTGGAAATGAAGTCCAGACGCGAAGATAACTGGTGCAGTTAACCTCACTCTGCCGGCCCACAAGGTGTCTTCACGCCTCTCTTGAAGGACCCCATATCATAGGAAGGAGGGAAAACGTGTGCTGGTAGCCTATTCCATCTTTTGGAGGTGCGACAAAGAAACGAGTCACCAAATTTGAGAATTTGAATTTGATGAGATATTTGAGACAGTGAAACGGTGACTCCGAAGAGCAGCACGTGTACTCCTATGAAGGAAGGGAGAAGGTGAGATGAGGTCAAAGAGTTCTTCAGAGCACTCGCCATGGTATAAGCGGTAAAACACGCTGAGTGACGCAACATCTCTACGCAATTGCAGAGATTCAAGAGTATTCTTCCCCTTCTGCATTGCCGATAATGCGTTCAGCGCGACGCTGCAATCTGTCCAAGGCATCGAGAAGGTACTTTGCGGAACCGTCCCAGATGTGCGAGCTTACTCCACGCAAGACCGTACCTGTGTCTTGTACAAAAGGCACAACTGGTCCGGCGTAAACGGCTATTTACTTACTTACTTAGTCAAAACTGTAGACAATAAACGGCCAGTGTGCTGTCGCCGACAGGAAGGCTCGTGCCCAGGCTGTGGGAACATAAAATTAGCTGATGATGATTTCTTTTTATTGCTGATTGCTACGAAGCATTTTCAGCTTCACCGGTCTTTTTTGGGAACGGGGAGAAACTTAAAGGGTTTCTTAAGCAGTGTGAAACGAATCACCGTCAGAGGTTTTCTAGAGGGAACGGCATCACGCACTAGTGCGTGTCCCCGTGCCCTACTAGATTCTCCGAGGGGTTCGGATCGGACCGCAAAACGGAACAACCCGAGGGTGCCTCTAAAGGCTCGGACCTCGATTCGGGTTGACTGGGCCGTGGAGGTGGGGAGAAGCACCCAGGTACATGTCTGCACCTGGTATAGAGCGCGTGTTACCCGCTCGTCGTACCCTTGTTTTACGAGTACAGTGTCTTGGGCCTAAACTAGTGTGCATGTTTAGTGTTTTCTGTAAATATGTAGTGGCATTTAGAGTATCGGGCGGGGTGATAATGATGAAATGTCTTTTCGAGTGTTTGGGCACCGTATTTCCGTTAAAATAAGAAGCCATGTCCTACTAATTATTAAATATGTTCTATGATATAGAAAAAAGGATAGACGATTCAACAAAGCATGCGCAATTATGAAGTTACGTTTAAAAGTCGTTTACGGAAAGATGTTCTTCTCAATGCGATAAGCTCCGCACCGGACGCCCGCTCCAATGAAGTTTTTCTAATTAGTGCAAAAGTATTATAGTCTTTAGTTGCAGGCGGATCCTCAGCAATTAACAACGTCCATTGATTTAAAACCAATTAGATCTCCATTGCGTACTTTCTGCTCTTTGAGCTTGAATTTGCGCGGTTGATTTTTATTTTAAATGATCTCGATTGAAAGATTTTTAATGGTTCCGTAAAGATGGTTAGTGGACTATTATTAAACAAATTATAACAGGCATTGTTTACTTTTTAACATTTTTTTTACTTTATCGTTTCTAGAGTCTCAATACTAGACTCAGGCCGTCCCTTCCTATATAAACTATTTGTGAGCACATCGGGCCATAACCCACAATTCTGAACCATGCGGGTTGTTGGGTATACATATGCTCTTCAAATTAAAACTTCCGCGTTCCATTTCAAAAATAAGTCTTTTAACATGGAATGAAACAAACTACTTAGGAGCATTCCGGCCCACTTGCCGAAACTAATTATTTTAATATTTTTATTATGGCCCACCATTAATATGCATATAAGATTTATTGTTTAGGTCGAATTCTAGTACAGTTGGAAGAAAACGCATTCGAAATAAAAATAGGAAAAAAAAAATGTATTTGTTATATTTAGTCTTTATTTAGTACTCCAACGCACGACGATAAAGCAGCCGAGTTGCGCTTAATTTTTCCGACTTTAATTACAAATTTTAAGATTTGGAAATGTAAACTATTGTTTATCAACATAAATTATAGCCGATGTCCACTCTTTAATTGCATTCTAAATAAAAGTCTATTCTAAGTATATTCTAAGTAAAAGTAAGTAAGTATATTCTAAGTAAAAGAATTTTTAAAATTGGATTAGTCTTTTTGGAAATTGCCTCTTAAATCCTTTACAAACTTTACTTCTCTATAAGTGTAGATAAATAACGTTATTGTGGCTGTAGTATAAAAGATGGGTATACAGTGTCGTTGACTTTTTTTTTCATCAACTGATGATTAACTGATGGTTTGAACCACGATAGCTCAATTGGAAGAGCACCTGACCCGATATGTCAGAAGGGTGCAGGTTCAAACCCTGCTCGTGGAAATTTTTTCAACATTTGTGTTTTTGTAATTTGTTCGCAACAAAATTTGCGTTAAAAATTATATAAACATTTATAAATAGCTTGCCTACTTCTTAACTGATCTTTAGTATTTGTAAAAATATTATGATCGGATGTTAATGACGGTAGTTGTTAACATTGAATGGGCGCCTTTGGCTTTCAAAGTAAAAAAGTAAATAGTGTTGAATAATTTCGGCGGGCTGGTTAGAACCACGATAGCTCAATTGGAAGAGCACCTGACCCGGTATGTCAGAAGGGTGCAGGTTCAAACCCTGCTCGTGGAAATTTTTTCAACATTTGTGTTTTTGTAAAAACATACAAAATTCAAAAACATTTATTCAGTTTAGGCTACAAATAGCTCTTATGAACGTCATTATGCCATCGGTTCGTAAGTCTACTCTGGGCGGGAGATCTTGTACTGAGAAGAACCGGCAAGAAACTCAGCAAGTGTCCAGCTCTTTTCTCCCTTACAGCGTCAAAAATATTGGAAAATGCCCTATCATAAAAGGGCACCTTCCATCACAAATAAAAACACAAAATATAAAGGACAATCACACATATTAAAAAAAAAAACAAAAGAGAAAATATAATAATATCTACATTTGCAAAAAAACAGTTACCAGTTAAAATTTTCACAATGTCATACAGCACTAATAAAGGTCAAAAATTGTCTAAAAAAAAAAAAAAACAAAATTAAACTATAGTTAATAATAATAAAAATAATAGTATGCAAGAGCAGACCCGCCTCCACAGGCGGCACCAGTTCACGAGTATGGCATATGAATCAGCCATCGCTTCACTCAAGCTGTTTCTGCGACTCGACAAGTTGAGAAATTTGATGGTTTGCCGCACTAAGGTCCCTTTCCAACTCAGTGATGCGGTCCAGTGCCCTCTCATAGGTGTTGTATTGCTGCTCAAAGGTGGAGATCACATCTTGAAGTTGGTCACGCTGGTGAAGCACATCTTGATGTTGAATGTGTAGTTGGTCTAATTCATTTTTGAGCTGTGAGTTTTTGTTAATTATGGATTTTATTTCCATCTCACTGTCATCCCTCTCCCGTAACAGCTGATTGTATGATTCCTGGGATACTTTAAGCTCCTGAAGTGCCTGTTTATGCTTTAGCTCAGTACTTTGTGTAGCAGCCTTACGGGTCATTTACGGGCATTTTGTTAAGTATGTGGTTTATTTTCACCTGAAATTTGTAAACAAATGGTTAAAATCTTATTTATTGAAAATTTATTTGTTTATTTACTTTTTGTAAGAAGCTAGTAAGAATATCATAAATTTCAATTATAATTTTTAACTAGTGGGGGTAGATGTATCACACACATACAAATAGAAATAAAAGGGGCTTTTGTGTTGTAATTATTAATTAATTCTACTGATCTACAATTAAAACAAATTAGGTTTTAGGTATTATTGGTACAGAAACGGAATGAAAGACAAAATATGAAGAAAAACAAATAGGTAGGCTGCTATGTAGTTGGTACTGATTTTTACAGTACAGTTCCAATTTCTTTATTAGATTAGTTAGATTATGTACACCGAAATTCCAATGTCACTTTTGCAGTTTAGATGTTTAGATGCACATCTAATAATGTTTTTATTATGTTGAAAAATAACAATGAATTGGCATAATACATTGACACTTACAAATCGAATGAAGTGGTTACGGAAGTTTTACACATAAGTTACTAGACAGTAGCTATAATAAATATAATGAAAACAATACTTCCCCGGTTTTAGTTGCTGCAGTCCACAGCAAAAGTTGTTTTTTAACAACTTTAAGCAAACTATTTATCAATCAGTTGGCGATGACAGTTGGGAAATTACATTTACAAATAATTTAAAAATTATACAACTTTTGTCAGAGAAAATACTAGTAGGCGTTATTTGTCACTTAATTTAGTCACGTATCACAAAATTAGTAATAAATATGCAATTAAAATATTTTTTATCTAATTTTTAAAAGGAGCTACTTATTTTGACAACTTAACCGAACAGTGTTGCCAGTCGAAAAAAAATTTATGCCTATTGATTTAAGACTTGTTGATTTAACTAAAGGCTGATCCATGTAAATATAAATGATTTTCTTAAAAAACTATTTTTATTTCGAATGCGTTTTCTTCTAACTGTACTAGAATTAGATCTAAACAACAGATCTTATATGCATATCGATGAAGGCATAGGCATCTTATAACCAACGTTTTGACCGAATCGCACTGGCGGCCGTGAGTCACGGTTACTGACAGGCTAAGTGGTTTGCGTCAAGTGTTGAACATTTTATATAAGAATAATGAAACATTACTTAAAAAATGTATAAAAAAGAATGTTTCCAAAAAACAAAAAAATTGTTATCAAATTAAAACGAGGCCGTCTCGAGACAATTCCATACGGACACCGGCTCATTGTAAAAGTGGGAAAAGTGTTCTTTTACATTGTAACGTAATATGATACGTGGTCCTTACGAACCGGATGAATACGCAAGTAGCCGTTATAAGTAGTTGTTACAAATGCAGCTCTAAACAAGCTCTCGGCTTTGCGTGTAAAATCTACTTACCGCTGGCTCTGACAAAGAGTTTTGTTTGCTTTGGATGTGACAACGCGTACTATTACATATACCTTTAATATCTATATTAAAGGTATATGTACTATCTGACAAGGGCGCATTAGGAAGCGTTGCACCTCTGTCATGGGGCGACTGCGGGGCAGCCCGAACCATATCCTGAACGCGTTGTCTGACCGCTGGGACTCACCGATGCTGAAACAACGGGTGCGACTACACACCGTCCTCTAACGGTGGGTGGTCGTATCTCGTCGTGTCTAGTCGTAACTCGTTTCAATGTGCATTTTTATATTTAATTTTTTCTATGTAACTAACATTAGTGTCTATTGTAATTACTAACAGTCTATGGAATTATTCTGTAATAAATACTTATTATTATTATCTCTTTATTTATTTTTTTACATATTAATTTACATTTTTAAATATTTTCTAAAAAACAAAACAAACAATTAAAAATATAAAAAATAGTAGTACTGTAACATTTTGGAACCTTATACATTCAGGGCCTTACAGAAATATAGTATACGCTTGATATAGATATTCCGTGTTTTGTTACCATCATGTAAACTTCATTTCAATATAGAGAAAAAGATAGAAGCTCTATTTATTAGTACTGTGGCTATATTGTATGTTCGGTGGCTATATGTATGCTGTTGGAATAAATGCGCCGTATCCATAAGTTCGTGCATCTCCACAGAGCAGAGGCACGTAGCCACCGTTTGTTTTCATATACGCGGCCCGGCCGGCGACGCGGGATCGCCTGACAATTTCCACTTTCTAGAATAACAGCATTTCATCGAATAAACCATGGATGCGTGCCGCATTTCCCGCCGCGGAAATATAGCAACACCGCCCTTGCCTTCGCACGCGATTCGACCCTTTATTGCCTAGTTTCCAATGGATAGTGTGTTTGATAGTGTCAAATCTATATTTTTTTCTTTTTTCTATTACGTTTTTATGGCATTGTCAATCCGGAATTATAAGAGTGTCGCGTATTTTTTCAGAGGTTTCTTTTGAGAACCTCTGTTTTAATACGTAAAGTTTTTGTACCCCTTTTAAGGCAATGGCGCGAAAGGAGCAGTGTAAGATTTAGATTATATAGATTTATTTTGATAGTTTTAAGTTTTTATGGAGAAAGAATGCAGAAAAACAAAATGTATGTAGGTTCCAATATGTGCCACATTAATGAGTTTGTTAATTACGGTCGTATTTCGACCACTGGGCGACCACTTGTTATTATTATCATTAAGAATCATAGTGGGGCTCGCTGGTGGTTTGTAATAAAACCCCACATAAAATTTGTAGTAGTTTGTATTTAGGTTGATTATTTTATTTTTGATACAACAAAGACGTCCTAAGTCCAGTGGAGCTTGCATGCTACTAACTTCACCACGATAGTGAACTGTAAACCAGTTACAAAAGAGCGAGTGGAGTGTTTCAAAAATAGTATAGCTTGTAAAATAGATGCATTGCCTTTTGTACAAGATGATCCAGATGTGCTTTATAGTAATCTTTTTAACTTAATCAAGACCGAATACAACCAGGTGTTTACACCAAAAACAATAAAAATTACTCATAAACTTAAGTTCTGTGACTGGGCCACGACTGGTATATATAAAAGTAGAAATAAATTGTATGAATTATATAGTTTAAAACAATATAACCAAAATGTTAATTTTACGGAATATGTAAAGAATTATTCGAAAATGTTTAAGAAAGTGTGCATAGTAGCAAAATCTAATTACATTAAAGAAAAAATTAAAAAGTCTAACAATAAAATCAAAGCCACTTGGGACATCATAAACCGTGAAACAGGTAAATTTAAACCACGGGATAATACTTTCACTTTAAAAGTAAACGACAACTTAGTCAATTCAGATTCACAAATTGCTAATATTTTTGATGATTTTTTTGTAAATATACCTGTAATAACAACATCAAAATTAGATTCATCACCGGAAGCTGCACAAACTTTACTCCAAAAATATGTACCAAAATGTAATCTTTCCTTTCATTTTAAATACATTGATTCAATGAATATTATTAAAACATTCAAATCACTTAAAATGAAAAACACGAGTGATTTGTGGGGTATATCTATTAAAGTAATTAAGAATATTATTTATTCTATTGCACCGTATCTTGCTGAAATTTTTAATAACTCTGTCGATAAGGGAATCTTTCTTGATCTTATGAAGTTTAGTAAAGTTATACCTTTATTCAAATCAGGAAACAAAGAAGATCCCAGTAACTATCGGCCCATTTCAATATTACCAGCGCTAAGTAAAATTTATGAAAAAATTATACTCGAACAGTTGATGTCATATTTTAACACAAACAACCTTTTACATAGTAAGCAATATGGTTTTACTAAGGGTCGTTCTACTACTGATGCAGGCGTTGCTCTAATAAAACATATATTTGATGCCTGGGAGAAGTCTCAAAATGGTCTTGGAGTTTTTTGCGACTTGTCCAAGGCTTTTGATTGCATTGAGCACCGGACTCTGGTGTTGAAGCTACATTATTACGGTCTCGAAGATTTTGCACTAAATTTAATACAGTCATATCTCAGCTCTAGAACTCAAACTGTCGATATAAATGGTACTAAATCATCTGGTTCTCATGTAAAAATAGGAGTTCCACAAGGGTCGATTCTTGGTCCTTTTCTGTTCTTGATTTATATTAATGACTTACCATTCTTTGTAGAGAATTTCTGTGAAATTGTATTATTTGCAGATGATACTTCACTCATTTTTAATGTGACTAGGTGTAGGATTAATTATGAAAATGTAAATAAAGCTCTTTCAGAGGTACTCCATTGGTTTACTATTAATAATTTACAGCTTAACGCTAAGAAAACAAAATGTATTAAATTTATATTACCAAATGTCAGAAATGAACCAACCAATATTAGAATAAACGGTGATCAATTAGATTTGGTAGATTCTACAGTCTTTTTAGGCATTACCCTTGACTCAAAACTTCAATGGAATCCTCATATATCGAAATTGGCCGGTAAACTCAGTTCTGCTGCTTATGCCATTAGAAAAATTAGGCAGTTAACAGACGTTGAAACTGCTAGAACAGTTTATTTTAGTTATTTTCATAGTGTCATGTCGTATGGCGTCCTACTGTGGGGAACAGCGGCTGATATTGAAACTATATTCATTTTACAGAAACGAGCAATAAGAGCAATCTATAAACTAGGATCACGAACTTCCCTAAGAAATCTTTTTAAGGAGATTGATGTCCTGACAGTTGCATCTCAATATATTTATAATTGTATGGTTTTTGTACGTTGCAACATCAACTCCTTTACTAAACACGGTGACGTACACAATTTCAATACTAGAAATAAGACAAAACTTGTAATGCCACTGTTCAGGTTACAGAAGGTACTTGGTTCTTTCTTGGGGCAAGGTATACACTATTACAATAAAATACCAAATTCTGTACTAGATTTACCTTTAGATAAGTTTAAAAAACATGTGAAGTCTTTATTACTTATAAAAGGTTATTATACAGTCAAAGAATATTTAGATGATAAAATAGCCTGGTTATAATAAAAATCACATATTATATTTGAATCAATTTATTAAAATTATTTTTTATTTTTTTTATACTGATATGACAGCCTTTATCAGCATTGTCCTACAGATAACAAACAGCGTTGCGTTAAATAGATCATTAAGTTTTTATTTAGAGTATCTTGAGTGTGTCATGCTCTCTTTACTGTCTCTGCGGTGGTGGCGTGTGCGTCGGGTCGTTACGTTCCCTAAAATATGGTTGAGCGAAGCGATGGCTGATTCATACGTCATGCTCGTGAACGGGTGCCGCCTGTGGAGGCTGGTCTGCTCTTGCATACTTATCTTATTTTTAGTATTATTAATTATAGTTTGACTTTGTTTTACCTAAACAATTTTTGACTTTTACTAGAGTACTGTAGTGGTGCTGTATGACATTGTGGAAATTGAAACTTTTACATAATTATCTGATGTAAATTTGTTAACTTACATTTTTTATTTTAACAGCATTGTCCTACAGATAACAAACAGCGTTGCGTTAAATACATCATTAAGTTTTTATTTAGAGTATCTTGAGTGTGTCATGCTCTCTTTACTGTCTCTGCGGTGGTGGCATGTGCGTCGGGTCGTTACGTTCCCTAAAATATGGTTGAGCGAAGCGATGGCTGATTCATATGTCATGCTCGTGAACGGGTGCCGCCTGTGGAGGCTGGTCTGCTCTTGCATACTTATCTTATTTTTAGTATTATTAATTATAGTTTGACTTTGTTTTACCTAAACAATTTTTGACTTTTACTAGAGTACTGTAGTGGTGCTGTATGACATTGTGGAAATTGAAACCTTTACATAATTATCTGATGTAAATTTGTTAACTTACATTTTTTATTTTGTTTTTTTACATGTTGTAATTGTCTTATATATATTTTTTGTGTTTATTTGTAATGGAAAGTGTTCTGCTATGATAGGGCATTTTCCAATATTTTTGACGCTGTAAGGGAGAAAAGAGCTGGACACTTGCTGAGTTTCTTGCCGGTTCTTCTCAGTACAAGATCTCCCGCCCAGAGTAGATTTACGAACCGATGGCATAATGACATTCACAAGAGCTACTTGTAGCCTAAACTGAATAAATGATTTTGAATTTTGAATTTTGAATTTTGAATTTTGATCGGTGCACAGTGAATACTTCACTCTTTTATGTTTTATACAATCATCAGGCAGGTAATGGGAACGCAACAGCACACAACAGCAACTAGGTACAAGTTATTCCTACGGCACGCTTGCCCAATACGGCTTGGTGGTTAACGACTGCTGTCCTATTACATCAGCACTGAACAGAACTGACGGTTAATCGTACCTTCCGTAGCACGAAGGTCCATACACGACTTTAAAGTTTATATTAACACCCCCCACCAACCAAGTCATAAAGTCAGACAACCTTGCGCAAACATAAGGGACCATCTGCGTCAGGTCATAACGCGGCAAACACTATTCTTCATCCGGAACTTTTAAGACTAGTGTCTCAAGCGAGTTGCACCGTCGACACGTATAGTTAGTCTACTATCTAATATCCAGATAGGTTACCGGACCACTTCTCGTAAGGTACAACTTAGCAGTTTCCACTGCTAACAAAAGCACGAAGCACGAAGCACGCACGAAGCACAAACGAAGCACAAACTACAAAGCACAAGGGCACGTAGGAAAGCACGAAGGTAATTTTGTTTTGGTCCCTCATCCGGTGACCGGGCATCGCGAAAGGAGCTTAACTTGCGTGATCGCGACCCGTACACGCCAGCCGCGGTGCCATCGAGCTTTATCTAATATATGAATTGTCTGCTCATTTTATATCCCCACTGCTGGGGCACGAGCCCTCCGTTTAAGTGGAAACACCACATCCAGATCGGGTCATAAACCACCACTCGGGTCCATCAGATTGGTCGTTGTTAACGACTGCTAATGCAGCCGGTATCAACGGCTTAACGTGCCTTCCGTAAACGGATTAGCTCCAGATGTTAAATCTTTAGTCACGCATCTGATGACTGGGCTCCACGTCAGCAATCGCACACCGAGCGTGTTTATCACTGCGCCATCGAGCTCTGGATCTCCGGAGATACATATCTGTCTGAAAACAGGTAACACGAAATAACATTGAACTAAGAAGAAACAATAAGTAATGTTTTCCTAAGTAAGAGTTGTCGGAAAATAATTAACTTTCGTCTGGACACATAACTTAGCGAGTTTACGTAGTCGTTGTCAAAGAAAGTGCCGTTAAATCGATATACAGGGTGGGCGAAAAACACGGATTCATTTTTGATGAGTCAGACCCTTAGCTATTCATGCCGGGCCCCGATTGAGAAATAATTCTCCAGGGGCGCAGTGTGGACCTACGTTGGGGACCGGCCCGATGGTTTTATGAATGCGTTGGCATTTTAGGTAAACTACAACGATGAGTTCTGAAAAAATATATAAAGCTAATAATCAGCGGCGAAAACATTAAAAGTTGAATACCTCAGGTGCCATTGGCTCAGGGCCTTACCATGAGCGCATAAGAGGTCATGGTTAAATAAACTATAAATAATTAAGTAAATAATAATAAATAAATGGTACCGTCACGAGTCTTAACATTTGCACACTTTTGACTAGCTTTGACTCTTATTCCATTGTATTAAGAATAACATTGTTTACATGTTAATGCTCTTGACTGTACCATGTCTTAGGTACCACCCAGGCGGGTGCCCTTCGTGGAATACGTGCATTGATAAACATCATTTTTAGAAGAATTACCTATTACCTATCTTGTATTATTTCATACTGAACGCTGGAGCTAATGCTGGACTCTTTAGTAAACTTACATAACACCAAAAGTACAGTTATATCTTGTTGTCATTATTATGAAATGAAATGAAAATGAAATGAAATATATTTATTAGAACACAGTACAAACTTATGTAGGTATTATTTACCATGTTTTAACTCTATTATTGGCTCAATGTTATATACTGTAGTGATCGGGACTCCTTGCTACGGGCAGCTCTGTGGCACATGACGTGACTTGAGTTTAAACGTAGAACGTTAGGAAGAAGGAAGGAAAAGAACAAGGGAAGATATTTTTGGATTATAGATTTGGTGACAGCAAGCTGAGGCGGAATTGTAAATTGTCTCTCACTGAAATACACAACTTGAGTTATTTGTGCGTTCCTATTAATCAAACCCCTACAATACCTACATGATTGTTAAGATATGTAAAAAGTTGAAAAGAGAGCATACCCGAAAATGCAACATTAAAGAAGAAAAATAGAATAAAGTTACCTAATTCTTAAAACTCAACATTAAGCATCTTTTTTTCACGGGAACAAACGAAACTAATTATCCTTAAATGCCACCATTTATACTATCAGAGTCTGCAAAAACAATTACAGGACTAATAACATAATTCTGTGGAGCAACAAATCTCGGGGAGAACTTTTAAAATTATCGGCGAACTTTCGATCGTAACTTTATAAAGCGAATTCAGTCGCGTCACTTTTGAAAAATGAACATCCCACTTTGGCTCACAGGCGTGTTCGTTATCTCATTACTGGAATCTAGCTTTGTTTATGTTGCGAAATCTGTTCATATCATACATCACCAGCTCAATTTATGTCCCCACTGCTGGAACACGAACCTTCCATAAGGATGGATAGGGAGAACGATCCGTACACCACCACGCGGGCACAGTGCGGATTGGTAGTTGTTAAAGACTGGCTTCACGTGTCTTTCGAAGCACGGAGGAGTTCGAGATGATACATTTTTGGTCACCCATCCGATTACCGGCCTTTGCGAAAGTTGCTTAACATTAGCATTCAGACACCGGGCGCGGGCACTGCGTCATCGAGCTCCTCCGAAATGTAGGTATTCAACGATATAATTATTTAATCTTTAACGGGGTATAACGCAAACTACTTAATTGGTGACACTTTAGTGACACCAGTCACCACCAGGCAGGCATACTTAATACCAGTGACGTTGAATCAAGATGGAACATGTTCCTGTGTTTTGAATGTGCATGTAGTTATACCAAATAAAGATTTTTTCTATTTCTATTTCTATTTCTATTAAACTATTAATTTATATAAACTTTATTATTGTACGATAACAATACAGAAATAGTTTTCGTTAAGACTTACATAATCATAAACAGGTCTTACTCTTAACGCATTATTGTTTTTTATAGTTAGCATAACAGCAGCGGATTGGCGGGATTGTCAGATCAATGAAAATGTCCTTTAAACCCCTAATATCCAATCAAGATCCGAGCAATCCTGCTTAAATAACAGAAATACTCCACATCAAAAGCTATCCAAGAATCCAGCTTTTAAGTATTTTGCCTATCACAAAGAGAAATCGTC
The DNA here is from genome assembly GCA_947562085.1 of Eudonia lacustrata. Lineage (NCBI taxonomy): Eukaryota > Metazoa > Arthropoda > Insecta > Lepidoptera > Crambidae > Eudonia > Eudonia lacustrata. The sequence continues at coordinate 61,295,459 of OX387339.1, read as the reverse complement.
TAACAACAAAAACATCGCGCTCGGCGAATTCCTCAAAGTGACGATAAAGTACAGGCGAGAATGATTGTCGGCTCGAGTGACGTCATTATTCTTTTTTTTTGCGCCGCCCTCGTTTGCTCTCTCCACCGGCGTTATGGGACCTTTTACTTTCAGGGAAGTCCGGCATAGTAATGATTGTGTTATTATAACCCGCGACTAAAGGAGTCGGTGTATATGCATTTGACTGGCAAGGTCAGCAACTTTCTTAGGGTTTTTGTAAGCATGATTGGTGTTGAGAACCAATTTTATCACAAAAAGGCGTTCAAAACCTTTTTGCGAGGAGGGACTTCGTAAAACAGTTTCAAATTCAAAGTCAAAGCTTACAGCTCCGGTAACCTATTTGGATATTAGGTAGTGGACTGTACGTGTCCACGGGGTGTCAGTATAAACTTTAAAGTCGTGAGTAGCGGGGTGCTCTTTCCATTCGATGCCGTGCCTGTTTTCGATGTAATCTTTTAAGGCCTTGTTAATGGTACTTGGTGCAAGTGCCACGAACGACTCACGACCAATGAGCTGGGTCTCCGAGCCCTCCCTGGCAAGTGCATCCGCAATCTCGTTGCCGTGGATTCCCATATGGCCTGGGACCAGATCAACGCACCTTGTTATGTCCACGTAGCATGTTTAGAGCTTTGGTGGTCTCTAGAACACGGCCAGAGTCGATTCGGGGCGATATGAGTGACTTGAGCGCGGCTTGGCTGTCACTGAGGCTGAATATATGGCGCTTTTTCATAGCTAACTCTATATTCTGCTTGGCGCATAAGAGAATTGCGGAAGTTTCTACTTGGTAAATAGTGGAAAAATTTCCCATGCTTTTACTATGCTTGAATTCGTTATTATAGACGCCTGCCCCGGTGCCCGACTTTATTTTTGATTTTTGATTTTTATTTTTTATAACTCGATAAGCTTGCATTTGACTACAATCTCACCTGATGATGTAGCCTACGATATAACATGCTTGCCTAGAAGGTACCGATTCACTCGTGATTTGAAGACCCCAATATTATATTTGATAGGAAACACAGACTGAGGCAAGGCTTTGCGGTACGTAAGAAAAACGTGGACGCAAAACGCTTCGTACGCATGAGTGGAATCTCTACTGTGCAACTATGGCGTCGCGCAGTTTGTCTGGTTGCCCTGTGATGAAAAGGTGATGGAGGAATCAAATTGAACAATTTCATTGCACACTCTCCGAAGTGAATTCGATAAAAAATCGAAAGACTTGCGACCTGGCGCCGATGTTCTAAGCTCTGCAGCTTAGCGTGAAACAAATCGTCATCGTCCATTATCGATTGACAGGAGAGCCAGAAGGCTCATTAGCCTTCTGGCTCTCCTGTCAATCGATACCAGTGCTCCAAGTTGGTATTTGGCGGAACCATCCCAAAGGTGAGAACAATACTCCATACACGACCGGACTTGTGCTTGATATAAAGTAAGCAGTTGTCCTGGTGTGAAGTATCTTCTCACCTTTAAGAGGATACTCAGCTTTTTAACGGCAAGTTGTGACTTCGATTCCAGGTAGGACTTAAAATTTAGGGTCAATGACAGTTTCATACCAAGAAGCTCGAGATGGTCGCAAATGGAAACAAACACACCTCAGAAAGTAGGAGTCAGGGTGAAAGGACTCCTTTTAGCGGAGATTAGACACGCCTGTGATTTGGTGGCGTTGAACTTGACCAGGTTCGCGTCACCCCAATCGGATACTTTCTTCAAGGATGAGTTCAAACGCTCAACCATGGTCTCTCTCAAAGACTGGATCTGAGTTCCACTAGTTCGTGCGTTAGATGTATAACTCTCGAAGACAGTGCTGTCATCTGCGTACCCAATTATACCGGGTTTTAACAGGTCATTGATGTGCAGCAATAAAAGTATCGCAGAGTGTACTAATCCCTGTGGGACCCCAGCGTTTATCACAAATTGATCGGATGAGCAGCCATCAATGACTACTCGAATCGATCGATCTCGCAGAAAGTCTGAAATCCAAGCACACAGACTAGCAGGTAGGCCAAATGATGGAAGTTTATTGATAAGGCCATCGTGCCAAACTCTATCGAAAGCCTAAGAGATATCCAGGGAAACGGCAAACGTTTCTCCGTAATTCTCAATGGCAGTGATACCAGTCTTTAAGGAAAAACGAAAAAGGCGTGTCAGAATTGGTGCCAGCTCCGGCGCACATGTCCTCAGAACTATAGCTGGAATCCCATCCGGTCCGCTTGCTTTGTTCACGTCAAGATTGCGTAGTGTTTTACGTAACTCCATCTGGCGTATGCAAATTTCCGACATAGTCGTTTCGCAAACTGGGGGTACGGCACCACCAGCACCAAGACGCGAAGATTCCGCAAAAAGGGTTGCAAATAAATTGGCCTTCTCAGTAGCAGTGTGAGAAAGCAACCCATCTGGTTTCAGCAGTGAAGGAAGTGAGGGCCGACAGAAGTTCGCTTCAACCAACTTAGCCAGAGACCAGAACGATTTGCTACCCGAGGGATATGCAGCCAGTCTGTTCCCAATTCGGCTAATATGATCAAAACGAGCCTTCTTTTGCGCCTTTTTGCGACTTGGCGGCTCGGTTAAAGGCTTTCTTCTTTTCACGAACGTCCACGGTGTTGCGAATTCGAGCGTCAGCCCAGGCTAGATATGCTTCATGCTTCAACGCTTCCGCACTTCTACCTTCGGCTCCAAACTATGGGCGAGCTTTACTGTACAGAGGAACATCAGAGAACGGAATATAGTATTCCATTCCTTGATACAAAACTTCTGCCACAGCTACTTCACAAGTCGAGGGATCGCTAGAAGAAAAGCAGGCCTGTCGCCAAGGGTAGAATGCAAAGGAAGAACGCATCTCATCCCAATCAGCTGACCCGTATCGCCATATCCGTCTAGTGCCTCCTTGATTAGGTTCGGGAGGGGAGTAAGCTGATACAGTTTTTACCAGACAGTGATCAGAGCTACCTAAAGGAGAAGAATTTATACTGAGTAGCGGTCTGGATCCGTTGTCAGCAGAATGTTCAAGCAATTGAGTGTGTGGCTATCAACGTCGGGTATCCTTGTTGCCTCTTGAACCAGTTGGGTGAGGTTGAAGGTCAAGGCAAGCTTACGCGTTTCTCTTCCAGCGCGAGCGTAGTCAGTGCTCTGGTATGGGTATAGCCACTCTTGGTGGTGAGCATTAAAATCCCCCAGAATTACGAGCTGGGCTGTGTGATACTTTTGTTGAACCATATCTGCTTTCACACTGAGGTGGTTCATGAGCCGGGTCGTCTCTTCGTCTCCGCTGTGCGATCGGTAGACTATTTATTGATCCGTCGTTATACTAAATTAGGCTGTCTTTTTCCGGAAACGGTGGCCCTCGTTTCTATTCGTCCCTGGTTGGAACATAAACTTTAAGTTTCTTTTCGAACATGAATTATGGGGTATATTTTATCGCACCCCATTTCCAAGATCCTGTCAGGAATGTCACTCGGTTCCCATTTTGTGTGTCTGGTCAGATGTTTAGATGCGTCCCACAGTCCGGGCACCTTTAGTCTATGTAACGCTTTCTTTGCCTCTGTTTCTATAATAATTTGCAAGGGGAAAGGTCTGTGAGAACATCCAGCGCTGCCGTTGGAGTGGTTCTTAAGGCACCAGTGATTGCCAGACAAGCTGATCTCTGATGTTGGTTAAGATTATTCTTACAGATCCATCTAATGATTTTGAGATTCAGTCCCCACATCTTGCTATATGTAGACCGACACATGCCAAAGACTCTGTAAACCTTGGCTACGATTGTGTCCACATGCTGTTTCCAAGTAAATTCCATATCCAGCGTTAAGCGTAGATATTTCACTTCTTTGGACCAAGAGAGCCGGGTACTAGTGTTAGGTTACCCAGTCCCGTAGTGTTTCTCTTTTGTGTAAAGGGGATGGCTGTTGTTTTCCCCGGGTTTACAGAGAGGTGATGGGCATTGCACCATTCTTCCAGCAGACCCAGGGCACGTTGCATTAACCCCGATACCGTAGAGGGAAATTTCCCACTGACTGAGATGATGAAGAGCAGTTTCTGTTCACTTCCCTGCCTGACATGCACATTGAAGTCCATGGAGTGGGAATCTTTTCAGTGGTCCCGCTCTGATATATTTTTTACCATCTTCTCCAGGGTCTTCAGAAGAAAGGATTTTAGACTTATAGGCTTTGGGTTATATATTTGAGTGTTCTTCTCTGCTTTTTCATTCAGTTAATTAGATCATAATCGTCTTGGATGACCTTTGATCCAGGGAAATGAGTGTCGAACATAACCTTCAATGTTTCACTCGCGCCCAACGGGGAGGACCCTACCAGAAGCAGCTCGTCTAGGGTGAGCTCTCCCAAAACGTCTTCGGATCTTGGGGAGAAGATCCCACCACATTCCATTGGTGTCATGTCCTCTCCAATATCCCTTACAGCAACGACTGGAGCACCCAGTCCTGGCTATACTTTTGCCACTAGTATGCTTTGGGAGCACTAACCCTTAGTCCCTCCCGCCACGCTCACTCTTTCACTATCGCCTTGGGCATCGATAGGCTCGCCCGTAAGCTTCTTCTCTAGTCTAGAGGCTAAAAGACGCTCCTGTCGACGCCCTTGTTAAGACAATAGCCCTCCGCCTTGTTGAATGTTGCAGAGGCACCATCTATTAGTGTGACCCTCCGTACTGTCAGACCCTCGACCTTAGTGTCGACGATCTTCCAGCCCGAGGTCTTCAAACCGGTATGGCACCTCTGCATCTTTCTCAAGACCCTTCCCGTGTCAAGGTGGCTGATGTTTCGGGAATTCCATGCCATCTTTACTGGCTTTGGAAGGTCCTTGGCATTGACCACTCTGAGCAACACGCCTTCAACAGTTAGGACGTCTTGTAGGCTTAGCCAAAGTAACATTAAGAAAACGATAGCGAAGTTCGAAAAGAACAAAATGTATGGGATTGACATAAGCCGTGCTAAATCACGTGGTCAATCTTATGTTAATCCCATTTAATTCTTTTCGAACTTCGTTATCGTTTTCTTAATGTTACTTTGGCTAAGCCTACTGTGCTCGAAGCCAGTTCGCCGGACCACTCCCTTCACATGTGAAGAGGATGGCTACCGATGAAATGCCTCCCATATTAACTATTGGGAGAGGGTCAAGTGTGGCCTCCAGCACAATATTACAGTTACTATAATATAACTCATTTAGTATAGATTTTATTATTTAAGTATAGGCACAGTATATTATTGAGTACTACGTGTATAGGTATCGGACGAGGAAATGTTTCACGTTGCATTCAACATTGCTCAAATTGAATTCTGGGATCGTAGAGCTTGTTTTTTTCTTTTCAGTTTTTTTTTTGCAGTAATTTTTTATGTTAGTCCGGTTTTTACGAGTATATAATTGTTTTTTATATAGTTGTTGTTTTAGTAAGTATATTATATATACATAATAGCGGCCGCTCGCAATTTCACCCGCGTGGTTCCCGTTCCCATGGGAATATCTGGATAAAAAGTATCATATGTGTTGTATCCTAGGTTATAAACTATCTGTATGCCGAATTGAATCCAAATCCATCCATCCGTTGCAGCGTGAAGAAGCAACAAATATACAAACATACATACACATAAACTTTCGCATTTATAATATTAGTAGGATATAATATATTTTATTTTAATATGTATATCTTCATTATCATATTCATTTTCCAACAATTCTCTTAGGCATAATAGGCAATATCAATTTAGGAATCTAAAACCAGTTGTCTCAATTACAAAGAGAGTGCTCAATTAAGTAAAAGTTTGTTTCCAACGGTTTGTACATTTTGAAAATGTATAATAATACTCGCATTATTATTTAGATAAACAATTCTTTCATAAAGGAATGGCTTAATAAGTTTCTTATTTTGTTGTGGAAGTTATCATTTAATTTTGTTGTTGTTGTGTGCGCACCGGCGGTGAATACCGGTATTGAAGTAATAATCAGAGATTCATACCTATGTACATATTTTGTAACTAAGTAAAAATAAAGAGCTTGTTGAAATTCGCCTATTTAGTTACCACCATCTTATCGAAATTCGTCGCCAACACATCAATTTTAGTGACTTTTTTGTGTTACGACAGTGAAATATAAGCGAAAGAACTGGTTTCTTTAAAATTGAGGATTTCGGGTGAAGTGTGCTTCCGCCTTCGGCCTTTTTATCACTTTACATCAGGTGAGATGAAAAAAGGTAAAGTACGTATAAGAATAAAAATAAAAACAAGCGAGCCTTACAGTAGTCGCATACTTATTTTTATTTAGAGTATCTTGAGTGTGTCATGCTCTCTTAATTGTCTCTGCGGTGGTGGCGTGTGCGTCTGGTCGTTACGTTCCCTAAAATATGGTTGAGCGAAGCGATGGCTGATTCATATGTCATGCTCGTGAACGGGTGCCGCCTGTGGAGGCTGGTCTGCTCTTGAGTTTGACTTTGTTTTACCTAAACAATTTTTGACTTTTACTAGAGTACTGTAGTGGTGCTGTATGACATTGTGGAAATTGAAACTTTTACATAATTATCTGATGTAAATTTGTTAACTTACATTTTTTATTTTGTTTTTTTACATGTTGTGGTTGTCATAAATATATTTTTTGTGTTTATTTGTAATGGAAAGTGTCCTGCTATGATAGGGCATTTTCCAATATTTTTGACGCTGTAAGGGAGAAAAGAGCTGGACACTTGCTGAGTTTCTTGCCGGGTCTTCTCAGTACAAGATCTCCCGCCCAGAGTAGACTTACGAACCGATGGCATAGTGGCATTCACAAGAGCTACTTGTAGCCTAAACTGAATAAATGATTTTGAATTTTGAATTTTTTTGAATTTTGAATACGATGTGTAACATTTTTGACACCTTATTAATAAGCGAAATTAACATTATATTCTGAAAAAAGTATACTTTTTTACAAATCTTACAGAGAACGCACTAAATACTCATTAGAAGACATTTGACATATCAAAATGACCTTTGATAGTCAAATGACACAGTATGTCACTTACATATTTTATTTTATAATATGTCATGTTCATAATATCAATTACTGAATTCACAAAATGGCGCACGCTTGCGCGCTTCCCTAACTTCCTGTTACACTGTTGGACACTTCCGTCTCATTTCACGAAATCACTCCCACAAATTGCTAGAAAGCGAGCGGAAAGATGTTACACATCAAAAAAACTACATAACATAGGAAATTTGCTTCATAGGCAACCTGAGGTGTGATAAACAAGAGTATACTTTTCATCCACCAGGATCCCCTAGCCTGATCCCCCAGGGGATCCTCGTGAACTCATTAGTGCATCAGAATCCCCTTAAATAAAAAGTAAGTAATGACAATACGAGTATAACACTGGGTATTTTTATTTACAGAAAATTATTTAACAATTTCTAATAGTATTCTGAGAAAGCTCGAAGGCGCAGTGGTTACCGCACACGCATACTTGTTACCGAAAAAGGCAACCAGTTAATTGTACAATTGCTCTAGTTGCGGTTGATTAATTGGTGTTATGGATATGTATGTAAACTATTACATACATTTTAAAGCGCAAATGCACTAAGCGAGCGATATTTGAGCGATTTGTGTCCCTAATACCAATTTGGCAACCGAGCGGCCGCGTCGCAATTGTACAATTGACAACTGGTTGTTTTTTTATAAAAGTGGCGATTACGGCAAATACCCCTCATATCCTTGGGGGAGGCCTTTGTCCAGCTGTGGACGTCTTTGGCTGAGATGATGATGAAGCCTGCACCTGGTCTGTAATTGCTGTGGTTAAGCAGCTTTCGCAAAGGCCGGTCATCAGATGGGTGGGCCTAATTTATCATCTCTAGCACCTCCGTGCTTCAGAATGCCCGCAAAGCCGTTAGTCCTGGCTGCATGGCTGTCACGCTGCCCGCGTGGTGGTTTGGTCCCTATCCATCCATAGGGAAGGCTCGTGCCCCAGCAGTGGGGACATACAAATGAGCTGATGATGATGATGATGATTGGAACAGTTATTTTGCTACGAGTCGTTTCTGTCGGTATATATTTAGAAATAGACGTTACCCATGAGTTCGCCCGCGAGTTCTACACTACTATCCCACAGAAACCTGTGATACAAAGTGTTAGTGTCTGTAGAGGCACATTAGGTTAGTATTTTTATTTTAGTAATATGATATTTCTACAATTGTATGGAAATCGGTTCTCGCCCCCAGTCACACGGCAAGCGCGGTCGGGAACACTGTTTTGTATACCTATTCGAATCAAATATATAGATTTTACGTACTTATATAAATGAAGTTTTAATGTGACATCCTGAAACAACACAGTACCAGAAGAGGACATATAAGACATAACACTGGTGACCCAAAAACACGCAAAAATAACAATGTTCCCATCATCACCACAGCCGCCGGCGCCTCAAGCGAACGTACCACAGCCGCAATCAAGCTATAGATCTCAGGATTTGACCGCGGTATCCTTATCTGCGCGGATACCTGAATTTTGGATGGACCTGCCAAGAATGTGGTTCGCACAAATTGAGGCGATCCTTAACCCACAGCGCATGAGTGATGAAAATAAATATAGTATGGTTCTAGCCAAGCTGGGAAAAGAGGTGATCACGCAACTAACATACATTGTTATAAATCCGCCGGACTCAGGCAAGTATGAAACCCTCAAGAACAGTTTACTCAGTAAATATGAAGAGTCTGAAAATAGACAGCTGTCGAAATTGATTAGTGAGATGGAATTGGGTGACCAAAAGCCCTCCCAACTCCTCCGCAGGATGCGAGAACTGGCACGAGATAAAATACCGGATCGCACGCTGCGAATACTGTGGCAAGGACACTTACCGTCAGCTGTACGAGCAGTTTTAGCAGTGGTAGACAGCAAGGACTTCCAAAACCCGGCTGGCGTTGCTGATAAAATTATGGAGTCCAGCAGACCTTCACAGGTAGCAGAGGTCTCACACTCCCATAATGACGCAGCGTCGCTGGTTGCGGAGATGGCTAAGTTAAGCATGAGGATCGCGGAAATGGACGTGATAGAGGCCGGCAGCGTAGCTTCAGCCAGAAGCGAGGTTACCGTTCCAGATCTACGTCCAGGAGCAAATATCGCTCGCGTCGCAGCCCAGAAAGCCCAGATTGGCTTTATTTCTAACACCATAGATTCCGGGAAAGAGCTCGTTCCTATGTGCAACCGTGTGCCTGGGAAAAAAAGAAGGAGCAGCAAGGAAACTAACCCCAGCACAGCCAACGGCGGAAATCTGTGCTGTTTTACCGTCCCACCGCTTGCGTATAACCGACCTCAACAGTGGTTTACGTTTTTTAGTGGGTATCCATGGGCGCAAACATTTCGGTTATCCCAAGGTCACGGAAACTATTTAGTGTTAGTGCTAGTGATTATAGGTTGTACGCCGCGAACGGGACAGAGATAAAAACCTATGGCGAAAGAACTCTAGTGTTAGATTTAAAATTACGTAGACCTTATACATGTACATTTATTGTAGCATACGTTTCGCAACCTATATTAAGTGCGGACTTTTTAACACACTGTAATTGAATGGTAAACATGAACCAACGAAAACTAGTGGACCAAGTGACTAAATTGAACGTAAATGCGTCAGTAGTGAACTATAAGGGTATTAGTGTAAATTCGTTAGATATTAATCATAAGTATTTCAGTTTATTAAGTGAGTTTCCGGCAGTTACTAAGTCCACGTCATATAAAGATGTCAGTAGTTCTTCTGTTTATCATCACATAGAGACAGAAGGGCCACCAGTCTTCGCGAAAACACTACCATTTCCTCCGAAGCGTTACACCAAGGTGAAAGAGGAATTTCGCCTTATTCTCCTGCATTTTGCTACTGTCATTGCCCATCTCCTGATGGGCATCTGCAGGCTATCAAAGAGCGCCTGGACTAGCCCGCTTTACGTGGTTACGAAGAAAAACGGCGAGCTACATCCGTGTGGAGACTATCGTAAGCTTAATTCTATAACTGAACCCGATCGCTACCCTATTCCTCGCCTTCAGGACTTTCAATATGTGCTGGCAGGTAAGAAAGCCTTCTCCAAAATTGACATTTAAAAAGCTTATTACTGCATGCGTACCGCACCAGCCGATATAGAGAAAACCGACATAATTACACCCTTTGGCTTATTCGAGTTCCCTAGGATGACGTTTGGTTTGCGTAATGCAGCTCAAACTTTCCAAAGGTTCATGGATTCGGTACTACAGGGGTTAGACTTTGTTGATAATTATATTGATGACGCAATCCTGGCAAGCCGTGATGAGGAAGAAGATAAAAAAAATCTACGTATTATTTTTTAAAGATTTAACCAGCATGGCATAAGTATAAATCTATTATAATGTAGTTTCGGTCAATCCAAATTAGATTTTCTCGGTTACGAAGTGTCTGCGGAGGAAGGGATTAGACCTTTAGATGATAAAATCAAAGCAATTATTAATTACCCTAAACCCCAGAATGTAGAGCAATTACGCCGATTTTTGGGTATAGTTAATTTTTATAGGTCACATATACCGAAAGCCGCAATAAATCAATCCATTTTAAATAGTCACATTCATAACTCAAAAAAAAAAGGCAAAACTCCAATCGTTTGGACAGAGGAAACAGATAGCGTGTTTAAGGAATGTAAAAGTAGCTTGCAAGACGTAGTTACTTTGTCACACCCGGCGTCAAACGTACCTATTTCTATATCCTACTCTGCCGTGGGAGCCGTTTTACAACAACACATTGACGGAAAATGGAAACCTATAAGCTATTTTTCAAAAAAGTTATCCGAAACGCAAACTAAATACTCAACATATGATCGCGAATTACTAGCAATATATATGTCTATTAAACATTTTCGAAATTTAATAGAAGGACGCGAATTAATTATCTTTAGCGATCATAAGCCTCTTTCATTCGCATTTAATAAAATAAACCCCGAGAAAGAGCCACCTAGACGAACAAGATGGAACGGCAACACGCACTAGTGGGTCTCCCCGTGCCCTACTAGATTCTCCGAAGTATTCGGATAGGATCGGGGAGGTGATAATATTGTATTTATTTAGCTTTCATCAGCAAATTTTCTACAAACATTAGGCACATATATAGTCGCAGATTGCTTATCACGGATTGACACAATATATTGTTCAACTACGTTAGATTATGAGCGCTTAGCGGAAGAACAAACAAAACACGTGTATGTATTAAAAAAAAATTACGATAAGAGTAACGTTAAGTTATAACAAATTGTATGGCCTTTCAATGGTAAACAAATGTGGTGTGAGACGTCTACAGACAAAATTAGACCGTATTTGCCAACGTCATTTCGTAAAGTAGCCTTTAACGCGATTCACGGGCTGGCTCATCCAGGTATACGTATGTCCAAAAAAATGATAAAAGAAAAATTATTCTGGCCCAGGATGAACCGTGATGTAGGTATCTGGGCAAAGTCATGTGTGCAATGTCAGCGTTCTAAGGTACATCGACATGTAACATCGGACTTTGGAACTTATGCAGACTGCGATCGTTTTGAGCATCTGCATGTAGACATTGTGGGGCCATTAAAAACATCTCCCGAGGGTTATCGTTTTTGCTTAACTATGATCGACAGGCGAACACACTGGCCAGAAGCTTTTCCTATTAGAGACATTTCTGCAGACACCGTAGCTAGGTTAATATATAAAGGATGGATAGCGCATTTTGGATGCCCTCTCAAATTGACTAGCGATCAAGGCCGTCAATTTGAAAGTCATTTATTTACAGAATTGATGAAAATGATGGAAATACACAAGCTTCGCACGACAGAGTACCATCCGCAGTCAAACGGTGCCATAGAGAGATGGCACAGGTCTCTGAAAGTTTCGTTAACGGCAAGATTATGCGAATCCAGTTCCACCTGGGTGGAGGAACTGCCAACTGTCTTATAAGGACTTAGAGCTGCCGCAAGACGTGATACAAGAGTTAGTGCTGCAGAGATGACATACGGCTGTACAATCCGTTTACCAGCTGAGTTTTACGAAAGTAACAATTTTAGCTATGTAGACAAATTACGTATAAACCAACTTGTAAATCCAATAGTAATAGAAATAAGTTTTTTGTGTATCCAGATCTTCGCACTTGTCAATTTGTATTTTTGCGTAATGTGATATTAAAGAAGTCATTAGAACCAACTTATATAGGACCATATCGCGTCTATGATAGAAATAATAAAACCTTTTTAATTCAACTACCCAACCGACAAGTAGTAGAAGTAAACAGCCTATAACTGTCCCACTGCTGGGCAAAGGCTTCCATCATTGAAATTAAGTCATCGCTACAATTGATGGGTAATGGCTTAATCACCACGCTTGCCAAACCGACAAGTACGAGTATCTATAGATAGGCTGAAACCAGCATTTATAATAAATGAACCAGAAAACGATTCTGATTATACTATAAGTCCGTCCATACCTATTTCAGAAAATTTAAATAACAATGACTGTAACAAAATCGCTCCGAGCGGTTCACCTATCGCTTTTACAACACGTAGTGGCCGCACTGTGAGACAGGATAGACATAGTGCAAACAGAATGGTAGGTTACTAATGATTTATAATAAAAACAAAGTTGATTTTATATATAAAAAAGTAATTTTATGAATAAATAAAATAATATAATTGGATATAATAATGATGAAAGTAGGGCTTTGTTATGCCATACGTCGTCTTTGTCACAAAAGAATAAGGAATTGGCTACGTAAAGAAGCAGTTCGAGCAAACATTTCGGCAGCAGCACTGCTGATGACGAAAATCCAGGTAGTGCAGCCACCGACTGGCGCCAGCAGCCCCAACGGCACCGTTTACCCCGGCTACATGTGAATTGTGATGTTGTATCAAAGTGACCAGTTTGTAGAAGTGGAAAATTTTGACATAGATAAGTCCTTATTAATTTGTAATAGAATAAATATTGATTAGTGTATTTAGTGTGTCCTATAACAACCATGTATGTCTACAAATAGAATCATTGCATTTGCACTTTCCAGCCTGCAAGGCGATAAGCGTAAACAGTTGTGCAATCGGCATTTTAGCAATGTATTTACCTACTTGACTTTATTGTGAACGTAATATGAACGCATATTACCAATGTATATACCTACTTGACTTTATTGTGAATGTAATATGAACGCAGATGTTGTTACCACTTACTGAACTCGGAAAAGTTACTAGCTTCGAGTCTCGGCAAACAATTTTTTTGTAAAAAGGGGAATGATGTAGGGACACATTAGGTTAGTATTTTTATTTCAGTAATATGATATTTCTACAATTGTATGGAAATCGGTTCTCATTCTCGGGATTTTACGTACTTATATAAATTAAGTTTTAATGTGACATCCTGAAACAACACAGTACCAGAAGAGGACATATAAGACATCAGTGTCTATGTGCAAAGTCTCATCCAAATCCGTTCAGCCGTTATTAAGTGATACGCTTACCAACGAACAGTATTTCATTTTTATTTATAAACTACTGGCCCGCTCGCAACTTTCTCCGCATAAGAACACCTGTACCCCATGATGGACCCCTGTAGCAGCGCCACCTACCGGGTCCAATTGTAAATCTAAACCATTCTCGAATACACTTGAACACACACAAAAAATTTCATCCAATAGGTCCAGCCGTTTGAAAGAGTTCAATTACAAACACACGCACAGAAGATTTATCATATCATACTAATATTACAAAGAGGAAAGCTTTGTATTTTTGTATGTTTGTAACGAATAAACACAAAAACTACTGGACCGATTTAAAAAAATCCTTTACCATTACAATGCTACATTAGCGCTGAGTAACTTAAGCTATATTAAAAAGAAATGTCCACCCGTGCGAAGCCGGGACGGGCCGCTAGTTTAAATCTATACTAATATTATAAAGCTGAAGAGTTTGTTTGTTTGTTTGAACGCGCTAATCTCAGGAACTACTGGTTCGAATTGAATAATTCTTTTTGTGTTGGATAGTCCATTTATCGAGAAAGGCTTTAGGCTATATAACATCACGCTGCGACCAATAGGAGCGAAGCATCAGTGAAAAATGTTGCAAAAACGGGAAAAGAGCCTAAAAAATTAAAAATGCTGCCGAAAGTCACTATTCCACGCGGACGAAGTCGCGAGCACAGCTAGTATAAAGATATTGATTTAGTAAAAATCAGTTCCGTTGTGTAGCGGGTGTTCGCACATTGTTTTTGTTTATCGAGCCAGCTCAGCAGCTTGTTATTCGACAAGGTTTGTGTAACGTTGCATTACATGACGCTGACACTTACACCGAGGTGTTATTTTTCATTTACACTTTGTTACACGTTGATGTAGATGGAGCTAGATGTCGCAGCGGCTTTGACCTCTCGAGTTGCCAGTAAAGCAACATTTTCAAAGCTCTAAGCCTAACCTTATGTGCTGATCTCGTCATTTGCTATTTTTGATGATCCCACATCCTTTCGCAGGACCTTAGACCTTCCCAGGTGTAAGGACCCAGCTGTAATACGTTTATAGGCTGATGACTAAATGTTGTTGTCGCATGATTCATTGTGTTGTACAACATTCATTTAAGACCGATAAACACTATTAATTCTTAATATTATTAATATTCCTAGTAGAGTCCTATCTGAGTAATCTTCTTATAAAACTGAATTCAGTTAATTATTCTAATAAACAAAATCAAATCATTGAGTTATGGTTATAGTTTTGCGCCTTTAACTGTCTCATTACTGGGCAAAGGGCAAATCAAGTCATTACCTAAATAATCCTAAAAATATGTTTAAACAAAAAAAGTTGATCATAATCATCATCATCATCAGCTCATTTTATGTCTTCACTGCTGGGGCACGAGCCTTCCTTATGGATGGATAGGGAGAACGGGCCATAAACCACCACGTGGGCCCAGAGCGGGTTGGCGGTTGTTAACGACTGCTAATGCAGCCGGGACCAACGGCTTTACGTGCACGACGAAGCACGGAGGAGCGAGAGATGAAACATTTTTGGTCACCCATTTGATGACCGGCCTTTGCGACAGTTACTTAACCTCAGCACTCGCAAACCGGGTCCGTTAACCACTGCGCCATCGAGCTGATGATAGTGAGGTATTCGGTGTGACAGCGTGCAGTGTTTAGTGGGCTCCCACGGCGCAATAACTTTCCGACTGACGTACGACAAGCGATCAATCGACTGTAATATCAGCGGACTACATTTTATGCACCATAGTAAATAATAATACATGGTTGCGTATCGTTTTCCCTCCATCGTATTGTTTTCGTTTCACGCTATTGTTGTGTTAGACAACGCTTTTTTAAAGTCTGCTCTGCTGCTTTTAAAGCTAGAATTTTATGCTTTTAACGAGAGCACAGGCACACCAAAACTTTCCGAAGGTCAGTGTTTTTCTAGAGCCGTTGGGGTTACTAGACAACAGAGTCTGGAAATATCAAAACCACATCTGCCCTATTGTTAGTAAGAATACGAAAGTTGGCAAGTGCAGCAGTTAAATTACATCTGCCAGCTACAAGTTAAGCCTCAAGTGACGCCAAGTTTCGAGTTTGTCAACAGCCGAGCCGTCGAGTACGAGCTATTCAAACGGCTGAAGCCTCCGCCAAGTTTGCGCAAGTTTTTTATTTTAAGCTTCGTGATTGTCATTTAAATCAAATAATCTAATAAATAAATAACTAATAATCCTCATCTATCTTGATCTTTGATATCTGAAATAGAGATTGTAGGTAGTAATAATAATAATAATAATAATAATTGGTAAAATGTTAATTGTTTACTGTACGAATTAAAATTAACCACGACTAATAGTCTACTAGATTTAATTATATTTAACCTATCTGAGAGACTTATAAGTAGCCTATCTGATGAGACCCAGATAGACTATATGACAAAATTTCAAAATTCAAAATTCAAAATCATTTATTCAGTTTAGGCTACAACTTATGAACGTCATTATGCCATCGGTTCGTAAGTCTACTCTGGGCGGGAGATCTTGTACTGAGAAGAACCGGCAAGAAACTCAGCAAGTGTCCTGTTCTTTTCTCCCTTACAGCGTCAAAAATATTGGAAAATGCCCTATCATAAAAGGACACTTTCCATCACAAATAAAAACACAAAATATAAAGGACAATCACACATGTTAAAAAAAAAAAACAAAAGAGAAAATATTATAATAATATCTAAGTTTGCATATTTACATCAGTTACCAGTTAAAATTTTCACAATGTCATACAGCATTAATAAAGGTCATAAAATTGTCTAAGAAAGAACGAAGAATCTCAAAGTATCAGATAGTCTAATCTGATGAGCCTAATAAGTTTCCTATAGCCTTTCTGATTCAGCTGTAACCCCCTTATTCCTAGAAAATATTTAAGCACTTTTTAGTTAAATATTTTTTGTCAACGTCACACAAACGTCATTTTGTATTTGAGAAAAAGAGACAAAACAATGAGTTTTTATGAATAAGAGGGTTAGTGTCTGTCACATGTACGAGTATGTCATGTTCTTTTTAAATGTGCGGTGACGACTATTCATACATGCTACTGACACTGAGAGTGGTCTATTTGAATAAAATCTTTCGATTTTACTTGTACTGTGGGCTTGGTTTTACTAATGTATTAATTTTGCAATAAAATATTTTATACTGTAACAGCGTAAAGCATCATCATCATCATCATCATCAGCTATACTAGTCCACTGCTGGACATGGGCGTCTCCAAGTGCACGCCACTGAGCACAAACCGCAATTAAGGCATGTTCGCTGTCCAAAAATAAAACAAATTAAAAATTAACATGTAACTGTCTATCACATCTGACTCATCAGATAGGGAAGTTGTTAAAGTAGGTACCTACTTCATTAACAGTAAAATAACAAAAATAATTTTAACACAATCATAATTAATAGGTACCTCCGTTATCAAGTTCGTAATTCTTATCTGTGGTTTAGGAAGTTAGGTCATGGAGTAATGCAGAGTGACCTATATAGTAGGCATTAGAAAGTTTTGAAACTAATATGTGCTCATAATAATGTTTATATTACTGTACTTTTCAATAAAATAAAATATTATGTACACACGGCGGCAGATCAACCTACCCAAAACCAAAAAAAAAAAATTTTTTCAACATTTGTGTTTTTGTAATTTGTTCGCAACAAAATTTGCGTTAAAAATTATATAAATATTTATAAATAGCTTGCCTACTTCTTAACTGATCTATAGTATTTGTAAAAATATTATGATCAGATGTTAATGACGGTAGTTGTTAACATTGAATGGGCGCCTTTGGCTTTCAAAGTTAAAAGTAAATAGTGTTGAATAATTTCGGCGGGCTGGTTAGAACCACGATAGCTCAATTGGAAGAGCACCTGACCCGGTATGTCAGAAGGGTGCAGGTTCAAACCCTGCTCGTGGAAAAAATTTTTTCAACATTTGTGTTTTTGTAATTTGTTCGCAACAAAATTTGCGTTAAAAATTATATAAACATTTATAAATAGCTTGCCTACTTCTTAACTGATCTATAGTATTTGTAAAAATATTATGATCAGATGTTAATGACGGTAGTTGTTAACATTGAATGGGCGCCTTTGGCTTTCAAAGTTAAAAGTAAATAGTGTTGAATAATTTCGGCGGGCTGGTTAGAACCACGATAGCTCAATTGGAAGAGCACCTGACCCGGTATGTCAGAAGGGTGCAGGTTCAAACCCTGCTCGTGGAAAAAATTTTTTCAACATTTGTGTTTTTGTAATTTGTTCGCAACAAAATTTGCGTTAAAAATTATATAAACATTTATAAATAGCTTGCCTACTTCTTAACTGATCTATAGTATTTGTAAAAATATTATGATCAGATGTTAATGACGGTAGTTGTTAACATTGAATGGGCGCCTTTGGCTTTCAAAGTTAAAAGTAAATAGTGTTGAATAATTTCGGCGGGCTGGTTAGAACCACGATAGCTCAATTGGAAGAGCACCTGACCCGGTATGTCAGAAGGGTGCAGGTTCAAACCCTGCTCGTGGAAATTTTTTCAACATTTGTGTTTTTGTAATTTGTTCGCAACAAAATTTGCGTTAAAAATTATATAAACATCTACCCAAAACTGTCATATTTCTAATCAATTTTGAGCTTTAGTGTTCGGATAAAAGGATCCAATATTCGTTGGAGAAGTTTGACAGGTTTGGGTAGATTGATCTGCTGCCGTGTGTACCGCCGCGCACATTCACACAGAACTGGGGTCTCCACGGAAGATCAGCGTTGTAGTGATATGTTCACTGCAATAAAAATGCAGAGTGGAGTCCTTTCAGGACACATTTTTAAATTACTATTATTGTAGAGGTTTGTACTGTGTCTTCTAATAAATATTCAAAGTAACCTTAATAATTTTCCATTGAGCATTATTCAAGCAGGTCCTTATAATTATTGACAGTTCAGGAAAACTCTATATAAAAAATTATAAAAGTCGGCATAAAGGAACCAAACTCAAAGAAACTAGAAATTTCGGCATAAGGGTAATCGATGTATGATATTTCAGTAAAGTCAACAAACAGGGAAAGTCGGCAGAAGGGTCAGCACTCATTTTAAAGAGTTAAATACCTAAACACATTGGTACATTTGGTACATTGGTACATACATCAATACGGGAAAAACAGAGCGGAAAAACTAATTTTGTGCTTACTTGGAATAATTTATTATTTATTGATAAAAAGCTGTAAAACACATTACAACCAAAAAGAGTTAAATAATACAATTTCAACTGGCAATATTCATATAGTAAAACAAAATATATAAAAGAAAATTAGAAAATAAGTCAATTTAAACGCTGCAACGGCCTGATACCCTTTTTTTTGACAATGTTGCATTTGAACACCTTCATAAATAATTTTAATAATTAGAGCATAATGGCTTGTTCAAACGTAGTTTTGTTTTATCTTCATTAACTTTGGCTTCGCACGGATTGTTTGCGAACAAAGCAGCAACAGAAAATAAAATGAGTGTCACCATTTTTTTCTAGTTTAATTCCTTTTTTTTTAATAGTTTGCTGTTGGCCTTTTGGCCAAAGGAGGAATCAAGCCGTGTATATAGCATAAAGACGTTCCTAAGAGCTATTTGTAGCCTAAACTGAATAAATGATTTTGATTTTTTTAATTTTGTGTGATTTCCAATTCCCAGTTTTTACAGCTCCACGCCATATCACATTGGAATGTGATGCTTTATTAACAAGTGTAAGTAAATTCAATAATGTCATCGATTAAAATAATTTTAGGTACATTTCTTTTTACAACTACAAAGTGTGTGAGCACTGTCAAAAACTTTCGGCGGCTACCAGTGTAGCCTACGAGACGGTTTGCCACAATGGCGGCGCAGCAGTTCGGCAACCCACCTTCTGGCTTATTGCCGGGCATTGGACAGCGAGCGCCAAGAACTGCACGCTGTCATCGGACCCGACCTCGCGCTGACGACTGTGGCAAATGCCGTGATCGGAAGCAAGAGGTCATGGGATGCCTTCCCTTCTTACTGCGAGGCCATCATCTTTTAAAAAAAAATATTTTACGGGTAAGCTTTGATTTCTCCTGATGTTAAGTGATGATAAGGCCAATGATGGAAGCGCACTTCACCCGGGATCCTCAACTAGTGAGGCACTGGCTATCGTAACGCTAGCTCAGCAGCTTGTATATTATAATATTTTTAATCATACTCATTTGTGTCCGGATGATTCCAAGCCCTAACTAAACATCACATTATGTCAAGTCTCCTAAAATTTTAATCCCTAAAGTAAATTTTCCCTAATATTGTTTGTTATAAATGTTGTAATCAATATACAAATGCAATGTACAAATGCCATAAAATACTTTCCCATTATTGTTTCTAGTCTTAATTGGTTAGAATTACGACTTTAAACTATACTGTAAAGTTTCTTCTTAAATGCAAGCTGGTATGCCGCTTGTGCATGCCTAACCTCACCACAATGTTTAAGCTACTTTTTGCCCTCCTGCACCCCGTTCACGTAGCCATGCAGGCAACAAGCAAGCACGAAGCATGCAGCATGCAGCATACAACTAAGAATGCAGCATGCAAGCAAGCATGCAGCGCGCAAATAGTTGATAGACATAGCAATGTAGAAATGTCGTTTACTGGAACTGGCACAATTTTCTTTTAGACTTACAATGATACAGTTAGCTATTCAAAGCAAATTCCATTTTAAGATACAACATTAACAGCTCTTGTATTATAATCAATCGCTTACTTTGTACTTGTAATTGTAATTGTAAAATAATTTGTAATTGTACCTACGTACACTACAAAACTCTCGAATCGAAACGAAAACAAATACCTACCATAGGTCGTGTGACCCTTGCGAAATTCCAGATTAAACAAGTCCGTTGTCCAACTTATAGTATAAAAGCTTGTATTAAAGTTAGATTAAGCTAAATCAGAGTGAAGTTCCCGGCATGAATGAATCGACCCTAAGTGACGCCGTACTTCAAACTTGGACTCGCAAATAATGGCGAAGAATAATTGGATTTTAACTAATTCTACTAGACGACAGTGTGCTGTCGCGTGTCCAGGGCGGAGGGGCCTCCCAGCCCTCTCCACGAACAAACAAAAGCAAAGGAGGCGTGGCTGTATCCAGAGTTCAGGCAAGACTAGCCGCGTCACCGCCCAGGCCTTCTCAAAGGGTCTAACAGAATAAAATGCACTTAAAGAGAGCGAGTGTTTTGTTCAAAGGGCCCTTTCTCGAATGAAACAAGATTATTTCGTTCGATATACGTGAGGTTGGACAGTCCTCAATTGCATTTATCCTTTTGATACAATAGCCTCTTTTGAGATGGATCTTAGACAGTTACATAACGTGGGAAAACACATTACACTACGTGGGGTATACTGAAAGTTTCTGGACCTGGTCACTTACAATAAAATAATGAAAAAACAATAATGGAATTCGAAAATGGAACTCTTTGGGAACATGTTACTTTTTATTTTGCGAGACTGTCATTTGTTTTTCAATCGTGACGTCATTTCAAAAATTGTTTGTCGCCTCAGAACAATAACTAAAGCTATAAGTTATTATTCTGAGTGTGTCGCTATCAAAATGAATTTAACTCATGAACATTTTCGTTCAATGTTTTTTTATGATTTTCGTTGTGGCTTAATCAACAAGAGAGTTGCCAGAGACTTCGATTGGCATTTGGTGATTAAGCACCATTTCGTAGCTCTGTTTATTCGTGGTTTAGAGAATTTTGACGTGGACGAGATCATCTACATGACGAATTACGTGAAGGTTCGGCCGGCGACTGCGTTTACAGACTCCAATAATAACAACGTACGACAACTTATTGAAACGGACAAAAAATACTTGCTAACAGTGCTTTGTTAGGCATCAGGATGAGCCAAGTGCAAAACATTTTACACGTACATCTGAAGGTTCGGAAGCTTTGCACTCGATGGATACCGCATGACTTAACGGAGGACCAGAAACGACTGGGTGCCCGGTGGTGCCGTAAAATGATAAAAAAGTTTAACGGAGGACAGTCATTGGCAGTCTATGTATGTATACGTGACAGGTGACGAAACCTGGGTGTACTGCTTTGAACCCGAAAGGAAAAGCCAGTCGGCAGAGTGGGTCTTTCCTTTTAAAGATTTGCCGACGAAAGTTAAGAAAAGTCGAAGCATTGGTAAAAAATTGTTTGCTTCTTTATTTGGTAAATCAGGACATTACACTACAGTATCGTTTGAAGATCAAAGGACAGTGACTGCAGATTGGTACGTCGACACTTGCTTGCCCAGAATCTTAGAAAAAGTTCGCGAAAAGCGTCCTCGAAACAATGTTGTCCTTCACCACGATAACGCATCCTCAAATCCCGCTAAGGTATCAAAAGCCTATTCGCCTTCGAAGCCGAGCCTTCGAATGTGGAACTGATGACGTATCCGACTTACAGCCCGGACCTCGCACACTGTGACTTCTTTTTCTTTCCAAAAATTAAAGAAAATCTTAGAGGCACACGTTTTACGAGCCCTGAATCGGCGGTGAATGCGTTCCATGAAGCTATTGAAGAGGTCCTTAAAGAAGACTGGTCCAACTGCTTTGTACAATGGTTTCAGCGAATGCAAAAATGCATTAATTGCGAGAGAATATACTTTGAAAAACAATAAATGTATCGTTAGTCTTATGCCTAGTCTTATTTATAAGAATCCAGAAACTTTCAGTTTGCCCTAAGTATTTGCTAAGTTTTAAGTAAAATGAAAATGGCTAAAGCTTTTAGATATAGTATGTATAGACAAGTAGAATGTTAGTTTAATCAGAAATTTAGTATTAATGTTACTTAGCAGAACATAATTAAATATTTTCTGTTATTATTTTATAATAAACACACACACAAACGTATTTTGAGAAAAGAGAACTTAATGCTGACTTGTTTAAAGGTTAATACGAGTATTCTTAATTATTTATATCTACCTAAGAAAAGGGAAAATATTGATCGTAGTTGCAGATTAGGAACTTGGCTTGGAGTTTATGGACTGTATGTGTTTGTCACGTTCACACTCCTAATTCAATACTGGCGCAGAAAAAGAATATATATGTTAAATGGCAATACAAACGTAAAAATTATTTCTACCCGTATTATTCTCTATATTAAGTGCGTAATTCTAATCAAGAGTCTATTCCTTTAGTTATTTAAGAAGACACACTGGCGTAACTCACTTGCTCCTTTATTGCATGGTACATTTTTAATTAATTATTATCGCAACATCGCATACTCATCATCATCATCATCATCAGCCATATGACGCCCACTGCTGGGGATAGGCCTCCCCCAAGGATCGCCACAACGATCGGTCCTCATACATCGCATACTCCCTTATATCAAAATCATAGTGATGCGTAAGTTCATTTAATTCTTAAAATAGCAAAGTATTAGGAGGCGAATCCTCACTCCATACCTCGTCCATAATGACAATAACTCACGTCAACTACTTTCCAAAGATAACAACTATATTGTTTTCTAAAGTTTACGCGAACACTACACATTGAAATGAAACAACTTAACAACACAATAACATAACAACAATATTTATAACAACTATATTAAAAAAATAACTGCAAAGAGAAAAAACTGACGGGGACGGGGACAATCATCAACCAAGCGGCCGTGGCTAGCTCAATTAAATCCGCACTCTCTTTGGTTGGTGATTGTCCCCGCCTGCGACACTATCAATATTCAATGTATTTAGAAATATTTAATTTTTGCCTCCCCATGAGCATATACAATATCCAAACAAGGATTGGCTTAATACACCATTTTCAAGATTTTAGGTTCTGCAAAATAAAAAACAGTTTTGAATCAAAACATACGAGTAAATATACCTACGTGTTCTCAAGATCCAGTAAAAAACCCAGACAGCTTTTATCGCATTCATATTTATACAATTACTGGACACGCCAAGTAAAAACACATCATTATCACTCAGTAGTCACGTCTTATCAATCTGAATGTAGCGTCTCAATAACATTTATCACATCACACGCATTTAATCGTATTTGCAAGCGGAAGCCCTGCAATACAGCTAGTTCTTTCCTTAAGCATTTTATTGTAAAATATAATTTATAGTTTAAGGAAGTTTTGTTCATAAAATGAACTATGGTGAATTCAGTTAGGTAAACCACCTTTGAGCAGTGATATTGTCACAGTCGTTTGACAACTACAATGTTGCATTTGAACACCTCCATAGATAAGTTTAATAATTAGAGCATAATGGCTTGTTTAAACGTAATCTTAGTAATATCTTCATTAATTTTGGCTTCGCACGGATTGTTTGTGAACAACAAAGCATCAGAAAATCAGGTAAGTAACACCATTTTTTTAAAGGTTAATTGGAAATTTTGGAAATAGTTTGGTGATGGCCTTTGGGCGGTGGCGGTGAGAAAATGAAATGGTTCCTCAAGCCGTGGGATCGAACCACCGTAAGAGGGTTTCAAAAGCAAATAAAATATTCTATTCTCTACTATTCTATTCTAACGGCATCACACAAACGTGTCAGTCAAAACAGCTTTCGTCACAACACCCGTTAAACACCTTATAAAAACCTTCATCATCAGCTCATTTATGTCCCCACTGCTGGAGCACGAGCCTTCCCTATGGATAGATATGAGAACGGGACATAAACCACCACGCGGGCCCAGTGCGGATTGGTGGTTTTTAACGAGTGCAGCCTTGACTAACGGCTTAACGTGCCTTCCGAAGCACGGCGGAGCTCGAGATGATGAATTTTTGGTCACCCATCCGATGATCGGCCTTTGCGAAAGTTGCTTAACCTCAGCACTCGCAGACCGGGTGCGTTTACCACTGCGATATCGAGCTCCCAAGTATAAAAAAACTTAATATGTAGGTCTTAAGCTATCATAACTGTAAGAAAGGTGTAATGTTCGACTAAAATCACTTAGTTTAGGGGTTAAAGTATGAAATTACCGATTTGTACAGAAAATTAAAACTCGCTTTATTCTTAGATTTATCATATAAGATTTAATCAAAATATTTACCCTCATTTTCTATACATTGCTGCTATCTACTCGGAAGTTCATTTCGTTCAGTTCAGTTCGTTTTCCCTCCTTCCTATGACATGGGGTCCTTCAAACGAGGCGTAAAGAGGCACCTTGTGAGCCGGCAGGGTGAAGGTGACTGACGCTGCGTTGTTTTCACGCTGCACCAGTTGTCGTCGCATCTGGATTCCATATTCACTTAACACCAGGTGAAATGGAGTCATTTGCCGTGCTACGTACAAAAAGAAATATCCCTTTGCGATAGAACTCTGGCGATCTAGATTTGACAAACTGTGTGAAAGCATTTTGTAAAATATTGTCAAAAATGATAGTCAGTTGCAGCAAGAATGGCGAATACGAAGGAGTATGGTTCCTAACTGCAGAGCTCTTGTAAAGTTAAAACGGTTTCTCGTACAGTGTGAGGTCTGGCGTTATCATGGCGCAATAACGGCGAATCGATTCACGAGCCGGGGGCTGTTTCACTGCCAGTTTCGCCATCATTGAAGTTCGGCACAGTAAACATCTGCTGTTATTGCTTGACCAAACCTGAGAAATGTAGTATCTATATATTAATACGTGAAGCAAAAACTTTGTACCTACCCCTTTTTTACGAATATTGCGCGGACGGAGAAGTATGAAATTTCGCACACTTATAGTTTATAGTGAGAAGGTTATCCGAATGTTAATATTTAAACAAAAATATGCATAAAAATACATTAACACCCGTATTTATAGACAAGTCATTACTTAGCAATTACTTCGTTCTTAGAAATGTCACTAAGATCTAATTTCAATTTATAAATAAGTAACGTTTATATTAGAATAGAAGTTTTCTTAACGAATCAAAATCATAAATTTTATATTATTTTAGACAAAACACAAACTTTCACACGGAATATAACTTCAAAACTAGCTTGTCACAAGCTTGTCACTATGAATTCTTTAAGAAATCTAACAAGATTGCTTGAGATATTGGTGACTAGTGCTTGGCTAAGAATTCTAGTCTTTTGACGTTTATAACTTCATCGGTTTACTAAAGAATACAAAATTTTACTTAAGCAATTACTTTGCTTTAGTATGACCTTTTACTCGTTCATAAATACGGGGGTAAATCAATAAAACAAACATTACACACACTACCATGTACTTGACAAACAAGTATATTATATACTCTTTTCTAAAATTTCAAAAATGGAAGAGGAGCGGCCGAAATCTGTCAATGCCAATCTAAACTCACATCTATTTTTTAAATTTTTCATTGTTTAGAATACAATCCGTGCAGCCTTAATAAAATTACGGTCAAATTTCGACCACTGGGCGACCACTATTATAGTGAATAACACCGTGAAGAGACCACCAAACAGCTACCATTACCTTTTTATTGGTAACTTTTGCTTTAGAGCACTGTTGCGGCGTTTGACCTGGGGTCAGCCATTGCATTTTTCGCTTACGGTTATCGTAAAGAATCCACTTTTCGTCACATGTTTCACATGTCACAATATTCCTTCATTTCTGTACTGATTCAACAAGGCAACACAAGTTTTAACACGCGTTTCTTTCTGTAGATCAGTCGAATCATGAGGCACCCATTTTTCATATTTCAAAAATGACGGGGTGTTATAAGTTTGACGTGTGTGTGTGTCTGTCTGCTGTGGCATCTTAGCTCCCGAACGAATGAACCGATTTTGATTTTGTTTTTTTCTTTGAAAGGTGAATAAGTCGGGAGTGTTCTTAGCTATGTTTGATGAAAATCGGTCCAAGATGGCCGCCGCCACAAAATGGCGGATTATAATAATATATTTTTTCACAACTCCCTCATTATGGGTATCAAATGAAAGGGCTTGACTAGTAGAATACTACTTAAACACTATGACAAATTTCAAATCCAAAATGGCCGCCACCACAAAATGGCGAATTACATTTTTTTTCACAAATCCCTCAATATGAGTATCATGTGAAAGAGCTTATCTAGTAGAATAATGTACAGTATATTGAAAGAGAATGAGGAATATTAACCAACGTATTCGAAAATTACTAGGATTTTCAAAGTATTAAAAAATGAAAAAAAAAAATGAAGTAATAATTTATTGGCACACTGTTACATCTTTAGTATCCATCATTCCCGTCATCTAAGTTGAATTAAAAAAACAATTGAAATTCGAAAAACTAATGTTGCACATTTTTTAAAAGAAATATCTCTTAAGAATCATGAATAGTAGTTTATGCAACTGTCATATAATGAAGGGTATTAAAACACGAGTGTGAGTTTATGAAACGAGCGCAGCGAGTTTCATAATAGTAACGAGTGTTTTAATACCCGTGTTATATGCAGTTGCATACACTACTTTATCTTCACTAATGCAATTAGTCAAACAACAAGAGTAAAAGCTGACAATAGTTTATTTATAATAATTGTTCAAATTTTGGATGGTACAATTTTGAAAGTCAATGTTAATTATTGATCCAGCAGCTGTAGCGGTCGCGGGGCAAGCAGTAGAGCTCGTAGACGGAGTTGGAATATTTATAATTACTTCATTCGTCTTGTTTTCTATACTGTTCAAGATCGTATTTGAGACTTGAATTTTATTCATTAAAGACTCATCAATGTAGCTTTCAGCCACAGTAGAAGACTTCCACCCCCCGTGTCGTTTCAGTGCGGTCAAATCACCACCGCTATCTATGAGAAGGGTCGCCGAGGTGCGCCGGAAGCAATGCCCCGTGTACAACGCTGGGTTAGGCAGATTCAAAAAACTTGCGATAGTTTTTCCCAGAGCACCAAATTTATTAATACCAGTTCTTTGATCGACGCACTTCCCCGATCTATAGCTCAAGAAAAAGGCAGGGTTTCGACAGGGGGTGGGTCGAAGTTCCATTTATTTTTTACATACGGCATAGCAGTTGCCCGTCACAACGAAAGAACGATCTATTTTCGTTTTTGTTTTCGAAACTTTCACCATGATTGTACTGTCGTCTATGTTAGAGACTTCATCGAACTGGATGTTGTATAGCTCTTGCCTTCGGCATGCCCCCATTATGCCGAAGATTAGTGCAACCTGTAACAATAAACGATATAATAAGCTTGAGGTACATAGCCAAGGCAAAAACTATGATTTATGAAGTAGTAAAGTGTAGGTACCTACTACCTAATTTATACACAAAGCGCTTAAACGGAGTGTCTAGATAACTTGTGTGTGTAGTACGTAAGTACTAGGTAGATTAAATAACAGAACTAAAATACACTTACCTTTTCAAAAAGATACAAAATATCTGGTGAATCTTTCAGGAACATCTTTATTTGACCTGATGTAAACGTCAAGGACTTTTTTTCCTTGTGTCCTTCTGAACTGCGTTTCAGGAACGCTATGACTTTTGAATACTTCGTGATATCAATATTGTTGTAGATACTCAGTGTGGACTTGAGCATAGAATATTTAGCCCACATAGAAGATGGTTTGAATTTGTCGGAGAGGTCTTTGAGATACACAAGAATGACATTTTCAGAAAATGATGTAGTTTTCTTTTCGATCTTCCATGCCAAAAAGTTATTATATTCTTTTTCATATAATTTTCTAGATTTTTCTGGCAAAAGATTGTGAGTTACTTTTGTTGCCAATTCTAGAATATCCGGAGGCGTACAAATATCTTCGTCGCTGTCCATTTTTAACTTTTAATTTGTATTTTAAAAACAAAACACATTGCGAAACATTAAATTCACGCGTACGTGTATTGTCACAGTGAACTTGCCGCCATTAAAATCTAACCAATGAGAGCGCAGCTGCGCGCGCAGGGCCAATCAGGAGCGAGCGCGCGCTGTTCTTTTTTTATTTAATTGGCACAAGATCTTACCAAAGAGTTTTGTGTATGTAAGTTTAGTAGTTTCGACGAAGTTTTCACGTATAACCCAACTGTTTTCAAAAGCCAGCCTAATATCAAAATTTTATACAACTTGTATGAGGATTTTGACATAAGGCTCGCCAGGTTAATTGGTCGCGTTTTATTGATGTTATAATGAGATTTTACGATATCGATGTGGATATTATACCATCATGTGAAATTGCTTAAATTGAGTGTTTTGTTGTCTGCGCTATAACAGTAGTAATTATAAGTCAAGTATTGGAAACATAAGTAGAATGTTACAACATTAGTGTAGATAAAAAAATTTATATAACGGCAATTGAAATTGCCATTACCTTTATAGTAATAGAAAAAGTGAAGTATGAATACTTTAACCCCTTTTACTCAAAAGATGATTAAATTTCTTTATTAAATATTGGGAAATATGATATGATAGGCATGAATAAACTTATGAATATTGTTGCTTTCTGTTTGCTTTGCTTTAATTGAATTTCGCATAAGTACCTTACCTGTAAGATAAGACAAATTAAAAGAGCGGCGATGCCATGATACAGGTAGGTATTACTATACTTTTTGAAAAACCAGTGTTGAGGAAATTTCCACAAGCGGGATTCGAGCCCGCACCCCACGCATGACTGACAAGCTGGGGGCATGTGTGCGTTGTTTGAGCGCGGTATGAATTTTATGTTTACCCTCTGGTTCTCACATAATGGATACCCACCTTTACGACAACCACCGAAAACAAAATACTGTGCGTAAGTTTTGCAACCTGAAAGGCCAAGTTGCTACGCCATTTAGCACCACTGTCTGTTGCTAGATCCTAACTTGTACCAAAACCAAGCAATGTAAGCTTGAACTTTAATTTGTAATATAAACACCATATTTTAAGAAATGTGTTTCTGATCAGATAACATCCCCGGTGGAACAGTATCCCGCCGGTTCTGCTCCTGGAAGTCCAGAAAATTTACAATTACTGGACGATATATTTGGTACGACACCAACAACTTCAGAATTTCGTAAGTATTAATATAAAAATAGCAATTATTGTTTTGTTTTTACAATATTTTTGTATTATGCGGAACTAAATCCAGTGTATTAAAATACTTATATATCTTTTACAGTTCCACACAATTCCACATTGGAGTCTAATGCATCATTAAAAAGTGTAAGTAATTTCAATCGATTGAAATAATTTTACACTAATTTTACTTTTATTACTAAATGCATTTTTATTTTGTATTAAGTTTGTAATAACTGGTTATAAAGTTAAAATGCACAGTACTTTAAGGTTCAACATTGAAAATTGTAAATTGATTGCTATTCATTTACTAGATCTCTGTATTTTCATTAAGCATAAAAAGGTTTCTTGGAATAGATTTTCTCATTTTGAACTCTGAAGTTGTATGGGTTAATGAACTGTATTAAAGACTCTAAATATCGAGCCGTAGTTACTGTTTAGTGGAGCGATTCGGCTCGACCTGCCCCCCGATTCTACCAAACAACTTTTTGGTAGTAAAGTAATCGCAAAAAGTATCAGAAACCATAACGATATGGTAGCGACTTACTCGACGAAACCATTTCCAAACTAACATCCGACTTTAAAGTCGTTCGAACGAAGTTCCAACTAACCGTATACGGTAGATCACCCCCTAGACAAGTGCCAAAATGCTAAATAGAAATCAAATATAATGATTATTGTATGGGATTGATATAAATTGATGACGTCATTTATACGTATCGTTGACTTATGTCAATCCCGTACAATAATCATAAGGCTACCTGTGTAGGATAGGCCGGGAGAGCCTACGATGGTTTGCTTCAAATGCGTTAGCCGTAGACTCAGCCACCAACGCTCTGGTGGCTGAGTCTACGGCTCTTTCGCAACCAGAACGAGCAAATTGGCATCTCTGTCTGCTGCTGGATTCTAACCTGTACCAAAACCAAACAATTAAGTTTATTGTATATATTAAGTTATCGAATATGCGACACGAGCACCTAATTGACGAAATTAATAAAAATCTGTATTTGGTACAATACAACTCATATAAATTTAAAAAATAGGAACATAGTTTATGCATACACCAAATTACTAATTACTATTTAATAATTATCCCCCTTACAAATAAACACTATTTAAGCATTTATTTAGTTAATCATTGTTTTGTCTCTTTTTCTCAAATTGAGAACGACGTTTGTGTGACGTTGACAAAACAATGATTAACTAAGTAAATGCTTAAATAGTGTTTATTTGTAAGGGGGTATGTTACTTATTGTTATTTTTAATTACTTTCTAATTAGGTAACATCCCCGTTGGAACATTATCCCGCCGGTTCTGCTCCTGGAAGTCCAGAAGATTTACAATTACTGAACGATATATTTGGTACGACACCAACAACTTCAGAATTTCGTAAGTATTATTATAATAAGAGCAATTATTGTTTTTACAATATTTTTTTATATTATTCGTTACTAAATCCATTGTAATAAGATACTTATATATTTTTTACAGTTCCACGCAATTCCACATTGGAATCTAATGCTTCATTAAAAAGTGTAAGTAAATTCAATAATGCCATCGATTGAGATAATTTTACATTTCTACTATTAAAAACAACATATAAATGCATTTTTTTCGTATTAGGTTTGTAAAAACTGACTTTAAAGTAAAAATACAGAGTACTTTAAGGTTCAATATAAAAAATTGTGCATGTATAGTCGAGCATGAAACTGCTTTATCACTTTTGACAAAAACTTCCATTACAATAAAATTTCGCTAAGGCTCATTGTCAATGATGACAAAGTATCTGTCACTTGGTCTTTTAAACAAAAATAAAACTTGTTGTTTTATTAAATGCAAACAAATTTCACTTCTAAGGTGGTAAAGCAATTTCATTGTCGACTATACTTACCAAATTACTAATTACTTTTGTTATTACTATTATTATCATTATTAATTATAATTAAAGTAATAAAAACAAAAGAAATAAGCCTCCTGAGTTTATTTCCAGCTTTTCTCGGTCGAAGGCTCTCCCAAAATTGAAGGACCAGATCCTCAGTAAATTCAGTAGCTTAGGCTAAAGTAATTTTTAAGTTAGTATTACTATTTGAAAGTTTTGACGTCAATAAGTGCCTATGAAGGCTTACGTAGAATAAATGATTTAACTTTGAATTACTTTCTAAAATCAGGTGGCATCCCCTTTGCAACTGTATCCCGCTGGTTCCACTCCTGAAAGTCCAGAAGATTTACGAATACTTAACGATATATTTGGTACGACAACAGCTTCAGAACTTCGTAAGTAATATTAAAAACATAGAGACCAATAAAGTCGTCATACAAAAAAGTTGCTGCTGTCAAATGTATCATTATAAGTTATAATTATAAGCATTGAAAATAACCGAATTAAAGATACAACAAATTTAACTGGTTACTTCATGTTACCACTGTATGCGAAAAACTTAAGACTTTTTTCGCTAACCTATATATTGTAAAAAAGGAATACCGTTCAAAGTTAGGTTTTTGCTATTTAATGTCCTCGTTGACTCAATCTTTACTTATGGATTAACAAGCCGTGGTAGAACTTTTGGCTGGAGCAGATGCGATCGTTCGCAGAAAGTAATGAAAAAAAATAAAATTATCTAAGTACGTTTTTATCTAACTGAATTGCCACCTCACCTCACATTACAAGAATTAATCACAAAATAAAAATTAATATTATTAATTTTGTAATTTTATTAATAAAAAAAAGTTAACACTGCTCGTCCGCACAATGCTGAATTGTTGGTTTAAGGCTGAATTATATGCCTTCAAAATACACGTTTGTTCGCCGACATTCATAGAAAAGAATACAGGTACCTACTCTCTTAGTCAGGAGTTCAGGACTAAATTATCTTCCTGAGATTTCCTGTTT
The DNA here is from genome assembly GCA_947562085.1 of Eudonia lacustrata. Classification (NCBI taxonomy): domain Eukaryota; kingdom Metazoa; phylum Arthropoda; class Insecta; order Lepidoptera; family Crambidae; genus Eudonia; species Eudonia lacustrata. The sequence goes on along the minus strand of OX387339.1, from coordinate 61,263,130 downwards.
TGTTAATTTACAATATTTTTTAATATTATGCTTTACTAAAATCCTTTATATAAAGATACTTATAAATGTAATTTTAGCAAGAACCTCTATATTCTTCAACGTTTTATCAGCTCCACGCGATTCCACATTGAAATCTAATGCTTTATTAAATTAAATTCAATTGAAACAGAAAATCACTAATCCTACACCGAACAATCAACTGCAAGTACCTATTGGATGAATTTAATTATCAAGTTTATTAACCAAAAAAAAATGTTGCAGCTTCTACCCGTTTAAAATTGAAACCCAGCGCTGTAGGTGATGTAGATGTAAGTACTTTATTATTATTATATAACTCCTCATTTGTGCAATTAGTTACTTAAAATAAAGAGATATCTCATCATGATTATTAGTAGCTTCAAAAGATGGCTTGGCCTGAAGGCCAAGGGTGAACCCTACCACGCTTCACCCGGAATACTTACTAATGAGGAACTGGCTATCTAATACCTAGCTGCCTGAACAGGGCAACTAACTTTGTTATTACAACAATTACGATCAAATCAATTAAAATGTATGTCAATCGAAGTTAATGCTATGATTGTCGTAGTTTTGCGAACAGACTTAAAAAGTCCTGCCACCATTGAATAGATTAGTTTTGCTTAATTAAAAGCAATTTGTACACGTAATACGACAATGCCAGCCATTTGGTTAGGAAGGATAACAAGGAAATTATTTATAATTATTAGTTTTATTAAACATGTTATTTGGCTTAACTGCTACCAGTAAAAGTATGTTCTTTCCTTCCCCCTGTAAACGTCATCCAGTCGACAACGTTTCTATCAAATAGAAAATACAGAAAGGTTTCGAAAAAGCAATGGGAATCATTTATTGCCTTACAAATAAACAAAGAATAAGGTCCGAATAGTTATTCCGTGTTTTGTCTCTTTTACTCTCATTTAAAATTACATTTACATGACAGTAACAAAACACGGAATGACTATTCGCACCTCATTCTTTTTTTATTTGTAAGGCCTCTAAAGTTTTGTTATTGTTGCCATTGTTTTAGAAGAAGGAAATTAATAATAATATTGTTTTTAGGAACCTACAGAGAAGGGACAGCTTCCGGGCAGTTCTGATCATGCAATGCCTACAGTATCGAAAAGATTTGGTTCTATAGACGCAAATACAAATTTGGATAATGGTAAAGAAACCGTGCCTATAACGCGTTCCCTGCCTAATACGGGTAAGTCCCTGCTTATGTCGACGTAAAATATAAATAATAGAAATTTAAATATATTATATTTATATAAAATTGTTTAAGTTTCTCGTCCATTTCACAGTCTCATTATAAGATGTCATTTTCATTAAATTACCTCATCTGGTTACTTCACCTGATGGGGATGATCTGGTGCAATTATTTTTTTGTAGTTAGTAAGTAGTTAGTAATAGTTTGTAGTTTTCGTTTAGTTTTAAGTTGGTTAATCTTCGATTATTATTTTTTTGTTGAATAATATAAAAATAAATGTTAATGAAAAAAAAAATTAAAATGAAAATGTTTTTATTGCAACAAACACCAATTTACAATTTAATATTGCCCTGGGTTCTGTAAAAAAGTAAACTTGTGGAACAGAAGCCAGTTCCTTCCTGTTGACAAAACTCAAGTGGTATAGTTGATAAATAATAAGTTGATAATAATAAATTTTAAATAATAAAGTATTCAAATTTAAGTTAATTATGTAAATAGTTCAGTTTTCTATAATGTTAGACTTTAGCTTACTCGTTTTGGGCTCATTTCCCCTAAGTAGACTATCGTTTTATTATTTTACTTAGTAACATTTCTGCGCACCATGTATATACTATTAGTATTTTTTCTTTTTTTTTCTTTTGTTCGTATTTTAATATAACTGTACACCTTTGAAAAGCTTAATTTAGAGCTAAGCTAAAATTAATGAAGGTATGTTTTTTAGACACACTGACTGGTGGTGGGAGCGTTAGTTCACCAAAAGTAAGTACAGAAACACTAATCGTAAATATAATAAGAGTGGCTTAGTAGTATACAAATATATTTTAAATGTTAAAATAAAAATTGCCTATACCGATCGACTACTGGGCAGATGTCTTTTCATCGTTGAAATCAAGTCATTAAGCATTAATTAAGGTAATATATTAATACGCAAAGCAAAAACTTTGTACCCCTTTTTACGAAAATTGCGCGGATGGAGGAGTATGAAATTTCGCACACTTATAGTTTATATAGAGAATGAGTGCAGAATGTTAATTTTTGTTTAAAAATTATGCATACAAAACACATTAAATCAATAAAACAAACATTACAAACTCTACCATGTATTTAACACACACTCTTAGTATTTGACACATACGCATATATACTCTTTTCAAAAATGGATGAGGAGGGGCCGAACTCTGTCATTCTCTCTGGAAGACTAGTTTCCGGTACTGGAAATGGGAAATTCCAGTATCGGAAATCCCCCAGCAGGGGGTACATATTGCACTCGGTTTTGATGGTGGTAAGGTTTATTTGTACGCTTGGCTAGCTACCACCGTCTTATTTTATTATGTCACCATCAATGTTAGTAGCTTTGTTGTGTCCTGGCAGCTAGAGATAAGATAGCCAGTACCTCAGTAGTTGAGGATTCCAGGTGAAGGGCGCTTCCACCTTCGGCCTTATCATCACTTAACATCAGGTGAGATGATGGCACGGGTAAGCAACATAGGAATAATACGTAAGGAATAAAAAAGCACACTAATGATAATATAAAAAAAATATTTATGATTATTATTTAAAATATTATTACGAAAATTTTATTGCGAACAAATTACAATTCGAAAAGAGACAAATTTTTGAAAAATTTCCACGAGCGGGATTCGAACCCCCATGACATGACTTGTCAGGTCCGGGTCGGGTCATAGGGTGCGGGTTCGAATCACTCTCATGCTATTTTTTCAACACTTTGTCTTTTTTTAAATAATAAAAAAATATTTTTTATGAAATAATGACTCAGTATGGTTTTCCAGTCTAACGAGAATGAAATTCCGGACCAGTTAGAAAATGATCCAACGCCGCTACTAGACGACAAATTAAAGGAAAGACTCAGTGGTTTATTTATACAGAATGCGCCGGTTGAATACAGTAAGTTTAATCAATTTACATCTTGTATAGGTCTATCACCTTAACAGCATGAATATTTGTTGTGTTTACGATAATAGAAATAGAGATAGTTTCAGTAGTTGAGAATTTCGGTGAAGTGCACATCCACCTTTAGCACTACCAGAGTGAACGAGAGTGCGGCAACTTCACACAAGAGCTCCGAAACGCACGCACACAAGCTCGTAGTTCACCTACATTAGCACACGGAAAAAAAAACGAGAAAGGAGTAGGCGATGACGCGGGCTGTTCCCGCAAACGCGGAACGGGCAGCGTATGTTGCTGTAGTAACGAAAATAACAAGTATGCCACTGAGCGCTGCCGACCAGTATACACGTATTTTTCTTGGTTTGGGTGTCGCGATTGCGAGTTTTGTTGCATATAGGTGGGTGCCTATTGAAAATGTCTGGGGAAAAAAACCTGTTGTGTATGAGGATGTCTCAACACACACAACCATAATCCCAGTTTGTCCTATTTTACATTGCTGACAGATATAACAAGATAAGTTTACAAACAAAAGACACCCAAATTCACACAATAATAAATTTACTATGTGTGACTCAACCCTAGCCGGTAGGTACAGCTCGGTATATCGATTCAAGGTCACGGCAATGTTGCCGCACTCTCGTGACTTGTCAAATGTATTTACTGGTATTTTAGCATCGGGGTGAGGGTTATCTCAGCTTCAGGCTTTTAAAGGCTTTTTAGTCAACTGCTTCCCCATTGTATAATAAATAAAAAATACCTGTTTTTCGTGCGGGGTGTAATTAAATAAAATTGTATTTGATATTTTTACCGGTATGCCGCATTAAATAATTTTTATATATTTTTTTATTTCAGAAAACAATGAAGAAGATTTGGTAAGCCACTTTCATAGCAAGTTTTATAGTTAGTTCATTACGTTTCACTTTAGAGTGTTTTTGACAGGGACTGTATGAGGAAGGCCGAAAAAAGTCCCAGTCGCAGTTCCAGTTAAAAAAACACTCTGTATATAGGGCATAGTATAGTTTTATTTAGTAATTGGTGACTAGTTTTCAGTGACAGTACATAATAACCGAAAAATTATTAGTCGATGTTACATTTCACATTTCATTTATTTAATTTCCATAAATATTTATGGAAATTAAATAAATTAAATAACTATGCGAGAAGACAGAAATAAGTGATTTGCGATAGCTTATATGTAGATATTCAATTAATATTTCTTTGCACTTAAAAATAACAATGTTTAAACTTAAAATTTAATAATTTATAATACAATAATCTATTTACAATATTATAGATAATAAACATTTATGCATGCGACCAATGTGCACTTTAAGGCCATGTACAATAAATTTGCGAGATGAATTAGGGCAGTGGGGGCACGTGGACAACAGAGAGGAGTTGCTCATTATTAAATAATTAAAACTAAGTATTATTACATTTATAACTATAACTTATTCGTAATTATAATATATAGAAAACACACTTACAAAATAATATGCGACAATTCCAAACAAATAAATATAAAAGAAAAACGAAAACTAAACAAACAACATGACAAAAACTTGATGAATTTGACAGCTGGCTATTTGCAATCGGCGCAGGCGTGAGATGACTGCAGCACGGAATACCACGCCGCTTATGTTTAAACAGCACCTGTACTTTTTTTTCTATTATTTTCTATTAAATATTTCCGTCGTTAAATACGTCCGTTAGTACCGACAGTACTGATTAACTTGCTATGTCGGTAAAATTTAACATGGACTAAATAGTTTGTCGGTTATATTTGTATTGTCGCTGAAATGAGACTCGGTTTTCGATGAATTGTTACATCGAGTTTATATAAAGCGTAGTTGCAATAAGGCATCGTTGAATACATGTATCAATCAATTGTATTCGTTATAATGAAAATCGATCCGATGACATTCGATGTTAGATAAGAAAACTTTCCTTTAGAGGTGCCTAAATTGGTTTTAAAAACTTAATTAACTTATACTTTTGCAGAATACCACACACACAGGTGGAGGCAAAACGCATGGACAGAGAATTGGAATAATCTCATCTCCCCCCAATTACGAAAACCGTAAGACCAGTCATAACTACCTAAATAGTCGTTAAATATTAGTCAGCTATGGTTATAGTGTCAGCATTATTTATTTTATTTATTATTGTACATAATACACAACTGGTTATAGATAAGCTAATCTATAACCAGCTTACAACTTACCAGTAGGCTTAACCAAAGTAACATTAAGAAAACGATAGCGAAGTTCGAAAAGAATAAAATGTATGGGATTGACATAAGCCGCGTTAAATCACGTGGTCAATCTTATGTCAGTCCCATACATTTTATTCTTTTCGAACTTCGCTATCGTTTTCTTAATGTTACTTTGGCTACCGCCACTGGTTTGTCCCAAAAAATTAAGTCTAATAAAAATAAATGATTATCTAAAATAATAAATAAGTGTAAAACCAAAAATGATTTATTTTCAGAGTTTGTGAACTACGACTTCGATGTGGTAAGTACCTAATGTTAAAAAGGTTATTGATACCTTATTAATAAGAGATTATTATACTTGTAATTAGTACAAAAGTAGAGCGTATTTTGGATTCGCACATAGAATACTTTTATCGCAGGAAAACATCTCATTACCTGTGGAATTGAGTAATATACATGATAGGAGAAAACTATACCTTAAATTTAGGTAAAGCTATCATCTTTTGAATGAAAAGGTAAGGATTTGCTTCAATCTCTACGGATTAGCATTTATTGTGGTTAAGTGTGGTTAAGGTGTCCATAAGTAGAAGGATTTTGTTGGGTTTTAGTTTTACAGTCTAGACCAAGTATTCCCGAACTATTTTGGGCAAGAGACCCCTTTTCCAAAAGGAACTGATACCTCAGTCCCCCATAGCCAAATTACTTTAAAAATTCTAATTCTAGTTTTTTTCTATTGATACAAAAGACTAACCAGTTTAAAAATGTTGCGGTTGGTTAAGTAAACTTATACGTATACTTATTATTATATCATAATTCTAATAACAAGTTGGCTGGTACACGTAACACAACTTATACAGTATCTTGAACGTTTCTTATAAGAACTTGTGTTAATTAATAGGGGTCGATTTCTAGACCTCGTCGACCCCCAAAATTAGTTTTCATTTATGTCGACCCCTGGGAAACCAATTTTGACCCCAAGGGGTCCACCACTTTGGGAATCCCTGGTCTACCCTCTGGAATATAGGTATAAGTCATAACACTTGCAAATTCTAGAACTAGGTACTGATCCAATTCTAAAAATACTTTCACTAATAGAAAACTAGTCTATCTATCCATATGTTTCCGTTGGAAACTCAGTAGTAATTTTTGTATTTTTATCTTAGAATTTTAAAACTGTCATACCTAATGAATTTTGAAAAATTGTTTTCTATTTTTTTTATTTTTTTTATTAATTTTTTATTTTATTTTAGAATTGACAGAATGAATTTTGAAAAGTTGATTTTATTTATATATGAAAAGGTTTTTATTTAAATTTTAATTTAATTTAATATTTTATTTTTATTATTATTTTTCCAAAATGAATAGAATCGCTAAATGATGTTATTGTAGATAATTTACATTATGTTAAGGAAAATTTATTGTAAATGTTTGACTTACCTAGGTTGCGTTATGTAACAAAATAAATTAAATGAAATGAAAGTAAAGGTAGAATTACTGTTTCACATTGACACCATCGATTTGATCAAAACATTTTGTGTCAGTTTCGTACGTAGTAATAATATCAGCGTTGTAGCTGCAACAACAGCTGAGCTGGTCAGCGTTTTAGGCAATTTTAGTGTGTTTAAATGTTAGGGTACCTATGTAGGAAGATCATCTAACTAAAGTTTTGATGCTTCAGTTTTAAGTCCATATTGTTATACTTGAATGAAAATTGTTAGCCAAAAACTTACTCTGTAGTTAACGAATTGTAAGGTTAGTTTTTCCTAAATGCATAAATGGCAAGATATTTTGCCACTTATTTTGTATCGGTTAATATGATGGTGATTGTAACTTTGTTGGTCTAATTAAGTGTTTTTACAGATTTACGATGATGAGCCTTCAGTGGTAAAAAACGAGGAAGCTGAAGAATTAGGTAAAACTGCTTATTTTTATTTTTATAGTCTATCCGCCTTACAAATAAACAAAGAATAAGGTCCATAAATACTTATTCCGTGTTTTATTCCTTTCATGTAAACGTCATTTCAAATTAGAGTAAAAAAGACAGAACACGGAATAACTATTCGGACCTTATTCTTTGTATATTTGTACGGCGGTATAAGTTTGTAGCTATTGAAGTGAAGCCACTTTCCTAATACCGGGTCAACAGATAAGTGAACAAATTGAAATAATATTATTATTATTATAAGATTTTGAACTTCACCATAGCAAAAAAAGCATTATACGTCTAATCGTTTTTACAATCGTTACATTGTACAAAGAATTTAAACGGGGATCTATCGCAAACTAATTAGTAAAATGGTATCATACTTCTTTATACCCGACGAACGTTTCGACCGAGTTACAACGGCCGTGGTCACGGGCTGACTGCTGTCGTGATGTTGCGCCTCCGTTTGCGCGGCAGAGTCTTCATCCACCGTCACATTATTTTGCCAACTACCGCCACACACAACACTAACGGTGTCCCTATTACGTAAACAAGCCTTATTCTGCTTGTTTACCGACTGCGAAAAAAAACGAGGATGTCTTTTGCAAATACTGGATTCCGCGCTGATGATAGTTTGTGGCCGTCTTCTTTAACTCGGTCGAAATGTCAGGTCAGGTGCACTGCCAACTATAGCATAGTGTGCGGGTTGGAATCCTACTCGTGGAGTTTTTTCAACACTTTGTCTTTTTTTCAAATTGTCATCATCATCATCATCTCAGCCAAAAGACGTCCACTGCTGGACAAAGGCCTCCCCCAAGGATATGAGGGGTATTGCCGTAATCGCCACGCTTGGCAGGCGGGTTGGCGATCGCAGTAGGTTGAGGGTAACCTCAAAGAGATGCTGCTGCCCATCCTCTGGAATGGTCCCTCAGTCGACTTTTACGACACCCACGGGAAGAGATGGGGTGGAGCAATTCTTTATCCCCGGCACCACACAGGAACACAGGTTTACTAATTAGTTTGCGTTAATCCCCGTTTAAATCCTTTGTTTAACTATGGAACGTGAAAGTTTAAATGTGTATACGTTATATTGTGGTCATAGAAAATAATGTTTATACACTATTCGATCATGTTAACATACTTTCACGTCCTTCTCCTAAAAAGAGATGAGGTATTCCACGAAGCACACCCAAACGAAGCACACCCATACGAAGCACACCTAAAGCATTCCACGTACCTAGACAGAGCATCGCAAATACCAATTTTGAATTAACTCGCCATTAAAACAGTGTTGGCATGTTACCAACACTAGTAGTGTATAAAGACAACACTAGCCTAGTGCCATAATACCTACCACGGCCTATTTGAGCTTTGTCTCCATATTGCCTGCTCTCTCTTACTGGCATCGCACACGCAGCGAGCGCAGCCTACCGCGCCACATATAGACAAGAGATTTTTTATTGTTTGGCGGCGCTCTGATCAGGGCTCACGCATATCAAAGCTACTCGCACTCAGGTAAATAAACACTCTAGCTAAGTCATGCTTGTTCCCGTTGCAGATTTCCGAATTCATTATCAACTTTTCGAGAGTAATATCCTTAGCTTTGCACTTAAGCATAGTATGTATCCATATTTAATTTAATATTTAAATTAAACATGTAATTGTATTCTTCTTTGTCACCAGACATTGACTCTCTTGCCAGAGCAGCAGATCCTTCAAATGTGAGTAAACTACAATAATATATATCGCATTTTTTAAATCATTTATATACCTATATTCACATTCTGAAGAATGTCATTATAATAGCCCTCGCGCGCCATATGTACGCACCGTCGTACAAAAGGTCGTCGGACGTATATATCTATACCTATACCTATGGCGCGGGACGGGTTTAAGAGAAATTGAAAAAATATAGAAAAGTACACATAATTTTTACAAATAAAAAGGGACTCCAAATCGCTGCAAAGCGGGAGAGTGCCCAGGAAGCTGGCGGCGTTGCCTGTTTGGATGACCAAACTTAGGCGTTGGCCAAAATATGCGCCAGCTCGAGGGTCACATCAGTGGTCTCTATAAGGCGAGCGGAAATTTTTTGAAAAAGTTTTCGAGCTGCCGGTCCCCATGGTCCCAAAGATTCAACCCCAAACGGCGCAAATATGTGCCCAAGGCTTAGAGAACTATATTTGAGACGTTTGAGGTCCTCAGCCGCTGAAGCTGCCGCGCCAGCACTAACCGAGGTTGCCCTAATGTGGAATAAAGCCAGGATGTCCACGCATTTTTTTTAAATTGATAAATATACTGACGTTCTGATTGCCTAGTGTGAGTTTTGTTTACTCTCCGTATTCATTCGATTATTTAAAATTTAAGAAAGAAGGGTTAAAATTTTTATGGCAAAATTTTAACTCTTCTCGTATTGTCGGAGGAGGCGGCGCTGCTTCAATGCTATACTAATTTTCGTTTTCGTTAACGTGATAGAATCTCGAATGAAACTCTTAATAGGCACCGAGGTGAAGCTCGACGAGAGATGGGATCTCTAAGAGCTTATGGAGATCATTCTAGAATATGAAGATGTGTGGAGATCAGTGGCGGTAACCAAAGTAACATTAAGAAAACGATAGCGAAGTTCGAAAATAATAAAATGTATGGGATTGACATATGATTGACCACGTGATTTAGCGCAGCTTATGTCAATCTCATACATTTGATTCTTTTCGCTCTTCGCTATCGTTTTCTTAATGTTCCTTTGGCTAAGCTTACTGAGCGCCTTGCAGAAGCTTTATTGTTCATATATGATCTTTCCAGTTTGTCACTTCTTAACCGAATGGCAAATAAAACTCGAAGTAAGCAGCCAGGCCTACATCCACCTCGCTGGCCCTTTGCGAGTTATTTCAACAACAACTTATCTATATAATAGTACGTGAAGCAAAATCTTTGTAACCCTTTTTACGAAAATTACGCGGACGGAGGAGTATGAAATTTTGCATACTTATAGTTTATATAGAAAAGGAGTGAGAATGCTAATATTTTAAAAAAAATATGCATAAACAATAAATTAAATTAAAAAAACATTGTTTCATACATTTTTCAAAAATCTATACATTAATATGTGAAGCAAAAACTTTGTACCCCTTTTTACGAAAGTTGCGCGGACGGAGGAGTATGAAATTTCGCACATTTATAGTTTATGTACAGAAGGAGTGCACAATGCTAATATTTTTTAAATAATTATGCATAAACAATACAATAAATTAAATAAACATTGTTTCATAAGTTTTACAAAAACTTAAAAAATGGAAGAGGAGCGGCTAAAATATCTATCAATGCCAATCCAAACTCACAATCTATCTTTTTTGATTTTTCATTGCTTAGGATACAATCCATGCAGCCTAAATAAAATATTGTTTAGTAAACAACTTTTTATAAAAATTACGGTCGAATTTCGATCACTCTAGGCGATTTTTTATCTAATAAAAAGTATTCTTCATTACTATTATTTTCAGAAGGTCGAGATCGCTTATGACATCGGGGATGCAGATTATGTTGTTAGTAACTTTATTTTTTATAATATATCTTATCAATTGTTCAGTACATACATTTTTGTACTACAAAACAGTGTTTATAGTTAAACAATGACTAAATACGTTTTTAAATATTGTGTCTCTGTCTAAAAATATTAGCTTAAAAGTGACAACATCAGTTTTGAGCATTGTCTAACTTTAGCCAATGTTTTGTTAGATAAAGCAGATATAGTAGTCAACGGTTCCTATACGCCTGTCTGTCACACGCGTTCGAGACGCTTTTTTATTTAATTGGGGAAGAGCCGCATGCATCCTCCTCCATGGTTGGGCTTCAGGAACTAGTTGTGCTATCCTACTTATCTACGTAAGGTCATCATGATACACCATTAATAGGAACGAAGTGCAACGTTATCAAAGGAAGGATTTTTAGTGTTAAGGCTCCCACTCAAAAAAAGTAGGGCAGAAGCAGCTCGTGGCAGAAGCGGGAGAGGGCACACTGCAGGCAGGCGGCAGTTTCAAAACAAACCCACCACGTTACAACTGCGTTATCGCTGCGGCATCAGCACTGCGCCCGGGGTGTGACATATCAAAATGTCCTTTTTTAATTCGGACTACGGTGATAATAGTTTATTCACTATTAAGTTGTTAGCTTATTATATATATGCTTACAATATTGGAGTGTACAAAGACGAACGGTGGTGCAAGACAGAAGAACAAGGAATAAGACCACGATTCGGACATGAACCTATCCAAAACTGTCAAATTTCTTTTATAAATTTTCAACCATATGCCTTAAGTATAAAGTTCAAAGTCTATTGATTGTGGTAGCCTGATGTGCAGGCGTGTGTACCTACCCCTGCTAGCCGACAAACCGGAAAGCGCGGCTCAGTATCTCCCCGCGCTCATGTTTGACGTGTCGTAGTACATATAGTTGAATTACAACCCTCCCGCGTTCAACCCGCGCTGCTTCTGAAACGCTTTTGGTGTGTTGGAGCCATTAAACTGTTTTAGTAGAGGATTTTATTAAACGTTCTACTATAAGATTAATGTGTGTATATTTCTTACTAATTGTATTATTTTTTTCAGCCACCATCTTTATTGGGCCCAACAACGAACGATACGGTAAAGTGTCAATCAGCTATGTTTATTTATCGTTGGTAGCGAGTAGCGTCGAGTTAAGCACATTTTGCTCGGATATTATTTTACAGTTTGATTAAGAGCGTTTAGGCCGCACACTAGCGCCACTAATGAAAAAAAAACATATCTAGTAATTAGAGATAGAAAATCAAATTATGCTCAACAAACTATTTGAATGAAGTAATTTAGCATTTTTACGTCACCTAATGAACACCTCACATGTTATGGTTTAGTTAAATAAGACGTTACGGCCACTTTTAACTATAACGCCATATTTAACTAAACCATATCATGCCAGGTGTTCATTAGGTGACGTTTTCATTGGCGGCGCTAGTGTGCGGCGTAAACGCTCTTAAATTTTAAACATTTTATGTTTTACATAATTAAATTCTTAAATAATAGCGTTTTACTTCAAACAATGAACACATGACATGTAAGTCAGCCAATTACGCAATATTAATATTTTATTTATTCATTTTGTGAAAGGTACACTAATAAACATATTTCACACTAGTCGTCGCCCGCGACTTCGTTCGCAGAGACTACACTATCCCACAGGAACCTGTTACCGGGATAAAAAGTATCCAATATCCTAGCCCGGGTCATGGTCTGTCTATGTGCAAAGTTTCATGCAAATCCGTGCATCCATTTTCTCCTTCAGGAAGAGAAAAAATTAAGTTTTCCTTTTTGTTTATACGTTCAAATTATTTTTGGATACAATTTTAGCTCTCTTCTTTCTCAACCGTTATCCAACCAATGTTGAGTGAAGGTCTCTTCTAATGCACTCCATTTCCTTCGATCTTGTGCCTTCCTCATCCAACTCGTCCCCGCTACCTTGACAAGATCGTCGGTCCATCGCATTCGGTGCCTGCTTACGTTCCTGTGCCCAACTCTAGGTCTCCACTTCAGCACTCTTCTCCCCCATCTGTGGTTCTGTCTACGGCATATATAGCCTGCCCACTTCCACTTTCTGCTGGCTATCACCTGGGCTATGTCGTTCTCCTCCGGATATCTGCGTTTCTGGTACGGTCACGGAGGGAGATACCCAATATAGCCCGTTCCATGGCCCTCTGGGTGACTTGCAGCTTGTGCACCATCTGCTTTGTCAGTGTCCATGTCTCCGCTCCGTAAACCATGACTGGGAGAACGCATTCCTCAAATGTCTGACGTTTGAGGTTGATGCGGTGGGTGTTGAGTCCTATTTTTTTATTTTCAGGCCGACTCCGGATCGCAAATAATGTGCGGTCAGTGGTTATTTCAACACCGAATTATTCATATTATTTAGCAAGCAAACTTACCGAATACGAGAAATGTCTTCTTTTAATTGTTTTTTTCAATATCAAAAATATATTCTTACACTCTTTTTTTTCAGAAAGTCGAAGAGTATAGCAATATCGGGGATGCGGATTATATTGTGAGTACCATTATTTAATGTAATATTTTTATCAATAATTTAATATTTACATAGATTAGATACCTATGTGTAATTTATTAGCATAAAAAAAGTGTTTTGGCCAACAAACATAGTAGACAACGGTTCCCATACGAACGTGTATCCTGACCTGAACTGAGTATGTCTGACACACGCGTCGGGTACTAAAAATAATAAACATGATAAGAATAATTATTATAAGTATTAAAATGTATATAATTCATTGCTTCTTGTTTCAGCCACCATTTCTTTTGGGCCCAATAACTAACAGCACGGTAAAGTGTCAATCAGCTATCTTTATTTATCGTTAATAATATAGAGAGCTACAGATAGCTTATGTAGGGCATGTGGAGAGGAAACGGAGTCAATGTAGCACTTACTGTGTGACTGCGACTCTCTGGCTAGGAAAAGAATGGGACTCCTGGGGTCGGCCTATCCGAAACCGGAGGACTTCAGGCTCTTTGCTCTTAAGGACGTTGCCAAACTTATGGCATCTATCTTTACAGACGAGGAAGAGTGAAAGGATGGGGTTGCACAAAAGATCCCGATGGGTCGAAGTGTTACTGACACAGGGAAACCTCAGCAGGCCCCACTATAATAAGATAAGATAAGATCGTTAATAAAAAGCACATTTTACTTGAATATTATGGTTATTAAACTGAGTTTTTTAAACAAAAGAAGGGGTAAGAGCCCATTTAGTGTTATCTTCTACTGCAAACAAAGTTATAAGAATTTTAAAATATTATTTTTATGAATCAATGTTGTAAGCTATATAAGTTTTAGTGTATCTATACATTTTTTATATTTGAGATATATTTTAAAAAGTTAACTTACCTTTGTTAATTAAGGAACTAGGTGTGCTATCCTATTTATCTACGTAAGGTCATGACATGATACAGCATTATTAGGAACGAATTGCAACGTTATCAAAGGAAGGAATGTTAGTGTTAAGGCTCCCACTAAAAAAAAGTAGGGCAGAAGCAACTCGTGGCAGAAGCGGGACAGGGCACACTGCAGGCAGGCGACAGTTTCAAAACAAACCCACCACGTTACAACTGCGTTATCGCTGCGGCATCAGCACTGCGCCCAGTGTGACATATCAAAATGGCGGCTGGGGGTACGTATTAGGCTACACGCGCACTGTCCGGTTAGCCGCACTGCAGCTGCCCGTCCGGCTCGTCGTCGTTAGTCGGCATTACAGTGCGTATGAAAACTGTGTTTTCGTACGTATTTTGAATCGCGGCCAGCCGGACGGGCTGTCCGTAATGCGGCTAGCCGCTCAGTGCGTACATGCATGCGTGCGTACATTAAAAAGCTTAAGGCGACGCATTGGAAATTTACGTAGCAGGATCTTGATTTTTCCCAACAATTACAAAACATATGAAATTGATATTTTTTTATCATGATTTTTCATTTAATTGTCTTCATTTTGTTAGTTGCAGAAACACGATTGTCAACATTTATAACAGAGAAAAAAATATCAAAGTAACCTCTTTTAAAACATAGATTTGCATTTTACAGGCAAACCAGACCGATTTAAGCATCTAAATTTTTTTAGTAGATTAGTCTTAACTCACACTTCAATATACTAGTTCATTTTTTAAAAATAATTTATAGTTTTAATTTGAAGGAAAAAAACAGTTTTTCTTATGGTACGGGGCGCAAACGCTCCGTATTAGATTAATTGTTTAGCGATGCGTCGCCTTAACACGTCGTACTTCAAAATATTTAATATAGTAACATTGAAATCTTAAGCAGCTAAGTTTTAAATACCTAACAGACAAATTACATAATCGTTTAAAATATTTATCCATATAACACCTAAGTATAATACGCCCAAGTTTATAACATCAAATGATTTAGTTATAAAGTTTAAACAAAAAAAACAACAGATTGTATACATATAGCGTGACCTTACGCTCTGGACATGTTGAAAACCTGCGTATCGCTACCTCTCAGAAATCCTATTAAGTTATCATTTTTATTTTAATTAGAAGATAATACAAAAATCTAAATTTTGTTTATATAAACACTATCACCTCGCGACTTCATCCTCGTGGATTAGACTTTAGCCTTTGTTAACCGCAAAAAATGAAGAATTTTACCATTGAAAGAATTTTTGGAATTAGATCAACCCTCTGACTATGAGCTCTTATAGCAGTATTATTGCAGTTGTGGAAAAGAGACGCAAGTATATTCGCCGCTCGAGAGCTCGTGTTTACCCCCCCAGTAGTTCCGGAGATTAGCCCCGACATACAAACAAACAAAATCACAAACGTTACCTCTTTATTAATCTTTATATTAAATACGTGAAGCAAAAACTTTGTACCCCTTTTTACGAAAATTGCGCGGACGGAGGAGTATTAAATTTCGCACCATAGTTTATATTGAGAAGGAGTGCAGAATGCTAATAAAAATACATAAAATCAAATAAACATAGTTACATAAATTTTTAAAAAAATTGAAAAATGGAAGAGGAGCGACTGAAATCTGTCAATGCCAATCCAAACTCACATTCTATCTTTTTTAATTTTTCATTGCTTAGGATACAATCCGTGCAGCCTTGCAGCTTCATCATTCAGCCGAAATAGTAAACAGCTTTTTATAAAAATTACGGCCGAATTTCGACCACTGGGCGACCACTAGTTAGTATAGATAAGATATAGATTAGGTATTATGAATTTAGGAACTTTGAGCAGAGACACCTTCGATATTTTAAGTATAGGTATTCAGACGCCTGGACATCAACCTATCCAAAACTGTCAAATTTCTTTAATACATTTTTAACCTTAAGCCATAAGCATTAATTTCCAAGTCTATTGATTGTGGTAGTCTGATGTGCAGGCGGCTTGTGGAGAAGCGCGGCTCAGTATCTCCCTGCGCTCATGTTAAACGTGTCCTGGTAATTATAGTTGTATTACAACCCGCCCGCGTTCAACCCGCGCTGCTTCTGAAACGCTTTTGGTGTGTTGGAGCCTTTAAACTGTTTTAGTAGAGGATTTTATTAAACGTACTACTTTATGATTAATGTGTGTATATTTCTTACTAATTGTATTTTTTTTTCAGCCACCATCTTTATCGGGCCCAACAACGAACGATACGGTAAAGTGTCAATCAGCCATCTTTATTTATAGTTGGTAGAGAGTAGCGTAGAGTTAAGAACATTTTGCTATTTTACAGGTTGATTAAATTTTAAACATTTTCTGTTTTATATAATTAAATCCATATATAAAAGCATTTTACTTCAAACAATGAACACAATGACATGTAGAAGTCAGTCAATTACGCAATATTAACATTTTATTTGACGACCTACTTGGTCGAGTGGTTTGTACACCGGTTTTCATGGTGTCGCCATCTCTGAGGTCCCGGGTTCGATCCCCGGTCGGGTCAATTTTAGAAATTATTGTTTTTCTAAATTGTCTTGGGTCTGGGTGTTTTCTATGTATAATAAGTATGTATTTACGTATTTTAAGTATGTTTATACGTTGTCTAGTAACCATTTAACGAGTTTTATAACGAAGCTTCTCTTGGGCTAGATAATTAGTGTGAGTGTAGGAAAGTTTATTTATTGATTAGTTTATTTATTCATTTTGTGAAAGATAGGTACACTAACAAACATATTCCACACTATTTGTCGCCCGCGACCTCGTTCGCAAAGACTACACTATCCCACAGGAACCTGTTAACGGGATTAAAAGTATCCTATATCCTAGTCCGGGTCATGGTCTGTCTATGTGCAAGGTTTCATCGATATCCGTTCATCCATTTTCACCTATATAGCTTCAGGAAGAGTAAATTTAAGTTTTCCTTTTTGTTTATGCGTTCAAATTATTTTTGGATACAGTTTTAGCTTTCTTCTTTCTCAGCCGTTATCCACCCAATGTTGAGTGAAGGTCTCTTCTAATGCACTCCATTTCCTTCGATCTTGTGCCTTCCTCTTCCAACTCGTCCCCGCTACCTTGACAAGATTGTCGGTCCATCGCATTGGGTGCCTGCCTACGTTCCTGTGCCAAACTCTAGGTCTCCACTCCAGCACTCTTCTCCCCCATCTCTGGTTCTCTCTGCGGCATATATGGCCTGCCCACTTCCACTTTCTGCTGGCTATCACCTGGGCTATGTCGATCAGCTTCTTTCTCCTCCAGATATCGAACCAGGAACGCAGATGCGTTCCTGGTTCCATGGCCCTCTGGGTGACTTGCAGCTTGTGCTCCGGCTCCGTAGACTATGACTGGGATGGGATGGGATGGGACTATGATTGAGGTAGATGCGGCGCTCAATCTCACTATTTTGTCCGAATTTGACAAGGTTCATTTTAGCTCTATGAAAGTCCTAAGTACCTACGTCTAAATTGGCGCCGATCCAACACCTCAATATAATGCTGAGTGATGGTATGGTGCTTAAGGCCACTTCTTTTAGGTTTATTTATATTCTTATCTATTTTAATAATTTGTGTGACATTAAATAAATACACTTTTTTTTTAATTTTTTTTTTTAGTTAGCCAGTGTCAAAGTGGTTTTTCATACAAGTAATACATAAATAAACAATATTTCCTTATATGATGATGATGATGAATGATATTAGAAATGGGAAGTGAGAAATGATATACCCCCCAACCCCTCGAGTATCTCAGTAAAGATGTGGGGCTTTAGTAAGTCCTCACGCGAGCTTCTTGAGAGAATTTGAGAAGTAACGTTGCACTGTTTTGTTTCATTTGCCAACACTTATGCACACTCACGAACACTTAACGGTTAATAATCCACCATTATTTCACATTAATATTCGACATAACACAAATTTTAGAAAATAAAACAAAACCGCAGACATGACGCTTCACTTTCCCGCCAAGAAGTCCTTTATTTATTTTGTTCAATGATAAAGTAAGTTATTTTTTTAATTAGATGAAATAAATTAGAGAACCTACTATTTGATGGGTTTGATGGTATTTATTTAAGGACAACCATTATAGCAAACGCTGTTTACATTTACAATAAATAGGTACACATTGGTTACATTTCAAAACGCTGTCATACATAAAGGTTGCCACGACATGCACAAATTTCAACTATGAATTAGAAAG
This sequence comes from Eudonia lacustrata, assembly GCA_947562085.1. Taxonomy (NCBI): domain Eukaryota; kingdom Metazoa; phylum Arthropoda; class Insecta; order Lepidoptera; family Crambidae; genus Eudonia; species Eudonia lacustrata. The sequence continues at coordinate 61,244,693 of OX387339.1, read as the reverse complement.
CAAACTAATAACACCCTAATTTTAAAGTATTCAAAGCATACAATAGCATACGCATTCGTATCAAAACTATGATTTTGATACAAGTATGTCTACATTGATACTCTGCACATACGCACGATGGAGTTAAAGTAGTTACAATGTTTTTTTTTAAAATTTATAGTAAGGGAAAAAATCTTAGGATGACGGCATATGTACATTTAATTTTCACTTATACATTTGCTGTATAAAGATAATATAGATTTACTGTAAGTTATTGCATAATATTCATAACTCATGGGGCACCGACGACGCGACGACAATCTCACTTTTATCTTAAATCTCTCTTGTCCATCCAAAGGTAGTCTGGTAGACCTGGCGGTCTTTTCACAAAGAGTGATAAGACCGCCCTTTGAACGTATACTTTTTATGTAATTTTATGTCAAAATGTCTTTTGGTGTACAATTAAGAGTATTTACCTTATCTAATCTTATATATCTGGTGTTTATGCTAATAGCTGACTGTTTATTAACGCTTCCCTTTTCTATGTTAGGTTACACCTACTACTCCTAGCCCTCCTGTAACAACGATCGAGGTAATGAAAATAAAATACCTTATATGCATATTCGCATGCTCATCCTGTAATCAAGAATATCAGATCATAGCAAAGACTTTAAAAGTAATTCATTGACTTCATCATCAGCCTATATACGTCCCAAAAATGGAATCAGGTTTTGCGTTAAAAAATACGGATATTCACATGTGGAGATCAGGGTGCCTTATACGACTTATATTTGTCATTCATAAATAAAAACGAAAATTTGCATTGGCATATTTGAACTCGTTTGTCACCAGCCAGCACTGTTTCAATGTCCTACGAATTCTCGTATTTAACCCCCGACGGGATTTAACGTGTCTTTGTGTGTGTGTGTCTGTCTATGGCATCGTAGCTCCCGAACGGTTGGACTGATTTTGATTTTGTTTTTTTTTTGTTTTTCTTAACGTGATCGAATGGCAAGTTAAAACATGTAGTAGACACCCAGGCCTAAATCCACCACCCTGGCGCAATACGAGTTGGTTTATTTTAACGAATGATGATACAACAACTGGGACCAACAGCTTTATAACAACAAGGTTTTAAGGCACAAAGGAACTTTAGATATTATAAATTTGGTTCCTTTTCTTTCATCCGAAAACCCGACATTGCGAAAGTTGCTAAGTTGCAAGATCGCGACCCGAGTGCTGGTTGTTGAATCCTAGTTTTTATTTTCGGGCCGGATCGCAAAATAATGTGCGGTAAGAGGTCATTTCAATACCGGATTAATCACATTATTTAGCAAGCAAACATAGGAGAAATGTTTTCCATAATTGTTTTTGTAATACAAAAAATATATTCTTACTATTTTTTTTTCAGAAAGACGAAGAGTATAGCGATATCGGGGCTGCAGATTATATTGTAAGTACCTACCTTAATTTAATATAATATTTTTATCAATAACTTAGTATTTACAAATATTAGGTACCTACACAGAGCAATAGGCACCTATGTGGAAATTTATTAGCATAAACAAAATGTTTTGCCCAACAAATATAGTAGACAGCGGTACCATACGACCCGTACGTGCGTACCCTGAACTGAGTATGTCTGACACACGCGTTTGCTACGTTTTTTTCCCTCACTCGATGTGATAGTACTGCCTCCACTCACTGCTTTACTAGGAATGAATTGCAACACGGCACTCTGCAGGCGTGCGGTAGTTTTAAAACAGGCCCACGCTCTTTACAACTGCAGGACCGCTGCGGCACTGCGCCCGGTGTGACATATGAAAATGGCGGCTATAGGCTGAATTAGGAAGTATACAGTCATTCAAAATGGCCGAAATGACGCGCTTCGAAATTTCGATTTGCTTCGGTTAGCAACAGTTGCGAGTGCGCTCCTTAAGGGGGGGGGGGGGAGGTCGTAGCTTTTAGGCGATGTAATTTAGCTAATGCTAGTATTGTTCCGTACCCAAGGGGTTAAACGGGACCCTATTACTAAGTCTCCGCCGTCTGTCTGTCTGTCCGTCTGTCACCAGGCTGTATCTCATGAGGGTCCGTGGCTTACGCCCCCCGTGGTGGACGCACCCGTGGTCGACGCCCCCAGTCAGTTTAATTTACTTTGAAGAAATTTTTAATCAAATGTACTGGCAGGCATAAAAGGCATAAGATTGTAATAATATTATATCATAACGATTCTTATTAGAAATGCTTTAATTTGGATGTATGTTTTAAAAAAACTTTTCATTATTTCGAATCATAGATTTATTTAAAACGATAAGTAATCTAGTAAAAATTGATATTTAAATCACAGTTTTGATCGCCTATATCAAGAACATTATTTTACTTACTTATTTCAATAATTAGTCTTAAAAAGTAGTGTAGACCTACTAACTTTACATGTAAAATGTTCTTTTAAACTTTGTAACAATAATAACTATGGAATAAGTATCCAACTTCTTTTAAACTTTGTAACAATAATATTACAAAATACTTAAGTATTAAAAATTAAACAAATATAAATACAACTTCACATGCAATGTCACTATCATTTTATTATTTTTATAAAATTATGATACGATCTTCCAAGATTGAATCGATATCGGCAAAATATTTGAAACTAGTATATAATAACCACGCATAATATATTTGATATTTTGTTTAGGTTAAGGTACACTTTTGACATTAACTGTACTAAGTGCAAAAGCACAAAAAAAATTATTCATAAAATTATTAGAATCGGGGGCGTCGACCACGGGTGCGTCCACCACTGGGGGCGTAAGCCACGGACCCTCTCATGAACCGTGATAGTTAAACAGTTGAAATTTTCACAGATGATGTATTTCTGTTGCCGCTATATCTGAAAAACAGAATAAAATAAATATTTAAGGGGGCTCCCACATAACAAACGTGATATTTTTGCTCGTTTTTGCTAGATATTGATAGTTAAAATGTGTATATTGCATATTTTTTTCAGCCACCACATCTTTTGGGCCCAACATCGAACAATACGGTAAGGTGTCAATCAGCTATCTTCATTTATCGTTAGTAGATTTAAGCACATTTTACTTTATTTTAAACAAAAGAAGGGGAAGAGAGACTTTATTTCGCTTGAAATATGGTACATATAAGTCTTAATTATATAAATATCGTTCACATATTTAGTGTTATCTTCTACTTCAAAAAAAGTTATGAGAATTTTAAAATATTATTTTTATAAATAAATTTTGTAAGCTTTATAAAGTTAAAAGAGTATACATTAACCCCCTTATTCATAAAAACTATTTGAGCATTATATAGTTAAATATTGTTTTGTCAACGTCACACAAACGTCATTTTGAATTTGAGAAAAAGAGATAAAACAATGATTTACTAAATAATGTTTAAATAGTTTTTATGAATAAGGGGGTTAGTCTCAATACTTTGGAGGACAGACAAGTTATTGATGATATTTAAAAAAAAACTAACATACCTGTGTTAATTACGGGTCAAATTGAATTATATTGACGTACATAAGTACTACATACGAATAAAACAAGTATATATGAGTAATGATAACTTATTATTACAACTTAAATTAGGTACTTAATCGTACTCATTAAGAACTTTAATACCAAAATATGTAATTTTGTAATCCAAAAATATAGTTTTTAGTAGTTGTTGTTATAGTAGCTTACTCAAAAACGTAAGATAATATTTAATTATTAAGCTCCTAGACCGATCTTATTTTGTATGGCTTGTTTTACATACAACACGAACAACCACAACCACAACACATGGGCGGGCGTTAGTTTGTATGAAAATTAATAGTTGAGTTCACACGGGCCACATTTTGCCGTCATTATTGACCGCGTGTATGATACCGACTACATCGCAGCCACGTCGCAACCACAACGCAACCAGCGACACCGCGAACTAGCGGCCGGCCACATCGCAAACATTTTGTAGGTAACACAACGCAACCGCAAGAAGCCGCAGCGACACTATTCACACGTAACCACAGCTTGACCATATGTGTCGCGACGGTGTGGTGTGGTTGTGGTACAGTCGAGTTCATTAATATGTTTACACTTTTGACAGTTAGTAATCTTTATTTACCTTGTAAAAAGAATCAACATCTGTCAAAAGGTATTCATATTATTGGACTTGACTGTACGTGTCAAACAAGCCTTAAACTAAAAGACAGGCGTTTTATTTCAAAGATGTCAATAATTTCAGGATGTCACACCGAAGGTGCCAAATAGAATACACGTTGCCAGTACAGAAGCCCATCAGGTATTTTTTGATTATTTAAAAAAAAAAACAAAAATGTATTCCTTTATTGCACAAATACTCTTTAACCAGAATATAATTTATTCACAAAGGTCGATAATAATCAATAATCAATTTCTTTAAAAACTGCATAAATGTGTTTTGTTATTTTTAACGGTATCAAGTACACGTTGGGGTGTGAGTAAATATTTTCTTTTGATTAAGCAGATTAGAGATCACAGCTGAATAAGCAGCATCTGACAACAATAGATATTTTTCTCGCTTGTTTCTTAAATTAAAGATAAGATAAAGGAAAATGTTGGCAGACGTTTGTTTAGGTACAGATTTAATTCGGATATAGGTACCCAAAAGTCCGAAGTTAATTTTAATCAAAGATATGTTTATATGTTTAAGTAAAAATGATAACAGAAAAGAAACGTTACTTATCTTAACTATATGAGAAATTATTTAATTTTATAATTTTTGTACCTACATCTCAAAAATATTTTTGACGAGTAAAACATAAGAAAGTGGCGTACAAAAGATGCCAGACTGATTTCAGCAGTTGTGATAATCAGGTAATCAATCCTCTGATCCAAAACTTTCTATTTTTCGGTGTATCAGTACCTGTAGGCTTGAATTCTTTGTTTGAACCTTTGTACCAGTATCTTTTAACCATTTCAAGGAAGTGTTTCCGGTCTGTTATAATGTTCATCCAACAGTTTTGAGATCTATTGTATAATTTTTGCATTATTTTTGGGGCCTTGTGCATATCTATAATATTCTTAACTATACGCTCACGGTGTGCTTCAATGTCCTGGTTTACAGACTTGCGTGTTTTCTTACATAAATTCTTTAAGTATTAAGTGTTGCTCTAACCTTGAGATATAACTCATCCACGTTCCTCGAGTAACCTTTAGGGTATTTGCTGGAACTTCTGTTTGGCTGGTCTTCTGCTCGAAGCTACCTCCTGTGCAGCTTCACAGAGAGATGTTTTGAACTTGGGAACAAGTAAGTTGTTTTCTGAATCGGTCTTGATGTCAACTATTTTGCCATTGACCCTTTGTTGGTACTTGTACACATTTAGAAAATTTGCGTCCACCTTTTTTCTCTTTTTGTTAATCGAGGCATACCTTCCGATTTGTTATTATTTCGTATTATTATTCGGGCGAACGAGATGATGGTCGCTTCAAGTATGAAAGTTGTTCAGTACTGTAACATCTCTCACAACTTGTTTGTTTGTGCTATAGTCTATTTTATAGGTGTATTTGTTGCCTGGTGAGATTCATGTCCGGGCGGAATCAACACAACATATTATTTCAATTGCATTTTTGTGTGTTAAATATCCGGAAAGATACACCTGATTCAATTAACTATAAGTACTTGGTTATTGATAGCCACGGCAATGTTCAATGTCGTTGTTTTTTAATTGCAGGATGAAACGACAACAATTCCAGGAGCCAGCTCAACAGAAACTACAGATTCCAACGAATATGTAAGAAGGCTAAATTACTAAATACCTTTTTTTAAGCTATCTAAAATACTTTGCTCATTCACCGGGGCTAGGAGCGACCCCGAGTTATGTAGAACTCGCCTCCTATTCCTTCGTTTAGTAAAGTAATATCATCCCAGCCAAAATACGTCCACTGCTGGACAAAGGCCTCCCCCAAGGGTATGAGGGGTATTTGCCGTAATCGCCACGCTTGGCAGGCGGGTTGGCGATCGCAGTAGGTTGAGGGTAACCTCAGAGAGATGCTGCTGCCCATCCTCTGGAATAGTCCCTTAGTCGGCTTTTACGACACCTACGGGAAGAGATGGGGTGGTGCAATTCTTTAACCCCGGCACCACACAGGGAAAAGTAATATATATATATATATATATATATATAATATATATATATATTAATATATTTAGACAACATCACATTTATTGTTCTGATCCTAAGGTAAGTAGCTAAAGCACTCGTTTCATGGAAATCCGAAACAACAACGGTACCACAGCCATCCAGACCCGACACAATATTGAAAAGTTCGTTTTCTACATTGATCCGACCGGGAATCGAACCCGGGACCTCAGAGTTAGGCTAAGCGTATGCTGAGACGCATGGGGCGAAGCTCCGTGCAGCGCAGAGCCGAGCAGATTTTGTAATGCATGCTCGTGCCGAGAGCTACGTGCGCAGCGGCGCAGGCACGTACGACGCAGACATGTGTCTGCCCTGCCCTGCACCTCGTTTTTAGTGCCGGCACAGATATCTGCGCGACGCGTGCGTGTCGACACATGTTTTTTTTTACCATTTTATTATAATTTATTATTATAATTTTAATAATGACAGAACAATTAACAGAACTCTCTCGATAGTACAAATTATTCATTAGTAGAACGTTTTTCAGATAACCACTTTAGTTTTTCTATGCTTGGAAAACTGTAAAGTAGCAACAACTCACATTATCAGACTCTGACATTGACATTGACAACTCATTGTGTCCGTGGAATGTGACTTACCTTCGTCGCAGCATGCGTTCGCGGCCTATGTCTGCCCTAACTGCCCTGCCCCGCTAAATCTGCACTGTGCTGTGCTGCGTCACTTGCGTCTCAGCATACGCTTAGCCTTAGCGCTGCCCAAAGTCTTACGTGCAAGCCACTCGGCTACGGAGGTCGTCGGAGGAAGTAAATAGCGTATAACTGTCCCACTACTGTGCAAAGACCTCCATCATTAAAAATCACGTCATCGCTACAATTGATAGGTAAAATGCGGGTTGGTAATCACAAACACAGGTTATGCAGCGAAAATTCCAAAAAACACTTTGCCTGACCTGGGAATTGAACCCGGGACCTTCGGGTATCGGGCCGAGCGCTCTGCCACTTCGCCACCGAGGCGTTCAAAGGTAATGGAGGAATACCAAATAAAAACCTAGAAGCATCCCTTCTCTGCCACGAAGATGGCTCTGGAGCTCTATTTTTGATTCATTCGTTTCGAGTGATTTTCGTTCGACGAGTGATTTTCGTTCGACATTTTCATTTTCCGCATTTTTGAATCGCTCGACCGCAACGAGTGCCCTCAACCACTCGTAGCAGTCGAGCGATACCAAGCGATTGATAGAATAATTGTCAAATTAATGCGTTGTGTCAAAATTTTAAACTGCCAAACGTAAATACAATTTCGTTCTGAGGAAAATAATTACTTACAATTTTTAAACAACTTGAATATGAATCTAGAGGAATATTTAGTGCACCATAGTTATTTAAGCAGTGGAGAAAAAGATAGTGAAGGGAACGAAGAAGACCCTAGTACCACTGGAGAAAGAAGCAACCCGTTTGTGATTTCTAATTTTTAATATAAATCAAATCATAGATTGATAAAGGAGCTCGCCAAATCATTAATAGAAACTCTTAGGCCTTTCATAGTCCCGAGCAGACGATTATCTGATTTGCCTATTGAAGTTAAGGTTAGTCCTTTTCTTACATAGGTATGTTGTTGAATATTGTCACACACATAAGTGATCTACGAAAAACCTAAAACCAAAAATATAATTTCATCATCATCATCATCATCTCAGCCAAAAGACGGTACTAAATTTTTTTTCCAAAGGCTCATACCAAAGCTCTATCGTATATATATAAATATATCTATCTAGCTTAGGCCGCGCCACGCGCTTTGTAGTGATGGACGTCATTGAATTCAGTGGGTGTACCCAGTATTCTCTATTATGATTGCGTCTCTTTCTTTTTTGTACATGAAATATGCAACGAGTCGAATTCTCTGGGTCTCCATTTCCACTGACGTGCTCTTCACAAGAACGAACGTCGTGAACTAACTGCCTCCGTCCCTCGTGTGCTTTGTGCTCGCGGTGAGGGAGGGCAGCCGCGGGCATCGATGGGTAGACGCGGTCTTCATTGCTTCGTTTGCGGTCAAAAAGACTGCCCCGCCCCGCCGTTTGCAAAGCGCCAACTCTGCTTAAAACTTTATTAGGCGTTGTGCTTGTACAAGAAAAAAAATGTCTAAAACTGAGACCCAATTTTGAGGATACAGGTGGCTACTGATTGATTCTGTTGAGATACCTATAACAAAGACAAATAACTAGAACTAAACTTGTTAGTGAAGCAATCAATTCACAATAACAGAAGACGTTTTTACATTAATTCTTGTGTTGTGACAAGGTTGTGACATTTATTGATTGATAGTCTTGTCTATCAAAAAGCAAAGGTTTTTTTAAACTGTCAAAAAAAACATGGATATTACGTTCCGTTTTCATTGCGCTTATTACCGGTTCCCTCTAAATTCTGCGTGGAACGGATAATATCCAACATTTCGTATTATGTTGGCAGCACCGGACGCGAACGATTCAAAAATACGGAAAATCAGTATCATGCGACTTAGAAGACGAGTGTGACTTAAGTCGCATGCGACCACATTATGTCATACGAGCTTATCAAAAATAGAGCTCCTGGATCACGAATGGCAAGCATCGAGTTTCCTCCGCAAAGGCCCGCTAGTTGAGATACGATTGGAAAGGTTTTGGGCATTCATCAGACTTACGTCACATAATAAGGGGACTGCAGAGTCCGTGGAAGGGTCTATGGGGTTTGTTGCTTTAGCGCCGTATGTATATTTAGCTTAACTTGGGTTCTTCTTATTTTGTGGTGCAATGCGGCTAGGGGTGTCCCACCGTCTTCACGATGCCTTGGACAGATTGCAGCGGCGCGCTATACGCATTATCGGTAATGCAGAGGTCACTAATACTCTAGTACCCCTGCAATTGCGTAGAGATATAGCGTCACTCAGCGTCTTCTGCCGCTTATACCACGGCGAGTGCTCTGAAGAACTCTTTGACCTTATCCCACCTTCTCCCTTCCTCCATAGAAGTATGCGTGCTGCTCTTCGGAGTCACCGCTGTACGGTCTCGAACATTCCATCGCGCACAAAGAAAGGTCATTCATTTTGGGTCCAAAAGTGAAAGTGGCGGCCAGTAAAAAAAAAGGAGTTATTATTATTGGGGGAGGCAGACTGAGTATTTTTTACTAGAACATATCTCTACTAATATTCCTTCTCCTAATAATTGAATTAGAAAAATCTGATAAAAATTTTACTAATAAAAATATTTCGTACTATGAAGTCGTTACGATTTTATTATATTGCCCTAGGTTAGTACCTAGGGCAATATAATAAAATCGTAGTCGTGTTTAGTAACAAGAAACTAAAAAAAAACAATTCGATAAAGTCGCGGCCAAGGTAAATAGGGATTTCTTTTCATATAAATAATGCCTATTTTTTTTTTGTGAAATTGCTGATTGCCTCAAACGGCATTTTCAGCGTCACTGGGCTTTTTCGGGGGCGGCGAGGTACGTAAAGGGTACCTCAAGCCGTGTGAAATTAATCACCTTCGGAGGTTTTCTAGAAGGAACGGCATCACACATTTAAAAGTGCGTGTCCCCGTGCCCTACTAGATTCTCCGAAGGGTTCATATCGGATCGGGGAGCGGAACAACCCGAGGGTCCTCTAAAGACTCGGACCTCGGCTCGGGTTGACCGAGACCGAGATATTTCACTTGCTTAACCCAAAGGATAGCACGGTCAAATAAACGAATAGGAGGGCGACGATCGTCGACACCCCGGGAAAAGAACACAGCGGTGCTTTTCTCGGGGTTGACTTCGATCCGCGATTTACGAAACCAAACGCCAAGGGTGTTAACGGCTTTTTGGAGTCGGTTTGAAACCGCAGCTTTATCTCTACCGGACGAATATAGCGCGGCGTCATCCGGGAATAGAGCTATAAGCGTGGGGTCTGAGGGATATCGTTTGTCATCCCAGTTCGTACCGCGGAGCTCTTTTATGCGCTCTCTAGCAGCGCGCTGCCAAGAGCGCATACGAACCCGGTTGTCCGAAGTGAGATAGGAGTCGTACGTGCGCGTGGCGGCGTTCTTAGCTTTCAATAGTTGCCTCACATCGTCCGGCAGTGAAGCGATGGTCACCCATCGCTACAACCCGCCGGGACGATTCGCTTATAGCGTTACTGAAATGACTACCGAGGGCGTCGAATGCGGCCACTGTCTAGTGAGGCGGGGCAATGACATCGGGAATTTGGTTTGATGACTCACTGGCGGTAAGCTCGAGTAATTTCTCAAGCTTATCCCAGTCAGTAGGGGCCTAACTGTAAAACCGGCCTATATGGTCGGAGGAGAGCGCGTGGATCGCTTCTATGGAACGCAACCGTAAGGTTACGTTCCTTAGCAACGCCATATCTAACGGGTTGGGGGTGTGATCCATAGGCACGACGATAACGAAGAGCATCGACTCAGCGAAAAGGCTCATCACCCGACCGTTACGGTTTGTTGTGTTGCAACTCCACTGAGCATGTTTGCTATTGAAATCGCCGGCAATAATGACGGCGTTATCCATTTAGCAAACAGCGCTTCGAGATCGGGTTGTGTAAGAAGCTTATTGGGGGACAAGTACGCGGACGCGATAGTAATCGACGAGTGGCCCGTCTTGCCTAGCCGATAGACCGAAACCTCCAAATCGGATAGCTGTGGGGGATCGAGCGGGACACAGTGAAGCGACCGCTTGTAATAGATAAGAGTGCCGCCAACGCGGCCATCTCTATCATTACGGACAAGGTTGTAGTTAACCAAGCGCGGGTCTCGGTTGGAAGGTTTTAGGAAAGTTTCCTGTACGAGTAAAACGTCGACGGCGTGTACGATTAGAAAATCGGACACCTCATCGCGTAATGAGACTGTTCGTATACCGGCTACAGACTCGCATAAAACATGAATGACCTCCTTTGGTGACTCGTTTCTTTTACGCACTTCCAAAAGATGGAATAGTCTACCAGCACACGTGTTCCCTCCTTTCTATGACATGGGGTCCTTCAAACGAGGCGTGAAAAAGCATCTTGTGGGCCGGCAGGGTGAGGGTGACTGACGTTGCGTTGTTTTCACGCTGCACCAGTTTGTCCTTGCGTCTGGACTCCGTTCCCACTTAACATCAGGTGGAGTGGAGTCATTTGCCGAGCCAGGTAAAAATAAAAAAACTGTAAATTATGTTAAAAAAATACACCACATACTCGTCTAAAGAGATGATAAAAATAACATTAAAATTTCTTATACCACGTTATGTGTCTTCCGAAGTACGGAACAAGTCGACAGCGCAATGCATTATGTTTGAGTAGATCTATCAATTAAAAGCCATGATCATGTGATAAGACTTAAAAATGTGATGATAAGATACATTGTTTTTCAACAGGGACATACTGTACCTTTGCTTGATGATGACGATAATGACCCTGAGATTGAATGTAAACAAAAGTTACCACCAATTAACAGAGCAGGGCGGAGGGTCAGCAATATCAGTAAGTTATTTTTTTTCTACGAGATCTTTTCACTTACGAATATGAACCACTTTCATTTTGGGGTGTCACAAAAATTCGCAAGAAATAATTCTACAATATTTATGTATATTTTTGTATTTTTTGTATTATTATTGTTAGTTTTAAGTATTACTTTATTTAGGACCAGCATTGTTGCGTTTCAAACTATACTCAAAATGTCATGCTGTGTACACTCCTTTTGGATTACCGTCTAACCAGTAAGGTTAACCAATTATGTTACTGTACTCATGCAAGGATTGTTATCTGTTTGTGTACCTATAGAAATAAATAAATAAATATATTTATGCTTATAAAATTTTTCTAGAATGCGAGGAACACATGAACCATTTGATGTACGGAATAATTGATACAAACGAATGTAAGTATATAATTAAATTAATTTAACGTCTGTAAAATTTTAAGTAAGTACCTATCTTATTCATATTATTGTTTTTAAAAGGTTTAAGGTTGAAGGGTTACAGTCAAGTCATTGGTGGAACTCTAAGTAAAGAAGGAGATTTTCCACATATGGTACGTATTACTAAACTTGTTAAACAATGTAGATATAATTATGATGTTGCCATACATATTATTGTAATTTTTATTTTTCAGGGCGCAGTAGGATGGAGTTTGAAAAACAACTCTTGGGTATATTTGTGTGGGAGCTCACTCATCAGTAGCAGATTTTCCTTAACAGCTGGCCACTGTAAGGCTGTAAGGCAGAGTCGAGGACAATTTGCTGACATAAGTGATCTAAACCCAAAGGTGGTAAGATTTGGAAGTGTTTATCTTGCAGTAAGTGATTTCTTCTTACTAATTAAACTAATATTGGGTCCTTACCTATGAAATTGACGTTTTTATCTCACTTACTAATAGGTGTATTACTTCTAAAAGTCAATACCGGTTGTTAATATTATTATACACCTTTAATTAGAACTACTATGTTACATAGGCTTCAGTAACAACAGTGATTATTATTATTTTTTTTCTTTTAGTTGATGGCTTCGTGCGATTAGCACATTTAGCCAGTGTCAAAGTAATTTTTCTTTCAAGTAATACATAAATAAACAATATTTCCTTCTTCCTCCAGTAACGATGATGAATGATAATAGAAATGAGAAGTGAGAAATGATATACCCCCCAACCCCTAGGGGTTCCCCACATCTTTACTGAGATACTCTAGAGTATCTCAGTAAAGATGTGGGGCTTTACTAAGTCCTCGGGCGTACTTCTTGAGAGAATTTGAAAAGTGACTTTGCACTGTTTTGTTTTATTTGCCAACACTCATGCACACTCACGAACACTTAACGGTTAATAATCCACCATTATTTCACATTAATATTCGACATAACACAAATTTTAGAAAATAAAACAAAATCGCAGACATGACTCTTCACTTTCCCGCCAAGAACCTTAGATTATTAATTTTGTGTCTTTATCGCCAAACTCTTTTTTTGAATTGACAACTTTTTTTGTTCGCAGAATTGTCCTTTTGTTTTATTGTAGCTTTGAAGGGACTTGTTTTTTTTTCTTTTTAATGTCTGCTATATTTAGCTAGTGAAACAATCACACTACTCTACAATTTTTATAGTGTAACATAAATAGATGATATAAAAATGAAAAAAAACGTTATTAAGAAAAATGAAATTTTATAAAAAATCTTTATACAAAACGTCAATTTCATAGGTAAGGACCTAAATACGTCATTCTCGTAATATCTGTTGTAGTCAAAGATCGGTGTTTAGCCTATTCGCGGAATGACTGGTTTATCCTTAGTTGGACGAACGGCTTTCGGCAAACCCGAAAATAAATTAAATTTTTTGCCTTTGACTGATGTACCTATTTATAGGCAAACTTTTTTAGTCAAACGCCAAAAGCAAAATAATCTGTTAAGGACTTTGCCTAGTCTATCCTAGGAGCAACAAAGACAAAAGTTGTCGAAATAGGTTCACCAATTGGAGAAAAAGTAGTTAGACTGATTTGGTTTAAACATCATCATTTTCACGTTGTAGCATAATCATCTCGGTAAGATTGAGTAACTCGGCCTACCGAGTTACTCGCTTATGCAGTAAAGAGAACCTATCTATACCATTGTAATTCTCTTCTCCAGAGCCGCCATCTGATTTAGTATGGTCGGCAGACAGGTCAACATGTTTATGTATACATCATGTAAACATCGGTGATTCGGGGCCTTGGACTTCTACTTCGGCATGTAAGCCCTTTAGAACTTCGGTTATTTCATTAGAAGTGAGTAGTCGTGAATAACCACCAATCCGCATTGGGTCCGTGTGGTGGTTTATGGCCCGTTTTCTCCATCCATCCATAGGGAAGGCTCGTGCCCCAGCAGTGGGGACATAAAAAGAGCTGATGATTTATCATCATGATGACACACAAATACTCGTTAGAGAACAACGATTCATCCTTAGGATGATACGCGAGGCTATTGAAATTAAAAAACATCCTAATTTTAATAGAGAAGATGGTTGGAATCTACCACCAGCCTGGGATCCCATCATACAAAATATTAAATCCCAGCCCCGACACCATACTGCCAGACCAAAAGATACTGTAAGCTTTTTCTGCGTAAAACGGAACGCACCTGATTAAATTTAAATGAGGGTATACAAGCTACCAACTAATTATGAGATGACCAACACCTGTCTCCCTGTGACCACGGACCCTGCAAAGGGTTCGAAACGTCAGAATAAACATTAAATAAGTAATGTGTCAAATAAACGCGAGTAGATCCGTAAAAGTTGTTTCATTTCAATAAGGAATATGTTTTTTCATACTTAAATCAAACCCCGATTTGATCGTATTAAAATTCGGCGTTTAGCTGCCTAAGTTTGCCTCCTCTAGGATTAGACATAAATTCGTTAGTCAAAGGCCAAAATTTCGCCTACAGACAGAGATAGATAGTTTCATGCGTAAAGATGATAATATATAATTATAAGGCGGTGCCAGAAGAGACCAAAGTCTGTCGTCGCATGCCATTGAGCTGACCGAGCGCTCTTTTCCCGGCTATCCCGACTAGTCAAGTTAAAATAAAAGATTTATTAAGTTTTTTTTAAAATATGCTTTAATGTTTGCTTAGTGGTCGCACCATTCATGCCCCTAGGGCTTACAGACATACAATGACATGGTGATGTGATGTGATTTTAAACTAACGGAAGATGTGGTTTGCCTTAGAAATTTTATAAATTTTATTATCTTTAGAACCTTTAGATAGGAGGTTGAATTTTTTTAAAGTTGATGATGAAAAAGAAAATTGTTTACAGAATAACGAGGGCGCTATTATCATGAACATAGAAGAATTTATAGTAACCGAAGAGTACGGAAAAAATGTACACTCGAAGTACAATGATATTGGTTTAATAAAGTTTAATAAGGATGTGCCTATATCACAGTTTCTTCGCCCAGCTTGCCTCTGGGATGGATACCTTCGTGGACACCTCACTGGAAACGTTACTGGCTGGGGTCAGACAAAATCAGGTATGGCTGGAGTCAGACACACATAGGTATGGCTGCAGTCTAACACATACAGGTATGGTTGGGGACAGACACACAGGTATGGCTGGAGTCTTACACACATGGCTCAAGTATTTATTTGTAAGATAGGAAGTAATAGCAAAACAAATGACATTAATAATGATAACAATTGAAACATTAATATTTAAAAAAAAAACACTTGATAGAATTAACCACTTTCAACCACCTCTATGATCTATGCCTAATACCTAATACACCCGCTAACACAAATGCAAATGACCAGTGACTACGTTAAAGATCTAATATAGAAGACGGTGGACCCAATAACCAAACAAGGTTCACCATCCACACGCAAACAAACGTGACTCTCCGCAGAGTTCAACATTCAAAAATGATGGTTCAACATAAAAATAACAGGATTTACTAATCAAGAAAATCGTGATGCGCATTATGCTATTATAGCTATTATGCCGTCGTGACAAAATCAACTGTGTAGAGAACATTTGCCAGGAAATTGAAGACCGCCCTGAAAATACAAAGTTTAGATCTCTATAAGAAGGTCAAGCTCCTTTCGAAACAATTCAAACACAAATCGTGGGTGTTTGAAGACGAAATGGAATCCGTCTTCAAGATTTGAACGCAATAGCAGCGGTGGCGCAAATATTAGGAGGATCTATACAAAAACCCTGGAGGTCCTCACAGACCTTCCACCCCTGCACATTGTAATAGAAACAGAGGCAAATAAAAAAGCGTTACATAGACTAAAGGTGGCCGGACTATGGGACGCATCTAAACCTCTGACCAGACACACAAAATGGGAACCAAATGACATACCTGATAGGATCATCGAAATGGGGTGCGATAAAATATCCCCCATATTCGTGTTCGAAAAGAAATTTAAAGTTTATGTTCCAACCAGGGACGAATGGAAACGAGGGCCACCGTCTCCGGAAAAAAAACAGCCTAATCTAGTACACCGACGGATCAAAAATGAAGTCGGGCACAGAAGCAGGCGTCTATAATAACGACTTCAAGCATAGTCAAAGCATGGGAAAATTTGCCACTATTTACCAAGCAGAAACTTTCCGCAATACTCCTATGCGCAAAGCAGAATATAGAGTTGGCTATGAAAAAGCGCAATATATTCATCCTGAGTGACAGCCAAGCCGCGCACTCACGCGTCACTCTTGTCGCCCCGAATTGACTCTGGCCTTGTTCTGGAAACCACAAAAGCTCTAAATAAGCTAGGTGGACATAACAAGGTGCGATCGATCTGGGTCCCAGTAGGCCATATGGGAATCCACGGCAACGAGATGGCAGATGCACTTGCCAGGGAGGGCTCAGAGACCCAGCTTATTGGGCCTGAGCTGTTCGTGGCACTTGCACAAAGCACCAACAACAAGGCCTTAAAAGACTACATCGAAAACGGGCACAGCATCGAATAGAAAGAGCAGCCAGGTATGAAACACTCCAAATCCTTCCTAGGTGAAAACGCCTTAGGACGGAATAAGTTCATATAGCGGAGGCAGCAGAAGGCAGGCCCGATTAACCATCGGGGCCTTGACAGGGCACTATGCCGCAAAGCAAATGCTTCACAGAATGCACCTTTCAACAAATAGTTTGTGTAGAGCATGTGGAGAGGAAACGGAGTCAATGCAGCATCTACTGTGTGACTGCAACTCTCTGGCTAGGAAAAGAATGGGATTCCTGGGGTCGGCCTATCCGAAACCGGAGGACTTCAGGCTCTTTGCTCTTAAGGACGTTGCCAAACTTATGGCATCTATCTTTGCAGACGAGGAAAAGTGAAAGGATGGGGTTGCACAAAAGATCCCGATGGGTCGAAGTGTTACTGACAGAAGGAAACCTCAGCAGGCCCCACTAAGATAAGATAAGATGAGATACAAAAACCCTACCGATGCTGTACTACCGCATATGTCAAGGGCGGTGTCTATTATCTAAATAATTATCTAGTAAGTAATAAGTCACAGCTGCAATCGCTGCGCTAAGTATATAAAAGATAGAAAAGCACCCGGCCCGGACCAATTAACAGCTGAGATCATAAAGGAAATGGGAATGACTCGAGCTAGCGTGATACATTAAATATGTTACAATATTTGGCGTACCTACTGGTGAATGGCCCGGTGACTGGACAAAATCAGTAATTCTGCCGCATGGATAACATCTTCAAGTTTCAAGGTCAACGGACCCTTCAGGTTTGGACAAAGTGTGAGGCAGGGTTCCATCCTGTTTCCAATTCTGCTTAATGTGTTTGTGTGTGTGTTAGGGTGTGTGAGAGTGGGTGCGTTGTAGGGTGGGAGGGTGTGTGTGTTCATCGTCAATTCATTCATCATCAAAAGGTTATGTTCCAGGACAAGGTTCAAATTCCGCCTGAGACTGCATCAAAAAATAAATAATATTTTTTGATGCAGTCTCAGTCGGAATTAAATTATTTTATTTTTTGATATTGCCCGAAAGTAAAGCTTCTTCTTCTATAGTAATAAAAAGAAGAGATCTTATCTCCGAATTTTGTGATTATTTACATATAATTTTACGCAAATATTGTTGCGAACAAATTACAATTTGAAAAAAGAAAAAGTGTTAAAAAATTTCACAAGTGGGATTCGAACCCGCACGATATAATAGCCGGCAGTGCGCCTGACCCGGTATGTCATGAGGTGCGGGTTCGAATCCCGCTCGTGGATTTTTTCAACATGTCCTTTTTCAAAATTCCGATTTTTGTGTTTTCAGATCAACTTGATTCTAAATCGCAACATCTTCAGCACGCCGAGATAGACTATTTTAGCAAGGATGAATGCTTTAAGATGTTAGATCACCGTAAAAGTAGGCAGTGGAAGGAAGGGCTCATAGATAGTCAGTTCTGTGCTGGAAAGCTCACAGGCTATGTTGATACATGCCAGGTAACTATAAACCATATCTTTCTTTCTCTTTCTGTCAATCATCGTCAATACAAGCACAGAAAGCGCGACTTTATCACTAGCTTTTGAACTAATCATCAGTATGTCTATGAAACTCCTTGCCTTCCTTGCCTTCCTCGCTTCTTACTTATATCGCAGTAGGTCTAACTATCTATATGTCTACTTCGCACTATGACTAGTCTTAATGCGTCTTAGTTCCTTTACGGATTAGGTGCACCAATTTGAAGGCTCATTTTATGTCCCCACTGCTGGGACACGAGCCTTCCTAATGAATAGATACGAAGAACGGGCTAACCACCATATGGGCCCAGTGCGGATTGCTGGTCGACTGCTACTGCAGCCGTGTCCTACCGCTAAACATGCCTTGTGTTGTGAAGCATGGTTGGTTGGTTCTCGAGATGATACATGTTTGGTCACTGATCTGATGACCGGCGTTTTGTGAAAGTTGCTTAAATCATAGCAATACGCAGACCGGCCCAATAACCAATGCGCCATCGAGCTCATTAATTTAGTTTAAATAGGTAATTTACGTAAATAAATTGATTTCCGGTTGTAATTTTTTGTTCTTTGACATGGCTGGTTTTACCCAAGTAAAACAAAATAAATAATTTAAGAAAGTGAATTTACAGCAAGATAATTTGGAAGAGAATTACAGTTTTTAAAGTTTGAAGATATTATATTCTGGCCTGCCGCCGGTGAGCTGGCCACATCTTTATATATATAAATCTTCTGTGCGTGTGTTTGCAATTGAACTCCTTTAAACGGCTGGACCGTTTTGAATGAATTTTTTTGTGTGTGTTCAAGTGGATTCGAGAATGGTTTAGATTTACAATTGGACCCGGTAGGTGGCGCTGCTATAGCGGCCCATCATGGGTACGGGTGTTCTTAAGCGGACGAAGTCGTGAGGGGGCCACTAGTATAACATATAACTTTTGTAATAGTATCTTTTGCATAGATCCTAGCCTTAAGTGTTCCGCTTTCGAAACGATCTGAACTCCTCGAATAAGCTACCAGGAAACGATTGCGTGATGACATCCCTTCTAGAAACCCCCTGAGCATGTTTCGATCAAACAATCAAGCTTGCGGAACCCTTTGAGTTGAGAAAATATTACTGATTTTATTAAATTTTTGATTCACAGGGTGATTCTGGTGGGCCTAATCAAGTACAAGAGCCCCTTCCGATGCATAGCAACGTTCCAATGTATTACGTCGTTGGCATCACCAGCTTCGGTATTAAGTGCGGCGAGCCAAATACGCCGGGTGTCTACACCAACGTCACCCAATACCTTTGCTGGATCGAGAAGACTGTATGGCCAGATGAGGAGAACCAATTGTGCCCGTAAAATTGGGATAGTATTTATAACATGAAATTAGCTTTGAGATTTTGCTTTATTTTAAACCGGGCTTTCGCTGCGCTGTATTCCATACACGGTTCTTTATTGTGTCTCATAAATTTTATATCCATAATCTAGGGTGACATAACATTTTTATCATAGTAATCAAGTGTCCGAATAATTAATAACTAATTAACCAGCCCTATCTGAATGACACATATTATCTCGTCTCCTAAAACTGGAATCCCTAAAGTTATTATGCCTGAAAAATATTTGTTATAAAATGTCATAATCAATAATATACAAATGTCATAAAAGTCTGGGCTTACGTCCTAATTGTAATATATTATAAAGTTTGTGTATCCGAATAAACTTTTTAAATGCAAGCCGGCAACTTGTAGGCATGCCTAACTTCACCTCACCAAAACTATTAAAATACTTTTTGCCCTCCTGCATCCCCGTTCATGCAGCCATGCAGTGCATGCTTGCTTGATGCCTGCATGGCTGACATTCTTTTTTGATGTGTAAAATCTTTCCGCTCGCCTTCTATATAGGTATACAATTTGTGGAAGTGATTTCGTGAAATGTGACGGAAGTAGGTGTAACAGTATGACAGGAAGTTGGGAAAGCGCGCAAGCTTGCGCCATTTTGTAAATTTAAAATCGATATTATGTTCAGAACCTCAAATAACTAAAGCTATATTATAAACATATTGTGGCATTTGACTATCAAAGGTAATTTTGACATGTCAAATGTTTTCTAATGAGTATTTACTGCATTTATTTTATAGTTATAAAATGATGTAATACCTGACCCATTTTTTTCTTCAGAAAATTACTTATTTTTTTCTTCAGAATATAATGTTAAAATTGCTTATTACTAAGGTGAGATGTCAATTTTTTTTTTATATTTATGGGTAAGCTCTTGATAAGCACCTTGATCTCACCTGATGTTAAGTGATGATAAGGCCAATTGGTGGAAGCGCACTTACCCGGGATCCTCAACTAGTGAGGCACTGGTTATCTTATCTCTAGCTGCCGGAACACAACAATGCTACAAACATTGATGTTATGGCGACATATTTAGATAAGATGGTGGTAGCTAGCCAGGCGGACAAACAAGTCCTACCACCAACCAAACCGAGTACACAAACATGTACCCACGCTGGGGGTCTACCGAACCCGGGATCTCTGGGTCTAAACCGGTGGTCTTAACGACTAGACCACAAAGGCGGTTAAAACATACAAACAAGCAAGATTGCTTGGTTTGGTCACTGTTCTAACCTAACATACCACCTTCTTACGTCACGACGCTGTCACTTTTTAATAGTAGGAGGGTCGAGCCCCCCTTGCGTGTACGAATAACTACTTTAGAACTAACAATTTTATGATAAATAAGCATTCGGAATACTGCTTATTGTTAAGTACAATATTTCAGACTTACTTTTTGTTGCGGAAACCCACAACACACACTATGCTACTGTTTAAAATTAGGTTACAACTTAAAATCTACAAAATCCACTCACAGTTCCATGCCGCTCCCGCCGTCCAGAACGGGATCCATATGGTCTGATGGGGCCTGAATCCGAGTCCGGGTCTTCTCGGGCTCCCTAATCACACCCAAACTACCCCAAGTGCACTTTTCCCCCGAGGAAATACCTGTTTTATCCAGCAGCAAAGACGCCGACATCCAGGCGAATTGTACTCCCGATGCGATTCGCTTACGACGTACACACACACAAAACACAGGTTGTACAATACACTTAATTAGAGTAATACGGCTCCAAATGCCCTTATTACTGCTTAAAATCTATTTAATTATCAACACACGATAACCTATAAACCAGCCATTGTTGCCTTCCCGAGACAAGTGTACCAACAGAAAAAGAACAATTAGTGATGGGGCCATTATGCCACTAAATAAATTGAATCTCGATAATCGATTCCCAAATCGATCCGTCCATAATACAATCAAAGTTTTATTTCCAACAAAAATAAATGCCTGTTTATTTGCAACATCCCGCCACCCAAAGCGGACGTACCGCTTTCTAGCCTGAAATCTTAAACTAGTCAACCGGTAATCGAGCTAAGGTCGCGACTGCGCGATTTAGCACCGATCCATCAACCAACACTTGCGCCACACGCGGAGTCCCGTCCGCGCCCCAGATTAACTTTAAAATGCGACCTCGTCTCCAAAATAACGATGGCAAATTAGCCTCTTTTAATAAAACCAGATCCCCCTCCGAAGGGGGCGACGTCCGGTCTGTCCACTTTACACGCTGCTGCAATAAATGCAGATACTCCAGTGACCAACGACGCCACAAGTCCTGACTCATTTGTTGTATCATTTGAAAACGAGACATCCGGTGTCTGCGTTCATCCTTCCAGGGATACTCAGGCAGGGCAGTGAGTGGCTGACCGACCAAAAAATGACCAGGGGTCAGGACTTCCATGTCATTTGCGTCAGAGGAGAGTGGACAAAGCGGACGCGAGTTGAGAACCGCCTCAACCTTACAAAACACAGTTGTAAGTTCCTCATACGTGAGGGTAGTTTCCCCGACTACCCGGCGCAAGTGGGTTTTTGCCGATTTTACCGCGGCTTCAAATATCCCGCCCCAGTGGGGACAGGCTGGCACACTAAATCGCCATGTGATTCCCCGCTGTGCGAGAGCTTGACTTATGCTATTACAATTTTTATCCAGAAAATCGTTCACATCTTTTAAGTAGTTGGCAGTGCCTCGGTAGTTGGTACCGTTGTCGGACCGAATGAGAGAAGGTAAACCCCGTCGCGAAACAAAACGATCCAGTGTGGCGACAAAGGCTTCCGTAGACAGAGCCGAAACCACTTCCAGGTGGACGGCCTTAGTGGCCAGGCAGACAAAAACGCACAGGTATGCTTTCGTGACCCTAGTGTTACGATAGGCTGTGGTTTTCACCAGAAACGGTCCAGCAAAATCCGTACCGATCCCGTCGAACGGCCTAGTAGTCTGACAAACCCGGTCAGAAGGGAGATCCCCCATCTGTGGCTGCATAGTGGAGGCCTTCACCCGATAACAAGCCACACACTTAAATAACACGCTGCGAACCACTCTCCGAGAGGACAAAATCCAGAACTCCCTCTGTAATATCGCCAGTAACGCATTACACCCCGCGTGAGCGTTTTTCAGGTGTCTATCCGAGACCACCAGTTCTACCAAAGGTCCTCCTTTGGGGAGTAGCAGAGGATGACGGCTACCGAAGGGCAGGTCGGCATTTTTGAGGCGATCTCCAACGCGTAACAGTCCATCCGCATCCAGAAATGGGTTGAGCCGAGAGATCGCTCCCTTGAGCTTTGCGCGACCGACGCGCAAAATCTTCAGTTCGTCCTCGAACCGGTCAGCTTGAACCAGCCGTATCAGGGCCAACAGTGAACTCCTGCGTTCCTCAGCACCCGCCACGGGTGATAACTGCCTCTTGTCTGGATGGCGGCAGTTATGTAGAAATCTCCGGATCCAGCAAGTTACACCTAGCAATTTGTTCAGTTTGCTGTATCGAGCCGTCAACCAATTCGGATCTGGCCTTGACTCGTTTGTTGTCACCAAAACTTTTATTCCAGGGAGCATCCCTAGAGAGCCATCGATCATGGTGACCGGCCATGATGACTCACCCTCCTTTAACCACTCTGGACCCCACCAGAGGGCATGCTGCACCAATTCCGGCGCGGTGCAGCCCCGAGAGGCACAATCGGCAGGATTCCAGGGGCCGGGAACGTGCCTCCAACAAATTTCGATGCCCGAGTTCTGTACCTGAGATACCCGATTGGCCACAAACGTTTCCAATACGTGGGGTGCCCCGCGTAGCCATGCCAGAGCTACCTGACTGTCAGACCAGGCGTAGACATTCCGGATGTCCACCGTAGACGTCAGTTCCTTGTGCACGTGGCACAACAGTTTGGCCAATAGATGCGCCCCGCAAAGCTCCAGCTTCGGGATTGTCAGCCTAGTTTTGAGGGGAGCCACCTTGCTTTTAGCCAGAAGCAAGGAGACGGCGACTCGACCCTTCGAGTCCACCGTTCGCAGATACACCACTGCGGCATACCCTCGTTCTGACGCATCGCAGAAGCCATGTAGGCTTGCCCTGTATTGGCCCCGCGGCAAGATCCGCCGCGGCAACGCCACCTGATTGATCGCCTCGATCGTAGAGATCAGAGCGAGCCAAGTGTCGAGTGCCCTACCAATGGCTCATCCCACGAGACTCCGAGTGTCCACAGTGTTTGCAATAAACACTTCGCCATAAAAATGCACGGGCTGATCCATCCATTTGGATCAAACATCCGAGCGATGGTGGAAAGGATCGTCCTTTTCGACCAAACTCTTGTAGTTTCCAGTTCTACCCGGAATGTGAAAATATCGTGAACCGGCTGATATTTAATTCCCAAAACGGCGATAGAGTTCGGGTCCCCTGCGTCCTCGAATAGCTGAGGATTCTGTTGGTGATCTTCCGGAATCCCAACCAGAAGCTGTGGCTCGTTGGATAACCATTTTCTCAACTCATAACCACCAGCCGCGAGGAGTCCGATCAGCTCATTCCTGATGATGAGCGCCTCCTCCAGAGAGGCTGCCCCTGTGCAGATATCATCTACGAACACGTCACGTGTCAGTACAGCGGCTGCCCGGGGAAAGCGAGCCCGTTCCTGCTCCGCCAGTTCCAGCAGTGACCGGATGGCAATGAAGGGACTCGACTTCAGGCCGTACGTGTTGGTGTTGAGCTCGTAGACGGTTATGGGATCCTCTGAATGTTCCCTCCAGAGTATTAACTGAAACCTCCTGTCCACAGGATGTATTACTGTTTGGCGGAACATCATCCGGATGTCCGCACCGATCACCACCTGGTGTCTTCGGAAATTTAAAATGATGTCGACAATGTCCCGATGTAACTTCGGACCAGAATGGAGACATTGGTTCAAAGAAACTCCAGTCGACGACGGTGCCGATCCGTCAAAAACAGTCCGTAGTTTTCCAGATGATGCCTTCAACACCGCGTGGTGAGGCAAGAAAAAATGATCTGTCGTTGTCCAGTCGACAGTCGCCCGCGACATATGCCCCAAGGCCTCGTATTCTCGCATGAACTCGATATACTTTTCCCGAAGTACCGGATCGCGAGACATACGACGCTCCATGGACAAGAGTCGTTTCTCTGCCAACGCCCTCGATTTTCCCAAGAGAGGGGGACAGTCGATAAAAGGCAGTCGAGTTTCGATCCTACCCGACGCCATCCGGCGTGTGTGATCCTTATAAAAGGTTTCGCACTCCACATGCTCCGGATCCAGACGGGAGACCATGGGAGGCTCTTCCAGTTCCCAGAATTTTTGCATCGTCCTAGCGATGGAGGTAGTAGCGACGACAGGTGAGACATCCCGCGTCTCCTGGTCGAAAACCGGTCCCATTAAAACGTGTCCAAAGATGGTAGGTATAGCTACCAACGAAGAGCGGCCCAGACTCCGCTGAGGCCCTAAAAGTATCCAGCCCAGTACATCCGCTCCCAATATGAGGTCCACCGGAGCCGGCTCCTCGAAATGAGGGTCTGCCAGCATGAGACCTGATGTGTCAGGCATTGCGTCCCGCGGAATGTCTGTCGGTGGATGCCAACCCAGCAGATTGTCGAGTACGATCACGGCCGCCGCAATCCGTATCGAAGCGGAATGCACAGGAGAGAAGGAAATGTGGGTCTGACCGGACAGACCCCCCACTTCTGTATCTCCGACTCCCCGAATCGGAGCTGAGGGAGGCGCGCACTCCAGACGTAGGCGCCTCGCTACCCTCGTAGTAATTAAGCAGCCCTGTGCCCCAGTGTCTAGGAGGGCTCGTATCCGGACGAAGTCCCCCCTAGGTCCCCAAACGCGTACCTGCGCGATGGGCAAAAGAACCGTCCTCGGTTCCGAAGTAGCCCGACCACAGGCTAGTCACGCGTTAGAGCCAGCAGCCGACCCTGTCGAACCGTGATGACTCGGCCAGTAAGTTCGACGCGTGCAGGCCACCATCCGGGGTGGTGCGTATCCAGCTACCCTACCATACCGGTGATAGGGTGGGTGGTATTCCAACCTCGGGTACTCGTGCAGTACCGGTGAGAACTGTTGACGGTTCTCATGTCGCTGTTGTTCCGGCAACGGCGGCGGAGGATACGCGTACGAGTATCCGGGTGTTGGGTCCGGAGGTGGGGCTCCCTGTACCCAGTGGCCCTTAGAGGCACCAACTCCTAGTGTTGGTCGCGCCGGGTGCCGGGTTGTAGCCAGAACTTGGCTCCGTTCCGGCGGTCCCCAACTCACCTGAGCCAGGGTGTACGAGGGGTTGTAGTGTGGCGGCCGTGGCGGACTCCGTCTTTCCGGAGGCGGAGTTGACCCCGGCCCCAAACCGCCACCCGTGGGAGATCCCCTCTCCCGAACCGGTGCTGAGCCCTCAGCACTACGGGTGCACAGTACGCGATGGTGCGGTCCGCCGCACACATCGCAAGGCCTCGCCTGGGGACACTCATTATACCTATGTCCTCCCAGGCAGGCATAACACAATCCTCGTGTCCGAACGAGGTTTCGGCGCTCTTTTGTGGGCAGCCCGAGAATTGCTGGACATAGCTGTTCCACGTGCTGCTGTCCGCAAACCCGGCATCCAGAACCGGGGTTGATGGCGGCCGCAGCCACCAGCCTGCCGCGACCCTTCCCTGGGTTGCGTGGCGGCTGGGCGCCGTAGACTCCGGAAGTGCGGGCCGGCGCACTTGTCGGAGCCTCCTGGGAGGCTAGCTGGTTTTCCAGCAGGCCAGCCTCCTCTTCCAGGAACTCCAGAAGTTCCCCTATCGAGGGCAGAACGCTGCCGAGATCCTTGTGGACCAGTCGATTCCGCTCGAACTTGTCCCTCATCTCCTGCGACAACTTGGCCAGAACGATGTGCAGAAGAAGGAAGGACCACTGGTCGACGGGCAGTCCGAGCGTCCTTAACCCGTTTAAGGACACGGTGAGCGGGGTGATCAGCTGCGCCCTCAGCTGAGCCCTATGGTTGACCCTCGGCAATCCCAGCAGATGGGTCACGTGCGCGTCCGCCTGAAGACGCGGCTTTTCGTACCGCTTCTCCAGCAGCTGCATGGCGGTGTCGTAGCTCGCATCCTGCAGCTCCAGATGCTGTACGAGCTGTCTGGGTTCTCCGTCTAGGAAGGAACGGAGATATGCCAGCTTTTCGGCCTTGGTGAAATCCTTCCGAGTATCCACCAAGGCCAAAAACATGTTCCGGAATCCAGCCCAGTCCCGCATACATCCGGTGAAATGCGGGACCTCCAGGGCACCCAATCTTCCCATGGCGCTGGGTCCAGGGGTGTGGAGCGAAGCGGGGCGCGCAACAGGCTTCCCCTCCCGCAGTCGCTCGATGTCCTTCACCCGCTGAAGGACCTCGTCGTAGATGTCTTGGATGTGCTCCAGATCCTTGACATATTGGGCGTGGAGGGCCAGCTCCTTCTCCCCGACCGGGTCGGTTGACAATAGAGCGGTTACCGACCGCTCGGCCAACAAGAAACGAGCCTGCATTTCTTTCGAACGCGTCTCCAAGGCGTCCTCCCGGTTAGGCCGATCTACTAATGCAAGCAGCCCGGTGAACCACCGGAGCTGCTGAGCCAACTCCTGCCGTGACGCTGTCATTATAAATAATTTAAACTAAATAAGCCTAAACACAAAATTAAAACGAGTCAACGAAAACACGGAATCGATTATCCCGAATCGACTCGATGCTTTCAATTGAACGAAATTAAATAACAATTAACGTTCCGAGAAATGTCCCAGCCCAAATGAATGAACGAACGAAAACAACGGTACTACCAACCTTACAATTCAACCGCACCTGTCCCGGAAGTGCGATTTTACACGAAATGAGCTTAACCTATTACGAACTAAAAAAAAAATACACAAAATTACACCGATTAACCTAGAGGTCCGGTATTAACCACGCTCTGCTACCAAAATGTTGCGGAAACCCACAACACACACTATGCTACTGTTTAAAATTAGGTTACAACTTAAAATCTACAAAATCCACTCACAGTCCCATGCCGCTCCGACCGTCCAGAACGGGATCCATATGGTCTGATGGGGCCTGAATCCGAGTCCGGGTCTTCTCGGGCTCCCTAATCACACCCAAACTACCCCAAGTGCACTTTTCCCCCGAGGAAATACCTGTTTTATCCAGCAGCAAAGACGCCGACATCCAGGCGAATTGTACTCCCGATGCGATTCGCTTACGACGTACACACACACAAAACACAGGTTGTACAATACACTTAATTAGAGTAATACGGCTCCAAATGCCCTTATTACTGCTTAAAATCTATTTAATTATTAACACACGATAACCTATAAACCAGCCATTGTTGCCTTCCCGAGACAAGTGTACCAACAAAAAAAGAACAATTAGTGATGGGGCCATTATGCCACTAAATAAATTGAATCTCGATAATCGATTCCCAAATCGATCCGTCCATAATACAATCAAAGTTTTATTTCCAACAAAAATAAATGCCTGTTTATTTGCAACACTTTTTAATATTTATGGGTTTGGGTTATGCAAAATTAGGGAGCTCGATGGCGCAGAGGTTAACGCGCCCGGTCTGCGATTGCTGAAGTTAAGCAACTTTCGCAAAGGCCGGTCATCGGATGGGTGACCAAAAATTTATCATCTCGAGCTCCGCCGTGCTTCGGAAGGCACGTAAAGCCGTTGGTCCCGGCTGTATTAGTAGTCGTTAACAACTACCAATCCGAACTGGGCCCACGTAGTGGTTTATGGCCCGTTCTCCCTATCCATCCATAGGGAAGGCTCGTGCTCCAGCAGTGGGGACTTTATGAGCTGATGATGATGATGATTTTATTATAATTATTGAAGAGTTTTTTTATAAATGTCAAAGATTTTAATATCATGGTACATGAGTACGTCATGACGTTTATGATAACGTTTTATGGGTTTTAGGAGAGGAAATGCTGTACCCCCATCTAAACTTAGAAGGTTAATCTTTTAAATCAGTAAGCAACTGAAATGAACATAATATAATAAACTGCCTAAGGAATAACAGAAAAGAAAAAGAACTTGGTTTAACAGATGATAATTTATAAAGTATTCTCTTAACTAAGTTTTGCGAATAAAATAAAATATACATTCATTTTACTCCAGTTTGGGGTAATTTGCAAGCCTTTAAATGGCTTAAAATCAGGTTCAGCAAGCCGTTGCCTAACAGTCTTTTCACTTGGGTTGCTTCCTCTGAAGCGAAGAAATTAATATCTTAGTTGTATCTTAGTGCAGTTCTAGTAAGAAACCGATTTTGTAGCATTGTGTTGATCAAGTATCAATATTCCCGCGACGTCGTACGTCTGATCCTGCCTGCTCCTGGTCTACGTAGGTAAGAGCCAGTTTCTTGGAATCTATAAACAATGCGCTATACTGTTGGTAACGATACACTGGCAATCCATGCTGTACTACGCTGACTCCGCCCATCGCCGTCCAGTATTGTGATGACTCTAGGACATTCTTCGGGTGTAAGCGACTGTGTCGGCTGCCGGGAAGGCAGTGCCGATACAGCGACGGGAGCTGAGGGGGACGTGGATATGGAAACTAAGGAGGACTTACCGGAGACGTGTCTCTGGTGCTGGATGGATCGGGCGGTGACGTGGTGTCTCGCCGGTCACGGCGTGAGCTGATTGTAGCACGTTTAACGCACTATGCCGATTTGATTGGTTCGCGACGTACGTGTCGCTTCCGGTGGTGCGCGCGCGCGGTTGTGCAGACGACGTCACGGGCGACCGTTCAATTCGCTACGTCATAGACGACTGGGGTGTAGTGCTGATGTGTGCGCGTCATATACCATTTCTATTAGAATGAACGCGCAGGCGCTGCGCTTCGTTCATTCGTTGATCGTCACGTCTTGGCGTGAACATCCTCCGGGGCCCAGGGTGTGGTCATCCAATGGGAGCCTGGCTATCTTGAAGACAGGTCTCCGTAAATGTCCATTTGCGGTGTCCAACTCCACCACCCGAACGACGCCATCCTTTCCCGGTAGTGTGCGGGTAATACGCCCCATTCTCCACTGGAGGGCGGGAAGGTTGTCCTCCTTGACGAGCACAAGTTCTCCAATTCGGGGAGGGGAGGAAGGGGACAGCCATTTGGAGCGGTTTTGGAGGTTTGGTAGGATTGGGTCCACAACGTCCAAAAGCGTTGTGAAAGGGCCTGTATGAGCTGAAACCGTTTAAAAGCGGTTACCGGCCTATCTTCTAGGGATAGTTCGGGTAGGGCCGTTAGTGGGCGGCCTATGATGAAATGTCCGGCAGTGAGCGGCTCGAAGTCTGAAGGATCAGACGAAAGTGGGCAGTGAGGTCTGGAGTTAAGTACAGCCTCAATTCGCGTCAGAAGCGTAGAGAATTTCTCGAATGTAAGGTGTTGCTCACCAATTACACGATAGAGCAGTTGCTTTGTTGATTTTATGTTGATTTCATGTAACGCGCCGAACCATGGTCCCTTAGGAACATTTAGTAACCACGTAATGTGCTGACCAGCGAGCTTGTGCGCAATCACATCATTATTTGAGGCGAGAAAATTTTGTACTTCAATGAGCTGATTCCTAGCACCTACATAATTTGTACCGCAGTCTGAGCGGATGAGAACCGGGGCACCACGGCGTGCGATAAAACGTTGTAATGCAGCGAGAAACGCTTCTGTGCTGAGGGCCGAGACAGGCTCTAAATGAACTGCCTTAGTTGAGAGGCAAACGAATATACAAAAGTAAGCCTTTAGAAGTTTAGCGTTACGTAGAGTACTAGATTTAACGAGAAATGGGCCGGCAAAGTCGGTTGAGACTTGACTAAATACGGGCTGAGGCGTGACTCTATCGGCTGGCAAGTCGGCCATGAGGGGAGCTTGCGGTTGAGCTCGGCATCGAAAGCACCTAATACATTTAAATACTCGGTGTCTAATAATACGGCGCGCGGACAATATCCAAAATTGTTGGCGTAGAATAGCGTGTAAAGTGTCAGCGCCTGGATGGCAGTGTATTTTGTGGTAGTGGTCGACGATGAGGTCCACAAGTGGGCTAGATCTGGGAAGTATGAGTGGATGCTGAGCGTCATATCTGATAGACGCATGGGAAAGGCGTCCACCAACTCTCAGCAGCTTGTCTTTGATGAAAGGTGAAAGCCGCTGGAGTCTGACGGAGCAAATTTTGTTAGTTTGGAGGCGATGAATATCCTCTGCAAACTCATTGTGCTGAACACTGCGTATCCAGTAAAGTAAGGCCTCTCTCCGTTCACTGACGGACAAGGGGCCTGAGCGCCGTGAGTCTGGGTTGTGTGTACAATTATATATAAATCGCCTTATGCAAGCTGTCACTCCGACGAGCTTATCAAGTGAGCTGAATCGAGTGAGCAGATCAAAATCCAGACCGGGTATCGTTATTAGTGACGGAATGTGTTTAGGCTTAAGGCCTGGCAGGGCATGATGGCCCAGGGCTGAGGGCATCGTAGGCCATGTTTCACAAGGCTGTTTGAGCCACGTAGGAGACCACCAAAGGTCGTGAGCGGACAGGGATTTCGCAGACATTCCTCTGCTTGCGCAGTCTGCTGGGTTGAGCTCTGAAGGTACATGTCGCCAGGTACATGTGGGTGAGCTTGAGCTGATTTTAACCACCCTGTTGGCTTCAAAAGGTTGAAGATGGTGAGGCGATGTATTTAGCCAGGCAAGGACTATCGTACTGTCTGACCAACATGTATGTTGTTGTATATTAATATGAGCTGATAATTGAGCTGAGACACGGGTCATGAGCTGAGAGAGTAGGGCGGCGGCCGACAACTCTAATTTGGGGATAGTGAGGCGATTTTTGATTGGTGCGACTCGCGACTTGGCGGCGATCAAGTGTACGTTAGTATCTCCGTTAACATCGAGCTCATGGAGATAAACAACTGCGGCAAACCCGGATTCAGAGGCGTCTGCGAACCCGTGAAGCGAGTATTTAGCCGAGCCTTTGTTTGTGCAAATGTGCCGAGGGAAACGAATGTTTGATAATTGCGGTAGGTCCTCTGCGATGAGATGCCACTCTGTATGTACTTCAGTGGGAGCAGGCTTATCCCACTCCAGTTTCAGTAGCCACAACTTCTGAAGAAGATGCTTTGCGCGGAAGATAACGGGAGAGACCCAGCCGTTGGGGTCATAAAGTGAGGCCACTGTAGGTATGTGTGGTACCGCCAGCAACAATGTCTGATCCTATATCAAGGAGCTGATGTATGGCCTTAACGGCCTCTCTAAAAATAGCGGCTTGTGACTTGGTCGGCATTGTGTAAACGATGTGTAAAAAATGAGAAAGAGAAAAAAAAATATATATTGAAAACGCAACAATAAAAAAAATATTTAAAAGGGGAACACTCTGTATATAAACCACATGTGCTTGAACGTATTAGTAGCACACAAAGTAACGCTAAATGAGCTGAAAACTGAAAGTAAATAAAAACTTAATATATTGACTATCTAGATAAAACACGCTGTATATAGCCTACAGGTGGGCAAACGTATGTATATCGCCGAAAGAGCTGATAACCGAGATATAAAAAAAAAAAAAAATTGTAGTTACTTAGATGCAACACGCTGTATATTGCCCAGAAGTGGGAAACGTATGTGTAAGTAGGTATATAGAAAGCGCAAGCAAGATTTGTGCCGATAAGCGGAAAAAAATCTAACACAAAAAATATTAATAAAAGGCTGGAGGAAATGTCTTCTATAGATAAGCTCGCTTTTGTACACGTCCAGCCACTTTTAGTTAATTTAGTAAGTTTTTATGTGTACAAACAGCACGCCGTAAGTTAGCCGATAATCGAAAAGGAAAAAACAAGTAACAGCAATTGAGCTGATATGTAGTAGGTATTAAACCCATTATAAATTAGTAAAATTTTTAAATAGATGCGTAGTATGTGTAGGTAACTACGAGTATAAAAACTTAAAACCTAAAAAACAACTGCAATCGACAATGACGAAACTATGTCAAATACGTATTCTTTTAATGTAGACGCAATTTGTTTATAGTAAGAAACTAATTGAAGAACCAAAATCTTTTTTTTTTGTAGGTGCTTAGTATGCACACTGATATGATTACGAGCTCGCAAGCCAGTCAGCGAGCTAGATGTGAGTAGATTATGTACCTTATAAGTTATACGAAAAAAAAAAATATTTATGTCACATAAAATCAACAATTAGCAAGTTCCACTTCCAACGCAAACCGAATCTGCGAATTTTGTAATAGTGAGTGGGGCGGTAGAAAAATAATAAAGTACGCTTGGGCGTCGTAAAGAATTTCGAGCAGAAATAAGTATGTTATAATAACAGGAGCTGATACAGTACGTAGGTAGGTACTAAAAAAATGGAATGCTACTATAAGTATAATAATTAATCATGTGCTGAGAAATTATGGGGAGTGGACTGTATAATAAGAATGTAGGTAGGTAATAAAAAAAATCTGCGGATGTAGTTATTGAAATAAAGGTCTGAGAGTGTAGCCCACAGGTGGGCAAAACCAAAATGTATCGGATCGAGTGACCGGGATGCGGACGGGTCGAACGACCAATATGTCGTAATTATGGGCGGAGCAGTGGACTAATTAAGAGCTGATTAAGTCACTGATCTCATCCGGCTCGAAGGACCAAAATGTGTCGGCTGCCGGGAAGGCAGTGCCGATACAGCGACGGGAGCTGAGGGGGACGTGGATATGGAAACTAAGGAGGACTTACCGGAGATGTGCCTCTGGTGCTGGATGGATCGGGCGGTGACGTGGTGTCTCGCCGGTCACGGCGTGAGCTGATTGTAGCACGTTTAACGCACTATGCCGATTTGATTGGTTCGCGACGTACGTGTCGCTTCCGGTGGTGCGCGCGCGCGGTTGTGCAGACGACGTCACGGGCGACCGTTCAATTCGCTACGTCATAGACGACTGGGGTGTATGTAGTGCTGATGTGTGCGCGTCATATACCATTTCTATTAGAATGAACGCGCGGGCGCTGCGCTTCGTTCATTCGTTGATCGTCACGTCTTGGCGTGAACAGCGACATAATTACCACTTTAATAATAAGTAATGGATGCCAGAAACGTTTCTTAAAAAGACTTTTTGTAAGCGACAAGAATAACCGATGAAGTAAATTCATTGTTCCATTTGTAAAAAAAAATATATATTTTTTTAATATATTATATATTTTATATTATATAAAAAAATAACAGTAGATATTTTTTATATACTATATTATATTATATTATTTTTTATATACTATAATATATTATATTATATTATTAATATATACGAATTACGAAAACGCACTTATTTGTTTCAATCACGACAGATACGACTTAGAACGATTAATACTCGTAATTGTGGTTTTTAACAGGCGTAAATATAGTATGAGTAGTTACGTAATTCGTTTTCTTTTTTCAACCTCAAATCAGTAAATAAAAGACCAGAAAAGGTTTTGGAAATTAATAGTAAAGTAAAGTAAGTAAAGTAAACAGCCTATAACTGTCCCCCTGCTGGGCAAAGGCCTCCATCATTGAAATCAAGTCATCGCTACACTTGATGGGTAATGGTTTAATCACCACGCTTGCCAAATGCGGGTACATTGAAAAATCCGAAATACATTTTTGCCCGACCTGGGAATTGAACCCGGGACCTTCGGGTATCGGACCGAGCGCTCTGCCACTCGGCCACCGAGGCGTTCAACACGGCCACCGAGGCGTTCCACTCGGCCACCGAGGCGTTCCATTCGGCCACCGAGGCGTTGGCAAATTAACATGACAATATTTTAAGAACGTAGTTGCAAATTTTTGGGGGAACCATAAAAATAACAACTACAAAGAAATTATTGATTAGCTTCTATTGGCTTATAAAGCTTTGAACTGTTACTTGCCACTTAAAATCATTTTCTGGACTCGCATTTGGATTTATTTACTGATAATTTGGGTGCTGTAAGTGATGAGCATGATTAAAAGTTTCATCAGGACATTCAAAGATGGGAAAGCGTTACCGAAATAAATGGAGTCCAAGAATATTAACATACTACTGGTGAACGATTTTAAGGGACCAACAGAAAACCAAACATTTCAGAAAATCATAACTCTCTTTCATTTGTTTTTTTTTGAATACTTGGGAACTATCTATTTTTTATAGTTGACTATATTATTTTTAATAACAAAGCCCTATATTATTACAAAATACAATTAAGGTTCGTGTGGCATGACAAAGCTTACGTTTTGTTACAGTGTTATCTCTGATACTCATAGGTAATACCAAACATTAATTAACACACAGAAATTAAACAAAATTAACGCTCGCTCACTCTTATCATTTGCAGTGAAACCGCGAGCGGTAAGATTACGAGCATTTATGGGTTTATTATTAAAATGCCTAATGATATTTAGGCATTTTAATAATAAACCCGTAAATGCCCGTCATCTTACCGCTCGCGGTTTAAATGTTTCACATTTGCCATTTATTAGTATCAAATTTCCCAAACAAAGCAGGTGTGTTGATTTGTGTTGCGTGTTGAGTAGACATTTTGTTTCAGCAAGTTTCAAATAAAAATTTCAATAATAACTGCAAAAGCAAGCATGGATTGTTTTAAATTTATATTTTTCGTTGGAACATTTGTTACATCGTACGGAATAACAGAGAATTCAGAATCATTTGACAATCATGTAAGTTCCAAACCACTTAAACTAATTGGGAAATATGAAATATTTTTTCAACATAATAAAGAATATTATTAAAATTTACTTTTTGTTAATGGATTGTCCACACTAAATACTATGACTGTATTTCTAAACCTGTTGACGATATGATGTGATAAGCACTCAGGACAAGTAAATTCTTTCTTCATTTATGCAATTTAAATTCTAAGACTAATTCTTTTTAACTTCTTGTCTGCTGTAAATACAGGCACAAAAGAATTTAAATTATTTGGCGTCTCGGATCCGAGACAAAGCATATCACGGGTAACAGCAACTTCCGCAAAGGCCGGTCATCGGATGGGTAACCAAAACTTGATCATAATTATCATTCTATTTCGTGCTTCACAAGGCACGTTAAACCGTTGGTCTCGACTGCATTAGTAGTCGTTAAGGCACAAAACACTCTGAAATGCGCTTCTTTATGCCTGTTTTCTATAAAGTAAATAACTTATACAAGGACAAGAAACATAATGTACACTAGACTATATTAGCAGCAATGTTTTTGTTTAATAAATGAAGATCTACCTAACAACCTCCTTGGTCGAGTGGTTTGTACATCGGTTTTCATGGTGTCGCCATCTCTGAGGTCCCGAGTTCGATCCCCGGTCGGGTCAATTTAGAAATTATTGTTTTTCTAAATTGTCTCGGGTCTGGGTGTTTTCTGTGTATAATAAGTATGTATTTAAGTATTTTAAGTATGTTTATCCGTTGTCTAGTAACGAGTTTTATAACAAAGCTTCTCTTGGGCTAGATAATTGGTGTGAGTGTAGAAAAGTTTATTTATTTATTTATTTATCTATGAAATTTCCTCTATAGAAAAAAAAACGAAGTCACCTATTAAACAGTATCTGTTTAATGATGATCTTTTTCATTTACTTAAAATACGTCGATGAAATTAAGTACCATGACATCATTACCAGCTCATAGGTATACGTCCCCACTGCTGGGGCATGAGCCTTCCCTATGAATGGATAGAGAAGGAATAGGAGTACGGGCCACCACGCGGGCCCAGTGCGGAAAGCAGCCGGAACCAACGGCTTCACGTGCCTTCCGAAGGACGGAGGAGTTAAGTATATGATTATAGGAGGAAAAAAAGTATACTTGTACGCAATACTTATTAAAAAATGTTATTTTTAAATAGTTAATTTTTCAAATTCTTCTCCACAGCTAAAAATAGACATCCTGAGTGGGAAGTAGGTAAAAAAATTGATGCTTGTCCGATATCGTACCTATAAGCTAATGTGCCTATTTTTAAATTGCCCAGTGTTCACTGTGTTACACGTGCAAATGAAATGAAATGAATGACATGTGGTGCGACCAATCAATTAATTGATCGAAAGCAGCGGCGCGTGCCGTTTGCCACTGCTTGGCTGGGCTGTTAACACCGATTTACACTTCAATAAGAACAGTACCTAGCGATTACTCATGTGGTAGCGAGTTAAGAAATCAGCCAGTTAAGAAACAAGTAGAAGTTGTAAGTAGCGTCCAAACGTAGGCGAGTGAGTAACCATAAGTTGCCGTTCCAACAAGAAGGAACATTTATGCACTGTACTAAACTCACCCGTCTACATGCCCGCCAGTTAAGTTGGCGGGGTGCGGGGGATGCGAGGGAGGGGCCTACTTCGCACTACACTAGCCGAAAAATAGGATCGCGATCTAATGAAATCAATGAACTTGTAAAATATAGATTTTACTATTTTAGTTTACTATTTTAATTCGCCTTAACTCGCTACTGTAGTTATTGAAGTGTAAATCGAGCTTTAGACGCCTGTCTTTCATAGCGGCAAAATCGTGGCCAGGCACTTATTGTTGCGTTGGTGCTAAGATAAAAGCAAAACAATTTTATAATAATAACACTAACTTATGTAACTATTTCAGGTTGATACACCTTTATGTACTTCAACCAAGGCCAGAAATGAGAGATTTGTTAAATTTTTACACACTGGCCCAGACCAGTGGGTAGCAAAAGTGAAATTGCCACCCTCGTAAGTATCTATTGGCACCTAATACAAGTCTTATTTGCCATTTGATCACGTCAACAAGAACTTGTAGTGCAAAAAAAAACGACGGGTTGCACTCCGGGAGTGCCGGCAGAAGTGAAAACTTGAATATTAACCGTTGTGCATTTTTAAAATTT
Source organism: Eudonia lacustrata (assembly GCA_947562085.1). NCBI lineage: Eukaryota > Metazoa > Arthropoda > Insecta > Lepidoptera > Crambidae > Eudonia > Eudonia lacustrata. Next base: position 61,207,423 of record OX387339.1, on the reverse strand, counting down.
TGGAATGGTTAGGGAATAATTTTGCACGAATTGCTTCAATTATCAGTATAAAAGTACTATCATATAAGTGGTAGAATACAATATTTATTGAAAGCCATCAGCTGTCACCATCCATGGATGCGCGTGGCACGCTGTAACATAAACACACACGAGCATTCGCGCAAGCGCCCTGCGCCGCCTAAACGAAACAGCAGGCATACATTTTTGCCGCGCCGTAGAAAGAGAGGGGGATACTTCCTCTCCTACGCCGCGCCGGCTGTTTACTTTCCATCCGTCTTACGAATTTCGATCAGGTCACGTGTTCAGATGCGAATTTAACATTTTTTACCTATTACAAAAAAAGTGTACAACGCCGCTAAAGAAGTTTTCACTTCAAAAATAATTCTCCTCGCTTGTCACCGGAGTTGTTGATTCAATGCCATACGAATTCTAGTTTTTGTTAACGTGTTCAAATGACAAGTGAAATTCGTACTAGGCACTCTGTTGAGTTTTCTTTTTATTTTAGTTGATGTCTTCGTGCGATTAGCATATTTCCTTCCTGTATGATGATGATGAATGATAATAGAAATGAAAAGTGAGAAATGATATACCCCCCAACCCCTTTGAGTATCTCAGTAAAGATGTGGAGCTTTACTAAGTCCTCACGCGGACTTCTTGAGAGAATTTGAAAAGTGACGTCATGCACACTCACGCATCACACTAAGCATAAGTCAGAACCGGAAGAACACATTGGTCATATATTTTTGTCTTCAACACCATATCAGTCAAAATAAAATTAGGTAAACAAAGAGTTATTGCAACAAAATACGAGTAAATCAAAAACAGATAACCGTCCATTAGCTACCATCGATAAAAACTACGTGGGGATACCTACCTATTATTTTAAAAGCATTATTTACACAGTTAAATGAAACAATAGAAGTGTTCATAAAATCCGTTCCGTCTCTTGTAACCAATAGTCATATAGGAAGAGCACGAACTATCTGTAGGTATCACATAATTTTTGTTTTCAAATCTGAAGTTAGTTTTTAAAGCAGCGACTTCAATTACAATGTGAGCCATGGTTATGATCAATGGTTTTGATCAATGGTTTGCTTTTAAATAAATTAACACTAAAATTTCGAAATTTTTTACAGTTTGAAAACCTGGATGAATAGTCGACAGTATGCACCCTATGTACGTGGTATCAAAGAACGTGAGTAAACAAATGAATAACATTGTAAACGTACAAACAGCGTATTCACAATGTTTTACATAATACTAGTGGCCCCAAAACAAACAAATCATTCGTTCGCTTGAGAACACCCGTATTCCATGATGGACCCTTATTGCAACACCACCTACCGGGTCCAATTGTAAATCTAAACCATTCTCGAATCCACTTGAACACACACAAACAATTTCCTCAAAATCGGTCCAGTCGTTTAGAAGGAGTTCAATTATAAACATACGCACTGAAGATTTATATTATATAAAGATAATATAATATTTAACCTTGCATTATTTGTGTTTGAATGGTTTGCACCTCCAATTTCAGAGAATCTAAATTTGTCTAGGTGTCTGAAATAAGAAGGTGAAAAAACTTGTTAAAATAAAAAATAAAAACTTAAAAAGTTTTTTTTAGCATAAATTGTAAAAATGAAATAAATTTACTTATTTAATGGTTTTAGATCTCAGAACAATAACTAAAGCTATAGAAGCTCAGAATAATAACTAAAGCTATATTATTCTGAGAAAGCAACACTTAATTTTTATTCTAAACTGACAAACATTGAAATTGATAAAGGTTTTAATTTAATTATGTTTATTAAGAACTTATTAATGCTCTAAGAGAACTTATTATGAATGTAATGTGAATTATAGTGAAATTTAACTGTTCGCAATTTTACAGATTTGATCAATGGAATAAGAATTGGCAGAAAACAAATCAAAGGTTACGGAAACGTTAGTATATTTTTATTTTCTTTCCATTTAGTACATTTAGTCTGGCTTCGATATACATGTGTAGTGATCGATGGTATACGGGCTAAAGATTAAGCGTGATAATAACTGCCTGCCTAGTCTACAAAAGTTATAATTTAATCTTTGAAAACACTAACAGACAAAATCTCGACGAATGCTACAAAAAACTGTCAACATAAAATCATGAAAGTTGAACTCATGCTAAAGCCTAAAATTTAAATATAAATTGTTCCGAATGAGCTAAAAATACAGTTGTTCAAATTTAAAATACCTATATTTTAAATCAAAACCCGTAATTAAAAAAAAGTTGGAACAGCGTTCATTCGTCATCAACTGCTTTGTTTAATTTTGGACTTGTGTCGATCTATTACATAACGGAAAAATGTACTGTCAGTCTACCTCATACGAGTTTACCACTGGATATCGAAATTCATTTCGCCGTTTGACATAAGGTCGACAAAACATTTGGCCTTTCTGTTACTATCGAACAAATAACTGACTAAAATGTACTTTGTCGACATAATCATTGACAGTTCTATAATTGATCAAATGAACGTCGAGTCGAATAAACGTTTGGTCGAATGGACGTTTGGTAAGAAGTATTGTAAACTCCTCTTTTAGAGAAAGCTAAGAAAATGCTAAGGTGCATTGCCAATATCTAGTTGTAATACTTTTAATTACACCTTATTAACAACTACCCACAATTTCATAAACTCTGCAAGTATGTACTATGACAAAATTAATAAGTAAGCACAATATTTTCAATCCCATCAAGATCGAGAGGCCTTAGATCTATTTGACAAGCGTTAAAAAGCTTACAGTCCAAACGTTATCAAACGTCCATTGAAGACTTGAAGACAAGGCTGTCGATGCTGTTGACGGCAGCCGCCCGGATTGCGGAAGACCCAGGTTCGATTCCTGGCTGAGTCGGATATGCGTTTAATTTTTTCACTGTATTTTATAAATATTATAAATATTTAATTTAGCTTCAGTGCAGCAATATTAGCACTTAAAAATAAAAAGTAAAAATCTATGTGGTTAGTACATAATATTAAAAATATATTACTAAGGAATAAAAGAGCTTTTTATTATTTTGAATAAAGCTTCAGAAACGGTTCTGTTACTTATTACATTACTAGCGGCCACTCGCGGTTTCACCCGCGTGGTTCCCGTTCCCGTAGGAATATCGGGATAATAAGTAATCCAGGTTATAAACTATCTGTATGTCGAATTTCATTCAAATCCATCCATCCGTTGCAGCGTGAAGAAGCAACTAATATACATACATACACACAAACTTGCGAATTTATAATATTAGTGTGGTGAGATAATTTTAAAAACTAACTTATAAAACATTGGGGTTAATTATTTATCGTATCGTATATCGTTCATTTACTATTTACTGTTTTCTAACAGGATACAAGTTGGATTATTGGCACCTACCCGATAGGTTCACGGATTACACATCAGGTTCCTACTGTTGTCAAAACAGAACGCGATAGCAAGGTAAGGTGAATTATATAACAATCATAATCATTAATTACAACAAAGTTTGAAGCATTGCTTTGTTCCGATTGTTTGAGAACGGATAATTTGTTTCTAAGTCAAAAAATAAATATATATTAGACAACATCACATACATTGTTCCGATCACATGGTAAGAAGCTAAAGCACTCGTTTCACGAAAATTAGAAACAACAACGACGGTACCACAACCAACCAGACCCGTCACAATATCGGAAAGTTCGTTTTCGACATTGACCCACGGGAATCGAACCCTCAGGGACCTCAGAGTTAGCGCCGCCCAAAGTCCGGCGTGCAAGCCACTCGGCTATGGAGGTCGTAGTTTCTAATTAAGGTTGAACTGCGATTCCACAGATAAGATTGAAAAGTCTTAAGGTGCCTTCAATTTAGACGTTTCGTGTCGGACCGCTGCCGTGCGGTTTCATACTAAACGCCAGCCGCACGACAGCCGCACGACTGTTTTAATATGGAACGCAGTGCAAACGTGCGTTAGCCGTCCGACAACAAACGTCTAAATTGAAATCGCCCTTATTGTTGCTTTAGTGAGACAAAAGCAAAGCATTTTTTTAAATAAAAATTCTAACCCATGCCATTTTTTTAGATTGATTCACCCTTATGTACTTCAAACAGAGCCAAATATAAGAGATTGGTTGAGTTTTTACAAACTGGCCTAGACCAGTGGAAAGCACACGTGAATTTGCCACCCTTGTAAGTATCTATTGATGTCTAGGCCAGTTTTACTTGCCATTCGATAATGTAAACCAAAATTTGTTTAACAAAAATGTAATTATCCTAACATAATTAAACCGTTTCGATAAGTGTTTTTGTATTTTGAGATTGAATGATGAGAATGATTGAGATTGTCATGTTCAGCGTTATGATTCACAATACGGCCATACCAAATTAGGACAAGTGAAAGTAGGTGAAACAATGTAAGACATGTGATAATTGCACAAAATATATTTACATTTTTATATTGTTTAATAAAATAAATAAATAAAAATAAATTACGCCAATTTTGTTTGCCAACGACGATTAGGTTAGACTAGATCCCCCGCCCGATACTCTAAATGCCACTACACACAGAACACACTAAACATGCACACTAGTATAGACCCCAGACTATGGGATACTTTAAAATCAAAATCATGATATTGATTTGTAACTTATCATCATGTTACAACATATCGTTCATTTACAACCAACTGTTTTCTAACAGGATAACAGTTGGACTATAGAGAGCCGCCCAATAGATACACGGATTGCCCAAGTTTCTGCTCTCAACGAAAGAGACCGCTATAGCAAGGTAAGGACAATTCATCATGTCAAGTCATAGGGTGCGGGTTCGAATGTACATGGACTACACACAATTAACTTCATCGCCAATATCACCGCTAACTACTTCATCACTAACTTCAAAAACACCAACAACTTCATCACCAATACCTTCATCCAATAACTTCATCACCAATAACTTGATCCAATAACTTCACTCACCCTTCCTTGTTCTATGGGATACTTTAAAATCAAAATCATGATATTGATTTACTATAACTTATTCATCTTCCATCTCAAATACAAAATATAAAAATATTAATATAATACATAACTTTCAAAACATCATAGCCAAAAATCTTTAACCAAAATAATATTAAGACGACAAATCAATACAGCTTTTTCAATACTTATACATTTTTCCTTTTGACAATTCCACGAAAACATTTTGAATACATTCCTAACAAACTTTACTTTTAAATATATTTGAAATCGAATAACAGCCAGAAACAAACCATAGATAAAATTCTATATTATAACAGGGTCTACCATTATTGAATGCTTTGCTTAAATAACATTCAGAATTCTATTTTTACAGTCTCAAAAACTGGATGAATAGTCCACAGTATGCACCTTATGTACGTGATATCACACACCGTGAGTAAACAAATATGCAATATAAACTTAGTAAATAGCTTATTTTCAATATGTAATAATTATCATGTGATATTAGCACACGAGTAAATATTTTATCTACTCTGTGATATTAGCCTTGCACATTCGTTATTTATTTGTGTTTGAATGTTTTGCACTTCTAATTAAAGTATGTCTAAGTTTTATTTATACGAATAACTGTCTGAAAGAAGTATGTGAAAACAGTTGATGTAACTGAATATAAACCTCAATGCCTCTATTCTAATAAATTGATAAGATGAAATAAAAAAGCCATAATGTTCGATTTTAAAATGATCGATAGCAACAGCTGAGAAATCTTGATTCTAAACTGACGAACAATAAATTTTAAAAAGGGTTTTATATAATTCTGAATATGAAGAACTCATTAGGAATGTAACGTGAAATGTCTTAAATTTTACAGATTTGAACAATGGAATAAGAATTGGCAGAAAAGAAATCAAGGGTTACGGAAACGTATGTAATTTTAATTTCCATAGCACATTTACCAATCAGCTTCGATCGATATAAAGGTGTAGTGATCAATGGTAACCAAGCTGCAAGATTAAGTTAGCAGTCTGGTAGTAGTTAGTAACTGATAAAACTCAGTCGAAATTTCAGAAAGTCGTAGTATAAGTTTATGCATTTCGTTCTTTGAAAACTCTTAGCCCCTTACAAATAAACAAAGAATAAGGTCCGAACAGTTATTCTATGTTTTGTTCCTGTCATGTAAGCGTCATTTCAAATTAGCGTAAAAGAAACAAAACACGGAATAACCATTCGAAGCTTACTCTTTGTTTATTTGTTAGACCCTTAGGGTGCCCTTTGAATCGCCTTCATTCAATGGTCCTTATTGCAATTGGTCAAACCTTAATAACTAAACTTCTTACGCACATTTTTTTGTGTTCATCGATGTTTTCGCACAATATACAGGTACTTTCGCCTAAAAATAAAAACCATAACAGCTTCTGTAAAGCAAGTGGAGAGGAAACGGAGGCATGCAGCACCTACTGTGTGACTGAGACTCTCTGGCTAGGAAAATAATGGGACTCTTGGGATCGGCTTATCCGAAACCAAAATACTTCAGGCTCTTCGCTCCTTAAGACGTTGGCAAACTTATGGCATTTGCAGAGAAAGAAGAGTGGGGAGATGGGGTTTCACAAAAGATCCCAATGGGTCGAAGTGCTACTGCGAGAGGGAAACCTCAGCAGGTCCCAATAAGATATTAAAAAGAAAGAGCGTGACCCATTTTTCTTTAAAAAAAAATATAGGTATTTTTTTTTTAAATCGCTACATTTTTGCCCCATCTACCCGAGGGCAATTTGATAGCTAGTAATGATCTTTACTATCAACCCTTAAATGGTTCGCTACGTATTTCCAGGAACCCTGAATACATAATATCTTGTAACTTATCATCATGTTACAACATATCGTTCATTTACAACCAACTGTTTTCTAACAGGATAACAGTTGGACTATAGAGAGCCGCCCAATAGATACACGGATTGCCCAAGTTTCTGCTCTCAACGAAAGAGACCGCTATAGCAAGGTAAGGACAATTCATCATGTCACGTAATGGGGTGCGGGTTCGAATCCAGCTCGTGAAACTTTTTCAACACTTTATCTTTTCTGAAATTGTAATTTGATCGCAAGATATTTGCGTAAAATTATGTAATACCATAATCAAGAAGACACCAGCCCCATTATTTTATGGGATTGACATAAACGTCATTTATATCACCCTTAGATAAATGATTGGTCTCGCGCGCTTGACTTGATACCGCGCTACCTAAAAACAATAGTTCCGTGAATGCGGCAACTCAATATCGTAGTGTGACTAAGAACGGTGTCCTTCTTATTTGTAGTATTATTTTTACACAGTTTAACTACGCAAACTGGCATTTTACTTCGGTATATGACCAACATTTAACAAAACATTCGGTACGCGCACCTCACACACAGTTTGCAACGCGTATAACAGCAGGCGACTGACTCTGGTACGCCGACTTCGGCGTAGTATTTTTTGCCGCATTTAACAAGTACGCCGGCGACGCCGCCGGCGGTATCTAGTCGATCGCGCGAGACCAATCATTTTACTAAGTGTATCACCAATGAGGTTTGTTATCATGCTTGTGTCTAGTTGTGTCATAGGGAAGAAAAACTTTTCCTTGACACACCTGGTAGTGCAGGGAGTAGCAGTTCCCTAAGGCACTACTGCTAGTTTCGTAGTGTCATAGTGAAATAACAATGAAATAGGTGACTTACCTTTGGCACAACTAGGTGTGCCAAAGGTAAGTCACCTTTGGCACACCTAGTTGTGCCTTAGGGAACAGTAGTTCCCCAAGACACTACTAGTAGTGCCACACAGTTGTGGCTGGGGTACTCCACGGTATCGTTGACTTATGTCAATCCCGTTGACTTCTATTATAGTGCGTGTCCCCGTGCCTTACTAGATTCTCCGAAGGGCTCGGATCGGATCGGAAGATCTGTGTCCGTGAGAGGCTCAATGTACTTATTTTGTGGCATGGAATTGGTTCCACGCCACGCTGCTCGTGAGTGTTAAGGCGAGCGTTTCCGACTGTGAGATTTCCAGGCGTTCCGTTCGTGTGACTGAATGATGGCGCGAGCTTCGAATTAGGCAATAATGTGGATTTTATTGAACGTTTACTTATTATTAAAATTGTAATGGCCGACAACTATTACATATTCAAAGACAATTGGTTTGGTACATTTTTCTTTGTCTGAAACGGTGTACAGCCTGAATAAAATGATATTTAATGTATTAATAAGACGTATGTTTGATATTATATTGGATGCAGGAAATTGTACAATATCATAAAAATACCAGCCGAAATTACTAGATAAAAGGCCATTGAATAACATATATTTTTTTCGGATTTAAAATCCTTATACATTTCGAATAAAACTCATTTAAAAACACAGTTTTTTTTGGAAACGCTCGTCTTAAAACGGAATCTATTTTGACAATCAGTCGCCCGCACGCTGTGACGAAGAACGGACGTTGCTGGCTTTTATGAATCTAACAGCTTTAGCTCTTATGTCAATTCCGATATTCAATTTTGTTCATTTTGTTTCGTTTTGTTTTCTTAATTATCGAACTAGCACTTAATTTACTTGAAAGTTAACTAGTTGTTGTAAGCCATATGTACATTGTCATTATTTTTTAAATTGCAGGAAGAAGAGACAACAACTCCAGTAGCCAACTTAATTGAAACTACAGAATCGGACGATAAAGTAAGAAGTCTAAATTACACTATATCTTTTTAAGCTAGTTGTGATTATATAACTATAAAAACTATCATGGTCACTTGCATTATAGTAATTATTAACGGGATTCTTGTTTCTCGGATTCTTCTTACGTGGTTATTCTTTAAGTGCTTTGCGCATACACCGAGGCTAGGGGCGACCCTGGGTAATGTGTAACTCCTCTTCCTTCGTACAGCTACTAAAAGCTTGACGAGGGGAAGGGAGGTATAGTACAGCAAACTGCTGGATATAGGCCTCCATCATTGAATTCAAGAAACCAATACAGTTTATGAGTAATGAGCTTAATAACCACGCTTACCAAATGCGGGTTGTTGATCACAAACCCGGGCTATGCAACGAAAAATCCGATACCCACTTTGCTCTGCAAATTTAACCAAGAACCTTCGAGATTCGGCCGCACGCTTTGCTTAACAAAAAACCTAGTACAATCCCTCCTTTGCCACGTGCTTGGCTCAGGAATCGGGATCGCGAATGACAATCACACAGTTCCGCCCGCAACGACTCGTCAGACACAAATTGCTCAATGATCGCTCGCTAAGAGCTTGTTCACGTTGACTCGCGGGCGCGGTCATGAAATATCAAACATATGACGTGATATCCAAGTGTTCACGTACGAAACGCACGTGCGGTCTAAATAGCGGGCAAACTAGCGACTGGCTCGCGGCTCAGCTCAAACGCGGAGGCGTTTGTGTGTGTTCACGTCGAGCAAGCAGCGGAGCGCGCGATTCACTCGCGACGTCAAGTAAGTTCAACCAGTTTGAACTTGTCGCCAGAAACCATAGCACGTTTTTACATGTCGTTCAACATAGCTACTTGCAACGTCTACCGCGCCCGCGCGTTCCTAGACTACGTGAACAAGCACTTAGTGCATTTGCGATAAAAATGTATTTAATAATAGTTAACGTTCACTGAGCGATTTGTATCCGTAATACCAATTTAGCGAACGCAATAATTACGCAATAAGCAGTCGAGTTTGGACATCCATGAAACAATAATACTCTTTACAAGGCGTAGACCGTTATGTTGTCAACTAATATTGAACCCTACGCACTTGGTATAAGATTGAAAAGCAATAAAAATGTATATAACAATACAACTGTATCGCCCGTTAAGAGGCTAAAGAGACTGTAGAAGGTAAACTTCATACAAACACGGAATCCCGCAACAGCAGGCTGCGCTCGGACTGATTTGAGGTAGTCCGAGATTCCTTCATATATTGTGCTTCCGTAGGGAGAAAATAAAATTTATTTTTCGTCTCACCTTATATTTATAAAGAGATGATAAAACCGATGGTAAAAGATCACTTCACCGTTATTCCACAAAAAAAAGTGTAAGCCGACAAGGCGAAAGTAACATCATCATTGACACTGACTAGGAATTAATTAGCAGACTTTTGGGAGCATAGAATACAGATCCAATCATCATCATCATCATTGTCATCACTACCAGCTTATTTTGTGTCCCACTGGTGGGGCACGAGCCTTCCCTATGGATGGATACACTACAGGGAGAACGGGCCATACACCACGACGCGGGCCTAGTGCAGCCGGTACCAACGACTTTGCGTGCCTTCTGAAGTACGGAACAATGTCGATAACACAATGCATTATGTCGATCTATCAAAGCGATAATCATGTGCCTAGGCTTAAAAATATATACATTGTTTTGCAACAGGGACAGACTACATCTTCAGATGGCAATGACGGCGGTGACGACGACTACCCTGAGAAACAGAAAGTATGCCAGTATGGCACAAAAGAGAACCCATATCCTCCATTAGAAATTAACAAAGCAAAACGGAGGGTCAGCGATATTAGTAAGTTATATTATTTATATGTGATCTTTTTCACTCACGGATATAAACCACTTACACTTTGGAGAAATAGCTTTACGATATTTATATTTATTCTAATGAACATTTTCTAGAATGTGAGGAACACATGCACCAATTGAAGTACAAAATAATTGATGGCAAGAGTAATGAAAATGCATGTAAGTATAACAGTATAATCAGACACAGTATAGTATAGTATTAGGTATACATGTATATAATATTTATATATGTATTTCTATCTCCAGGATGACAGACTAATATCTTCTGGTACAAAAGACTTTTGGGCGTAATATATGGATGTGTGCCTACAGACTATTATTATTTTTAACACCAATTATGAGTCCTTATTTAATTTAATTTTGTAATAATATGCATTTGAATTTTGCGATACATAATGTTGATATAAAATATATATGTATATATTTATAACGCTTTTTCGCTGTCTAGCCTGTGTGTGGGTTTTTAAATTGTGATTTGATATAAATAAGCAGTCTTTAACGCTATCTTTTGTCATTTGTATAATAATAAATAATTAATTAAGTAGTAACTATAAGTTAAGATTCTTTTTTTTTCTTTTATATATACGCTGTTGTCAAAAATTGCATGCCGTGGCAGCTTATAATTGAGACAGCACTCAGCTATAGAGGTTAATGTATGATTAATTTTACTCATGAAGTGTATGTTTTGTTAGCTGTCCTTTTCAAAATAAATAAATAAATAAACAGTAAATTAATTTGACTTCTGCAAATTAAATGAACCTATCTTATTATTTATTACTGTGCTCGCGACTTCGTCCGCGTGGAATAGTGACTTTCGGCAGCATTTTTAATTTTTTAGGCTCTGGTTCCCGTTTTTACAACATTTTTCACTGATGCTTCGCTCCTATTGGTCGCAACGTGATGTTATATAATCTAAAGCCTTCCTCGATAAATGGACTATCCAACACAAAAAATATTTTTCAATACGAACCAGTAGTTCCTGAGATTAGCGCGTCCAAACAAACAAACTCTTCAGCTTTATAATATTAATATAGATTATTGTTATAAAAAGGTGACAAATTGACGGGTATCAGTTTAGTCGTTGGTGCAACTAAAAGTGAAGAAGGAAATTTTCCACATATGGTACGTACTACTTAACTTAGTAAAAAATACTGTAAGTATAATTAATTATGATGTTGCCACACATAAATGATTGTAAATTTTATTTTTCAGGGCGCAGTAGGATGGATGAATCGTTCAAAAAGCGACTCTTGGGTATATTTGTGTGGGACCTCACTCATCAGTAGCAGATTTTCGATAACAGCTGGCCATTGTAGGTATCTGTACGATCAAGAAAAACCTGCTGAAATAACTGATCTAGAGCCAAAGGTGGTAAGATTTGGAAACGTTGATATTACAGTAAGTGATTTGTTTTTGGTACCTAAAAAAATTATACGTGACGCTCGTAATATCTGTTATAATCAAAGATTGATGTGTAGCCTCTTCGCGGAATGACTGGTTTATCCCTAGTTTGATGAACGCCTCTCGGCCATTTGGGAGAGAGGGAGGGATTGGGCCAGAGGGTTCGATTCCCAGCGGGGGTACATGCTTTCGTACAGTCAACAGCAAAAGTAGATGATGTTTACTAGATTTCAAAATTAAGTTGCGATAGTCTAAGTCGGTATTTTCTATATAACTACAGTCAACGTCTGCACGTACTAGTAGACATTCGAAGGTTCTTCGATATGAGTTTAAAATTTTTTAATTTTCATACTGATTTCATATTTTGACCAATCATCAGTTACCTTTGCTGTTGACTGTGCTCGGTTTGGTTGGTGGTAGGGCTTGTTTGTCGGCCTGGCTAGCTACCCCCATCTTACCTAAATAATTATGTCGCCATAACATCAATGTTTGTTGTGTTCCGGCAGCTAGAAATGAGATAGCCAGTGCCTCAGTAGTTGAGGATTCCGGGTGAAGTGTGCTGTCACCTTCGGCCTTATCATATCTTAACATCAGGTGAGATGAAGACCAAGTATTCTTAAGATATATGTATAAATGTTTATATAATTTTTAAAGCAAATTTTGTTGCGAACAAATTACAAAAACACAAATGTTGAAAAAATTTCCACGAGCAGGGTTTGAACCTGCAACCTTCTGACATACCGGGTCAGGTGCTCTTCCAATTGAGCTATCGTGGTTCTAACCAGCCCGCCGAAATTATTCAACACTATTTACTTTTTACTTTGAAAGCCAAAGGCGCCCATTCAATGTCAATATATGTATAAATAAAGGACCTATCTCATAAGTCAAACGCCTGGTCTGGTCCGGACTTTGCCTAGTCTATCATAGGAGCGATTGAGGCAAATTTATCGAACGTCAATTTGTGCTGCACTAGTTGCCTTTGAAACCTATTATATAAGAATTTATTAACATATACCCTTTAATGGGCAGAGCATGTTGAAATTTTTCATTGGTTTTCGACCTTATGTTAAGGTAATAAAGTTAAAATTATGGTGTCCAATATATCGACGGAGCCCATTAAAGGGTTAAATATTTTTACCTCATGCAAAAGATATATTTCAATTCAACTTGCAATTGTTATTTTTGTTCTCATTTAACTAGTGTGACTATATCTAAGGGTTGACCATGTCCACGTTTCGAACCCTTTGCAGGATCTGATACCACAGGGATTCTGGGGTGTTGGTCGTCTCATAGGTAATTAATTAATAACTTTATACCCTCATTTTATTTTAATCCATTTACTCGCATATCCGGTGCGTTCTAACCATGCAGGAAGAGCTTACGGTATCGTTTGGTATCGATTGGTCTGGCAGTATGGTGTTGGGGATGGGATTTATTAGTTTGTATGATAGGATCCCAGGCCGGCGGTAAATTTCAACCATCTTCTTTTTTTAAATTAGGATTATTTTAATTTCAATTACCACGCTTATCATCCTAGGTATCGTTGTTCTCTTGCGAGTATTTGAGGTTTATCGATCCTGATATAGGTAGTAGTTGGGTCTCACTAGGGCATGTTCGCATACTGCAGACCTATTTTCGCGCCCATGCTTGACGTCCGCTACATCCCAACCAGCAATTTTGCCCTATAACCAAACCTTATATCTCAAAAAAGCTGGGTTAACGATGTATAAAGGTTTTGGCGGTGATTGATTGTCGTGTAAAAGCGTTTGACCATACATTTTGGCTCTATAAGTATATACAGCAAAAACGACCTATTAGGATTATTGATAGCGCGACTTTGTATAGCTGTTATAGTCAGGCGTTATAGCAACCTCCAATGTGACTAGTATACAACGATAGAACTTTATTGTCGCCCTAATGTGCCTGATTTACGTAATAAAGGTTCTGAACGAATTATAATGGGTCTTTCGTTATAGTAGAGATGAAAACTCAAGAATAGGCCGATATTGTGATATTGTGGGTTTTTAGATGGTCGTTACAGTACATAGTACTATATTGGGCACAAACAGTCTACAAAAGAGCTATTTGGTATATAGCTGAGTTTCAAATTACATTTCTGTAGCTTAAATTCTCATATAAAGGTTTGTTAACGCTCGTTATGGTCGCAGTGATAAACTTATCCAAAGACACTTTTTTAGAAAGGATTGTTTTTTAATAACTGTCATAGTCCCTCTATTACACAATAATACTTTAACGGAGATCCTTTCTCTTTTAAAACATAATTACTGTATAAAGGTAATAGGCTAGCAATGCTTTTAAATGATAATTCAGTTTTGTAAAGGCATTTCTATCCCTCTTCTACAACAATATTGACATATTGATTCAGCGTAATTAATGCAACAACCAATATTTCTATAAATTGCGAAAAATTAATTTAGAAGCTTGGAAAAGATTCAAACTTAGTAAGACTTATAGACGAGAAGTGAAAGACAATATGAGGAAACAGCAACGTCAAGAAGCATTCAAATCACTAATGATAGTCAAACCAAGTTGAAGACCCAATTATAGAAATAAACGATCGAATACCGAATACATTGTCTGCAGATCCAAGAACGCTTTTTAATACAGAAAAATCTGTCATCATTCATCCCGTGGGAAATGGACGGTACTGGCATAACGGCTTGACAAAAACATTGAAATGCTATTTCCAAATATCTATAATCTATCTATTTCGCTCAATATATACAAATACGGACTGCCTGTTTTTAAAATTACAGTTAAGGCCAATTTTGTGCAACGTTCATGAAATACCAAAACTGCGACCCATTGTAATTGGCAAATGCCAATTCAGGCATTGACAAACCATCGGACTTACATGGTTACCTAAGAATATTTGTAGATGAGATAAAACAACTACTCGAAAATGGACTATCAATAAGTGTCAATGAAAATGAGAAAAAAATTGGCATCAAAATACGGGCTTTTGTATGTGATTTTCCAGCTCGTGTTATGATCAAAGGTGAGATACCTATACTTTTCAAAAGTTGAAAATAACAAATTCCTCGGCATTCAAAATAAGCACTCGAAACAAAAGTTATTTATAAAACATCAACAACCTCGCAAGACTAGGTAGCTAACATCATAAACAACAACATTTGTTTTACGACTTTTGATAATTTGACACATTTTACTTTCTTACAAAAATAAATATCAATTTAATTTTACGTCTTATTATTTTTATCTCTGTGGGCATCACATCGTGAGCGTCGCTCGCGTCGCCTTTTTGTATGGGATGGAACATAGACTTACAAATGTCACGACAGTGCAATAAAAGCTTGGAAAATCATTTTAAATTATGTATTGAGTTATGACAAAACTCGTAGAACAAAAAATGTTATTGTCTATGATGTACCGCATCGACGCCGCGCCGCTATATTGTGTATATTACACGATGCTCAGTATCAGGTCGCTTGCACTAGTGTGGATGTTTTAACAAAATAGTTCATACATGCGCACTAGTGCAAGCGACATGATGCAAGAAGCCTTAGCCGCAGTCCAACCAATCTAAGGCGATTTACTCACGACGCGGTCCAGTGGTTTGTGTTAGGATTCTACGGATTACTAAGGAGCCAGAGTGACTTAAGTTCGCCTCACCGCCTTCCGTGTCTTCGTGGCGCGTCCTTGTATGATTTGCTTAAATACTGGACTTACACTGCTTATTATTAGCTAGTAAAAGTAAAATCTTACCGTGATCCACAGCTGCAGCGCCAAATCATTCATGTCAGTTAGATTAATTTCATGACGTTTTCTTGACAAGCGTTTTTCTTCAGTGTCACTTTTTACACTGCATGCACGCGAGCTCCATTTGCGCATCATCATAATATGTCAAGTCGCACCTTTTTAATTGACAGGGGGGGCTTATCCAGTCTTCACCGGGTATGGAATATTATTTTTTCTGTTGTTTTGTTGCCCCTTTTTTGGCCATTGTAACAAATTCTCGTTTTCCCAGGGACTGGGTATACAAGAAAGGCATTTAACTCAGAGTATTAATAACTAATAAACTAAACTAACTAAAAAAACAAGGTCACTTGGAAATCTCTAGAGGAGGCCTTTACCTTCGAGAACGAGGGGTTCTTACTTAATAAAAGATTAAATTAACGTATTTATTTGTTTTTAAGAATTTAACATAGTATGAATATAACTAGGCATACTTTTGTCTTTGTTAGTTCTTTTAGTAAGAAATAAAAGGCTTTTTTATTTTTATTATTAATAACTAATAACTATGACTCTTCCTCGTAGTAGAGCTGATTTATAAACCCATATTTTCTGACTTGGTATTTTCTTAAGTTTAATAAAAAATATTAATCACATTTATGGCACAAGGACAAGCTCAAAAGGAACCGTAATTTCATGTAATGGTGGTTGTGATCTGTCATAACAAGTGCTAAGTGCTTAAGTTTGTGATAAATAAAGAATTTTGTATTGTAGAGTTCAGGAAGCTAGAAGCGTGGTTTATGACTTAAAATTCGTAATTGTTTTAGTAAAAGCTCAATAATTCAAGGGGGGCATTAAAATATTGTCGTAAACCCTTACATAGTTTATAAGTAAAATTACAGTCGCAAGTAATTTTCCCCGTAAGAGTCGAATAATTTAATTACAAAATAATATCTTACCTCTACAATATCCTCGTATTCCCTTTTATTATCATTTTCTCTTCAAAACACTGAGACACTGCAGTGGCGTGAACGAATGTAAAATGAATGAATGATGAATATTAGTGAAGTAATGAAATCATTAACTCTTTTACAGTACAAAAAAGTATTTTAGTAGCGTTGTGGTGACTTGTATGTCATCAAATAGAGATTGCGTTATTGTTACATCAACTGTTATAGGCCTAAATTGTCATGCCTGATACCTCTACAATTGTACTTTAAAACTGAATGGAGATATTATAATTGCGCCACTTTCTTTGTAGGTGCACCACACCTTCTTTGGCATTTTATTTGACCACACCGATTAGTTTTTAAAAAACGTTTTAGGGACTTCTATACAACTAACTTTTGCTGGAGTGTACATATGTACACTCCTCTTTGTTTGCACGATGTAAGAGAGCTTACAGTCGCAGTTCAGTTAGTACACGCCTGCATCTTGAAGGGGTATGTTGCAGTTGACATGTCGTAAGAATTGGTTCCAATCAATTGGTGGACCATGGGGTCCAACCAAGTTAAAACAAGTACCGCTGGTTACAATACGGTACATTGATACAAGAAACAAGTAAATGAACATTCAATCTAACGTAGAACTAACAGTTAAGACTGATTTTATATTTATAATGTATGTTATATAAAAGTGCATCGCTGGCTCAAAACAACGGTTGGAGTAAATTTTTAAGAACACAAACACGGAACATATTACTTCTTACATAATATAATATTAAATATATATAGTACGACGGCGCAGTAGTTAACGCGCCATGTCTGCGAGTGCTGAGGTGAAGCAACTTTCGGAAAGGCTGGTCATCGGATGGGTGACCAAAAATGTCTCATCTCGAGCTCCTCCGTGCTTCGGAAGGCACGTAAAGCCGTTGGTCCCGGCTACATTAGCACTCGTTAACAACCACCAATTCGCACTGGGCATCACCGTTCTTCGTACCCCAGCATTTTATGTTCTCATCATAAAATGAGTTGATAACGAATATAGTATTTCGATAGAACAAATTCAGAACTAATTATTTAGCGCATTTATTATGCCCCAGGACGTGATCAATCGCTAGGTATCAGACATTTAACTAACGGTGCGGTGTAACGAAGGGTGCGGGTTCAAATCCTGCTCGTGGAAATTTTTTCAACATTTGTGTTTTTGCATTTAACTAACGTCAAAATGTATTTATTTTTCATCATCATCTCAGCCAAAAGACGTCCACTGCTGGACAAAGGCCTCCCCCAAGGATCTCCACAACGACCGGTTTTGTGCTGCTCGCATCCAGCGGCTTCCCGCGACCTTCACCAGATCGTCGGTCCACCTTGTTGGAGGCCTGCCCACACTGCGCTTTCCGGTACGCGGTCGCCACTCCAGGACTATCCTGCCCCAGCGGCCATCAGTCCTGCGAGCAATGTGACCTGCCCACTGCCACTTGAGCTTAGCAACTCTTCGGGCGATGTCGGTTACCTTTGTTCTTCTGCGGATCTCCTCATTTCTGATTCGATCACTCAGAGAAACCCCGAGCATAGCCCTCTCCATTGCTCTTTGAGTGACCTTGAGCCTTTTCATGAGGCCCATAGTGAGCGACCACGTCTCAGTCCCGTATGTCATCACTGGCAACACACACTGGTCAAAGACTTTCGTCTTGAGACATTGCGGTATATCGGACGAGAAGATATTTCGTAGCTTACCGAACGCTGCCCAGCCTAATTGGATTCGACGATTGACCTCTTTGCTGAAGTTGGACCTACCTAGCTGGACCGTTTGTCCCAGGTAAACATAATTGCCCACAACTTCAAGGGCAGAGTCCCCAACCTTCAGAGGAGTGGGTACGACACGTGAGCTCGACATAACTTTCGTCTTCTCCATGTTCATTTTAAGGCCCACTTGTTGAGAGACTCTGGTGAGGTCACCGAGCATTGCGCCAAGGTTTTCCAGGGTCTCAGCCATGACCACTATATCGTCAGCAAACTGAAGGTGAGTGATGTATACGCCGTTGACGTTGATGCCGAGTCCTTTCTAGTCCAGAAGCTTGAAAACATCTTCCAGTGCAGCAGTGAACAGTTTCGGAGAAATCACATCTCCCTGTCTCTGTCCCTGTGTCCCTGTGTCTGTCTGTCTGAGGAGTGCCTCGCTGCAACTGGATAGGTTTCGAGCTCTGGTCCTGAAGACGGACTGACATAGTGGCGCTTTCATACAAACACCTCAACACTTCGATGTACCGATAGTCAATTTGGCACCGCTGGAGAGACTGTAGCACGGCCCATGTCTCAATCGAATCGAAGGCTTTTTCATAGTCCACAAACGCTAAGCAAAGAGGCTGGTTATACTCTTTGGTCTTCTGTATAACCTGCCGCAGCGTATGTATGTGGTCTATGGTGCTGAAGCCTTTTCGGAAACCGGCTTGCTCAATAGGCTGGAAGTCATCAAACCTGCGTGCGAGACGATTCGTTATGACTCTCGAAAACAGCTTGTAGACGTGGCTTAGAAGTGAGATGGGCTTGTAGTTCTTCAGCAGGGTTTTGTCGCCCTTTTTGAAGAACAGTACCACCATACCTTCGTGCCACGTCTCTGGCGTTCTGCCCCCTAGTACGACGGAATTAAATAGCTTCTGAAGAGCTATGAGTACCAGTCTTTCCTGCTTTCAGCCTGCTTTCAGAAGCTCGGCCGTAATTCCGTCAGCACCTGGTGCCGTGCCGTTTTTGAGCTGTTTGAGAGCCATACTAATCTCGTATAGGCTGAAGTCCGGGATGTCTTCGGTATAGTGCCGGGTTAACTTAGCTCTAGGGTCTTTAGCTAAGCTTTGTACAGGTGGCCGTGTGGATGTGTAAAGCTGTCCATAGAACTTCTCGACCTCTCCCATAACATCGGACCTGGTCGTGATAGTTCTGCCGTCATCGGTTTTCAGCGTCGTCAGTTGGCACTGCCCAATACCCAGATCTCTTGCGAACACTTTTGAGCCTTTGTTCCGCTCAATGGCTTCTTTAATACGGTTAGTATTAAATTGGCGCGTGTCGTGAGTCATAGACTTCGAGATCTGCCTATTTAGCCGCCGAAACTGAGACGCATCACCTGAGGAAAGCAGAACCATTGCGCGCCGCTCTTCCATTAGTTTTAGGGTATGGTCTGAGAACTTATTGGTTCCTTTTGCACGGTGGGTTTTAAAGAACTTGGACCCAACCGTTTGGACAGTTTCCACAAACCTGTTGCTGTATTCGTCCACATTTTCGCAATTATTTAGGCGCTCGAAGCGATTCTGCAATTCGAGCTGAAAGCTTTCGGGGTTTTGGATTTGGATGGGTGCAGGACGGAGCGTAGACCTTACCAATCGACGTCTTTCCAGCTTAACGTTGATATTCAATGTGCCTCTTACCAACCGGTGATCGCTGCCAGTTTTAAACGCACAGTGACATCATTGAATATTTGCTTCCTCGTCGACATGATAAAGTCAATCTCGTTTTTTGTTGCACCATCGGGACTCATCCAGGTCCACTTGCGGTGTTCAGCTTTCCTGAAAAGGAGGAGTTCATCATAAAGAGGCCCTCCCTCTCAAGAAAGTCCGCCAGCAGTTGGCCCCGGGAGTTCCGATTACCAACCCCAAATCGTCCCACTCTCATCTCATCGCCGCTTCGTTTGCCCAGTTTTGCGTTAAAGTCTCCCATGACAACGGTGTAATGAGTTTTGGAGGCTTGTATGGCTCTAGAGATGTCCTCCCCCTTCCAAACTTCCACCTCATCGTCAGGGTGTGTCGTAGTAGGAGCATAAACCTGTATGACCTTCAACGAATACCGTTTGGTTATTCTGAGTATAAGGTACTACCTTAGGCGACACACTCCCGGTCTCGACAACGTTGTTCACGAGGGACTTGTGGACGATGAACCCGACACCACCTTGGGACAGTTGTTCGCCCTCCCGGAAATAGAGCAAGTTACCGGACTTGAGGATTATCGAGTCCTCCCCCTCTCTTCGGACTTCAGATAATCCAACTATGTCCCACCGTATCTTGCTCAACTCTTCCTCCAGTTCGTAAATCTTCTCGTCAGTCCGTAATGTGCGCGTATTAAATGTTGCCAGGGCCAGAGTTCGTTGTTGGCGGTAGCCAGGTCTCTGCCGGAGATTCTTAGCACCCCCTGCCCCGTCGCTGCCTTGGCCGCTACCGTAGCTAGGGCGAGCGGGGCCGCCGGGGACTAGGGGCCGGTTTTTGCTGGTGTGCATATCATGGGAGGTGTTTGCCATAATCGCCACGCTTGGCAGGCGGGTTGGCGATGGCAGTAGGTTGAAGGTAACCTCAGAGAGATGCTGCTGCCCATCCTCTGGAATGGTCCATTAGTCGCCTTTTACGACACCCTCGGGTTGAGATGGGGTGGTGCAATTCTTTATCCCCGGCACCACACGGGGTAATATATTTTTAATTATTCTTAGCTAGCTGACCCGGCAAACGTTGTTTTGCCAATTATTTCTAGGGAATTTGTAGGGTAGAAAAGAAATAACTAACTTATTGTAGTTAAGTGTGTGAGGATGTGAATATGAGTGAAAGAGGCATGGAGCGCTGTGAACGATGAGAGAATATAATAATAACAAAACACTAAACATTTATTTTTTTACTTTATTATAATTTAATTATTATAATTTGAGGAGCTCGATGGCGCAGTGGTTAACGCGCCCGGTCTGCGAGTGCTGAGGTTAAGCAACTTTCGCAAAGGCCGGTCATCGGATGGGTGACCAAAAGTGTATCATCTCGAGCTTCTCCGTGCTTCGGAAGGCACGTAAAGCCGTTGGTCCCGGTTGCATTAGCAGTCGTTAACAACCACCAATCCGTACTGGAGCTCAGTGGTGGTTTAAAAGCCCGTTCTCCCTATCCATCCATAGGGAAGGTTCGTGCCCCAGCAGTGGGGACATAAAAAGAGCTGATGATGATCATAATTTATTCCTTTAAATATCATTAATTACGACAATAACACTAACAAACAACATCAGTCCATTAATGCTACAGTATGTACATTATTTTTTGTTAGCCCATCTTTAGCTAACACAAACAAAATGGATGGTTTTGAAAAATAGGGGTGGGTGATAGAAGGGTGAAAATTTGGGGTTGAATGTATTTTTTGAGGCCACATCTTTTAAGAAAAAAAAAATTAAAAAATCCAAAAAGGTAAAAAACATTTTTGGTGTGAGCCACCCTTACCACTTAGGGGTACAAAAAATAGATTACGACCGATTGTCAGACCTACTGAATATACATATAAAATTTCATAAAAATCGATCGACCCGTTTCGGAGGAGTATGGCAACCTACACGTGACACGAGAATTTTATACATATATTAGATAGAAGATAGAATATGTATACGTATTACTCTATCTTTATATATATATATATATATATATATATATATGTTTATTTTTATACGTATGTGGAAAGCCCGAGACACGTGCACGAATAATGCGCAAGATGCTATGATCTACGTGCGCCATAATTATATTACTTTCACGTGCAACCAAAAATGGATAGAAATTACTAATCTGTTATTATCCGGTCAATCATCCAGCGATCGTCATGACATAACAGCACGAGTGTTCAAGCAGAAACTCAAAACGCTTATGAACTTCATTGTAAAATATCATGTTTTCGGAGACGTAGGATGTTGAATGTACTCTGTAGAGTGGCAGAAGAGAGGACTGCATCCAAAAAATAAGACCAGATGAAATTGACTCAATAATTTGCGCGGAAATTCCCGAAGTAAATCTAGAATTGTATGAAATAGTAAAGAAGAACATGATTCATGGACCATGTTGTGAACTCGATATGCATTACGCGTACGCCGACCGATACTTTGACGTCTCACAGGTGGCATTTTCTTTAAATCAATAACATTAAATAACACTGCCATAAACCTTCAAACACACGAAACACCGATATCTTTTGCAAAAAAAGCGGTTATGACAAAGAGTATTATAATATATTGGGATGACGTATTGTCCATTTGAAGTTGTCAAATGCTCTGTACGTACTGTCACATTCACTCACTCACTTTTCTCATGATATTTAAAAAAATCATATTTTAGTAAAAATATCTTTTTTTCTTTTAATTTTCTTCTGTACAAACCTTGTCCTGACAATAACAAACTCAAAAAAAAAAGAATTATCCAATTTTGTGCAGTCGATCGGAAGTAATGCGCGTACATACATTTCAGTGATTCATTTTTAATTATATAGATAAATAAAAAAAAAAAAATTTAATATTTTTCCATGTATTCTTAAAACATTGAAAAGTAAACAAAAAATAAGAAACATGCTTTTCATACCTGAACCTAAAAAACTAACATATTCCTGTACACCTAATTTTAGAGGTCTGACCTGTCAAATTTGGCTGTCCAAGTTTGTCTCTTCTAGGATTAGACTGATTGAAACGATTATATAATTTCTTTAGTCAAAAGCCAATAATCATCATCATCATCATCATCATCAGCTCATCTTATGCCTCCATTGCTAAGGCACGAGGCTTCCCTTTTTTTTAATATTAGAAGTAGGCAAATGAGCAGGCGGGTCACCTGATGGGAAGTAATCACTGCCGCCCATGGACACCTGCAAAACCAGAGGAATCGCAGATGCGTTGCCGGCCTTTAAAGAAGGAATAGGCTCGTTCCTTGAAGATCCCTAAGTTATAATGGTCCGGAAATACCACCGCTGAGAGCTAGTTCCACAGCACTGTAGTTCGTGGTAAAAAATTACGTGAGAAACGCACAGTAGAAGATCGCCATCCATCAAGATGGTGTGGATGGTAAGACAGTCGATTGCGTGTAGTGCGGTGAAGAAAATCAGCGGCAGGGATCATATCCTATGGATGGATGGGAGAACGGGTCATAAAGGCAAAGGCCGATACATGCTATTATTTGGTTTGGACTATATCGAAGGCTTTTGTCAGACCTGGGGTTTGACTGCTTCGAAGTCTGACTATAACATATCCACATAATTGTAAACGGGTCGAGGCACAAGCTTTAAGCTTTCACTTAAAGTTTCGCCTACTGGCAGAGATTTCGTGATGACAACAAAGACGTGAGGCGCGACAGAAGTCTGTTGTCGCATGCCATCAAGCTGGCCGAGCGCCCTTTCCTAGACTTTCCCAACTAGTCGAGTAAAAATAAAAGACGTTTTGAAAAATAAATGCTATAATGTTTGCTTTGTGGTCGCACCGTTCATGTCCAAAGCTGTCTCAACAGAAATTTAAAATCTAGCATTACATTGTGAGGTGCTCGATGCCGCTGTGACTCTGCAATTGTTGAGGCTACGCAACTTTCGCAAAGGCCGGTACTTCGGATGTAAGGTTGATTAAATCTATACTAATATGTATTAGTGGCCGCTCGCGGTTTCACCCGCGTGGTTCCCGTTCCCGTGGGAATATCTGAATAAAAAGTATCCTATGTGTTATTCCCAGTTATAAACTATCTGTTTGCTGAATTTCATCCAAATCCATTCAGTAGTTTTTACGTGAAAGTATAACACACATCTATACTTACAAACTTTCGCGTTTATAAATATTAGTAGGATTATAAAGCTAAACAGTTTGTTTGTTTGTTTGGTTGAACGCGCTAATCTCAGGAGCTACTGGTTCGAATTGAAAACATTTTTTTGTGTTGAAAAGTCTATTTACTGAGAAAGGTATGTATATCGACGAATGAAAGGAAATGTTGACTAAGCGACATTAACAAGTTATACTATTTCATTTCTAAATATACGAAATTTGAACTACTCTCTCGTAAAGTTAGCTCAATGACGCTTAGTCAATATTTCCTTTCAAGCGTCGATATGTATATGTATGCTATATTACATCACGCTATGACTTGTAGGAGTGGAGCAGCAATGAAAAATGTTGCAAAAACGGGAAAATATTTTTTTGAGAGCTTTCCTTGCGTGCGCTGCGTAAACGGTGAAAGTTACGCAAAAATCAGGTATTACAAAATTGTTTCCCTATGAAAATTCTAAAAAAAAGTTTGCGACAGCATATGTCTAGCTGTTAAGGTTGACTCACTATAACCTGTTTATGGTAATCAATTAACGCGGGTGAAACGGCGGGGCACAGTTAGTTGAAAAATATGTATGAAAAGTGAACAAAACCAACGTTTCGTAGTCCCCTGATTCCTCCTCCAAAACTAGACCGATTTAATTACTTTTTTTCATTAAAAAATAAAGAAACGCTTTGGCCGAAGTTTGGCCGTGTCTATATGTTTTGCTTTTTTTTTATAGAATCTCGTAAAACTTCGAAAAAACAGCGGAAAATCTGGCCAATTTTTAAGGTTTTTAAAAGTTCAAATCTTTTCAATAATTAATTTATAAAAAAAAAGGAAAACATAGGGACACAGCCATTTAATTTTTTATGAAAAAGTAATTAAATCAGTTTTGGAGGAGGAATCAGGGGACTACGAAAAGTTGTTTTTGTTTACTTTTCATACATATTTTTCAATCAGTCGACCTTAGTATTTCCTCTTAAGCCGTTGGTACAGGCTGCATTAGCATTAGGTTCTCCCTCACCACCAATAGGGACGGCTCGTGCCCAACAGTGGGGACATACATGAGCTGGTGACGGTGGTGTGACTATATTTGGACGGAAGATGTGGATCGCTTTTAAAATGAGCGGTAGAGCCACGCTGCGTTGCAGCACGAAATGGGCCGGCTCGCCTGGCGTAATACCACCCTCTCACAGAATATCGGCGTGAAACAACGGCACTCGTTGCTGTTGTGTTTCGTCCGGTGAGTGAAAGTACCGGAGGCCCATCTCTCACCCCTCCCCCCTCCCAATTCCTACTCCCTCCTCAAGATCCAACTCCTTTCCAAGGTCGGCAACGCATCTGCGATAACTTTGGTTTTGCTCTCTTCTACTTTCCATCAGGTGACCCGTCTGCTCGTTTACCTCCTTATAACAAAAAAAATAAATTAGTACATTTTATTATCTTTAAAGCTTTTTAATTATCTTAAATTACCAAACTCAGCCCCCAGTTCACTAAAACTTTACAAGAATATTATAGGATAATAGAAAAGAATATTTTATTTGACACATAAAACAAACACAGACATGTTGAAAAAAAGATAAATACGCGCAAAAAGTACAAAATGATCTCAAAATAAAAATTGCTTACAGAATAACGAAGACGTCATTATTATGAAAATAGAAAAATTTATAGTAAACGAAGAATACAGTAACAATTTACACTCGAAGTACAACGATATTGGTTTAATAAAGTTTACTATGGATGTGGCTATATCACAGTATGTTCGCCCAGCTTGCCTTTGGGATGGATATCTTCGTGGACACCTCATTGGAAACGTTACTGGCTGGGGTCAGAAAAAATCAGGTACGGCTGGAGTCAGACACACACAGGTATGGCTGGGGTCAGATACACACCTCCACCTACAAGCATGTACATAGTCATCTCCATCATCATCATGAGCTTATTATAAGTCCCCACAGCTGGGGCACGAGCCTTCCCTATACATGGATAGGGAGAATGGGAGCCGTTTTAGAATATAGTAAGTCCGTCTCCTTGCTTTGCAATCATTTGAAAAATTTATCATAAAACATTCAACATCATTCAATTTTTCGGTAGCACATTTAATTAGAACATTTGTCGCCAAGATCGCAAAAGCTTTAATTCTATTATTATTAAGTGTAATTTAATTTTAAGAAATAATAAATTAAAACAATTCACTATGTTCACGAAATAAATATTTTATTATTTGACATTGCCTGAAAGTGAAGCTTCTTTTAAATTAATATAAAGAAGTGAATTTATCTCTGATTTTTTTATTTTCAGATGTACCTGACTCTAAGTCGAAATATCTTCTATACGCCGAGGTAGACTATTTTAGCAAGGATAAATGTATTGAGATGTTAAATATCTTTAAAAACAGGCATTGGAAGAGCGGGCTCATAGATAGTCAATTCTGTGCTGGAAAGCTTAAAGGCAATGTTGATACATGCCAGGTAACTATAAACTATGTCTTCCTTACTCTTTCTGTCAATCATCATCAAGACCAGTTCATTTTATGTCCTCACTGCTGGGGCACGAGCTATCATATTGGATGGATACGAAGAACGAGCCATGAACCACCACATGGGCCCAGTTAATTGTTACAGAAAAAAAATACAGCACTTAACTTTAAAGACAATCACAGTTTTTAAAGTTCGAAAACATTATCGTCTGGGCTGCCGGTAGGAGGCGCCCACGGGTCAACGCCCCGCTCCCAAAACGGTCCGAACTCCACCTCCATGACATTAAAAAAAAAAAAACAAAATTTAAAATCTTCTTTCATCCTTTTGACGACCTCCTTGGTCGAGTTTGTACACCGGTTCTCATGGTGTCGCCGTCTCTCAGGTCCCGATGTTCGATCCCCGGTCGAGTCAAATTAGAAATTATTGTTTTTCTAAATTGTCTCGGGTCTGGGTGTTTTCTATGTATAATAAGTATGTATTTAAGTATTTTAAGTATGTTTATCCGTTGTCTAGTAACCATTTAACGAGTTTCATAACGAAGCTTCTCTTGGGCTAGATAATTGGTGTGAGTGTAGGAAAGTTTATTATTATTATTATTATTTATTAAGTTTAGGCTACAAATAGCTCTTATGAACTTCATTGTGCCATCGGTTCGTAAGTCTACTCTGGGCGGGAGACCTTGTACTGGGAAGAACCGGCAAGAAACTTAGCAAGTGTGAAGCTCTTTATCCCTTCCAGCGTCAAAAATATTGGCAAATGCCCTATCATAAAAGGACACTTTCCATCACAAATAAAAACACAACATACAAACGACAATCACAACATGTAAAAAAAACATTACCTCTACGAATTAGTAAAGTAAAGTTTCTTTCCGCTTGCAAAAATATCCGGTAATGTTATAAACGGCATATTACGCGTAATAATAGCGAAACATTAAAATTTCTTATTTAACCCTAGAGTGGGCGCGTCTTTCCGCGAAACGTCAGTGGGCGCGTGGGGAGCATTTTGCCGCCCATTTTCTTTGATAATTTTAAGTAGGAATACAGCAATTGAATTTATTTTTTTGTCAGGATTTAAGTAATACACAAATAAGTAATGATAAATCAACGCATTTATTACCCTCTGTTTTAAGAACTTTGGTTTACAAGAGATTTTAGAAAACGTAATATTTTAATTGACTTTTTTAACTTATCCTATATGTAACTCTATAATACTGAAAAAAATTAGAAAAAATTAACAAAACCATATGTTTTCTAAATCTACTGGATATGCTTTATCCAAATAGTCTTCACAAAGGTATGTGCAATGTTCATTGCACAGTAACTTTGGGCACATGCAACACCCTATTTTCGTGCGCCAATTTTTCTTTGTTGGACATATACTGCATTTGCCCTCCTTCTTTGAAGATGATGCTTGTTCTATTGGCACAAAGCGAACAATTTCTCGTCTACAAACTGTTAACTAGCATCTTCAAAATCAGACATTTCCTCTAGTCAAGACACAATTTGAGCGTCCATTTTGTTATTATCATTTGATACTTTTAAATCCTGAAATTAAAAGCGTTTATTAATTTTCACAATTAATGCACTTCATAATATAGTCTACATTTCAACTTCGCAAAAAATACATGACACAATTTTTACTTACGTGAGTGGGCGCGCGGTGAGCAATTTCCCGCCTTGCAACACCTGGTGGTAACAACCATCTCCTCAAGTGGTCCCCCGCGCACTGATGACGTCCAGTCTTTCGGCATGCGTTGCGAACAAAAGTAGGGGTAGCTACTAAAAAGCGCAAGCCTAACGGGAAATTGCTTTACGAAATATTAACGTTTTCTAGCGCGGGCGGCAAAATGCTCATAGCGCGCCCACTCTAGGGTTAAAAAAAAGAAATATTATGCCTTAAACACAAAATTTCATCATTTTAATATGTATTGTAACTTTAAAACATTTATTAGCTATTAACAAGGGTATAGATAGATAATACCTTTTTTACAATGAAACAACAGTTTAAATTTATCATAAAGCATAATAATTTGTCTCTTTAAGGCAAAAACAAGGATGGAGAGAGCTAATAAACTGTATTATCGGAGGTGCAAACTATTAATTTTGTAAAGCAATATGATTATTCACAAAACATTTATTCACTTCATAGTATTATTTGCTTTAATTTTAATAACAATAAGCTTTAAATAATCTATATATTATTACAAATAAACATATAATAGCAAAATCTTTGTACCCCATTTTAAGAAAATTGCGCGGACGGAGGAGTATGAAATTTTGCACACTTATAGTTTTTAAAGAGAAAGAGTACAGAATGTTATTTTGTTTTTAATTATGCATAAAAATACATTAAATCAATAAAACAAACATTACACACACTACCATGTATTTGACACACACGCATATATACTCATTTCAAAAATTTCAAAAACGGAAGAGGAGCGGCCGAAATCTGTCAATGCCAGTTCAAACTCACATTCTATCTTTTTAATTTTTCATTGCTCAGGATACAATCCGTGCAGCCTTAATAAAATTTCGGTCGAATTTTGATTACCTACTGGGCGACCACTAGTAAACATAAATACATATCTGAAAATAGTAATGGTTAGTACTCAGAGCCAGAGACACTGACCGAAGGCGAAATTAGTGACCGATCGCTTCGATTGCCACCGATAGAAGTAAGTCAGCCTTCCTGCGCTGCACTGCCCGTGGAAAACAAAAATGGCGGTCGGTTCACTTGCGCCCCACTTCTGACTACCGTAGTCTAGTGCAGTCAATACACAAACATTATTCCCGAATTATTATTTATATAAAATAGGTTGAGGAAAAAGTTTCTTCGCATTTTTTAAGAAAATTCAAAACATTTTTAAATATAGTTTATTTACATTTAACTAAAGTATGTAGGTGCCATTTTGATCGATAACTTTTTGCCATCTTGTAGGTAGGGACATGATCCCATTGCTATAGAAATTTTGAGGCTTCTGATTAAAATACCGCGACAAGTAGTTTTGGCAGTCCTCTTGTGATGTTGACCTGACACTGCCTAAAGAATTCTGAAGAGACCGAAGCATGTGGAAATCTGAAGGTGCAAGTCAGGACTATACGGCGGATGCAATAACACCTCCCAGCCAAACTCTCTTAATTTTTGCTGAGTGGCTAAAGATGTGTGAGGTCTAGCGTTATCATGATGAAAAACCACACCCCTTCTGTTGATTAATTCCGGCCGCTTTCTCTCAACTTCTTGCTTTAATCTCATCAGTTCTTCGCAGTACAGTTCAGAATCGATGGTCCTGCCTGGTGGTAACAGCTCATAATGAATAATGCCTTTCCAATCCCACCACACACACAGCATCACCTTGTTGCGAGTTAACCCAGGTTTCGTCACAGTCTGTGAAGACTGACCGGCCTTTGACCACGACCTTTTTCGCACGTTCTTGTCGTACGTGATCCACTTTTCATCACCAGTTATTCATTCATTCATTCATTTATTCATTAAGTTCATACATACTATATGCGAAAATACTTTTTCCCCAACCTAATATTTACGTATTTAAGAAAATCATTGTTTAATTATAACTTTTTTTTATACATTCCGACATGTTGGTATAGTATATATAATCGGGGACAAGGAGATGTTTATTCTAAAATGACAAGCATGCACCCTTGCCCCCCCTCCCCCCTTACCCTTCTTTTGATTCAGTTTTTGTTTCACAGGGTGATTCTGGTGGGCCCATTCAAGTACAAGAGCCCCTTCGTATGCAGAGCAACGTTCCAATGTACTACGTAGTTGGCATCACCAGCTTCGGTATCCACTGCGGCGAGTCCACGTTACCGGGTGTCTACACTAACGTCACCCAATTCCTTTGCTGGATCGAGAAGACTGTATGGCCAGATGAAGAGAACCAACAGTGTAGTGGCTCGTAAAAATTTGATAGTATTAAAAACATGGTAATTATTTAACTGTGAGATTTAGTTTCATTTTAAACGGGGTTTTTGTCTTGCATCCCATACACGGTTCTCTATTGTGTCATAAAATTTATATCCATAACCTAAAGTGTCATAATATTTTTTGTCATACTCATTTGTGTCCGAATAATTCCAAGCCCTAACTAAAAGTCACATGATATCACGTTTCCTAAAATTGGAATTCTTAAAGCTAGTATTCCCTATAATTGTTTGTTATAAATTTTTATAATCAATTTACAAAATGTATGAAATTTTAGTTTTGGCAAATGGCAAATGGCATAAAATCCTTTCCCATAACGGTTTTAAGTCCTAATTGTAAGTAACCCTACTAATATTATAAACGCGAAAGTTTGTAAGTATGGATGTTTGTTACTCTTTCACGTAAAAACTACTGAATGGATTTGGATGAAATTCGGCATACAGATAGTTTATAACCGGGAATAACACATAGAATACTTTTTATCCCGATATTCTCACGGGAACGGGAACCACGCGGGTGAAACCGCGAGCGGCCACTAATATACTATAAAGTTTGTGCCTCCTTTGCCTCCTGCTTACGTGTACAATGTTTAGGACATACGAGTTCAGGGGGGTAACCACGAGCTCTTATAGCAGTATTATTGCAGTTGTGAAAACGAGACGTGTGTAGCGGCGAATACACACGCGTCTCTTTTCCACAACTGCAATAATACTAGTCAGGGGGCAGATCATGTAAAATTAGGAGATTCCATTATATTATAATTCAGAAGAGTTTAAGAACTACGTTATGATGATTAGCTAAAACAAAATTTCCGAGATTTGAATATTATGGTAAATAACGTTTATGATAATATTGTGTTATGGATAGGAATTTTCGGACAAACGACTTCAGGAGAAGAAATGAAGTATATAATACACTTTGAACCCTTCGGGGTAATCTTTTATATGATTAAGCAACTGTAATAAAACTTTATATTATGCTTAACAAAAAACAGGGAAGATTATGAGCATGATTATCAGACGATAATTTTATACGATATTTTTTTAAACAAGTTTTGCGATTAAATAAGTAGGTACTATCAAATCCAGGAGGAGCTCGATGGCGCAGCGGTTAACGCGCCCGGTCTGCGAGTGCTGAGGTTAAGCAACTTTCGCAAAGGCCGGTCATCAGATGGGTGCCCAAAAATGTATCATCTCGAGCTTCTTCGTGCTTCGGAAGGCACGTAAAGCCGTTGGTCCCGGCCGCATTAGCAGTCGTTAACAATCACCAATCCGTACTGGGCCTGCGTGGTGGTTAATGGCCCGTTCTCCTTATCCATCCATAGGGAAGGCTCGTGCCTCAGCAGTGGGGACATAAAATGAGCTGATGATGATGATCAAATCCAGGAAATTCACTCCAGTTTGTGACCCATGCAAATTTAGATGGTATTAAATCAGCTTCAGCAAGCCGTAATCTAACAGTCGTTTGACTTGGGTAGTCCTCCAAAGCGAAAAAACTGATATCTTAGTTGTATCTTAGTGGAATCGATTTCGTAGCATTGTGATGATCAAGTATCAATCTTCCTGTGACGTCGTACGTCTGATTGTGTCTATTCCTGGTCAACGTAGGTGACTGGCGGATACGCCAAGGCCATTGCATGGTAAGATCTAGAAACTCATACAAAGATTAAGACGGCGCCGGTGATTTTGCAGCAACAGCAGCATCCTGCCAAAACACGGTAAGGAACGACCTAAGAAAATAATTAAAATCATCTAGATGATTTTAAGTAAGCAGCCAACAAAGTGGCAGCACACTACGCTTGAAGACTCTCACAAAAGACGCCTCAAAAACTTACTAATATAATACAATAATCAATGATTTATTCTAGTTATGGGACATTAGTGTCCTTTTATGATGGGGCACTTTCCAATATTTTTGACGCTGTAAGGGAGAAAAGAGCTAGACACTTGCTGAGTTACTTGCCGGTTCTTCTCAGTACAAGATCTCCCGCCCAGAGTAGACTTACGAACCGATGGCAAAATGACGTTGATAAGAGCTATTTGTAGCCTAAACTGAATAAATGATTTTGATTTTGAATTTTCATATTGTTATATCCGCTTTGACATACGATGTATTTGCAATTTGGTTTTAATTTTACTACTGACGTGGCATTCAGGCAACTCAGGCCAAAACAGCCCGCAATACCTGAGGCATCACAGTCACGCTTTGATGAGCCTGCAAAAATCTGTCCACAATCTATGTTGCATTTTTGACGAATTATTTATTACCATAGGGAACATAAATCAATTTACACATTAAATATCCTGTGGCAAATTCCTTACGCACCAAGACTTGAGCTGGATTTCGGACGTTTAAGACGGAGGTTAATACAGGCAGCCAGTGTAAATCTCGCGAGCGCGGGAATGCGGGCTTGCGCCGCCATGACAGTTTTGTAATTAAGCGTCCCAAAATGGCGGTCAGGAATTTCGTCCACACCTTTCTGACTTGAACAGTGACTTGTTTTTTGGTTACTTACATGCCAAGTGTTATTAGGTGAAGGCTTACATGTTCGACCACATTGAATTTAAGATTTATAGTTTTGCAGCTTTGTACGAGTATGGCTGGATGCGAGCAGCACAAAACCGGTCGTTGTGGAGATCCTTGGGGGAGGCCTTTGTCCAGCAGTGGACGTCTTTTGGCTGAGATGATGATGATGATGATGATACGAGTATAGTTCACAGTTCACACGAAAAATCAAAACAAAATCACAATACGTACTTTACGTTATTCTGAATTCAAATTATTATCTAATGGTTATGGAAACAATTATTACGTTGCAGGCACGTAAAGCCGTTGGTCCCAGCTGCATTAGCAGTCGTTAACAACTACCAATCGGCACTGGGCCCGCGTGGTGGTTTACGGCCCGTTCTCCCTGTCCATCCGTAGGGAAGGCTCGTGCCCCAGCAGCGGGGACATTTAAATGAGCTGATGATGATGATTCAGAAATTCAATGATTACCTACCTATAGACTGCTTACTGTAGGTATTGCTTTATTACTGGAACCCACTTTTGGTATTTAGTAGGTTGTATTATGCTTATATGGTATCATTAAATAATAAATAAATAAATAAATAAACTTTCCTACACTCACACCAATTACTAGCCCAAGAGAATGTCCGTAATGAAACTCGTTTACTGGTTACTAGACAACGAATACACGTACTGGTATCATTAAATAATAAATAAATAAATAAATAAACTTTCCTACACTCACACCAATTACTAGCCCAAGAGAAGCTCCGTAATGAAACTCGTTTACTGGTTACTAGACAACGAATACACGTACTGGTATCATTAAATAATAAATAAATAAATAAATAAACTTTCCTACACTCACACCAATTACTAGCCCAAGAGAAGCTCCGTTATGAAACTCGTTTACTGGTAGACAACGAATAAACGTACTTAAAATACTTAAATACATACTTATTATACATAGAAAACACCCAGACCCGAGACAATTTAGAAAAACAATAATTTCTTAATTGACCCGACCGGGGATCGAACCCGGGACCTTAGAGTTGGCGACATCATGAAAACCGGTGTACAGCCCACTCGACCAAGGAGGTCGTCTAACTAAATCTATAATCATTGAATTAGTGTCTCCTGGTAACAATAGAAGAGACTTACAATTTTGAAGTAAACATTCATCATCATCATCATCTCAGCCAAAAGACGTCCACTGCTGGACAAAGGCCTCCCCCAAGGATATGAGGGGTATTTGCCGTAATCGCCACGCTTGGCAGGCGGGTTGGCGATCGCAGTAGGTTGACGGTAACCTCAGAGAGATGCTGCTGCCCATCCTCTGGAATGGTCCCTTAGTCGCCTTTTACGACACCCACAGGAAGAGATGGGGTGGTGCAATTCTTTATCCCCGGCACCACACAGGGAAGTAAACATTATTTGCACATTATTTAATTTCGAAATTATTTTGATACAACAAACAATAAAGCCTTTTAAAACTAGGTATTTTAGTTGGTAACATAAGATATGTTCAAAAATAAGACGACTTCAAACATTATGCATATTAAAATTATTCATATTAAAGGTATAGATTTATATTTATACAATTATGATCGATAAACATTCTAAAGACCGAATCTTTTCAAATTAAAACATGAGATTGGGACAAGAAACAAAATCAAGAAGAAATGAAATAGCGGTCTTCAGTGTTGTGTTATAGAAAAAAATTGCTTCAATAAAAAATTCTTTCGGCGCTTGACTTGAAATATGCGTGTGGTTATAAGGGTGTGTGCCATTTTACCAACACACCTGCTACTTCTGAGCGCGCTAATAAATATGGAATTATAGCCACGTTTTGGAAGTCTTTTCTCACAAATTTCGAAAATAATGGGAGTAACTAAATACTCCTTTGTAAGTAATATACTTTTTATATAGTTCTACTTTTATAGTTGTCAACATTCTTTTGTTTGGT
Source organism: Eudonia lacustrata (assembly GCA_947562085.1). Taxonomy (NCBI): domain Eukaryota; kingdom Metazoa; phylum Arthropoda; class Insecta; order Lepidoptera; family Crambidae; genus Eudonia; species Eudonia lacustrata. The sequence continues at coordinate 61,172,358 of OX387339.1, read as the reverse complement.
TTTTGTTTTGGTCATCGTCGTTTTTGTATGTTGTTATGTTTTATTGTACAAGTAATAAGTTCTCATTGTTTAATTATAAAATTATAAATTTTATTGCCTTCTTATTCCCTGGTAGAGTCCACCATATCCATCCATCCAATCCATGTTACAAGTGGTCAAGATGATTTTACTTTAAAATGGGATTATCTTTCCGTACTTTAGATGATGATGACGTAAGACTTATAGTATTATTATGATGTATATGTATATCGCTGGCTTGCAGCGTAAATCACAAACTACTAAAAAACTTCACAGAGTCTTCTGGGGCCTCTGTAGTTCAGCGGTCGGAGCATTTGACCGGTTATCCAAAGGTCGTGGGTTCGATTCCCACCCGAGCTTCTCGAAATTGGTTGATTTTTTTAGTTAAATTTTATCTTTTAACTATATTTTATAATTTAACTATTCCTTACACCTTCTTCTTCAAATGCTTCTCTTCCCTCTCACCTGATCTAACTTGATGATAAGGCTTGAGGTGGAAACGCACTTCACCCATATTCCTCAACTAGTGAGGCTCTAACTATCTTATCTTATAACTAACTGTCATGACGTCATATTAGATAAGATGGTAGTTGCTAGCCAGGCAGACTTACAACAAGTTCTACCACCAACCAAATCGAGTACAAACATGTTCCCCGCTGGGAATCGAACCTGAAACCTTTGGGTCTGAGACTATTACTATTCTTAACTACTAGACCACAGAGGCGTTCTTTTAAGAAGGTAAATAGATAAGAAAGAATGAAAAAACATTTATTGACTCTCACATATGATTAAAAATAGAATAAAATATAAAAAAAAGACATGAAATACAAAAACAAAAAAAACAAAATAATTAAATAACAAAGACAACAGTGTGACGAGCCAATCAGGACCCTACCTTAGCATATGCCGCACCGGTGTGAGCAAGTCACACCGCAACGGCGCTGGTATTCTGGCAGGGCCTTTGCGAGGTTCGTTTCCACTAATTTAAAAGAAAAATATAATATAATTATATTTGGATATAAGTACTTATATTATAACTAAACCTAGATACTCATAAATATATTTAAATATATAAATATATATATTAAAATGCACATACTAAAACACTATCTTAAAAAACAGAATATACAAAATAAAAGACATCGTACAACAGACAGATCCTAAATAAATAATAAGATAAGGTATACACAGTCAGCATCAAAAGTTGTTTAAAACTAGTACTTATTTTAGGAAACTAAAAAGTATAACAGACGCTCGTCAACTCATGGTGAAGTTAATATGACATGGTACACACGTCTGCACTTCAGCCTACCAGAAACTTTAAAAAAAAAAAAATTACGGGTAAGCACAGTGCCTTGATCTCACCTGATGTAAAGTGATGATAAGGCCAATGATAGAAGCGCACTTCACCCGGGAATCTCAACTAGTGAGGCACTGGCTATCTTATCTCTAGCTGCCGGAACACAACAATGCTGCAAACGTTGATGTTATGGCGACATATTTAAATAATATGGTAGTAGCTAGCCAGGCGGACTAACAAGCCCTAAAAACTTCAACAAACTTGGGAACTAAAGGTTAAAGTCTATTGAGGAAAGGAAGGTACGAATATGGTTGAAGAATTATTGGAGAAATTTGACAGTTATGGATAGGTCGATGTGCAAGCGTCTGTCTGTACTCAAGTTTCTTTAAATTCTTAGGTACTTTCGATGCTGACCGTATTATAGCCATAACAGCAGCCACAGGGACGTTTTAAAGGAAAGTTAGATCAATTAAGAATATTGATAAGATCCATAATAGGTACAAAGTATGACAGAGGGGTACGCTTTTATGTCCAGTGCGTGCCCGCCCGCCTTCGTAATTAGCCCCTACGTAAATCGTAATAACAATATCTCAACCTTTTTTATTTTTTACGAGTGAAAAGAAAAGTATATCATCTGGTAAATGTTTTAGGTAGAATAGTTCCGAACTCATATTATGATATGATTATGATTATGTTTATCTATTTAAATAAAAATGAATAACTGAAATGTATGTACGCGCATAACTTCTGATCGACTGCACAAAATTGGATAATTCTTTTTTTTGAGTTAGTTATTGTCAGGACAAGGTTTGTACAGAAGAAAATTAAGAGAAAAAAAGATATTTTTACTAAAATATGATTTTATATCATGTTAAGAAAAGTAGTAAGTGAGTGAATGTGACAGAATGACGTACAGTTCTTTAGCCAGCATTTGTCAACTTTAAACGGACAATACGTCATTACCGCTTCTTTTGCAAAAGTAATATCGGCATTTCGTGTATTTTAAGGTGGCCATCTGTGAGGCGTCAAAATATCGGTTGACGTACGCGTAATGCAAGTCGAATTTACAACACGGTCCATTAATAATGTTCTTCTTCACTATTCCATACAATTCTAGATTTACTTCGAGCATTTGTGCGCAAATTATTAAGTCAATTTCATCTGGTCTTATTTTTACGACCATCCACAGAAGAATATGCGCATGAGACAGTCCTCTCTTCTGCCACTCTACAGAGTACATCCAACATCGCACGTCTTCGAAGACATGAAATTTTACAATGAAGTTCATAAGCGCTTTGAGTTTCTGCTAGAACACTCGTGTTGTTATGTCATAACGATCGCTGGATGATTGACCGGATAATAACACATTAGTGATTTCTATCCATTATGGGTTGCACCTGAAAGTAATAAATAAATCTGGTCGCGACCGTAATGGCTCACGTAGGTCATAGCATCTAGCGCATTATTCGTGCATGTGTCTCGGGCTTCCCAGATAGATAAAGATAGAGTAATGCGTATACATATTCTATCTTCTATAATATTTTAATATTTTATTTTAAGTTCGTTTGAGTCGCTAAAACTTGAGAATGGCTCTAGCCATTAAAATTAGCCAAACCGGTCTACCGGTTTGGCTAATTTTAATTTTGAAATATTTGTGGAAGTTCAGAGAAGGTTTAAACGGTGAGAACATAAATAATAAGTAACTGAAAATACTAAAAACGTCAATTTCATTTTCCAATACAAAACGATTTGTTGGTTTTGTTGTCATGGAAACTGTCAAAGCGGTACGAAGTCCGCCGGGTCAGCTAGTTACAGTGTCTCATTTAAATCGGTCAGTATGGGAAAGTCTGAAACTATAAAACATACGAAGATCTGTTCTTAGGAACCATGTCATTGATTTTAATGAGAAGAAAAACTGTATTCATACATTTAAAAAAAACCTGTACTCAGCTCGGGAATCGAACCCGGTTGTTTTGAAAAAAATAAACTGACACTATTACTAATTAGATATCGATTGTGTAGGTCTTAAGCAGTAAATGGTTTTATGAAACATGATGTCTAAAACTAATAAAATGCATTGTTTTCACATACTTTAATTAATTTTAGTAGATGTGTGACCACCGTTACATTCAACAAGTTCAGGCATGTAAAATTATCTCTATGGTTGTTTCTTTGTTGCAATCGGAAGATCGTTACCTAAACGTGTTGAATATTGTATTGTGTTGTGCGTGTGTATAAAATTGAACTTCTTCTAAACGGCTGGACTGATTTACTAAATTTATACATGACACAAACATAAATAAATTAATGAAAATGAGATCAGTTATTACATTATGATAAATTAATAAGAACTATTAAAGTTCAATTAATTGTTTTTACGCGCTAATCACATTTTACATCTAATATATTCCAGCACTTTACTTACTTTACCTCTAATAGTTTTATGGCTATCTTTAAAAATGTCAATGTCAGGTACTTTAAGTACATTATTTACTAGATACGAAGTTTTCTAATACATAAGGTATACAGCACGATCATTTAGTTGTAAGTGAATATAGCCTATAAACTTTTCCATTGTTGGGCAAAGGTCTCCATCATTGGAATGAAGTCATCAATACAATTGATAATGATGAAGAAAAAAGCCTCCTGAGTTTCTTGCCAGCTCTTTTTGGTCGAAGGCTCTCCCAAAATCCGAACAGATGGTAGATTCAGTAAACTAAATTATAGTAACGAAATTATATAATTATTCATCATCATCAACTCATTTCAGCTGAGTGGTAGAGCCACGCTGCGTTGCAGCACGAAATGGGCCGGCTCGCCCGGCGTAACACTACCCTCTCACAGAATATAGGCGTGAAACAACGGCACTCGTTGCTGTTGTGTTTCGTCCGGTGAGTAAAAGTACCGGAGGCCCATCTCTCACCCCTCCCCCCTCCCAATTCCTACTCCCTCCTCAAGATCCAACTCCTTCCTCAAGGTCGGCAACGCATCTGTGATTACTTTGGTTTTGCCATCAGGTGACCCGCCTGCTTGTTTGTCTCCTTTTGACATAAAAAAAAATATATTATGTCCCCACTGCTGGGGCACGAGCTTTCCCTACGGATGGATAGCGAGAAAGGGCCATAAACCACCACGCGGACCCAGTGCGGGTTGGTGGTTGGTAACGACTGCTAATGCAACCAGGACCAACGGCTTAACGTGCCTTCCGAAGCACGGAGAAGCTCGTGATGATAAATTTTTGGTCACCCATCCGATGACCAGCCTTTGCGAAAGTTGCTTAACTTCAGCACTCGCAGACCGGGCGCGTTAACCGCTGCGCCATCGAGGTCTTCATGAAATTAATATATAATTATTATTAGTTTATAATTATTAGAATTTTAGTTTTGACGTCAATAAGTGCCTATAAAGGTTTATATTGAAATAACGATTTCACTTTGACTTTGAATTGATGGGCATTGGCATAATCAACACACGCTTTGTTAAGTTGTACATAAATAAATAAAATGTTAAATAAATAAAAATAACGTAATGGTAGGCCCTCTCACTTTAAGAGTTTGGTTCAAGTGGAAAACTTTTTACTTTAATTTCGAAATTCCGTGAAAGTAGCTTTGATAACTTTGAAAATTTATATTTTTAATGTCTCACGGGTTATTTCTTGGCCCTTTTCTCACTTGATGTAAGGTGATGGTAACGTCGAAGCTGGAAACGCTCTCCATCCGGGATCCTCATGCACCGAGGCACTGATAAATATTGTTGTGAATTGTTGTGAGTTGTAGTGAAAGCTGTTGCTGTGTACACACGGCAGCAGATCAACCTACCCAAACCTGTCAAATTTCTCCAATGATTATTGATTCTTACAACCAAACAATAAAGTTCAAAATTGATTGTAGAAATTTGACAGTTTTGGGTAGGTTGATCTGCCGCCGTGTGTACGTTAAAATAAAGGTCGAAATATTAGACTAAGTTTAATTTTATTTATATAAACTTTTGCAACATACATTATTACACGGCGGTCTTGATGCCTGGGGCGGGACGGGCCGCTAGTCTTAAAATAAAACGAGTGGGCCGCCCGCAAAACTTCGCGTTTATTCAACAGATTTTTTAGGAATTTCGAAACCTATGACAGGTTTCTTTATTTTTCTGCACATCTACGGCTGGAGTTCTTCAAAATGAGACCATAACCGATTTTTTATGTGCAGCTACCGTCCCATAATCACTGGGACAAAAATCGGCTTACGCTATTAATATATAAGATAAGTTAAAGGGTAGCTCCATGATCACAAGGGAACCGTGTAGTTCGTTGTCTTTCTACCGTTAAATTATTTTTAATTCGGCGCGCTCCGTTTTACGGTAGCTTTAACCTTACAGTGTGGTTTTAAGGATTAATAGGGGCTCCTTAGATCGGGCTATCCAGAAAGACTTCAGATTTGCTCTCAAAGACGTTGTCCAACTAGTAATTCTGTTTTGTTTGTCTTAAATTGTAGCTTCATTAATTTTGCTTAAATTTTACTAGTTTTGTTTTTTTTATTTAATTATTATTATATTTTTTTATTTTATTTTACTAAATTAGAATAACTACTGTTTGTACTTTGGCCGTAAACTACAACACGCTGTTACAAATCGTCTCCTTCCCCCATAGGACGGGCTACGCCTAGTATGGAGGATTATAATTTGTAAATTGTATATAGCTAACTTGTAAAATAAATCTTTTCATTTTCATTTCATTCATTTTAATTTCATTTTCATTTTCATTTCATTTCATTTCAACTCATGGCATCTATTTTTACAGAGGAGGAAGAGTGACGACGACCTCCGTAGCCGAGTGGTTTGCTCGCCGAACTTTGGGCGGCGCTAACTCTGAGGTCCCGGGTTCGATTCACGGTCGGGTCAATGTTGAAAACGAACTTTTAGATACTGTGTCGGGTCTGGGTGGTTGTGGTACCTTAATGATTCTGATTTCCATAAAACGAGTGCTTTAGCTACTTACCTTGGGATCAGAACAATGTACGTGATGTTGTCTAGTATATTATAAAAAAAATGTGAATGGATGGGGTTGCATTAAAGATCTCGATGGGTAAAAAAGCTACGGCAGAGGGAAACCGTGGCAGGCCCCACTAAGTTATGGTAAGATAGGAATTGATAGAACGTCTAAGTTAGTTATCAGTCTGTGATCTACACTGCACCTTACGCCAGACGTGAAATTAACAGAGCCAGGATGAGAGTGTCTACCCTTGTCACCGGCCGCGGAATCCGGCCGATATTGCCCGGATATTTATTTAGACGGACACAGGAGTACGTACCTATTCACTGACTTTTTCACCTCTGCTCCTAAACATGAATATGAACATTAAAAGATTTATATACGTAATGTATTTACTAACTACAATAGAAAAAACCCAGTCCGATCCGTAAAAGTGTTATGAGGTATCGAAATTCAATTCTATTTACGTAATCATTTTAAAATAATAAGTAAAAAAAAATACGCCGATCAAAATTTTGTTAAAAATCAAAACTTACATAGCAACACTTTTGTCGGCGCCTTGGCGTCGCCGCCATTGATGGAAGTGTTGTCACATTTATAAAATTAGCTGGATTTTAGGGTAATTTCAGCAATTTCGGCAATTTCGGTAAAAAAACTTGCGTTTTAAATCTATATATTTATACGTAAAGCAAAAACTTTGTACCCCTTTTTACGAAAATTGCGCGGACAGAGGAGTATAAAATTTCGCACACTTATAGTTTATATAGAGAAGAAGTACAGAATGTTAATATTTTACTAAAATTATGCATAAAAAATACATTAAATAAATAAAACAAACATTACACACACTACCATGTATTTGACACACACGCTCTAATAGGTACTACTCTTTTCAAAAATTTCAAAAATGGAAGAGGAGCGGTTGAAATCTGTCAATGCCAAACTCGCATTCTATCTTTTTTAATTTTTCAATGCTTAGAATCCGTGCAGCCTTAATAAAATTACGTTTAAATTTCGACTACTAGACGACCACTAGTTACAATAATTCTTTTATTTATATGAATACTTATCGCCCTTTTTGATGACATACGGGACTGAGACGTTGTCGCTCACATGGGCCTCATAAAAAGGCTCAAGGTCACTCAAAGAGTAATGGAGAGGGGGGCTCGCTGGGGTGGGATAGTCCTGGAGTGGCGACCGCGTACCAGAAAGAGCAGTGTGGGTAGGCCTCCAACAAGGTGGACCGACGATCTGGTGAAGGTCGCGGGAAGCCGCTGGATGCGAGCAGCACAAAACCGGTCGTTGTGGAGATCCTTGGGGTCTTTGTCCACCAGTGGACGACTTTTGGCTGAGATGATGATGATGATGATATGAATACTTAAGTACTTAATATTTTTTATTATTTTTTTGTTATTGTTTTTGGTATACCTATGTACCTGTATACCCTTTGCGATCGAACAAGGTTGGTTTTTTTTACACATAGGATACTTTTTTCTAGATAGACAAATTACTCTGTTCTGCCTAATGTTACGCAGAGGCAGAGTCCAGCTGCGAGGACAGCTATTGGGGCAGGATTCTGCCTCATTAGCACTCCTCACTTTCATCAGCTCATTTTATGTCTCCACAGTGACGGAGATGTTGGAAGCTTACTCAATGAAAACCACCGAGCAGAAAAGCCAACTATGGACAACTCACGTGCCCCGCAGATCCTTTCGCTTAAGGCCCCCTCTGGGCCGCTACTCGGACCCACTCGCTGTGTACGAAATGGAAGCCTGGCCAGACCTCAACTAGGCAGACGAACATAAAATTTAGGCATTGGCCTTGGACAGATTGCAGCGGCGCGCTATACGCATTATCAGCAATGCAGAGGTCACTAATACTCTTGAACCCCTGCAATTGTGTAGAGATATAGCATGACTCAGCGTCTTCTACCAATTATACCACTGCGAGTGCTCTGAAGAACTATTTGACCTTATCCCACCTTCTCCCTTCCTCCATAAGAGTACGTGTGCTGCTCTCCGGAGTCACCGCTGTACTGTCTCGTATAGTCCATCGCGCACAAAGAAATTTGGTGACTCGTTTCTTTGTTGCACTTCCAAAAAATGGAATAGTATACCAGCACGCGTTTTCCCTCCTTCCTATGACATGGGGTTCTTCAAACGAGGCGTGACGAAGCACCTTGTAGGCCAGCAGGGTGAGGATGACGGATGCTTTGTTGTTTTCGCGCTGCACCAGTTCTGTTGTCCTTGCGTCTGGACTCCGTTTCCACTTAACATCAGGTGTCATTTGCCGAGCCAGGTAAAAAAAAAATCTATTATATTTATGAGTAGGTTAACGTCAGTAGTCTTACACGACTATGGGAGCTGCACCACATCAATAGCATCTCTCCGATCGGCTTCTGATTATTATCTCTTCGTGGGATGATGCACAAACGTGTCCATTTATTTACCTTATGTACCTAATATGTAACTAGCTTTCCCATGGGAAAGCTATTCTTAGTTGAAGTTATTCTTCAACTAGTTTTTACCGATATAGTTGCAAGGTGGTTGGTAATACCTGTATAATTCCGAATATGGCAAATCGGGTAATTATTTCTAGGGAATTTGTAGGGTAGAAAAAAATAAGTAACTTATTAAAAGTGTGTGAGGATGTGATATCTTTCACTCATATACCATAGTATATGAGTGGAAGAGGCATGGAGTGCTGTGAACGATGACGGATCCGTGCATAGAACCTTGAATAATTATGAACATACCTGTGATCGCTTGTTAATAAGTAACAGTGCAAAATTGAAAATTGACATTGATACATTGTTCTTGGACGTCATTCTCAATAAAAACGGAAGTCAAAACTATAATATCAGATATCAGGGTTGAACAAAAATGATTAAATACAATAAATATATATTTTTTAATGTTTATATTATTACAGACGATATAGTTCAACTATAGTTTAACTATGTTTTTTTCTTAGACAATTTTTGAATTTTATTAGTACTGTATGACATTGTAAAAATTTAAACTAGTTTTTTTTTTCTCTTTTGTTTTTTACATGTTGTGATTGATTACCCTTTATATTTTGTATTTTTATTTGTGATGGAAAGTGTCCTTTTATGATAGGGCATTTTCCAATAGTTTTGATGCTGTAAGGGAGAAAAGAGCTTGACACTTGCTGAGTTTCTTGCCGGTTCTTCTCAGCACAAGGTCTCCCGCCCAGAGTAGACTTAAGAACCGATGGCATAATGAATGACGTTCATAAGAGCTATTTGTAGCCTAAACTGAATAAAAGATTTTGAATTTTGAATATAAAATAAAATCTACTTAAATGCGTTCTATCACGGTCTAATAATACTAATATTACGGAGTTATTCATACTTGGTTAGGTACCTACGTGGCTATGTTTCGGGATTATACATGAATTACCAAACACACTGTTTATTTAGCCTTAGCTCTTTGTCGACGCAATTTTGATGTTTACGCAACTCCGATATTAGATATGTTAGAAAATATTCATCATCGTCATCATCATCTCAGCCAAAAGACGTCCACTGCTGGACAAAGGCCTCCCCCAAGGATCTCCACAACGACCGGTTTTGTGCTGCTCGCATCCAGCGGCTTCCCGCGACCTTCACCAGATCGTCGGTCCACCTTGTTGGAGGCCTGCCCACACTGCGCTTTCCCGTACGTGGTCGCCACTCCAGGACTATCCCGCCCCAGCGGCCATCAGTCCTGCGAGCAATGTGACCTGCCCACTGCCACTTGAGCTTAGCAACTCTTCGGGCTATGTCGGTTACCTTAGTTCTTCTGCGGATCTCCTCATTTCTGATTCGATCACGCAGAGAAACCCAGAGCATAGCCCTCCCCATTGCTCTTTGAGTGACCTTGAGCCTTTTTATGAGGCCCATAGTGAGCGACCACGTCTCAGTCCCGTATGTCATCACTGGCAACACACACTGGTCAACGTAGAAAATATTACTACCTTTATTTTACTATTCCATCAACCGGATATTATGAAAAAAGCTCCGCAGAAATCCTGTTCAATACATCGCCGAATTCTATGTCTTAACATAAGCGATACAGGAAAGGCAAAGCCATGAATCATGCAGATACTATCACACTTATTACGTATGAAGCCTACACAGACATCAACGACCAACCACCGGAGACCCCTTCTAATGTACTCCTCCTTATAAATTCCCGAATATTTTGAGCACAATCAAGACATTAGTGGAGTTCTTCGCTGGCTGGTCGATCCGGAACCACAGTTTTCCCGATTAGTTCCTAATGGTGCGGAATGGGAAGATTAAAACTGTTCTAGGCGTTTTTGAGGACGATATTTTTCGGAAATAACAATTTCTATGTTGGATTCAAACTTTTGTAATTTCCTAGTGTAAGTAACTAGTTAGGTATTAAATCCGTTGTAGGTAGTAGCGACTGACTGTAGCGTAATCGTATTACCGTAAAGTACGTGTATCATTTGCGGCGAGCTCGATACGTCATTGCACCCGATCCGATCCGAACCCTTCTGAGAATCTGTAGGGCACGGGGACACGCACTAACTAGTGCGTGATGCCGTTCCCTCTAGAAAACCTACGGAGGTACTTCGTTTCACACGGCTTGAGGAACCCTTTAAGTTTCTCGTTGCCCTCAAAAAAGCCAGGTGAAGCTTAAAATGCCGTCAGGTATTCAGCAAACTCTCTCTCTTAAAAAAAAGTCAATGCTCAGTCAGCATTGACGTTTTTTTTGAGGTGAGTCAGTCAGTCAGTGACTGGAGGGAGGGTACCGGCAGATACCGGTAGAGCGGACCTCGCGGCGATAATAGAAGTAGCATTGGTGTGTTCAAAGTGTAAGATATATACGATAGTTATTTCCTCAATAGTTGAAGATTATGGTTGAAGTAGGTATGCTTCCATTTTCAGCCTTATCATCACTTAACATCAGGTAAGATAAACATCGAACGTAAAATGGCTCCGCACACTAGGCGACACGCGACTGCGACAGCTCGGCGACTAGACGCGACGACAGGCTGCGGCCGAAAATTTTCATATATTTTGTTCAAAAAATTCAAAATTCAAATTCAAAATTCAAAATTTAAAATATTTATTTGCATTAAATAGGGGTTTATAAATGATGTTACAAACTTATTTTAAATGTCCTTAACCTATTTAGCCAATTATGAATAGCATGCAAAAAAAAAAATGTAAGGTACCTATTTATTATACTTCATTTTTCATATTTAAAAAATTCATCTATGCTATAAAAAGTGTTTTCCATTAAAAACTTACGAAGCGATATCTTGAAGCTATTAAAGGGACGCTGTTTTATTTGATCCGGTAGTTTATTGTAAATTTTAATAGCCATATCTTGTGCATTACATTGAAAACGTTTAGTTTTCGGGAGTATATCCTTTTTTATTTTATTAGGATATCTTAAACTTCTCCCTGTAAGATCCTTTGCTACTGTATACAAATGGTGATGCTGTTTCACAAATATACCTGTTTCCAGAACATACAGACAAGTTAAAGGTAATATATTCAGTTCCTTGAAGTATGGTCTACAGGAGACATCCGGGGCAATATTACATATTGCACGTATACATCTTTTTTGACATACAAACACTCTTTTTATGTCGGAGCCATTTCCCCATAGTAAGAGTCCGTATCTTAGTAATGATTCAACATAAGCAAAATAGGCTGTTATGGATGTAGCTTTACTAGCTATTTTAGCAAGTTTGTATAGTGCAAAATGAAAACCCATTTATTTTATTGCAAAGTTTATCTATTTGTCCTTTCCAATTTAAACACGGCTCTATAATTAAACCTAAGAATAAAATATTATTTTCATGTCGTATTATTTGATTATTAAATTTAATGTCAACTATTTTATCTTTAAAGTTATTAAAATTCATTAGTTTTGTTTTATTCAAATTAATTTGTAAATTGTTTTCAGATAGCCATTTAATTACGGATGTCAGTGTGTTTGTAATATCAATTTGATGTTGCTCCAATGAACTATTCTTGTCAGATGTCACTATAACTGAAGCATCATTAGCAAACAAGATCATTTTATACTTTGTAATACTAGGCAAGTCATTTACATAGAGCAAGAATAAGAGAGGTCCAAGAACACTACCTTGCGGAACTCCAGAGCAATTTCTCATAAACTCAAACTTGTGGACTTCTGCATAGTGTTTTGAGTTTAACTGCTGTATTTCTACGCACTGAACACGATCTTGTAGATATGACTTTGTCCAATCCAAAGCCAGTCCCCGAATTCCGATGCGTTCTAATTTCGCCAGAAGTCGGTCATGTGACACGTAGTCAAATGCTTTTGACAAATCCAGGAACAACACTGATGTACCTTTGTTGAAGTTTTGCAATATTTCCTCTACTAAAAAAAATGTTGCATGAGATGTAGATTTTTTTTTTTGGAAACCATACTGATTTGGGCTTATTACTTTAAACGAATTAAAAAAGGATAACAATTGTCAATGCATCATCTTTTCAAAAATTTTAGAGAACACAGAAATTAATGTAATAGGCCGGTAGTTACCGGCTTCATCCTTGTTTCCCTTCTTGTGCAAAGGTATAACTTTAGAAATTTTTAACTTTTCTGGAAATGTACCTGATTCCATTGACAAATTAATCAGAAATGTAAGTACTTGTATTACCTGATTTACACATGATTTGACAACTTTAGTGCAAATAGAGTCACATCCTTCTGCTGGTGTATTATTCAATGACATTATAATTTTCCTAGTATCATTCTCATTAATTGGGGTAAGAAATATCGAATTTCTTAATGGCGTTACAGAAGCCGGAAGACGATTTATAATATTTGTATTTTGCCTAGACACGTCAATAAAGTAATCATTCATAGCAGATGCAATTTTTGTAGGACTAGTAATTTCAATGCCATTGTCTAGTACTATTTTATTAATATGGTTACCCCTTAGGGTTAAACCTTGTTTGTTCAGATTTAATAACAGTCCACGTTGCTCTGCATTTATTTTTACTGTTTTGTACAATTTGTCGTACAAAACAGTACCGCTAGTTGTTCAACCTAACGCGGCACCAATCGCAGCCGCTAGTGGCTAAGTGGCGGCCACCAGTCGCCGCCACTTAGCCACGACTTTTGGCTGAACTCCGTTAATTTGCGTCAACAACTGGCAGGGGTCAAACGCGTTTGTGTAATGGAAACACTCTCGATTTCGTTATTGTTGATACTAAGACGTAGAAAACGTCAAATTCAAAACCAACAACGGCGGCAGCGGGGAGAAGCCCTGGCCGAGTGTGCGCGCGATGCGAGCGACAAAACTCGGTTTTTTTTTTTTTATACTTAGCTCGGCAAATGACTCCATCCCACCTGATGTTAAGTGGAAATGAAGTCCAGACGTGAAGACAACTGGTGCAGCGTGGAAACAAAAGAAGCATCAGTCAACTTCACCGGCCGGCCCACAAGGTGCTTCTTCACGCCTCTCTTGAAGGACCCCATATCATAGGAATGAGGGAAAACGTGTGCTGGTAGACTATTCCATCTTTTGGAGGTGCGACAAAGAAACGAGTCCCCAAATTTCTCTGTGCGCGATGGGATATTTGAGACAGTGAAGTGGTGACTCCGAAGAGCAGCACGTGTACTCCTATGAAGAAAGGGAGAAGGTGGGATGAGGTCAAAGAGCTCTTCAGAGCACTCGCCATGGTATAAGCGGTAAAACACGCTGAGTGACGCAACATCTCTACGCAATTGCAGAGATTCAAGAGTATTTGCCACTTCTGCATTGCCGATAATGCGTTCAGCGCGACGCTGCAATCCGTTCAAGGCATCGAGAAGGTACTTAGCGGAACCGTCCCAGATGTGCGAGCAATACTCCACGCAAGACCGTACCTGTGTCTTGTACAAAAGGCACAACTGGTCCGGCGTAAAGAATCGCCGCACTCTGTTCAGAATTCCGAGTTTTCGTGAGGCTGTTTTGATCACGGCTTCGATGTAGTCCCTTTGGTTCCCTTTGGTTTGGTTTGCGCCGATGCCGTACAAAATGTATGAAAATACTCGTCCGCAGCTTGTGGTCGCGTCTAGTGGCCGCCACCAGTGGCTCATGTGCGCCTGCTCTAAGCAACGATTGGTAGTGTACCACACATCAGACTAGCACGAACTGTCAAAGGGAATTGTTCATTTTCGGCTTTTCTTGAACAAGTTATTTCTTAAAATGTATTTTTACAGTAAAATATAAATAAATATGAGAAAAATATATTTGGTACTGTCGTTGCAGGAAAGTAAATATCTAAATTAATTAGTTTTAAAAGTATTTTTTGAAGAAAAGTCACACCATTAATTCCTGTGTTGCTATAACAACAAATATGGAATAAAAATCCTTAATTGCTATTATGAAATCGATAGTTAATTACCGATTATAAAAATAATTATTCTCCTTAGACATATACGATCAAGTAACTTTCGCAAATTAATTTAATTATTTACCTTTAAATCAACTAAAACCCGCCGAAACACTATGTTTTACTACAAATTGTTTTACATGACAATTAGAAAAAAATCGATTATTCCTGTATTGATTTTACTTTCTTTTTTTTATATGACAACATCAGCCTGTAAACATTGATGGCATTGATGTGATGATGACGTTTGTATTGTAAAATAAGTATTCGCTTTGCCTCCGTGTGCTGTGAATGTTACTTTTTGTCTGCTTTTTCTAAACATAAATAATGTACCATTCCCAAGAATGACATAACGTGAATTAATTTTATTTAGCTGTGGAACATATCAATTGAAGCAAGCGAAATCTTATTATGGCGAGCATATCAGGAATGATGGCTGTTATACCATAGAAGTATGTACGGAAAGAGCCAGCAACCTTTTAGAAGGTTTAGAATTATTAAACAATTCCACATTATTAAGAGGCAAAATTCAAAGCAGGCACATTAGCCGGAAAATATACTTTGTATATATCTTGTATAATAATAATCTCCAGGGCAGATCTTCTATATTACAATATTATTGTAATTGCCTTGTAGGACGAAGAACAGTCGGTTGCTGTGCTCATGTAATGACAATGATATGGTATTTAAGCTGGGCAAGGCACGAACACAATATTAGGCCACCAGCACAGTATTTAGATCACATCCTAATTACTTACGATGATTCAGAATAAAATTATTAAAACAAAACTTTTATTTTGTTTTATTTTATATTTTATTCATTTATATTGTAGCATTATAAGTAAGATAATATATTAAACATATTAAAACAATGGTTAGTCATTTATTTTGTTATCATAATTACATTGTTTCAGCAATAATTGCAGCATTTAACAGGAACATTAAACTTGCTTATTTATACACATATTACGTTTTCCTGCTATTATATTGCTATAATTACTTTCTTTTAGATACAAAGAATTAAAAATACCAATTTTTGATAATATTGGTAAATGTTCACTATAAGCCAAAGTGCCCTAGTAAACTGAACAATTCCCTTTCCTCAATAGACTGACCCCCTTAGTCATAAAAACTATTTAAACATTTCTTTAATCATTGTTTTGTCTCTCTTCAATTCAAAATGACGTTTGTTTGACGTTGACAAAACAATATTTAACTATATAATGCCTAAGGGCCCTATTACATTTTGACCGAGACTTTTGCATAAAATGCCCTACTTCAGCGTTCTTGTTCAGAGACACTGAAACCCTTAGACAATTTTGACTTATTGGATTATGGTGGAGAATAGTTATTAGTATTACTCGTAGCTGCCTCGAGTTCTGCAATTTTCCCTTATCTATTTATATAAAGCCAAAATTCCGAAGCTAGTTTTGAATTAAACGTTCACAATTAGCTTTAAATCTCCATACTCCATAAATATTATTAAGTTCAATGTACACCAGAATTAACGTTAGTTTATAAGATTTCAAATTATATACTTTTTTGAACGATAAAAAATTATTAAACATCATATAAATGTAATTCAACTGCACATAATGCCACTTTTGCGATGCGTCGCGTCGCGTCGGCCGCTCGTAGTACTGAGAAAGCGCAAGCGTGTGCATTTTGTGATAGGCCTCTTAAATAGTTTTTATGAATAAGGCGGTGAAAGTTCAAAGTTCAAAATGTCTATGGCACACAGTTGAACATTTATTAAAGAGGCAGTTTTGGATAGTCTGATATGCAGGCGTCTCCATTTTATACTGAGAACTTCTTATTGAGACACCGTGTTGCATCACACGTCGCCGGCATGTACGATGAGTACATTACGTGTCAATTGTAAGCTATTGTTCTGAGCTATAGGTGTGTACCATAAAGTTAATATACCAACGGAATAGAGCTACAAACAAGCTGTCAAGCGAAACGGAAATAAGATGAGGACTTCTTGGCGAGAAAGTGAAAAGTTCGCTTTATTTTCAAAAATTTGTGTTATGTTGAATTTTAATCTGAAATATTGGTGGATTGTTAACCGTTAAGTGTTCGTGAGTGTGCATAAGTGTTGGTTTGAAACAAAACAGTGCAACGTCACTTTTCAAATTCTCTCAAGAAGTCGGCCCGAGGACTTAGTAAAGCCCCACTTCTTTACTGAGATACTCGAGGGGTTGGGGGGTCTGTCATTTCTCACTTCTCATTCATCATCATCATACATGAAGGGAAAAATACTAATGAAATTAAGAAACTAATGACATGACCAAGACAGACAAGAAGTGTCTAGAACGAACGAATAGGCTTGATGGATTTCATCTGGAGCCGTAAAACAATACACAAAAAAAAAAAAAAATAGGATGACATTTGTGTGTGTAAAATTGTTAATGAATGCGTATCAGTGATGTATGTCATGTCGCTTTTTACATCAATATCGATATCGATAGTATTAATTAATAACAGTATTAATAGTGACCTATATTTCGCATGACTAAAACTACGATTCTTGAAAAACTCAGAAGATATTTTAAATATTTTTTTAAGATTTCTCATTGCCCTCGGAAAAGTATTATTTTGTTAAAGTAATTTCTTAAAGTTAAATTTGATACATTTTTCAATTTTCTTTCGTACCTCAATCTTCCAGGCAAATATGTTTTAATGATCCATTTAATAATAAGATATCTGTGACTATTAAGTGGATCTTGATCGAATGATATTCCCTGTGTGGTGCCGGGGATAAAGAATTGCACCACCCCATCTCTTCCCGTGGGTGTCGTAAAAGAAGACTAAGGGACCATTCCAGAGGATGGGCAGCAGCATCTCTCTGAGGTTACCCTCAACCTACTGCGATCGCCAACCCGCCTGCCAAGCGTGGCGATTACGGCAAATACCCCTCATATCCTTGAGGGAGGCCTTTGTCCAGCAGTGGACGTCTTTTGGCTGAGATGATGATGATGATGATGATGATGATCGAATGAATGGACAACCAAAGAAACAAAATTATTTCCCAAATCAATATGACGAATGAGATCTAGAACCGTCCTATCAAACTTTAATTATTAATGATAGTACCTATTCTAACAGTCAAAAACTGATACCTTTGATTCGGCTTAGTATCTTAAATGAGATTATATTCCCAGTAGATTCATATCTAAACGTCATATAGGTACTTTAACAACAGTAATACATATTCGTTTACCGCGTGATGGACAACACGAAATATCAATAACTTGTTGCAGCCCTAGTGTAAAACGAAAATTATTCCTTTACACAAAATATTCGTAAATTCTGCAATATGTGTATTCGATCTTTGCTTCTTACATAAACAAATGTTTATAAAAGAGAATTATTACACAAATAAAATAAATCCTAGGTCAGGAGATGTCGATTTGGAATAATTTACCTGTGAAATGAACATTTTTCGGGGTTATTTCGCTGTGTTGTACAACAATCAATCATGAACAAGTCAACATGTTTCTGAAGCACTATTTCTCAAAAATATCCACGATTTCACGTAAAATCAGAAAAATTCACAGAGCTGAAATTCTCAGCGTGCGGATGAGTGCTGACGAACTGTCAAACAGTTGCCAAAAACAGTTCTGTTACGTCGCATCACGCATCTCTTTTTATCACACAGTGTTGCTGCTGGTGACATCTCGCTCACTTAGCTCTTTGTTGCTCTATTCAGTTGGTATATTAACTTTATTTTAAACACTTCTACTCTTATTATAGCATTGTACTTACACAATCACCCACCACACACACTTATGTTATAAATAGCTCTTTCACACTTGGCAAAAACCGCGTGAAAAATGTAGCACCTAAGAAATGAGAGTAAAATAAAAAACTAAGATAATAATGATAAAAAATTGACAGCTTTAGTTTTTTAACAGAAATAAAGCTGAATAATTCGTAGGTAAATAGTGGCACAAAAACAGTAGCCGCACTAAGGAACTCATTATAAAAGCAACTGTCGCGACTTTTATGCCACAAGTTTCGCATGCAAAAGGCTTTTAGGCGATGCGGTATTGTTAGCGAAATATGATGCAACACACACGGATGTGAAAGATACAAAGCTTGAATTACCAATTGGATAGAAATACAAGTTCTTTGAACCTATGCAAAAAAATACTGAACAGGTAAGCATTAATTGAGGAGGTGAAGTTTATTGGAAAATGAACTTTTTTACAGTGCCGATTCTGGGATGAATACAGGAACGATTTAAATCGACTCCATTCAACTTAAACCGTTCGGTGAATCACGACAAAAACCGTAAACTCCAAACAGGATAAACTAGGACAAAAACTTGTATCGACATTTCGTTAATTATTAAGTTAGATTAGTTAAATTTGCTGTTAGTCCTTTGGTGCAGTGTACCCCGTCTCTGAGGTATGCTCCTTTATACATGAGAGCAAAGTTTAGGTAGCATCGTTGCATATTGCTAGTGTTTCGTCCTGTGGCGCCGCGGCACCCCTTCCGCCTTTCTGTCACCCTGGTACCAACTAAGAATATACTTTGTAACTTTTTGGCTCCAGTGAAGCTGATAAAGCCATGTGTTTATTTAAGTTCTAACTATCGCCCGTGAAATTAGGTATATCCAAAAGTGCAGACTCCCAATGGATTCGGATGTTGTGCCGGAATAAAAAGTATACAATCTCAAGATAAGGCACGGTGACATTAATAAGAACTATTTGTAGCCTATTCTGAATAATAGAGGCTGGTCTGCTCTTGCGTACTTGTCTTATTTGTATCATTATTAAAGTTAAAGTTATAGTTAGAAAAAACAAAGTTAGTTTTTTCTTAGACAGGTTTTGACTTTTACTAGTACTGTATGACATTGTAAAAAATTAAACTGGTAAATGAAGTTTTTGTAAACTTAAATACTTGATTTATTTATTTTTTCTTTTTTTGTGTTTTTTTACGTGTTGTGATTGTCCTTTATTTTTTGTGTTTTCATTTGTGATGGAAAGTGTCCTTTTATGATAGGGCATTTTGACGCTGTAAGGGAGAAAAGAGCTGGACACTTGCTGAGTTTCTTGCCGGTTCTTCTCTGTACAAGATCTCCGGCCCAGAGTAGATAGACTTACGATACATAATGACGTTCATAAGAGCTATTTGTAGCCTAAACTGATTAAATGATTTTGAATTTGAATTTGAATTGGTTTTGAATTTTGAAGATTTAGTAACTGTTACTATATTGTAAATATGGTATGGTATAGTAATATCTACTGCAATTTTGGGTGCTGACCTTGCACCCTGTCGAAGTGTTGGAGTTAAGTAGGGTGATTATTAAAGTTGTACATGATAAATCTAACGATGCATTCGGAAAAGCGATGATTACCAAGAGACATTAAGAAAATAGAAGCACTGTACCTTACTCGAGGTCAAAGCACGGTCGTGTTTAATTATTGAGCTCGACTATACCTGTAATAGTCAGTAGTATTTGTACGTTTGATAATAACGTTATGTCCCCGCGCATACAAGGTTAAATTGATTGTCATTATGTTTGTCCTTGTCACAAGGGCAAACAATGGTGCCAATTATGTTGTCAGCACCTAACGCAAACATTTACTGCTCAGACCTTTGTTGTCAGTACAACAAAGGTCAAACATCAGTATGTTTGCAGATTTGTGCTTTTAGGTCCACCCGCTCATTTCGTCTCCACTGCTGGGGCACGAGCTTTTACGTACAGATGGATATACCACAGCAAGAACGGGCCTTAAAGTTCATAGCTCATTAGATCCACCCGGCACTCGACCAGTAGGCCGATTCTACTAGATAACTGCAACTACACTGCAGCGTCGCGTGTGTCAAAATGAGCAAATTTTGACGTTTCGGTATTCTGTTATGCAGCGCTGCTGCCGTAGTGTTGCATGGACGGAGAAGTAACGCAAATAGGTATTCCACTAACAAAACTGCACTACACCTGCACGTTTACTGCAAAATAATCGTATTCCATTAAAATATTTTGACATTTGTGTAGTAATGACAGCAGCAGTATTGGTGCAGTTTTTGTGCAGGTTTATTGAAGTAGATCGTGAGCAACTTTCGCACAGCGTATTATAAGCATTTTACGTATTTAGCGTATCGTAACTTTAGTTTTATTGCAGGATTCGTGCAGCTGTAGTGTAGTAGTCGCGCAGTTGTAGTGTAGTTGCGGTGCAGAAAATTTTAATAGAATACGTCTATTTTCACGGCACTGCTCCTACACGCGACAAATGACAGGCGTAAACGTGCAGTTGCAGTTTTTTAATAGAATTGACCTACAGCACTGCCTTGCCTCAAGCGGTTTTCAAATTTAAATAAAATTTCAAACAAAGATGACCACAGTTTATAGTTCCAAACTTTTGATACTGTACATAATTATAGTTTACAGTCATGTACCTTAAATAATTTATCAATTCTAACGGTGGCTTTAGATTGCCAAAACTATCATAATATTCACAATAGTCATTTTGCTTAACATAGGCTACCCAATGAGTTCCAGGGTTATCAGAACTATCTAAATTTATTATAGCACACTCGATCTTTCTTGGTTTTGAAGGAAGTGTATCTCTCATGAAAACTCCTCGAAAGTATGGAATATCAGTAGCATGCTCCAATATATCGAAATTAGTGAGAGGGCGTCTGGGTAGCCGTTTCATTAGTTTTTTGAAGGATTCAGATATAAACCAGTTCCTTTTTTATGGGGCTTGATATACAATCCTTTTCCTAGAGCTACAGCTTCCATCATCTTGTTATGTCGTTCAGATTCTTGAAGATTTTTCTGAGCTGCCTTGTAATCATTGACAGCTTTTGCTATTCCAGCTGCACCTCCAGCAAGTGACCCAAGAGCTGATAAGCCAGCGAAAATTGGAATCAGAGGTAAGAAACCACCACTTTTAGGAATAGGAATACACCGGGGCAACCGTATTCCTTTTTTATTTATATACAATTTTTTCGCAGCTGCTTGAGCCAATTTTATAGCAGTATGATTGTCTTTAGATTTTAATTTTTTTAATTGTGACTGTATTTTTTTTACAACTGACATAAATGATCTAACTCCAGCTCCAGCCTTAAGTTTTGCTTTCATTGCTTTTTTTACAATCCATGAAGCTACTTTTTCTCGTTTTCCAGCATCCTTTGATTTCAATCTTTTCTTAGCCATATTCAAAAGTTGTAAATCGGCTTTATATCGAACACTCAAATCACTGTTATTATAAGCAATGTCGTGATACATACAAGCTTCGTCTAATTTATTTATACCTCGGTCACCTTTTTGTAATCGTTTTTGAAGTTTTGTCCCGGGACCACAAAACTGATAACCAGGGAGATGTAACTCAAACGGTAATTTATTTATTAAGTAGTTAATAATACCACTTCCTTCCTTCATTGAGGTTTTTCGAGTGAGTTATATCTAATAGCAATGCCTTATTTATATTACAAAACAAGCGCATTTTTGTCCACCCAACTATTTTCTTCATCGCTGAGACCTAACCATTTAACAAAAAGTTTTCTACCTTTTCTTTTTAAAACTTTTTCAATGAGATAAAGATCGGGAAAGTTAGTTCTTTGTAATTCATATTCGTAGAAAGATCCTAAAATCCTCTGTTTGTGTTTATCTTCTAAATGGTAAGTAGGTGGATGCGTATTATTTACCTTAACTATAACAAATATCTCCGTTGACCAGTTAGGAGTATAACCTTTGTAAAAATCTCCTTTATATTTGCTAATACGAACATGATCACCAAGTTGAAACTTAGGTTTACGAACTATTTTAGGTTTTTGTGTTTTAATTATGTTAGACTTTACAACCATCTGGTTTTCTTTGTTAACTTCAAATTCAAATTCAAATTCAAATTCAAAAATCATTTATTCAGTTTAGGCTACAAGTAGCTCTTATGAATGTCGCTATGCCATCGGTTCGTAAGTCTACTCTGGGCGGGAGATCTTGCACTGAGAAGAACCGGCAAGAAACTCAGCAAGTGTCCAGCTCTTTTCTCCCTTACAGCGTCAAAAAAAATAAAAATTGGAAAATGCCCTATCATAGCAGGACACTTTCCATTACAAATAAACACAAAAAATATAGAAGACAACTACAACATGTAAAAAAACAAAACAAATAAACAGATCTAATATATCAAATTTACATCTGGTATAAGTTAAATTTCCACAATGTCATACAGTACCACTACAGTACTCTAATAAAAGTCAAAAATTGTTTAAGAAAAACAAAGTCAAACTATAGTAATTAATACTAACAATGAGATAAGTATGCAAGAGCAGACCAGCCTCCACAGGCGGCACCCGTTCACGAGTATGACATATGAATCAGCCATCGCTTCGCTCAACCATATTTTAGGGAACGTAACGACCCGACGCACACGCCACCACCGCAGAGACAATAAAGAGAGCATGACACACTCAAGATACTTTAAATAAAAACTTAATGATCTATTTAACGCTGTTTGTTATCTGTAGGACACTGTTCAAAACTATCATATCAGTATAAAAATTATATAAATTAATTTTATTATGTATATTGATACAAATAGAGTATAATGTGTTTTTTATTACAACCAGGCTGTTTTATCATCCAATTATTCTTTGACTTTAATAATAACCTTTTATAAAAAAGTGTAACTACTTACAATGTGAAATAACATGTGCAGGCGAGCAGACTAAGATGACCACACATTCTTATCATTAAAATAATCATCAATTTTATAGTAACCTTTTTTCATTAGACCTTGTTTTATTTCTGTCTTAAACTTGTGTAATGGCAATTCTGTTAGAGTGAAAGGCACTTTATTGTATATTTTTATACATTTCCCAACAAATGAATTACCAACTTTATTGAGTCTAAGTTTTGGAACAGCAAGTTTGTTTTTGTTTCTTGTGTTAAAATTATGGGTATTACTTTTTTTTTCGAATTTATCTAAGTTTTTATAAACATAAATGATATTTTCATAAATATACTGTGAAGCTACAGTTAAAATATTAATCTGCTTAAATAACTCTCTCAGCGTATCACGGGGCTTAAGGCTATAAATAGCTCGAATGGCTCTTTTCTGTAAAACAAAAATGGTTTCAATGTCAGCCGCTGAGCCCCACAATAAAATACCATACGACATGACGCTGTGAAAGTAACTAAAGTAAACCAATCTTGCCGTTTCTACATCAGTAAGTGACCTCATTTTTCTAACCGCATAGGCAGCTGAGCTAAGTCTTCCTGCCAGGGCAGCAATATGAGAACCCCATTGTAATTTATGATCTAAGGTAATACCCAGGAAAACTGTCGAGTTAACTATTTCAACTATTTCATCGTTCATAGTGATACTGGTATTAACCTGCTTCACATTGGGCATCGTGAATTTCACACATTTAGTTTTTTTTGCATTAAGCAGCAAGTTATTAGTGGTAAACCAATGTAATATTTGAGAGAGAGTATTACTTACGTCATCAAATATTGCTCTATGTCTATCAACTTTAAAAATCAATGAGGTGTCATCAGCAAATAATACTATCTCACAAAGATCTTCGGTGTAGTAAGGTAGATCATTTACATAAATGAGAAATAAAAGAGGTCCTAATATTGAACCCTGGGGCACCCCCATAAGTAACGGGGCGCCAGAAGAATCAGTACCGTTAATATTAACTTTTTGAACTCTGCCAGTGAGGTATGATTTCAATAAGGTAAGTGAGTTGTCTGAGACACCATAATGTTCCATTTTTAATAATAAAGTATCGTGATCGACACAGTCGAAAGCTTTCGATAAATCACAGAAGATACCTATCGCATCTTGTTTCTGCTCCCATGCATCGAAAATATGCTTAATGAGTCCAACTCCCGCGTCGGTTGTATTTCTACCTTTAGTGAAACCGAATTGTTTGTTATGAAGTAACTGTTTATCTGTAAATGTGACAGCAATTGATTAAAAATAACTTTTTCAAAAATTTTACTAAGAGCCGGTAGTATGGATATAGGCCGAAAATTAGATGGGTCACTTTTATCGCCTGTTTTAAATAACGGTATAATTTTACTGTACTTCATTAAATCTGGAAATACACATTCATCAACGCATTTATTAAATATTATTGCTAAATTAGACGCGATAGAAGATATTATAGATTTTAATATATCAGTGGAGATACCCCAAAGATCCTCAGTCTTTTTTATATTAAGTTCTCTAAAAGCTTTTATTATTATATCAGAATCAATATAGTGAAAATTGAATGGAATATTACATATTTTTACACTAGACACAAGAAGAACATTTTTGAGAAAAATGTTTCAAACGCGCCTGCCACTTCCGTATGACCATTGATGTAAGCATTATCGACTTTGAGTTCAAGTATACGATCACGAGACCTTACTTTTCAAGTTTCTTTATTAATGACGTTCCAAGTGGCTTTTATTTTATTTTTTGAATTCACAATCTTTGCCCGAATGTAGTTGGCCTTTGCTATGGAACAAACTTTTTTGAACATTTTTGAATAATTTTTAACATATTCAATTACACTTGGATCCTTAGAGTTTGCCTTTATATCATATAATTGATACAATCTATTTCTACTCCTGTAGATGCCAGCTGTGGCCCAATCACTGAATTTAGTTTTAGACTTATCTACTTTAATTAATTTTTGAGTAAAGTTGTTATTAAACTCTTTTTTGATTATTTCGAATAGATTGTCGTATAAGATGTTCGCTTTGTCATTGTTACATGGTATTTGTAACACTTTATCATTAACATTCTTCTTAAATCTGTCTAATCGATTAGTGGTCACTGGCCTGTATAAAATATTCATTGAAAGACATTCATATTGGTGCTCAAATCTAACTATCTGACCACTGTGATCAGAATTTATAAAATTTATTATTGATTTCTCAATATCATTACAATTAGAAAAAATATTATCTAAACAGGTAGCTGATGTGGCTGTAACTCTTGTAGGTTCATCAAAAAGATTTTGCAAGTTAAACGATTTGAAAAGATTAAGAAACCTTACCGAGTTCTGTGAGTCATCTAAAATATTTATATTAAAGTCGCCACATACAACTATCCTCTTTTTACAATTGCATACCTTTTGCAAGGTTTCTTCCATAATGGACTCAAATAAGTGGTAATTACCAGAGGGAGGCCTATACACACAAACAATAACATACTGCTCGAGCTCCGCACATGATAGTTCAATATTTCGTTCAACTGAGAGAGATACTATGTCTTTACGCTCCTTTGATTGTAATGTATCGTTAATTAATATCAGTGACCCATCTCTTATAGCAGACTCTCTTGTGAACGAACTAATGACTTTATAATTATCAATGCTTACTAACAGTTCGCATTGTTTTAACCAGTGCTCGGTTAAGCATAATACATGTACATTTTTTTCATTTATATATAATTCTAATTCTAATTCTTTACCCAATAGGGGCAGATAGGCTAGCCAAATTTTTGGCTGAGTATTCAATATAATATGATAGCGATAATGCTATCTGTCTCTTAAGATATTTATTAAGATAAAATTTATCTTTTGTCAAATATAATTTATTATCTAAATACTTATTTAGGTCAATTAAATGGAATTTATTCTTATTATTAAAAGTCAGAGTATGTAATGTCATATTTATTTTATGTCTTATATTGTTTTCAGTCTGTGGCAAGCTTTGGCTATAAGGAAGTGTGAACAAAACAACATTTTTAACATTTAATGAATACAATAAATCAAAACATTTTAACAGTTCAGTCTTATCCATACTTCCCCTGTGTCCCACTAAAACCAATAGTGTGGTTTTTTCATTGAATTTGTAATTCATAATTTTTCTAATAATATCATGATAAGTTAAACCAGGCGTACAATAATTAGTAACAGTTTGTCCCAAATATGTACTTAATAATTGGCCCATGGATTTCCCAAGTTCATCACTAAACATGATAGTCTCAGATTTTACAATGTTATTCTGAGTGGAGGAACTATTGGTATTTTTACATTGCTTTTTATTTGATACAGATGAAGGACTTTGGTGATGATGAGTGAACAAGGACTCACATACTGACTGAGGGCTGCTAGATGAGCTATTTTGGTCTGACTGGTCACAATTAGACTGAATGAGGCACTTTAAAGCAAGCATAACACATGCTCGCACTCATTTTTAGCACTATTATACTTATTCGTCATTAATTCTAAGGATTTGTGAAGGTTACAAATCTCAATTTCCATTTTCCTTATGTCACTGTCATATTCGGTAATATTATTTTCTAATAATAATGAATACATATCAAGTTCATCGCCAAGTTGCCTTCTTTCTTTAATATACATAATTTTTTTGTACATACATTTTTGCCTCTTAATAAGTTTTTTAGTTTTGGCTATATACTTATTAATTTTAACATACTTTTTAAATTTGTTTCTACTGCACTGAACAATCCCCACTTTAGTATTTAAATTTAAGGTTTTCTTCAATAGGTTTAAATTTTGTTATACGGTGAGTAGTATTATTATAGTTTTCAACAACCGAATCTAAATTTTGACCCAGCCATCGGTAATGACCGTGCAAACTGAAAAGTTTGTAAAGGTTTTGTTTTAACGTTCGTATTACTCGTTCTACAATAGAAGCTTTTTTTACAGAGTAGGTAGAATAATGATTTATATTATATTTTACTAATAATTTTTTGAAAGTATCATTATAAAACTCCTTGCCTTGATCAGTTTGTAAATATTTAGGTTTTCGTAAAGAATTGGTTAGTATCTTTTGCAACGCATGTGTAACACATTGCTTCTCTTTTGATTTTAGAGGATTTACCCACATATATTTTGACAAAGTATCTATAACTATCAAAATGTATTTGAATCCTTTATTAAAATATGAATATTTCTGAAAATCCATAAGGTCAGCTTGCCATAAATCATCTAATCCTTTAATGATTGTACATCGACGCGGAAAATTTCTTCTCGCCGCTTTGTGAAGTTCAATGACGATGTCTTTTTTACTCATTTTTATTTTTTTGTTTAATCAAATGATCTATCTCTGTTTTAGTATAATATAAATTACCTAAACGATTCGAAGCCGCCTTTTCCAAGTTATTAAGATACTTTTTAACATCAAGGGATACTTTTTTTATTTCGTCTCTTATTTCTTGAATTGTTTTGTCTAAATAAGCTTTATTTACTGCTTCGTCATCTTCTTCCGGAGCCGTCAAACCTTTCAGTTTTGATGATTTCAAATCGAAATGTCCTGTATCTGACTTCACTAATGTATCGCTAAAATTATCAATATATTCTGCTAATCGTAGACGCTTGTGAATATGATGCCCAAACTTGTCAATGTTCATTGCGTCACTGAGGGGTTATTCATACTGAAACATTTCCCTGTCGAACGTTCTTTATATTTTACCTCTTTGATTATTCCTGCTTCCCACAGTTCTTCCATAATTGCGATAATTTTATTGTCTAAGCCAGTGTTGCCCGCATCTCGTGAGGCGAATAATATTTTCAAACGTTCTACTAACTCATTTGGATCATCCCAATAAACCAAGTCCGTATTTTTTTTAACTTTTTTTAGTACGTTAATACCTTCTCCATGTGAAAGACTTTCCACACTTGTAGTTGCATTTCTAGCAAATTTAAATAAAGGTTTTATAATATTCATGTATTTAAATCCTTTATTGCTTTTTATTGGTTTGGATGAATCATAATTGCGTCTGTGTGCATTAGTTTCTAATAAAAGTAATTTATAATTATTTAAATCTTTCTCTGTAGTAATTTTTAAATTTGGTTTCTTTTTAAACAAGAGCTCTTTCAATCCATCTGTTTTATTCAATGTGTACGTTCCTATTTTTAGGATTTTCCCATCATCATAAACACGGGTTTTACCAAGCATCAATTTCCCTCGTTCATTTCTTATTCCAAAAGGTATATTACCCATTACACCCGATGATGTTGACCATGATAGTGTATGATCTTTAACGTTTGGTGATGACTGAAAAGACTTGAATGATCCCTCGCTGACATTGTGATCTACGGATGGTGATACTGTAATTGTATTGTTTTTGTGTAAGTCATTGTCAGATTCTATTTCTTCTTCTTCTTCACTATATATATCATTGAAGTCTTCACTAGAAGAGGACAAGGTCTCGCTTTGATCTTTTTTTATTTTTTTCACAGAAGTCATAGATTGATTATTATGCTCTTGATGTTTTTCTTCATTTTTATTAACTAACAAGGTAAGAGGGTCAACTATAGGCTTAAATATGGTTTCCAGAGCCATATTATTCGAATTTCTTGCTTCCTTTATCATCTCAACTTTTCTTTTTACAGCTGCAGCAGATTTTACAATTTGTTGTTTCAAATTTTTCTCCATTTTAGATAGGGTACTGCTTGATCCTGAATCACAAATGAGAGTAATTCATTCACAGTGTAACAACCTGTTATGTACGTTAGTCTAGTATTATAAATGTATCAAATGTCGACCTGTAGCATCCGTTATTTCTTTCACAATCTTTATTTATCA
Source organism: Eudonia lacustrata (assembly GCA_947562085.1). NCBI lineage: Eukaryota > Metazoa > Arthropoda > Insecta > Lepidoptera > Crambidae > Eudonia > Eudonia lacustrata. The sequence goes on along the minus strand of OX387339.1, from coordinate 61,143,152 downwards.
CAAGATAATTGTACGGCTTATTCCAAACAGCTGAGCACATTTCTCAGAATTGAGACCAGGAAATATCAGTACCAACATGCTCATCATAAACGTGTTTTAAATTAATGTCATCTTGTTTAAATAATATAATGAGATTTGCATTGTCCCTTACAAGCTGTTTGGGTATTTTCGTATAAGTCTGATTGATATAAAAAGAATCAATGTTTTTATGACGTCCCATAGCAAAATAATCCCTTATGTTATTTTGATTTTCGCATGCAACGTCGTCAAAAATGATAATGGAATCAGGTAAAGCCTCATGTGGACTCAATATTTCACTATTATGGTTGTATTTATGATATGAAATTCCTGACACCATATCTAAAACTTTTTCTAGAAATACGTATTTTGTCTGGTACAAGGATTTTGAATAAACATACAGGTTACGAAAATGTAAACCCTCTTTATGCAGTAATAAACTTATAACTAAATTGGTTTTCCCACAATTTGATGGACCGCAAACGACACAGCGAATTGTATTGGGTAGTAATCTACCATGTCGATTTGTCTCAGTCGGTAAAGGAGAACAAAGGCACTCTAATTTTAGAGATAGTTTTTGTTTCACAAACTTCATCATCAGTTGATAGCTGTACAAGACTATAGAGCTATGAGGTTTTTAATTGAATGCGTTAAAATCATGATACATAGATTTTATATAAACAGAGAGGCTGTGCTCGGTGCGTGATCTTACCACAGACCGCAGGAAGGTATCATCAATCTGAGTTATTGGGTATTCTACCCCACCGCAGCGGTGGGGTAGAATGCCCAATAACTCCCTACTTCCACTTGTAGTTAAAACCCGGACATCTAGGCTACAACCTGTGGTTTAACAACTAAACCACAGAGGTCGTTATTAATTTGATCACCAAATCAGCGGCATAGCGTATGTTGCTTATCTTGCATGACTGCAGCCCGAATGAGCAGCCGCAACTCTCAAGCGTGAGTATTTAAAAGTGCCTAACAGATTGTAATTACTAATTTTTTTGCATACTTAAACTAATTAGGTAATAATTATTTTTAAGTATTAAATAATTTGTTAATGACTTCCCTCCAGGAACCCATTCATTGCCTTAAAAAGGTTCAAAGGAAACAACCCTAATGATATCCTCTATTATGAGTTAGCACAAAAGATCCAGTTGGTAGAAAAGGTTTCGCTGATGTTGAGTTTCTTGGCTCATTAGATGCAACTGTTCCTTTAAAAAAAGTGTTATGTAGTTAGTTATAAGTACGACTAATTGTCGCACTCCATGAGAGCGATTTACATAAAAATGATCATGATACCATACATGGTAGTAAGTGATCTATGTAAACCACTTACCATGTATGATTTAAAAAAAATATTTAAAAATCATGTCATCAAATATCACTTTCATATGTTTTGTAATTGTTAGGAAAAATAACACAAATGTTTGTTGTGTTCCAGCAGCTAGAGATAAGATAGCCAGTGCCTCACTAGTGGAGGATCCCGGGTGAAGTGCGCTTCCATAATTGGCCTTAACGTCACTCAACATCAGGTGAGATCAAGGCACTGTGCTCTTTGCCATCACGTTTAAAAATCTCGCACCACTTCATCACAACAACAAACAAATAAATAAATAAATAATAACTTAGGCTTGGTGTCGAGAATCAAGCGGATTATTATATATGAGTACATCCAGCATCGACCAAAAGATAAAAAATTTAACGCGATCCGAACCAATCACTCTCTTTTGTTTGTTCAAAACAAAATGGCGGTCCCGCCGTTGTCAAAATGCTGCGTGCGCAGCTTTTTTACGCCGCGCCGTCTCATTGGGATTGTGCAGCTGTGCAGCAGGGCACAGGTAATTAAGAGGTCACACTAAGGTCGACTGAATTGAAAAATATGTATGAAAAGTAGACAAAAATCAACGTTTCGTAGTCCCCAGATTCCACCTCCAAAACTAGACTGATTTAATTACTTTTTTCATTAACAATTAAAGAAAGGCCTTGGCTATGTCCCTATGTTTTCTTTTTTTTCATAAATGAATTATTAAAAAAGATATGAACCTTGAAAAACCTTAAAATCTGGCCAGATTTTCAGCTGTGTTTCCCAAGAGTGAATAATAATTTAGTTATTAGAATAATTAATTTAAAATTTGACGAGAGTATATAAAAATAGCAAACATAGGGACACAGCCAAAGCCTTTCTTTAATTTTTAGCGAAAAAATTAATTAAATCAGTTCAGTTTTGGAGGAGAAATCAGGGGACTACGAAACGTTGATTTTGTCTACTTTTCATACATATTTTTCAATTCAGTCAGTTTTATTCAGACCTTAGTATTTCCTCTTAAGCCACCTTTTTGAGGCCTTTTTATAGATAGAATTCAATTAATTAATTAATTTTATTTTTTATTTAGCGCACAATAACAGACAACAGATAGAAAACATACAAAAATAAAGTCATAGACAGTTAACATGGTAATTATAAAAGAGCACAGCATTTACCATAAACTTACCAAATACCTACAATTAATATTAGGTTAATTAAATAAAATCGCTAAACACTAAACAAATATGCAAAAACTAAACAAAGACACGGTGACTGTTGACATAAATAACAATTACAAAGTTAAGTTTTTTATAGACAACAAAAATATTAATTCAAAGTTAAATATAAAAATCGTGTTATTCCCTCAGAGCAATAACTAAATTATTATTCTGAGGTTATTCCTTTACGCAATGTTACCAACTAAACAATATTGACTACGAAAACACGTGCTCAAGGAATATTGTTTGCCAATATTCGAATTGGCTTTCTACGTGACTACACTAATTATAAATTTCCGATCAACGGATTGAAGCCCAATCTAAATTGACACATACTCCATTACAAAGGCAATATTCGCTCCGAAATTGTGTTCAGTAACATGTCGGTCAACTCCAGAAAGTTATAGTACAAAATAGGGTTTCGTGTATAGCAGAATATAGAATATAGAATAGCATTAAATTTTCTTGTTACAATTTGTGACTATAAAATAAATAAAAAATAAATAAAATATTCAAAACACAAAATAAAACATATAAAAACTACACATCAAAAAACGAAAGCAACTGGAAATGGTTTTGTTTGTGATGTCGTGAGATATGATCTTAGACAGCGCTGATTTTCAGCCACACCCCCTTCTCTAAAGGTCATTAACAAAGGTTGTGTCACATGGGCTAATGTTTGACCACAATTAACATAAATTAATATAACATTATAAAAATAGTTTGTAGGATAATTTGGGATGCACCTTCACTATATAGGTACCTACTTTTTGATATACACACTATACAGGGTGTAATCGTTAAGTGTGTCCAGGCGGTTATTCCGGAACTATTACAGATATCAAAAAACTTTAAACTGATATCGAAAGTACGTTACCTAATGAGTAAAATGACATCAATGACTTTTTTAAATCAAACGAGAAGTATCAGAAAATTTTGACATTAAACACTCCCATACATTAAGTATGACATTAGTAGAAAGGTTTTAGTTTCCTTATTTTAAAAGGTTATTTTTAGCTTAGTACTGATATTAAAGGAAACTGTTTGTTAACCTAACAAAGTAATAAAACTATCTTTTAATTGAATAATAATTATTTATAAGCACTTTTCGTAAGTTTAGATCGTTATTTTATAAAGGCTGCACGGATTGTATCCTTGGTAATGAAAAATTAAAAAGATAGAATGTGAGTTTGGATTGGCATTGACAGATTTCGGCCGCTCCTCTTCCATTTGTGGAAATTTTGAAAAGAGTATAAAGGTATGCGTCAAATACATGGTAGTGTGTGTAATGTTTGTTTTATTGATTTAATCTTATTGATAATGCATAATTAAAAAAAATATTATCATTCTGCACTCCCCGTCTATATAAACTATAAGTGTGCGAAATTTCATACTACTCCGTCCGCGCAATTTTCGTAAAAAGGGGTACAAAGTTTTTGCTTTACGTATTAATTTAAAGATAAAAAAATTTACTTTGACTTTGATAAGCGACAACCGATGTTCACGTTGTTCTAAAGTCGCTTTTGACAATTTTCTTTGAACATAATTGCGCATTTGAGAAAGCTTTCCAAGACGCTGTGCTATATTTCTTTCTTTAATGCGCTTTAGGCGCTCATCTTTGTCATTTTCAGACTCCTGTGCTCGACGCTTTCTCATACACAATGCACGTAAGGAAGACCTCCCAATCATGTACCACCTAATCTATCCTACGCACCTATTTTATATAAACATCATTAAAAAGCAAAAAATAAAAATGATATTCAATTAAAAAAAACCGCCTTCAAAAAGAAGTATTGTTATTTTTGGACTTGGCACCGACTTCAAACACAACAGTAGGTTTCTAGCACATATAATAATAATATTTTATTTAAATTAATAATAGGTTTAGACAATAATTGCCACATTGTAATTGTGTAAATAGATCATTATAAATTGTAATTATGTTTTAAAATAAAATAATAATAATAATAATGGTACTCTAGGATTAGGTTTTTATAATGTTTTATTGCTTTTATATTAAAATATTGTAAAAATCTAGTTTTAAGGAAAAAAAAGAATAGAGTATAATAATAATAATAATTACTACCCACATAGACAACAACTCCATGTCTATCATCTGTCTCCATGTCATGTCTACCTCTCAGAATGGATGTAGGAATGGATCCCGCGGTACGAAGGAGCTGCTCCTTATTGACATGGCCATAAGCCAACAGGTTCGCCGTTCCCGAAAGGATCTGTCGACATGTTGGATAGATTATAAGAAGGCCTATGACTCGGTACCACATACATGGCTCATGAGGGTGCTGGAGTTGTACAAAATAAATGCAACTCTGCGTACCTTCCTGATGTCGTGTATGGGGCAATGGAAGACAGTCCTTCGCTATCCCGGATGTCGACAAATTCAAGGAAACGACGATCCTATAAGGATTGAGCGGGGAATATTTCAGGGCGATAGTTTGAGTCCACTATGGTTTTGTTTAGCCCTGAACCCTCTCAGCACATTGCTGGAGGATTCGGGACTTGGCTATTCATTGCGAAGAGGAGGTCAGGTAGTATCCCACCTGCTTTATATGGATGACCTGAAACTGTTTGCCCCTAACAGATTGCGACTGATGGAGTTACTGAAGGTAACTGAAACTTTCAGTAATTCCATTAGGATGGAATTTGGTGTAGACAAATGTGCAGTCATGCATGTAAAGCGAGGCAGGATTGTAGAATCTGAGGGATTACAACTCTCAGATTCTATAAACCTGAAATCGCTCTCCGCAAATGATACATATAAATACCTGGGTATGTCAGAGGGGTTAGGAATAAGTGTGGCTGACATGAAGCAATCGTTGCTGGAGCGTTTCTTTGGTCGCCTGAAAAAGGCGCTCATAAGCTCCTTATCAGGCGGCAATAAGGTGCGCGCCTTCAACGGTTGGGTCATGCCAGTCCTGATGTACTCCTTCGGCGTACTCAAGTGGACTCAGACAGAACTGGATGCCCTGGATAGGCGAGTCCGTACATTGCTGACCGCAAATCGGATGCATCACCCACGATCGTCGGTAATGATGCTGTACATCCCGCGGAAGTGCGGGGGTCGAGGTTTTTTAAATGCTAAGACCCTCCACAACCGTGAAGTGTGCAGTCTCAGGAAATATTTCCTAAAAGCCGATGTGGGTATGCACCGAGATGTGGTATCAGTGGACAAGGGACTCACCCCGCTGTCCTTGGCTAAAGAGAACTGGCACAAACCCGTAGTAC